>OZ036010.1:9896619-9971619 GCA_964035015.1 Corallium rubrum
AGGGTTGTTATATAGATGATCCGATTATTGTTAAGTATAATCGATTGTGGAAAAAAACGAAAAAATAATCGATTAATCGATTAATTGGGAGCAACTCTATATGAGGTGTACCTTCTTTAATTATGGTACAAGAAGTAAATTTTTATATCACGCCGAAAGCCCATCCCTCCTTCTTTGTTGTCTGAAATTTTCAGAGCTAATTAGTTATCTACTCGCTTCCTGTAGTCATTTAAAGAGGCAACATCAAAATTTGAACTTGTCCAAATTATGTATGCCACGTCAAGATTTAGAAATCTTCTCCCAAGGGCTTCCCTTGTCCTTCTTGGGCTTCTTGTTTCATGATAGGAAAGTACCATGAATGCTCTTTCCTCGGGAGTGAATTGTTGTCCAACCATCTTAAGATGGATGAAGTAAAGTGCACTTCTGCCTACATGGCAAAAATGTGCATGGAACTCTCATGAGCATTGTTATTACCCCAAGGAACGCCACATGATTTGAAGTCGCAATAGCCGCATTGCTTCATTTGGAATCAAACTTTATTCCCCTGTGGTCAGTTTTCACATGCACATGAATTCAAACTTGTATTCTGCACTCAAACAAAGCTGTGGTCAAAAACGGGATGGGCGACATTCGTTTGGGGCATAGATAATTTGCATAATTTGGACAAGTTCAAATTTTGAAGTTAAATCTTTAAATGACTCCAGGAAGCGAGTAGATAACTACTTACATGTAGCAAAGAAGGAGTGATGGGCTTTCGGCGTGATATAAAAATTTACTTCTTGTACCCAAATTAGAGAAGATGCAGTACAAAAACGGATGGAGGACATTTTTTTGGGACACCCTGTATTTAGATACTCACTTAATGTCCCTCACCCCTTGGTGGAACTACCATAGTTTGTTAAACATTAATAAAATTCTATATATACAGTATTATAACTGTACAGTATGTCCAAAATGTACAGTGGAAAGAGAACAAACTTAAGGATTACAAATGAGGGGTGAATAGAAATACAGGACTATAACTTACACCATTACTGACAGTAATTAACAGACAGACTGTACATACATTGTAAAAAATTCCTTTATAGTCGTGTGTCCAGTCCATGCTGCTGAATTTAACTTGCTTCAGGACATCAGGAAGCTGCTTTGCATTTGCTCCAGTAGTCATAAACTAAAACCATGAAGAATGAAACCCAAGTTTAGTGTTAACCCTTTGACTCCCCCTAAAAAAAGGCTAGTAGTATATAGGTGCCTATAGGCAAGCTATAGAAAACGTTCCAATTACCTATAGAACCACTTGCTGCCTATAGAGATCTACCAATAGGTTGATTGTATATAGGCTTGTATTCCTATAGGTCGCGCCTACATATGTGAAATGTTCCAATTCTTATAGAAACCTATAGGATCCTATAGGTTGGGCTACTCTATACGGTAGGTCTTTACCTATCAGGGACATAGCCAGAGGGGCTCGTACTCAGATGCACAGGTGATTTACCCAGTGGTTATTGACTGGATCTCAGTCGTTTTCATTGATATAGATAGGTAATTGGACCCACACTGGTATATTAAAGGTACACTGGATAGTACATCATGCATGTATCCAATGTTAACGTTCATGTGCCAACTGCCACGACTTTCCACTGCAAGATGTGACATGATGTGTCCAATGTATGTTTGACCTTGCGATAGTAGCTGGACTATGAGCATGATAACAAAATATTGTTATGAAGTGTTACTATTGGACATTTATTGATGTATCACACGCATGTAACTTAACTCAACGGTTGTTTTTTTTTAGTATTTTATGATGTTTCAAACTTTCAGAATTGTGTAAAATCTTCTCCCAAAATGCAGGAAATGCCATTTTAGAGACGATCTAGATTTCAAAATGTTCTAGGGGAGCATGCCCCTGGACCCCCCACGAAGTTTCTTGCCCCTTTCAAAATCCTGGCTACTGTTACCTATAGACTTTTTGTAGCAGCCAAAACTAGCCCCTTTGTTATTTTACACTGTCTAATGCCAGATGATTTACTCGTCAAATGAGCACCCCACTTGCTGAGGGCTTTCCCTTTAACAAGTAAAATAATCAAATGGCATTAGACAGAGTAAAATAATAAAAATGCAATAAATGTATGATCCCATGGACCCCCCAGTCAACATTCCTGCCACACCCACTCAGAGCATTTTTGGTCAATTCAGTTGGGTCATTTTGGTCATTTTGAATATTTTTGCTGTTAAAATATTAAATGTATACACTAACAATACCGTTCACCTCAAGAAATTAGTTGAAGAATCCATAAATATACTTGAATACTACTCTTAGCTGGCTGTTTTTTTAGGAGCTTGGGGTGGGGCTGGCAGGTGGGTGGAAGTGTAATTCGTGGTCTAGTGCATCCCTTGGTCAAAATCTGGTGGACCCCCAGGTCTTCCCAAAGCAATTTAATTGTGGCCAATGACAGAATATATTTTACACAGCAATGTCAATCAATCACTAAGATGAATTTCAAGCCACCGTATATATGTACAGTACCACTCAGAAATAACCTAACAGTGCGGTTGAGGTTGAGGTTAAGTTAAACAATGATAGAAATGGTAATAAACTTTAGTAAAGCACAATAAAATTATCTAGTAATACAGAAAACAGTCCATATTTTGATTCATAGTGATTTAGAGACAGTTTAACTAACACTGAACAGAGTTTATTACAATTAAGCTGAGGTTAAACCTAGGTTTGACCTTGGTTTTTGTTAGGTTATTTCTGAGCAGTATTGTACTGTCAGAAAAACTGTGTACCTTAATAGTGACCCAGTCAGAGCCACTTTCACTAAGCCCATAGGCAAATAATTTTCCATCTTCAGAAAAACAATAACCCCGAAGTGATATGCTCCCATCCTCAGCCAAAAGATTTGGATCCAAAAACACTTTGGCCTCACCATCAAGAGTTTCCTTGCAATACAAGACACTAATTAAAATAAAAACAATATATACTGCAGACCTGCCAACTCTCACGGTTTGACCGTGAGACTCCCGATGTCACAGGAAATTCGCCCCCCCTGTAAATTCGCCCCCCTCCCCATGGGGGGGGGGGGCGAATTTCCTAGGAATATCGCCCCCCTTTAGGAATTTCGCCCCCCCCCCCTTCTCGATTTCGATTTAAATTCAAAACATGACAAGAACATTGTTTAGTAAATTTAATATCTTATAAAAATTATACTAGTTGACTATATAGCTCAATGGGTTAGCTTAGTCCTTTTAGCTGGTGGTGGAGTGCACGAAGGGCAAAGCCACTCACTCTCCGTTCAACCCCGTTCAACCCCGTGAAGTCATAGATAATAGAAAGTTGGAAAAGCTGGTACAGCGGCGAACTAGCAGCTAAAGTCACGGCGTTAAACAGATCGATCGACATATCGCAAAGCCTGTCTGGTCAATACCGCGACGCGAAAAATAACAGTTCTACCTCTGGAACCAGGGTACTCTTATGAAAGATAGAAGTGCTTCCGATTCTGAAGGGACTTTATGATCCTGACAACGGACTACGGCTACGGCAGGAAGTTTAAGAGTGGTATTAAAGGAAAACACTTGTTCAATCTATGTTAGTCGCGAAAATAAGGTTAAACTTTCCCAAGGCTTCTGTAGTGACTCGGGTTCCGTGTTGTCTATGCAACGTGAAAATGCTTTTTCACGTTGTCAACAGAGTCACGACGGCGTGAAAATTACCAATTTGGACGACTTATGTTTTGCGACTAAAAGGGGGAGGGCGAAATTCCTAAAGGGGGGCGATATTCCTAGGAAATTCGCCCCCCGGGTGGGCGAATTTCCTAGGAATATTGCCCCGGGGGGGGCGATATTACGGCGGGACGGATTTCCTGGGACACCGGTATCAGATAACTTCTCCCGGTCACCCGGTATGACTGCCACTTCTCACGGCAAGCGAGAATTCTCAAAAATGCCAATAGAAATACTCTGAAATACTACTGAATAAAACATAAACTAAAGAAAAGCATCAATAGCACTTCGGCCAAGGCACAGAGCACCTGAATACAGTCTTAATCATTATCAGTAATGCCTGCAATGCTTGACACTGTTTGGTCAGTCAAAATTAAAATGGCGCAATTTGGTGGCGACAAAGATCACATGTAGCAATCTCCAAGTTTGGCTGTCAACCTTCAGGGGTTTTTTCATTATATTTTAAAATCTCCAGATTTAGTGTTTGGTAAAGTTGGCAGGTCTGCAGTGTGATCATTGTATATTGTGTCCAACATAAAATATATGAAAAAATTCTCTCAGATTTGAATGAGTTATATTTGCGGCAAACTGCATAAGACAAGGTAATAAATCTTGGAACGAGTCAGTTTAACTCTTTCACATATAAAATAGATTATCCAGCGCTCTTTGTAGACTGTATAGTATTATTAGACTCTTTCTGGGAGTAACTCCTCTAAATGGGAGTTCAAATTACATGTACTCCCTAAAAATACTTTACCCTGAAGGAGTTATTATAACTTAGAATATGCAAAAAAAAATTTACTTCCCTAAAATGGAGTAAAGGGGAGGAGTTCAAATTACTTCCTCAAAATAATTTACCTGGAAGGAGTTATTTTAACGAAAATAGAGTTAGAATATGCAAAAAAAATTAATACTTCCCTAAAATGGAGTAAAGGGGAGGAGTTCAAATTATTCCTTGAAAATAACTATGTGATCATCGTATATTGAATGTGTCCATCATAAAATATATGAAAAAGTTCTCAGATTTGAATGAGTTATATATGCGGCAAACTGCATAAGACATGTTAATAAATCTTGGAACGAGTCAGTTTAACTCTCTTCCACATATAAAATAGTTTAATACATCCAGTATATAAACAAATAATTGCATTCGGTGGTATAACATTCGCCGTATGATTTCTGAGATTTAATTTTTGGTATCAAACACAGTGCCCAACTCTGGCCCTTATACACGATTTAATATCGTTTTGACTTCATTTTAAAGAAAAACCGGGTTTTTTTTAAACAATTCTTTCTTCGTCATTTCAACTGTGTACAGTCTTAACAATTATCAGTAATGTCTGCAATGCTTGACACTGTTTGGTCAGTCAAAATTAAAATGGCGCAATTTAGTGGCGATGAAGATCACATGTAGCAATCTCCAAGTTTGGCTGTCAATCTCCAGGGGGGTTTTCATAATATTATAAAATCTCCAGATTTAATGTTTGGTAAAGTTGGCAGGTCTGATACTGTACGTGGTTGAGGTTCTCTTTGTTTCTGACATCCCAAAATTCTGAGATGTTTATTATTAAACCTACAAAGTTGGTTGCTTTATATATTTTGCACATCATTATTACGAGTCTTCCTGAAAATCAATACAAGTATTCCTACTTGAGTTACAGACATTTTAAAGGTGATATACAGTCTGTTCTGCGCATGTACGTAACTAATGTTTACATCTTTATTTACAAAAAAATATATTGATACCTTATTCAAGAATGTAAGCTTTTCTTGCTTCCTTTTCATTACTTGTACCCAAAACAAAACATTTTCAGAAGAAATAGAAGACATCTGAAGCGATATCCTCAGCAAATCACTTGGTTTTCTGCCATGTTGTTCCTAACGGTTTACACTGAGTACGAATGTCATGTTTTGGACATGCGCAGAACGGACTGTACATCACCTTTGATTATTATTATTGCTGATGTCAGCATAATTTTCAGATGTCGTTAAAAGCCACATTGTAAACAGAATTGAACATACAAAGCTTGGTTAAGCTTTCGAAGAGATATATAGTCATATCAGATGTACAATCTAAAGACTCTGGTTGAAACTATACTTTATATGAGTATTCAATTTTTGGCCACATACTGTATGTGTACCTCACAGATGCCAATTGAGCACACAAATATGGTGGCCAAAAAACAAATGCTTGTATAAAGCGTAGTTCCAACCAGAGTTTTCAGATTGTACATCAGATGTGATTAGACATCACTTTTACACCTTAACAAAGACTTATACATTGAATTGCGTGCACAATGTGGCTTTAACATCTGAAAATTATGCTCAGATGTCAGTAAAAATATAATTCATACAAATATTTTTTGGCCAGGGGCCCAAAATAAATTGCTCTTGGCAGCCCTGTTCATTACAGTATCTGTACACTGTAGACATAAGTTATTGTTATTTATTATATAAAATAGAGTGTTTTATTGATTTTTCCACCACTAATAAAAGTGATAATCTCACATGTGTGATTATTTATGGTAATCGCACATGTGACAATTATCGCTGAATCTTATCAGCATTATAGTTTAATGCAATTTTTGCAAGGCAATGGGACAATTTTTTTATATAATAAACAGAACAATACATGGATGCTTGGAAATATTAAATTTATTTCTCATGTTATCCTGGTCAACACTCGAAATAAATTTCATATTTCCGCACATCCATGTATTCTTCTCTATAATATATATAGATACACCAGACTAAAATAACAGTCTACTACAATTATACTATAAATACATGTACTATAATATATTGTTATATATCAAGTGTCAAAGTCCGTTTTCCTAGCTATCTGATTGGGTGAGTGGTCCTCGCATGGCGGTCCGAAAATTGTGATGTTTCCCACATACTGGTAACCCATGGCAGTGGATAACAATACATTTATTTTTCCCTAGAGAAAAATATCAAAACTGGAAGCAGATGGTCAGGTTCAGTTTGTCTTTGTTTTCTCCAATTTTCTTTCATTAAAAACAATCTCTGAAGGTTTTACTCAACATTTTTGTTGTCATTTGACACTTGATATATTACAAAACACTTGTTTATTGGTACCTCGGGGAAACAGTGTGTTTTGCACCCTCGGCTTTGCTTCGGGAAACAACGGCAGTCTTGGGTCAACAAAACACACCATTTCCCTCGGCACCAGTAAATAAGTGTTTATTAATAAAGTTGTTGTTGTTATCATTACACTGTCTGTACAGTACCTTTGATTCTGAAGACCACTGTTGTAAAAATAATAATACATTTCACCACGTTTGAATGGGCATCCATATTTAGGGTAATCCCACAATTTGGTCATTCTTTAAAAAAATGTTACATTAATGGTTATTAGTCTTTTAGTGTGAATACGTATAGGTTATTTTTAGGCCACGAGGGGATATGTGATTTATTCACCGAAGGCAAAGCCCGAGGTGAAAAAACATATATCCAAAATAACGTACTTATTTTTCACATGGTGAGGTTGACAGGATTTTATAAGATAAGGAGTAGTGCAGGGCATATTAGACGGCAAGATTAGAGGAGAATATTATAGCGAGGAATGGTAGGGGGAATATTAGAGCCTTAAGGAGTGTTTATAATATGAGAGGCGAGCATAGCCTGATAAGTGGTAAGCGGGATAGCCTGGTAAGTGAGATCTCACTGTGTAGTTATTTTCCTGTTAAAAATTCCTCTGTGTTTATATGGCCAAGCGGGCTAGCCCGGTTAGCGAGATCTCACTTGAAAGAGGCAAGATCTCGGTAAGCGGGATGAAAATTTCCCATGTAAACAGTCGCTAACCGGGCTGGCCTGCTTACTGGGATGATTTTTCAAAGGGATAC
This sequence comes from Corallium rubrum, assembly GCA_964035015.1. NCBI lineage: Eukaryota > Metazoa > Cnidaria > Anthozoa > Scleralcyonacea > Coralliidae > Corallium > Corallium rubrum. The sequence goes on from OZ036010.1 coordinate 9,904,212, forward strand.
CGATACCAGGTGGGATGAAATTTGTTCATATAAATGCAAGCCAGAAATCATCCCAGTTGCCGGGCTATCCCGCTATATCCTCCATATAAACAGCCCCTTAGAGGGAAATATTAGAGGGGAATATTAATCTATTGTTTTACCACGGGCTATTGAATACATTCCCCTAAAAGAACAAAGGAACCGAGGCATGTGAAAAATAAAGTACAGTTATCAGTTAACATAATTTAATTAATTGTAATTGATTGGTTGATATTGATTGCCACAAATTATCAATTTCATCAATTATCAATTTCATTGGTTATCATTTTTATTATATATCAAGTTCATTGGTTATCAATTTCATTGATTAATGATTTTATTGATTATTGATTTCATGAATTGTCAATTTCAATGATTATCAATTTCATTGATTATCAATAAATTAATTATCAATTTCATTGATAACCAATTCCATTGATTATTGATTTCATTAATTATTGATTTCATTGATTATTGGTTCATGAATTATAAATTTCAATGATTATCAATTTTATTGATTATCAATTTTATTAATTACCAATTTTAGTGATTATCAATTTTATTGATTGTTGATTGCATTGATTATCAATTCTGATTATCAATTTCATTGATTATTGATTTCATTTATTGTCAAATGTCAATTCCATTGATTATCAATTTCATTGATTATTGATTTCACTGATTGTTGACTTCACTGATTACCAATTTCATTGATTATTAATTTCATTGATTATTGATTTCATTGATTGTCGATTCCATTGATTATCAACTTCCTTGATTAAGCTGGGTATTTATCACATCAAATATTCAAATTGGCGGCAATTTTAACGTCATTTTGTCAATATCCCATCATATTCAAATAACATTACTTTATTTACAGTAAGAAATCGTAATACCTTTCTTTAAACTTTTCCCTGAATTCACATTTCTCTAAGTAAGGAAGACTGATTTCGTTCTGTCGATCCACAAATTCCTTGGTTTCTGGTGAGTCGGGGTCCTCAAGCCAGACGTAAGGATCCGCAATTTTAGTACCATGATAATCGTCTAAAATACTAGAATCTCGTCGGCTAGCTGGATAAATAAAATGCTCCATTTCCTATAATTTTTACGCCAGTTCACGGTCTTTCACTTTCAATACGTGATCCAAAATCAGATCAAATATTAAAGGACAAAGTAACCTGAATGTCAGGCCTTTATTTGTTCCCGCCTTCCGCTAAACCCGGCAGCGCGGGCAGAGGTGCGGGCGAGCGAGAAGGCGAGATCTCGCTCGCCCGCACCTCTGCCCGCGCTGCCGGGTTTAGCGGAAGGCGGGAACAAATAAAGGCCTGACATTCAGGTTAAGGACAAAGGATCAAATGATCAATCATGACGTGTGATACCACAGGTCGCCCAAGCGTATTTCAATCGAAATTCAAAAAAAAAACACGTTAACGATGAAGCAGTTATCAAAAACTGAACTTTTCGAAGACGGGCTCTGGAACTTTTTGAAAAACGCCATTAATTTTCCTGTGGATGCGGATTTCAAAAAAATCCGTACGACGATAATGCGTTTTCGAGTTACACAGTTAATTAATTCGACTGAAATTCGACTTTAACTCGACGTCGCATTTACGTTGCATTCCTGAACGAAGTTAATTCGAATTTAATTCGTCTAAATTAAATTCGTCTGTTGTGCGACGTTTATGTTGACAAATGTGCAATCACAGTTATGCAATAGACCTTTCACCAATAGCGGCGCCATCTTGAATTTGCAATGCATTATGGTCTATCCAGGGTAACAAGCCCCATTAAAACGGCGATTGCGTGGTGTTGGGACACAATGCGGTAATTTTTTCTTTATAAATACTTTCGTGGCAACAAGATCTAAATATAATAATTCTCATATTGGTAAAAGCAACAATTCTCGGACGTGTAAGGATAGATTCATGACAAATGTATCCTTATACGTACGAGAATTATTGCTTTTAATTTACCAATATGACAACATCTAGACATTGTTGCCATGAAAGTATTTATCAAGGAAAATTTACCTCATTGTCTCTCAACACCAAGCAATCACCATTTTAATTGAGCTTATTACCCTGGATAGACCACAACGCATTGCGAATTCAAGATGGCGCCGCTATTGGTGAAAAGGTTCCGCTATTGGTGAAGAAGGTAATTAAAAGCAAGTCAGCTGACGTGATCTGACGTGTCCATGTGTCTGTTGTCTAATACATCATGGCTAACAACCAATGAAAATTGGGAAAACACGCATAGCAGCAAGTATTGTATATATAAATATAAATATAAATACAAATAAAAAAGAATTGCAACATGGTCAATTTTATGATTTTATTTACCGTAAATGCTCCAATTAGCGACCAGCTTCAAATAAGCGCCCACTCTCAAAAAACCGCCTTCCCCCCCCCCCCCCCCTCCCCCCCACTCTCCCCACGCAAAAATTAAAAAAAAACACGCACACATCGTATTATCAATTATCAACCCTAAAAATCATGTGATTTTTTTTCATGATTTTTTGATTTTTGGTGATTTTTTTATTTTTTTTGGTGATTTTTGGATTTTTTTTCGTGATTTTTCCCCGTGATTTTTTTTATTTTTTCGTGATTTCTTTCATGATTTTTGTATTTTTCCATGATTCTTTGATTTTTTTATTTTTTCATGATTTTTTGATTTTTTTATGATTTTTTGATCTTTTTTGCGATTTTTTGATTTTTTTTCCGATTTTTTTATTTATCTCCCCGTGATTTTTTGAATTTTTAGTGATTTCTTCATGATTTTTTGATTTTTCCATGATTTTTTTATTTTATTTGTGAATTTTTGATTTTTTTGTGATTTTTTTTGTTTTTTTGTGTGATTTTTTTATTTTGTTTGTGATTTTTTTTATTTTTTGTGATTTCTTTAATTTTTTTGTGATTTTTTAAATTTTTTTTGTGATTTTTTTTATTTTGTTGTGATTTTTCTGAAGGTGTACGTGATTTAAATCAGTGATTTGCCCCTCGCCTTTTCCGAACCTTTGGAATTCTGTAAAACATAATTTGCAGGAAATGGCATTTTAAACGTCATACACGCCTTCACAAATTAATTGAAAAGTTGGGTAAACATTTCACGATCGTCTCGCGTGCGTACACGCCTTTTTCGTGTTCTTTTAACCGCACGCCTGTGCACGTATTTTTGTTTCTTATGATTCTTAAACATATATATAGTCTACTCTCCAGACTCCATATTTGGGGCGCAGACTAAGCGAAACATTTTCGTCTCTATCTTGAGACCTTCTCTACTTGTTTATCTATAATAACTGTTCGGCGTTTCCTTCAAACAATTTTCTTAATTCATTATAATTACAGTGTTTAAGGGACGGCCGACCGACGACAGAAATATTATACACTTAATGTCTGCTCCCGAGGGAAACAGTTAGTTTTGTTTTCCCGAGGGAAAACAAAACTAACTGTTTCCCGAGGGATCAGACATTAATTAGTGTTTTGTAATATATACTAGTTTGAGTTTCGCTGAATAATTTCGACGTTTATCAAGGGAAAGTACACAAAAGGCAAACGCTAAGACTTACCAAAACATTTCGCCTGGCTCCATATTAAAATTTCACTTCAACCAAACAAATATGAGTCTCAGAACAAAAGAACAGCAATACATTTCTCCAGTTAATCTTCACACATGCTTTGAAGACCTATAAATATTCTTTTTTTTCGTACCAAACAAGCTTTTGTTTATAGGATGCCGTGAAGAGTTCAAAGTTCTAGCGGTCAACAATTGAAAACTTATTGCCCGAGCAGGCAATAAGTTCTCAATTATTGCCCGCTTGGAGACACTGAAATTTAGCTAAGGTCATGTGACCACAAACCAACCAATGACAGTCATCGTTGCATCCAGTGAAACTCTAGCTAGTATAACAATTCTGTTTGCTATTTTAAAAAACCTCTGAGTTTCACTTTTGATTACCACCACCTTCCTTAATTTACGCGCAACAATGATTTTGTTGCAAGTTGAAAAAATTTGTTGAAAAAAGCCAGACTCCAGTTCTATACCTGCTGAACTAGTGCAATTGATGCTGATTCAACTTGCAACAAAACCATTGTTGCGGCGATTTCGGTTGCTCGTATTACTTCACCTTAAAGAGAGATCGAACAGAAAGATGCCCTAACAGTCATCGTTTGCGGAGAAGACATCATAGCCGTATTGCCAATTGTTGAATTTGGCAAATCCAAATTACCGGCTGTTGTTTTGAGAATCGTAACATGAGTTAGTATCACGATAATACAGTATATTTTCGAATTCAAATGTGGTGTATGTCCAAATTAAAAACGTACGTTTATGGTAAACGGCAGAGTGTACATTGTGAAATTCTTATTTTGTTGAATTTGTTTGAATTCTTTAGCCAGAGCCACTTGACGCTTTAGCGCGTCGGTCTCGGTACGAGAATGCTTTTAATCAGAAACCTCGTTTATGTCTTTACCTTCGCCTTATGATTGGTCAACGCCTGCGCACAAACACGAAAAACAAACAAATCTATTTCAAATTCCTATACTGGACAAAGTTACAATTTACTCAAGAATGCATTCTATGGCTGGGTTGCAATCAATCCCCTGAGATTTAAATGACAAAGACACAGCGGCCATGTTGGTTGGTAGGTACAAAAGAATATTATATTAGATGCTACTGTACCTGCAACCCACTCTCCTCCGCAGAGGCTTCTTGGGCTTTTAATAATAGGAGGGGGAAAGAGCGGGCCGCGGGATGCGTAGGGATGCGTGGGAAAGGGGAGCATGCAGGGCGCTTATATACGGGGCGGTGCAACCACTGACCTATATATTTAACTGGACTGCGTGCTCCTATTACCTTTGAGTTAGGAAAGTGTCCGCATTTTCACTTTCAAAATGGCGGCATTTATGGGTCGTTTTGCTAATGGTGAAGGTCGCTGACCGATACCTAAGATCTCTAGTTCGTGTTGGACATGTTCGGTATTTCGCTTTTTTAAAGAAAACTAAGCTATTTGGTCGAATAAACTGTACGTATGTTGTAGCAAGGTGAATTATCTTTCTGCCAATATATTTTATAACTCCTACAGTGGATTATTTCTTAAGAAAACGTTCGGAGTAGACGGACTAGGCAAACTTTGTTGAGTCAGCATAATATCGTCCTGGTCTCGAGTTTGTGCAAACAAAAGATTTCTAGTATTTATGTTTGTTGCTGAGCCTGAGCGGCCCGGGATGTTTTCATGGTAAGAGTCTTATTGTAAGTTCTGAACTACAATAATAATAATCCTAGACAATTACTGTTGTAGCTTTCTAGCAGTCTGAATTAAAAAGACGCGCCGGCCGGCGGTAACCGCACGAACACTTGGCAATAAAATAAACAAGACTGTCAATACACATGGTCATGGAAATCTACAAACATTTTGTTTTATGAAGTCGCCAGCTCTATAAAGAACCGCTGAAGATCACGAAAAAATCGTAAAGAAGCGAGGCGTACCGAGTTCTTCTTAGGGGCTGTTTACATGGGAGGCGATATATTCCTAGTATTTGGTCAGACAAATAATCCAGCAAGTCTCTTGAGTCGTTCCAACACCAGACGATTTTATTCACCTCTGGGGAAGCCCTCGGACAGGAACGATTTATAAACTATCTCCCTAACTCTTTCCTGTCCGAATTGGTATTTGGTATTTTATTCTGGCTAACGCCAGACGATTTTATTCACCTCTGGAGAAGCCCTCGCATAGGAACGATATATTAATAAAGTAAGAAAATCGCTTTGTGTTGACATAAATATTCTGTTTTCCTACGATAAGTACATGTCAGTGGTCGCTACCATTAGCAGAAGGACCCATAAATGCCGCCATTTTGAAAGTGAAAATGCGGACACATTTTTGACCAGCACCCGCAGTCCAGTTAAATATATAGGTCAGTGGGTGCAACGCGCTCATATCGCGCTGATCGATGTGTGATGCACAAAAGGACTGGCACGAGCGTGCTTCTGAGCAAAAGTTGATCAAAAGTGGATTTTTGGGCACTGTGATATTCTCGCTGTTTTTTCTTTAACTATGTAATTTCGGAGGAACCTTTTGCATTGCAATGTACCGACGAAGTACTTATTCGTTTAATGTATGAATATTTGTTTGGCGCAAAAAGTTGTACTATAAAGGAGTTATTATGGATAATGACTCGATTTTTTGATGACTTCTATTGAGGGAAAATTTCATTACAAGTTTTGAGCATGTTAACAGGTCGTCCACGCCGAGGAATTCAGGTATGTTGAAGATTATAATAGTGTGGTTATATCTTAAAGTTTTCATAAAAATCGGAGTTGATTATTTGGAGATATAGCGTTCGGATGTTAGGTATTTTTATGGTTTAACTCTTGCCTGTTTAGTTCCTCAATTGCTGCAAGAGAAGTAAACAAAACTTATAGTTTTGCCATGTTACGATTCTTAGTAATTATATCAATAACTTTATCGGGTTTTTGAAGCATTAGATTAGAATAACTGTAAGCTGTAAACAAATTTTACTCTCCGATCAATTTATTAAAATACGACTTGCTGGGACGCATGCCGAGCGCATTATGTGATAAACTGTCGTCCACACCTTGTAATTTTGTCATCAGATAGCCAAGATGACTTCTTGTTAGGTTTCATTGAGAAAATGCAAATTGGAGTTGATTATTTCTTGATATTCAATTGGAAAGATGACCTACCAGCTAAAATTCAATGCAAGATGTTGTCTTCTATCGAACATGGCCGAATGATAACGTGCACAAACAAAGATTTCCAAAGACTTCTTGCGTCATTTCTCTTGCGAAAGCAACGGTACGGTTCATATTTTTCAGCAACATATTTGTTCATGTTTCAGCAACGACTCCGAATTTTTGGGAGTAACACCAGAGAATATAGTAGCTGAATCCACAGATCCACTGATATATCGTATGGCTCGGCAATTTCATCCACGTCCTCTTCTAAACTCAACTCAGAGACTTCCACATCAAGCGTATTTTACCCGCCATATTTTGGACTTTCCCTGGCTTAGCGTTCGTCGCTATGGTGACAGGGGGCTTGTTACCAGTCCTCTGCATCACACATCGATCAGCGCGCCCATTGCCGTTTCACCGCCCCCTATATAAACGCCCTGGGAGCATGGTTCTGGACGCGCGCGCTCTTCCCATCATTCCTCGCGCGTCTGCCTCTGCGGAGGAGAGAGCCTGCAACCCAGTAATACCGTGTTTCTCAATGTCTCAATCGTTCCCAGAGCCCACGTTCCCCTTACTCAGCGGGCGGGAAACGAGAGACTCTGGGATAATCCGTTCACGCCACCATGGGATTCTTGCTATCCCGGAAGAAGAGTTATATAGAGTTCACTGTGTTCATCAGCCAATGGAATATCGATGTGAAACGGATTATTACAGAGTCTCTCGTGGGCTCTGGGAACGAGATTGGGTGTGTCTTAAATCGGTAAACATGCACGTACGCATCACTGATTTTATCTGAACCATGCTTTTTATGTCCTATCGTTGTCTGACTTTGTCATAAACACATAAAATGTTTATTTAATAAATATTTAATTATCAATAAGTTTGTCCCAAGAGCAAAACTGCTCATCAAGAGGGCTCACATAAAATGTTGTAATACGACTAGTGTTCACGTGAGCTGACCCGGGCATAAAATCAACTGATTTTATGTCACGAAAATCTTTCTATATATATGACTACCAAAAAGAATTAGAATACCCGGTACGCTATACTTACTAAAATAGTGGCGTAACAAGATTTTCGTGACTATAAAATCATCCCGGTAATCGAGCTAGCCAGCCTCAATTCCGGTACGATTATGGATCTACATGTTCCGGTTCCTGATTGTGATAGAGGTATTTGTTCCGTATGTTTTAGATAATCGTTATGGCCGAGACGTTGTCGGTGGGGAAACAGGGCATGTGCTCCCCACCCAACTTTGTCATGAAGTGCCCTTTTTACAACAGAAAAGTGCCCTTTTTATGATAAAACGTGTGTTTCAAGTGTCCTTTTGAAGTCCTAGCCCCTGCACTTGCTTCCTGTAATGTGAGAAAGGTTTTTGTTGTACAGTCATGCCATGATGTCTTGTATACTTGTTTCCATGTTTGCTGCAGTCTTTCCGTGATTTGTTTACAAAAATCAGACCACGTTAGTGACGTAATCCGTGTGCATCTGTTCTCGAATAAACCAATGAAGATGGTCGACGGACATGAAGTCCCGTTACGTTATTGTACAAATAATCAGTATATCATGAATTGTGGTGTTTTTGCTTTTTTCAGTTTGAGTATTTTATGACCTTTTCTAACCTTTGGAATACAATCTTCTCCGCAGGAAATGGCACTTCAGACGTCATACGGCCTTCACAAAATTGAAAAGTGGGGTAAACCCATTTCAAACTCACTGCAACATTTCAACATAAGGACAGCTGACTTTAGTGTATGTTTTACAGCGAGAAATACTGATGTTTTACAACAGTAAGCTCATTAAATCCCGTTTTCGAAAACTACTGAAATGTGCCGAAAGCCTACGAAAAGTATTAAAATACAAGCCGTTGAATTGCCGGCCTGGTATCCACTTGTCAGTTCAGTTGTCCCTCCTTCGTTTCGGCAACAAAAACAATTAAATATATGCAACAACAAAACCGAGTAACCGACAGAAATTAACAATATAACTGCTTTGTATATTTATTTATGTACCTTTTTTAACCTTTCAAAAAAGATTTGTTGTGTTTATCTTTGAAAATATCAGCGAGTCAAGGATTTTTTTCTTCATTTTCACGGGATATTTTATAAAGCCTGCGTCTGTAATCCAGTCAAAATCGCGGTCAGTGTTGTCTACCATGAGCAGAAGGACTCAAATTCGCCATTTGATGCCACGATCAAATGGCCACACTTTTCATAACTCAAAGATAATAGGAGCAAGCGGTCCAGTTATATACAGGTCAGTGGGTAAACCTTTGACGATCGCCTCGCGTGCGTACGGCGCCTTTTTCGTGTTCTTTTAACTTCACCGCGCGCGCCTGTGCTATAGTTTACGCCCCAGCCTCCATATTTGGGGCGCAGACTATTTAATAGCGAAACACTTTCCCAAACATTTTCGTCTCTATCTTGAGACCTTCTCTACTTGTTTATCTGTAATAACTGTTCGGCTTCAAACAATATTCTTAATTCATTATAAATGTAATTACAATGTTTAGACTGCTAGGGACGGCCGACCGACGACAGAAATATTTGTCGCGGAAATTAAAACGCCAAATTTGACCAGAGGGCCAAGTGATATATTATAGTGCACTGCGGCTGAATCAATAACAATAGCAGAAAAACGATGACAACAATAAAGATGGGTTAGATAGCAACATAACGATTATCCAACTGGCTATTCGATTCCTTGACGAATTTCAAAAATATAAATTAAATGTGCCACAGAATTCAAAAAGAAGATTGACAGTTTCAATTCTTATTAAATAAGTATAATATGAAAGAACATAATATTATATACACAAGGCTTGAATACAACTCAAGCCGTTTTCGTGCTGCTAAAAGTCATTACTTTATAATAAAATGTACAACGCTTTGGGTAAGTTTAAATAGATTTATATACTCTTTGTAGCCAAAACTCAGATCGCGGGTAATAGAAGTTAGAAGTTGAAGTTGAAGTAAAGTTTCTTCAGAGGCTCCTTATAAAGTTCTGATTATCAGTTCGGTGCCACAGCTGCCTGAAAACACAATTAATATTCAGATCAGTTTCTTATCGGCCGCAAGAGACTCGCTGATGCGTTGGCGATAACAAATGTTTGGTCAACGCGAGGGAAGAAGGCCGATGGCCTTGCTCAAATCTTGGCCCGAAATTAACCCACGTCTTTCGCCGCAACCTGCGTGTGAACGGTTTCACGTACGGGCAAGATACTGCCTCATGTCTCCGTTATCTATATTCAATATTCCCAAGGCTGCTCGCGTCTCGAGGCTCGACGAACGACCGGTGTTTTCCCGAAGAAGGCTGTTCGTGGGAGAGAGCTGTTTACATGATACAGAGCTGCTATGCTTGCTGAACGGAAGGGTGTAGCTTCTCGTTACGGTCTTCTTCGCCGTTGTCGCTAGTTTCCCTTGAGTTCGCCGCGATTTTGCGTTAGTACACAGCGACACGAGCAGTGCTGAAAATCGAAACGAGAACAGACTACCGGTTCGGTTCGCAGGAAGACACGGTCCCGAGGTATTAATGTCAAGAGCGTTCAACAGCGATGAGAGTTGAAAATGTTTCGTCGACGGTCTTGCCGAAAGTGAGAGCGGAGAGACAGGGCTAAGGGGGTTCGATGTCCTTTTGCCAAGAATCAATTTTCTCGACCGTGGATTCACGACTAAAAATTGTCCAACCGAGGCGAGGATTTTCGTGAAGCACCCATCTCGTTCGTCGCTCGTAGTGAAACATATGAATATTATCCGAAGACCAGCTTCCAGTTGAATAACGTAGGGCTTTTCCGAGGCTGGAATTTGGTTGAGTGAACACCGGATCAACGTCTCACTGTACGCTATTGGTTCGCGGAGTTCCTCGCTTCCTTCGCTGTACGAATACAAATCGAAACCGTCGTCGCGGAGAGCGATAGAGACGGGCTTAGGCAGGCCCGAAAAACTTTTACCATCTTCCAATAGGTAGGCCTCTCCGGGTAAAGTTTTCTTCTGTTTCGCTGCTTCGCTCAGGGTCATCGTTGCCGCTTGAGTCGGACAGCGACGGGAAGTCTCGCGTGTTGTTGTTACCGCAATATCATCGGCTTTTTCCGACGGCTGTCGAGCTTTTATTTGTTTTATTTGATAAGAACCCGCGAAATTCTTTGACGTCACGCATAAGTCAGATACGGTCTTTAATACGTAAATGACCTAAAACTAGACAAATAACAAAAACGTATTAATATATATTGAGAGTCAAAATGTCATTAGAAAAATACTTTTTATTATAAGCACCGGCTAGCGAAACCACGAAGTCGGAAAAAAACCAAAAACATCGCACTGCTCATTTAAAAATCATAGTCCATGCATATATTATATATAATTCCACAGTGACACAGCAAAATGAATCAATTTATTGTCATTGCCTATATCAATAGACAATATGTCATTTGTTATAATGTACGATAAAAGCGCCTTATCGAAAGTAAAAGTCGCGTATAACTATTGTCTTAAATACGGTTGAACTATAGCCTGCGAAAAAAAATCAAAAAACGAATTGTCGTAAATTCTATTTTGTCGTAGAGTTTTCTGAAAAAAAATATTGACTTGTCAAGCCAAATGCCCGAAAGCGCTTGCCATATTGAACCAGCTTTGTGATATTGCGAACTGTTTAAACAGCTGAATCAAACCTTCGGTATTGTATTCGCATTCAGGGGGGTGTTGGCTTGAATTTAATTTTTATCGATGGGTTATCATGAATAGAATGGATTTATGAAATGTCGCAATTTTTTATCAGCCCTGTATAAAAAACACTATCTTAAACCCCAACCGCAGAGAACAGGACGACATGAAAACACGTCTAATCTTTTAAATTATTGTATTTAGATGACGGCCACCTGCAAAGAAAGCATCACGCAACGTGCTGACGGAGTGTGAGTGTATGACTTTTAATAACAAAGAAAATCTGGCGCCAAAAATATTTTTACGGCACTGGCTGATACGACGGACCGTATACTACTTTCCCATTTCCGAGTATTTACAAAAACGCTTTCAGAACGATTTGGGGGAAATTTTCGGGAGCATGAAGAGAAAATTGGATGATTTTCTTAGTTCTTACACTACCGATGTCAACAGCCGAAAAAGTTGTTGATAAGACTTTTAGCTTGTACACGTTCGCACATGTCAAGCAACAATCATCATGATGTTGATATCATCGACAATGGAGAAAAATAATGAAATTTACGACGACTAAAGCTTGCGTAAACATGTTTTGGAAAATCCACATCTCATTTCCGATGGCGGAAAAACAACTTGTTAATTATCACATATGTACAGGATGCGGCATTTTCGACGATGCACATGTTGTACGGCGATATTATCGCTTTCGCTGTAATTTGTTTCATATTATCCGAAGGCGAAGCGAAATAATCGAATTCGCTAATTAATTAGTTCTGTATGGTGCCAGGAACCCCGTGACTGATTTCATTATATATATATATATATATATATATATATATATATATATATATATATATATATATATATATGTAATGTTTACAACATGAGCGGCCGTGTTGTATCGAATATTCAATCACGAGCCGAAGGCGAGTGATTATATATTCGATACAACACGGACGCGAATGTTGTAAACAGCTTAAAACACGCCGAGTCTTTGATGTTAATATGAGTAATATTTGTTCAGATTAATTCAGAAAAAGCTCAATTTCAATGTTTTAGAGCGGAGATAGTGACCTGATATACAACCACTAGTGGTTGTATATGTGATACAACCACGTGTGGTTTGTATCAGATATACAACCTCCTTCACGGTCATGATTTCTTTTGTGTTTTCTTCATGAATTATTAATGAGTGTTTTAAATATATATATATATATATATATATATATATATATATATATATATATATATATATATATATGTATATATATATATATATATGCGTGAATCGGAAGCCCTCTTTTGTGTGTGATCTTTGCCTACTTTTGCGAACGCCAGGCGGCCAAACAAAGGCCAGCCGTCACATGGCTATATATCATCACTTGAAACCTCTCGTTAGAAATTGCTTTTCAAAGTTGGTTTATTAGTTATTTGATTGATTCTTGGTTGATCTTTTTGCGAATTAAATGGTGAATAAGAAAGCCTTCGGGCTTCGGCCATGCGACAAATTCGCCCTTTGAACCCGGAAACCTGTTCTTTAAATTTACGTTCGTTTCAATTCAAGTTTCTGTGAACTAGTATAGAAAACATATGAGTTAGCTAAAATTTTGAGTTATACAAAACGTTGTACAGCATATTTATTTAATAAAACTTAGGCGTTTAACTACCTTGAAGTGGAAACATAGAACAGATCAGACACTGAAGAAGGCAAAAGGAAATCTAAAATATCCACCATAAAACTGCATCATGGCAAAAGTAGATCCCAACATTAATTAATTATATATTGACCTCTCACATCTTTCAATGTATTTTACAATGTTAAATATGATTGATAATTGTTTGATGGTTTATTATGATAAATAGTTTCTATGAATAATTAATTGTACATCATCAAAAAAACAACATACTGATAAGTCGGAAGCTCTGAATCTCCATGACTTTTCAGACGCTGGCCAGTGGCTACGAGTATCGCTCAATCTGTGACAACCACACTAAAACTAGAAAACTGGTCGTCACGGCTATGTTAATAGGGACCTTACGAAGTACGACGGCAACTTCAACGACGACGTCTTCTGAACAAAAAATTTTTAGTTGTGCAACAAAGAGAATGAATAATTTTTAGTCCCTAGAGTAATCTCAACAGCGTCGTCGTTCTTTATACGACGCCACTTAGAGCATTTTCACGTCTTCAGGACGACGTCAACGGCCAAAAGATGAGAACTGTTGCTTGAGATTTACTCCAATACTGACACTACAATCATTTTAGTAGTAACTGCGGCGTTTTGAAAGTCATTAAACTAGCTTCAAATATCAAATATATTACTCAGTTATCCGTTACTTTTTTTAATTATAAAGTTTATGTTGCTTTTTAACCGCCGTCGTCGTCCTAGCATCGTAAGGTCCCTACTATTCGACACGGCGACACCTCTCGTGGACGATTCAATAAACTCCGCCGGATTACCGTTCATTTTATCGATCTTACAGTCAAAATGGAAATACCTTCTCACCTCTGCTTCTGTAGTTTGTTGTGTATTTCTGTATTTCTGTAGCCGTTACAGAAACGTGAGAAAAATCTAGCGACAAAAGTCGCTTATTCTTGATTTATATTTGTTTGTTGGTAACGATTTGGGAGAAACACTCCTTATATTACGATTAAATGCCATGAAAGCTAAATTATACTTTTTATTCACATTTTTCGACAAAAAAATTTCCTCACGCTTCTGTAGCGACTGCAGAAATACAGTAACCCCCTGTTCAGGCCGGTCCAACTCAAACTAACCAAAACTGGGCACCGTTGCGTTGAGGTAGTACCCAGGTAGTACCCTGCCTCCTCCGCATGCAGGCTCTCGTTGCATCATGGACAGGTCACACACGCCGAATTTAGGGCCTGCAAGATCCTGTAGAAAATTTGGCAAAACTTGGTACGGAATAAATCATTAACTACCATTGTTAATAGCCATGGCTATTTCCGAAGATTTTGAAGGACATTGAAGACTTACGACATACGAATCCTAGCTTTAAAATGAAGGAATTGTTGAAAAAAGCAATTACGGTTGAACTTTAACAACTTTCGGCCGGACTAATCAACGAAAATGCACTTTAGTCTACCCAGAGACCCTTGGGTTTATACGTTTTCGGTTTCCATGACAACTGAAACTTGAATTACGCTACACTATAGCCTACAATTTAACAAAATTAAATCTCATTAACTCTTCGGGTCAGTTGACAGTCTTTGATAGCTAAATAAACAAAAAAAAACAATAAGAAAAACCTGTAGTTTCCTGACCGTCGAATTTGCTATTGTTCGGCAGATATTTTTTCCTTGAATTCCTTTTTGTCGCTAAAAATATTATTGGCAGAAGGTCGGTAATTCTAAAACATATTGAACCCGCTAACCCGCTAACCCTAATCTCAAAAATGTGAATTTCCTGGAGGAACCCTAACCCTAACTTGAAAAGTGTCGGGGGGCGGGTTATTCCTGCTCCACCCCCAACCACCCTAATAGTGTTTGTTATTTATGGTCAACAGTTCTTGACAAAGATTGTGGGATGCGCAGTGAGTTTTAATCCGTTAATTGGCGCATCTTAGAATAAAAACATGCACATGTATGATGAAATGCATCATACACGCGTGTTGGGTTGTATGTTATATATCATCATACGGAACGAGAGACCATGTTGGGCAGGCCATCTCAAAAGTGTCACCTGTCCATGATGCTACGAGGGTCTGCGGAGGAGGCAGGGTACGGGCACTAATGTGAACACGTTTTCAGTGCGTACCCGAAGTGGTGCCCAAAGTGGTGCCCAAAGTGGTGCCCACGCTTTTTACTCAATATTCCTTGTAAACCACAAAATAGCTACAAAAGCCATGAAAAGCTTTCTGTGTGAACGCTTATCAGATCCAGGGCGCCGTGAATGTGAACAAGTGACCCATGCCCGAGCACTTAGTCTGAACAGAGGGTAATACACAACAAACTACAGAACCGGAAGTGGGAAGGTGTTTCTATTTTGACTGTAAACAAATATAAATATTTCTAGTCTGTTTATATTTCTACAGAGGATTTGACGAAGGCGGCGATCCCTACTCAAGTTTGTTCGTCATTTCCGAAGTTGTCACGAACTTAGCAAATCATCACGTAGGGGAGGGAGTACGGGTGGCGTGTGCTGTTAATGCGCTGCCTCTCAGCGAAAAGTTAAGCTCGGATGGGTGACCGCTTGGGACGGACCCCTGCTCATTGCCTCCTCCGCAGGCCCTCGTTGCATCATGCAAGATCCTGTAAAAAATTTGGCAAAACTTGGCAAGGAATAAATGCATAATTAACTACCATTGTTAATAGCCATGGCTATTTCCGACGATTTTGAAGGACGTTGAAGACTTACGACATACGAATCCTAGCTTTAAAATGAAGGAATTGTTGAAAAAAGCAATTACGGTTGAACTTTGACAACTTTCGGCAGGAATAATCAACGAAAATGCACTTTAGTCTACCCGGAGACTCTTGGGTTTATACGTTTTCGGTTTCCACGACAACTGAAACTTGAATTACGCTACACTATAGCTTACAATTTAACAAAATTAAATCTCATTAACTCTTGGTCAGTTGACAGTCTTGGATAGCTAAATAAACCAAAAAAAAAACAATAAGAAAAACCTGTAGTTTCCTGACCGTCGAATTTGCTATTGTTCGGCAGATATTTTTTCCTTGAATTCCTTTTTGTCGCTAAAAATATTATTGGCAGAAGGTCGGTAATTCTAGAACATATTGGTTTCTTCATTGTCATGATCTGTAAGAAAGTTTAGACCGAATTTCCTGGTGGGTCACAGTGTTAAAGGAACTTGGACGTACGTTTAATTTGTCGAACAGCGGCCAGAAAAAAATGCTAGTCTCGCTGTGCATAATGGGACCAGTCCCCATTTTGTTTACAGGATCTGGCAGGCCCTCTCAAACGTGGGACCTGTCCATGATGCTACGAGGGCCTGCGGAGGAGGCAGGGTACGGGCACTAATGTGAACACGTTTTCAGTGCGTACCCGAAGTGGTGCCCAAAGTGGTGCCCACGCTTTTTACTCGATATTCCTTGTAATTCAAAGGCTTAAAACCACAAAACAGCTGCAAAAGCCATGAAAAGCTTTCTGTGTGAACACTTATCAGATCCAGGGCGCCATGAATTTGAACATGCAAGAGACCCATGCCCGAGCACTTAGTCTGAACACAGGGTAATACACAACAATCTACAGAACCGGAAGTGGGAAGGTGTTTCTATTTTGACTGTAAACATATATAAATATTTCTAGTCTGTTTATATTTCTACAGAAGATTTGACGAAGGCGGCGATCCCTACTCAAGTTTGTTCTTCATTTCCGAAGTTGTCACGAACTTGGCAAATCATCAAGTAGGGGAGCACGGGTGGCGCGTGCTGTTAGCGCGCTGCTTCTCACCAAAAAGTTAAGCCCGGATGGCAGAGGCGTAGCCAGAAGGGCCCCCTTGACAAAAACTCCTGGCTACGCCTCTGCCGCATGGGAATGACCCCGTTGTTGGGGTTGAAACTCATGTGAGTAGACTTGTAGTTGATCTCTCCTGTGCTTCGAAGGTTTTTCGCCGGGTTCTCCGGTTTTCCTCCCTCCATAAAATCAACACCTAACATCTTAGCTGTGATCCGTGAGTTCCTTTGATGTGCCTCAAATGCGAAGTTTTGATATTTGAGTAGTCCAATTTGATCCGAGATCAGCAATTTCAGCTGAAGTCTACTAGTAAAGTGATTTGCCGTGAGAGTATCAACAACTAAATTATACGTTTAACTTTGAATGTTATTAAATATCCATGTCGACATTCTTCTATTCCCCCCCCCCCCCCCCCCCCATTTTTTTCGCCCATATTAAAACTATTACAATCAAAATTTACTCTACGTCCAACAGGGAACTTCGAAATGATGAAACAACGAACTTCACAATCTCGCAAGTTCACAACTTCGTTTCCGAAAGTTCAGTCGCACTCGTTAAAAATTTGTGTATCAAAATGACAAAAAAAGCGTTGTACATTCTACATTCGGCTAACGGTACCAAACAAAGTTGCTCGATCGAGGCCTTCTCTAAACTACAAGAAAACTTTAATTTTTCCTAATTTTTGCTAGTACGAATAACCATATATAATTAAATTGTATATTTTTATAGATTATAATAGTGTTATGTGTATGTAAATAATTAGTATTTGTAATTCTAGCTACCCTACTTAAATTAAGTGTTACTAGTGGACCTCGTTAAAATACGACCACCGTCGGTCAAAAATATGTGGTCGTAATAACGGGGTGCATGGTAGAGTGTATTCAGGCCAGAAAAAAGTGTTCGTAATAACGAGGTTGTCGTATTAACGGGGTGGTCGCACGGCGGAGTTCCACTGTATTATTATATTATTATTATTTATAGTATACTAACGCAATCTCATATGTGAACAATCCAATATATTCTGAATGTTCCTTTTTCTCGTCTTAAACGCTTATAAACGATTCTACATACCGTACAACTCAGTGAACTTCAAACCTCTTTGGTTCCAATTCAAAATGTTAACAAGGCGTCGACAAAAAGTCGACATTATCTCATTCACGCGTCGGCCTTAAAGACAACGGCATGTCAGGAATATTCTATAGAGGCTAAAAAGAGGTCCATTCTTTTTTAATTAAGAGAAAAAGTGCTGTGCGTGACTTTTACGTCCGCGTCGCGTAAGGTTTAAACTCTCCTACACGGAAGCATGTATGCGAGATCTAAACTGAAAAATAAGCCAGTAATCTGGCCAGATTAAGTGACCTTAATAAACGTAAAAAAGAATTTGACAAAATCATGCAAATTTGGTTTTTCCCCAAAGTCGAGAACTTTTGCGTTGATACAAAGCTTTACTTTATATTTGTATAAAGCTTGCCAGCAAATTATGAAAACAAGACGTTGTGTTGCGATGAGTATGGAAGTTATATGTAATTAATTTGCATGACTGTGCATGACATGTATATATTATTTATTCATTTGATTCGCTAAGAGATTGTGACGTCACGAGTAAATAATATAGTTGCCCATACAATGAGCAGTTGCAGCTGCTTCAGGCGGGAGAATAGCCGTCTGGGTTCATCACTGTCAAAAATAATGGAATTAAGTGCAAAGTCTTTAGCTAGGCCAATATCTTCGTATAGCTTGGTCTTGGAAATACCTTTTTTTACGCGCTTTCAATTTCAAGGTCTGAGGTTCGTTGCCATGGTGCTTCATGTGGTTCACATTGATGTTCATCAGTCTGTATATAGAGGATATTACACGGTGGTGCGAAGATATGGATTTTATCTTCGAGTGGTGAAAACAATATTTTACAAATGAGCGTAGCGAATGAGTAAAATATATATCGTTTTTACCACGAGAAGATAAAATTCATATCTTCAAACTAGCGTGTAATTTTCTTTTTATTATATAGATTCAATGCAAAAAGAGGTAAAATTCTTAATGACGTTATCGATATCTTCACTAGTGATGATATGGAAAATATGACACTGCATATTTTCTAATAAAACACTCGCATCTATATAATAAATATATAATAACTGATTCTGCATGTCTCCAACCGAACTACCGGATCACCCAGGAACAGAGGAATTCTTCTTCTTCTTCTTCTTCTTCTTCTTCTTCTTCTTCTTCTTCTTCTTCTTCTTCTTCTCCTCCTCCTCCTCCTCCTTCTTCTTCTTCTTCTTCTTCTCCTTCTTCTTCTTCTTCTTCTTCTTCTTCTTCTTCTTCTTCTTCTTCTTCTTCTTCTTCTTCTTCTTCTTCTTCTTCTTCTTCTTCTTCTTCTTCTTCTTCTTCTGTCAGTTTAAGTTTAACAATGGTTTTGAAATAAACTCAAAATACTACCATATTCTTCTTTCCTCTTGTCATATAAACTTGAATCTTGAGTTTACAAGATGTTATTCTTTGGAATTTGTTTTATTTTTTTTTAACTTTTTGAGATTGTCGGCTGGTAATGGAGTTTTATCAGGAAGAGCCAAATAAAATTAAACATTTTAGAGGGAGTACGCCTAAAGACCTCTGTACTGTCATCGCGCCAAATGTACACTTTGGATACCCAAGGTACAAATACTATGGGCACAGCTTAATCTTCATCAGTGAAACGGATAAAGATAAAAGACTGGGGGCTAATCATTCCTACTTGCAGCATAGGCGTAGAGTATTGGGGGGGGGGGGGGGGGCTGAGAGGCTTTAGCGCCCGGAAATCTCAATGGGGGGGCTGAGCCCCCCAAGAAATTTTGCAGCAACTGACTCATCAATCACCATTCACAAATTATAGGTTACTCGTTATGCTAAAGTAACTGTTACAGCCTCATTCCTGTCGGCCAAAAGCACCCATATACAGTGCATGATAAGTCGACCCAGTAAACATAACATCGAAAAATTGTTGA
The DNA here is from genome assembly GCA_964035015.1 of Corallium rubrum. Lineage (NCBI taxonomy): Eukaryota > Metazoa > Cnidaria > Anthozoa > Scleralcyonacea > Coralliidae > Corallium > Corallium rubrum. The sequence goes on from OZ036010.1 coordinate 9,924,006, forward strand.
AATGTGTTGTATTATAACTAGTTTTTATGACATTTCATGACCAGGAAGTGGCATTTCCAAGACTCTAAATTTCAAAAATTTCCGGGGCACCATGCCCCCGGACCCCCGTAGAAGAGTCCCTTTCTGTAAACGCCCCCACACGAGAAAATTCTTAGAAAGGCCCTGTTCAGCATTTCAGCCCTAGACGAAAACAAAACTCTACGCCTATGACTTGCAGCCAGTGGTTGAATTGCGAAGGACGCAGATCAACATGGCCGTGTCGAAGGCATATCAAAGGCGCTCCCGGCAGCCTCTATACGACACAGAGGTGTTCATTCTACGGAAGGAAGAAAACCGGTGAAAAACCCTCGAAGCACAGGAGAGAAACACCGCTACCAAACGTTTTGCGCATGCGCGACGACCCAGTCCGTCCCAGGCTCGTCCTCCGAAAAAGAGCGGGAAAACACTGAAATATTTGGATTTGTCCAAGAGTCCGACACAAAAGTTAAAATTATAAGCATACTACCAAAAAGATAAGGTAGGTAATTTGTACATGGCTTCCTTGTCAATATTGTAACATATTCTGAATTTACCCCTTCGTAATTTTCTTTACCCTTTTTTTAAAACACAAATGAATAGTCGAGTCTTACTTAGTCTGGTTGTTGTCGCCACGGTAGAGAATTCACGCATGCGCAAACGTTTGGCAGCGGTGTTCAAGAGAGTTCAATTACAAGTCTACGCACATAAGCTCCAAGTTCGACAACGGGGCCAAGTACTAACCCCGTCTAACCGGGCTTAACTTTTGGTGAGAGGCAGTGCGCTAATACCCAAACGGTATTTTTTATCATACAGAACTCCTGAGAGTTTGTCAGTAAAAAAAATTAAAATCTAAGGAAAAGTTAAATAAAATCTGCTCCCCCGGGAATCTCTCTGTCGGAACGAGAAGCTTAGCATACTTAAAGACACTTATTTTTCAGCTGCCGTAAATCTCCAGTTAATATCCTATCCAATGATCATCACCATATTTGGTGTTGTTAATATACCCTAGTAAGAGTCCGAAAGTATATATTCAAATAAACGTATGTATGTATACCCAAGCTGTTGCCAAGCTGTCGCCTATCTCCATGCAATTAAACGAGTTTCAGAAGGCTTGGCTGCCACCTTGAAGGTGGTTATCGCCATATATCCTTGGAAGGCCTTTTTTCGATATGATTTCAATATAGGTTACAATATATATTTACAATATATTTCTTCACTTATTCAGAGGGGCCCACATGTACAATAGGTTTATCGGGATACGGAATAACGATTATTCGGGATATAAAGCTACAGTTATACACACACCGAATTGTGTCGCAAGGTATTGCGAGATAAATCGGTAACCCGGCTACACACATCAATTTGTGTTAAAGAAATTAAAATCAAGTATAAAATAAACCAAGGATGGGCGGAGCTTGAACAAAAGAAATTTGGCATGATTGCAACACAAATCGGCGACAGGTAGCGTATGTTACACTTGTCGACTTGTGCGGCGTTGCAGATTTTCGTTGCAAGTTTTTGATCCCTTATCAAAAACGTGCAATGCTTCAGCAACGCATAAATTGGCGTCGACTGCGTATGTTACACACACCGATTTATCTCGCAATGCCGTCGCGACACAAATTGGCGACATGAATCGGTGTGTGTGCGTAGCGAGAAGAAAAAAATGGACGGGATTCGGAATATCAAAAAATGACGGAAAACGAGATGTAGAAATTTTTGCTGTTGTGATACGGTAAATAAGGAGAATTCAACAACGGGATTCTGGATTTCTAAATAAGGAAGACGTTGGTCGGGATTGGATCAGCTAACCAAACTTGTTGGGATACGTACTGGAGTCAGGGACGTAGCCAGGGGGGGGGAGCCGGGGGAGGCGCGGCTCCCCCCTTTTGATATAAAAACAACAGACATGTAACAACAAAACTGATGCAATATGAATTGTGTCAGGAAATAAACTGTAAACAGTGTATTCAATCTACTGGGTGTATGCATTTTGAGTATCTATGTGACGTTTGCGTGTTTTGAGTATTTTATGACGTTTTTTAACCTTTAGGGTCTGTAAAATCTTCCTCCAAAAGCCAGAAAATGGCATTTCAGCGACTCTCGATTTCAAAATTTCACGGGGGAGCATGCTCCCGGACCCCCTAAACATTTATTTTGATTTCGGCTCCCCCCTTTCAAAATCCTAGCAAATATCGTTCGGGATTCTGGATTTAAAAAGCCTATTGTATAGACACTCTGTTGAAACATTGAAAAAAATAATTCATGGCAATTTGGCAGACTCAACTTTATCTAAAGCAATTAAGGGATGGGAGAGAAAAAGTGTTTTTCGAGAATATTCCAGAATAAGTTATACTAACCTAATTGCTGCCGTCAGCGAGGCGCCTAGCTCGGCAAAGAGGTATGAGATGAGCCACACGATATCTCGATTTTTGAGTTTTTCTGTTCGCATTCAGGGGGGTCACGGGGGGGGAGACCACGCAGGACAACACTGAACTAGCATCACGTGAGCTACGCCAGAGAAGGTTAGGATTTTTGAAAGGAAAAGGATAACTTGAAGAATGAAATAAACGATTTAGCCGCGAACGAGTAAGTTTACTCGTTTTTAATATATATCATGTCTCTATTTGCTTGTGGAAGTGTTCACCAGGGTTATACTCTTTACGTTTCTTTCTGACGAAGCCGAAGGGCCTTCGCTCGACACGTTAGACTCCTAGGTTCTCTGTTTCGGCAGTATATTCTAACCTTATTATATTTCGATTGTTATTTTTTGATGTATATGCCAATATTGGTGTGGATTCATTGTGTTTGCACTGATCAACATTCTGATCAGACGGACGCTACTATCAGCGTGTGTATCTGATGGGCTCAATGACAATGGTACACTGATTGCTGTGTAATTTTATATTTAATTAAAGCTCTAGATTTGTCATTAAAACCACTTGGAATTGCATTGACAGTTTTGCCACAGCATTAGAGCAAGAGGCATGATTATTTAATATTTGTATATTATTGTGTGTATATCCTGTCAAAACCCTTGCCATATCATGTCAAGCGATAAGTTATAGTAACTTATTGAGTTTTCAATTTTATAATTAGAAAAAATATAGAAGAAACGTGTAAATACTCTGCCCATTGTAATTAATATTAAATTTTTAGACTTTCCAGCCTCCTTCGCAGGCAACCCTGTGGGCAAACTTGGGTCGAGTGGGAAATCTTGGGTGGAGTGGGCAAACTCGGGTGGAGTGGGCAATCTTGGGTGGAGTGTGCAAGGGGGGTGTCGCATTGGCCACAGACTGGAAAGATTTTCCTGTGGAGTAGGCTAAAGGTTTTTCTCCCATTTGGGGCAGCACTTCACTTGCGATAGTAATTTCTAGTTTAAAGTGCATATAACCCCAAATTTCTTATCATCTAAATACGTTCTACCTTAAGCAAATAATTGAACAACGAAATATTTTTTAGATTAGAGCAACCTTTATTGCTTTCGTAGACATTTTTGTTTTCAAAATGGTAATGAGATGACACAATATTTATTTTCAGGAGTGACGTGACCCAATTATTCCATTAGTGGTGTGTTTTAAAAACATGTTCCATATTGTATGAGTTTTTCCACAAAAATTCTCAGTTAGTTTATCTTGCCAAAAAGAGAAAGAAAGCCAAATGCCTACATAGACGTTATTCATTCACTAGAAATGCGAATCGGCAAAAAAAACATTGAAGAATCGAATAGCTCCAATCAAAAAAAATATTCCACTGAACAACTGTTTGCTTTATGTAGAACGTATTCAGACGATAAGAAAGGGTTTATATGCACCTTAAACAACAAAAAGTTAAGCACACATTCGAATATAAAGCGACAGTCCATAGTCCCTAGAATTATATTGTCTGGAGACGCGGCGAACATATCAAAGCGGGTAACAATGAGCTACAATTTAGGTTGAGGGAACACCGCTGCCAAACGCTCGGCCAAACGTTTGTGCATGCGTGAGTTCGCTAGAATAAACATTACAAGAGAAGTGGGAACTAGCCGTGGCGACAACAACCAGACAGTGAAGACTAAGCAAGACTCGACTATTCATTTGTGTTTTAAAAAAAGGGTAAACAAAATTACGAAGGGGTAAATTCAAAATATGTTACAATATTGACAAAGAAGCCATGCACAAATTACCTACCTTATCTTTTTGGTAGTATGCTTGATTTTAACTTTTGTGTCGGACTCTTGGACAAGTCCAAATATTTCAGTGTTTCCCCGCTCTTTTTCTGAGGACGAGCCTGGGACGAGCTCGGACGTCGCGCATGCGCAAAAGTTTGGCAGAGGTGTTGGTGTTTTACGTTCATTAATATTTATAAATTAAAGCAACACTGCTCTTGGTTGATTGCTTCATTATACCAAAAATACAATGTGTTCAGCAAGCGTTAAGGTGAAATAAGGTGCACAAGACTTTGGCCGTTTTTCCAGACAACTGATTCATTTCTAGGGACTATGACCAGTCCAACCGCCTGACGCGTTTATTAACAAGGGCGGTTGACCCACCGAGATTTCGCGGTGGGCCCCCGAGGACCTGTACAAAAATTTCTGAAGGGGTGTTTACATGAGGCCGGCCCGAACTCAGCCAGGACTGACTTTAGGTCGGTTGTAGTGTTTTTACTACAGATCGTTTTCATGAGTCTGCCCTGAGATTCAGTTCACGCCGGTCTAATCTCAGGTTGCCTGCTAGACCAAACTGAAGAACTTTCACCTCTCAAACTCAATACGGCGTTGTTTTGAATGAGATTGGTGTCAAATCTACATAAAGGGATAAAGGATAACGGGCTGGGGCTAATATACAATTATTGGATGAGGTTGAGCATGATATCAAGAATTATCAAGGCCGAGGTTTGTGTTACATCTGCCGAAGCCGAAGGCTGAGGCAGATAACACAAACAACAGAGGCCTTGATAATTCTTGATATCATGCGATAACCGTTGATTGTTTTATTATACAATTATAAATGTAGAAGCCTTTAAAAAGTTTTTTACAAAGTTAGGTAAAAATAGTAAATATTCACACCGTCTTCAGTTCGAGGTTCGCTAACTTTAACTTTCTTCGCTTTCAAATACAATTTTCTCCTTCAAACACTGCTTTAAACTCTAACAGCTGTATGTGTAGCTCGCTTGTTTTTTCTTGGTGGTTTTAGCGTCAACAAAACGTGCCAAATCCGCCGGATTAATCCGCTTCTGATCTTCACTCCTAAGCCAAGGACGGCCGCCATGTTTGTTTTGTTCAAACCGCTAGCCAGCGCGTCATAGGCAAGATATTATACACTTAATGTCTGCTCCCGAGGGAAACAGTTTTGTTTTCCCGAGAGTCTTGATATTTCCCGAGACGAAGTCGAGGGAAACATCGAGACTCGATGGAAAACAAAACTAACTGTTTCCCGAGAGAGTAGACATTAAGTGTTTTGTTATATAGCTTGAGTTTCGCTGAATAATTTCGACGTTTATCAAGGGAAGTACACACAAAAGGCAAACGCTAAGACTTACCAAAACATTTCGCCTGGCTCCATAATTTCACTTCAACCAAACAAATATAAGTCTCAGAACAAAAGAACAGCAATACATTTCTCCAGTTCATCTTCACACATGCTTTGAAGACTTATAAATGCTCTTTTATTCGTAGCAAACAAGCTTTTGTTTATAGGATGCCGTGAAGAGTTCAAAGTTCTAGCGGGCAACAATTGAAAACTTATTATTGACCGAGCAGGCAATAAGTTCTCAATTATTGCCCGCTCGGTAGACATTGAAATTTAGCTAAGGTCATGTGACCACAAACCAACCAATGACAGTCATCGTTGCATCCAGTGAAACTCTAGCTATATAACAACAAGAATTGTCCGTAGGTTTTTAGCGAATCACAGTTGAGATTGTAGTCAGCGGCTGAATTGCGAAGGACGCAGATCCACGTGGCCGTGTCGAGGCATATCAATGGCGCTAAACGCAGCCGCCATACGACACAGTTCAGACCACGGATCACAGCTAAGATGTTAGGTGTTGATTTTATGGAGGGAGGAAAACCGGAGAACCCGGCGAAAAACCCTCGAAGTACAGGCGAGATCAACTACAACTCTACTCTGTCTCACATGAGTTCCAAGCCCGACAACGGGTCATTCCCAGGCGGTCACCCATCCAAGTACTAACCCCGTCTAACCGGGCTTAACTTTTTGGTGAGAGGCAGCGCGCTAACAGCACGCGCCACCCGTGCCCCCTAAAATAATGATTCTCCGCCTCCAGTGGTAACGTACCGAGCTGTAAGGCAATTGACACAAATCTTGAAGCAACAGCAAAACCAAGTCTATAGTCTCAAGACCGATCTCATGTAAACAAAAACTGAAATGCAAAATTCAGGCCGGACTCATTACTATTTTATTCATTCCTGTCCAAGGGCTTCCCCCAGAGGTGAAGAAAATCGTCTGGCGTTAGCCAGAATAAAATACTAAAGACCAATTCGGACAGGAAAGAGTTAATGACCAAATTCAAGCCCCAATATGCAATTTGTGACAGGTGGGCCCAAATAATTTGTCCAGCTGGTGGGCATAACACTTGGAGTGCAATTTAGATGATGGAATACTGCAGTTCTAGAGCCTTCTAGCGTTTCGAGCTAAGGCCCTTTATCAGAGAAACGCACGTACAGCGCTTGACATCTTCCTCATTTGGAGAAGTTTGTTTGATCGTGGGTGGAGTAGAGTAGATGCCGACATCATAAGGCATGCATCTCATTTGCATCTTACAAAAACCTGAATATCTCTGGAACATGATGAGATACTGTGTAGTTGTTAAAATATGAGCGACCGCTCTTTATGTACTGTATAATAAACGAGCAGGAGTGTTTTATCAGATATAAAGACACGAGGCGAAGCCGAGTGTTTTTATATCTGATAAAACACGAACTGCGAGTTTATTATACGGCTTCAAAAACGAACCACTTGGTAAGTTGATTGGCGGAGTTAGTTTGAAAAATAACCTTGTCTAAGCCGAGAAAATCAAAGCTAAAGTTTATGTAAATCAGGAGAAATCTTTATCACATATAAAGGTACGATACGGTCATGATTTTCTTTTGTGTTTTCCTCATGAATTATTGATGAGTTTTTGAAGGGCATTTACAATGGCGAGCCGAAGGCCAGCGAATATTTTAACTTACTTATTAAATTGTAAGTGTAAATGATGAACACTTTAGAAAAGGTTAAATAAGATCATTTTAACTCAGAAAAAGCTGAATTTGAGCCACTAGTGCCTATATTAACTTTGATAAAACATTGATGTTTTATTACTCAATGTTTTATCCGTATTTGAAGATGCTGATTAAACATTCATTTCTTTTGAATTTTCGTCATGAATTATTAATGAATTTAATAAAGGGAGCTTAAAGGTGCCCTCTTGTCCGTTCTGCGCATGTACGAAACTAATGTTTACATCTCTATTTAGAAAGGATATACTGATACCTAATTCAAGATTGTAAGGTTTCCTTGCTTCCTCTTCATTACTTGTACCCAAAACAAAACATTTTCAGAAGAAATAGAAGAAATCCGAAGAGATATCCTCGCTGAATCGCTTGGTTTTCTGCCATGTTGTTCCTAACGGTTTACACTGAGCTGAGTACTTCATGTAATTATCTATGAATGTCATGTTTGATTGTCCTCATACACAAAGATTCGGATCATGCGCAGAACGGACCTTTAAAGTGCTTATGAAACGAAATTTCACTTCCGTTTTTTAAGATTGTATTTGGAAGAACATCTAAGATAATGAAAAGTGGCTTTTACATGCATTTCAAATCTTATCCCATTCTTGAGTTATATTGGCTATGCAATTTGAGCAATTACGTCACACGTTGTATGTGGGAGATGAAACGGAAAATCACTCATATTTTTGGATTGGTTTGACTAAACTTAATCAAACGTTGGGAATTTGCCATGGGGTATGCTCTGATTACATATGCGATGTGCGGTTTCGTTAAACCACTGACCTGTATATAACTGGACCGCTTGCTCCTATTATCTTTGAGTTATGAAAAGTGTGGCCATTTGAACGTGGCGTCAAATGGCGAATTTGAGTCCTTCTGCTCATGGTAGACAACACTGACCGCGATTTTGACTGGATTACAGACGCAGGCTTTATAAAATATCACGTGAAAATGAAGAGAAAAATTAAAAATCCTTGACTCGCTGATATTTTCAAAGATAAACACAACAAATCTTTTGTGAAAGGTTAAAAAAGGTACAGAAATATATATATACACAAAGCACTTTCATTGTTAATTCCTGTCGGTTGGTTACTCGGTCTTGTAGTTGCATATATTTAATTGTTTTTGTTGCCGAAACGAAGAAGGGACAACTGAACTGACAAGTGAATACCAGGTCGGCAATTCAATGGCTTGTATTTTACTACTTTTCGTAGGCTTTCGGCACATTTTAGTACTTTTCGAAAAGGATTTAATGAGCTTACTGTTGTAAAACATGACATCAGTATTTCTCGTTGTAAAACATATCACCAAATGTCCAAATCAGTTGCGAAAAATTCTGTCCTTATGTTGAAATGTTCCAGTGAGATTGAAATGTGAACCAGAAGAGCCAGTGAAGGCAAGCAAATACGAAGTAAACAACTGTTAAGCTTATTAACTTAAACCCGAAACATCAATCATATACTGAAAAACGTACGATGTAACACATTTATTTTGTATTCCGACAGACTACATTGAAAGTTTTAACTGCACTTACTATAAGCTGGTGTTCTCCAGGTGTCACTAGTTGCCAACAACGGAGCGTAAAAATATATTAAACTGGCCATTTTAGATCAATTTTCAAACAGAGAAAAAAATTTTTTTACGAAAAGAACATAACAATATATTAACATAGCATAAAACGCCTACAGACCAGTGTCAAGCACTGGTCAGTGGCTTCTCCCATGAGCAGAAGGACTCAAATTCGCCTTTTGACGCCATGTTCAAACGACCACACTTTTTTGGCAAGAGCAAGCGGTCCAGTTATATACAGGTCAGTGAGTTAAACCAATCCAAAGATGTCTGATTTTCCGTTTTCTCCCACATACGTGTGACGTCATTGCTCAAATTGCACAGCCAATAACTCAAGAATGGGATAAGATTTGAAAGGCATGTAAAAGACATTTTTCATTATCTTAGGTGTTCTTCCAAATACAATCTTCAAAAACTCATTAATAATTCATGAGGAAACACAAAACAAAATCATGACCGTATCGTGTCTTTATATGTGATAAAGATACCTCCTGATTTACATAAACTTTAGCTTTGATTTTCTCGGCTTAGACAAAGTTATTTTTCAAACTTACTACGCCTATGAACTTACCAAGTGGTTCGTTTTTGAAGTCGTTCAATTAACTCGCAGTTCGTCTTTTATCAGATATAAAAACACTCGGCTTCGCCTCGTGTCTTTATATCTGATAAAACACTCCTACTCGTTCATTAAATAGTACTTAAAAAACTGAAGTAAAAGTTCGTTTCAAAAGCATTTTAAGCAAGCTAGGACGACGACGGCAATCTAGAAACCACGAGTCACTAGATTTATATGAAGTGCCAATCCCGCCATAATTCAGCCAACAACAATTTATTAAATGCAGCCTTGAATTTATTAAATGCAGCCTTGAATTTATTAAATGCAGTCTTGAATTTATTAAATGCAGTCTTGAATTTATAAAATGGAGCCTTGAATTTATTAAATGCAGCCTTGAATTTATTAAATGCAGCCTTGAATTTATTAAATGCAGCCTTGAATTTATTAAATGCAGCCTTGAATTTATTAAATGCAGCCTTGAATTTATAAAATGCAGCCTTGAATTTATTAAATGCAGCCTTGAATTTATTAAATGCCGCCTTGAATTTATTAAATGCCGCCTTGAATTTATTAAATGCAGCCTTGAATTTATTAAATGCAGCCTTGAATTTATTAAATGCAGCCTTGAATTTATTAAATGCAGCCTTGAATTTATTAAATGCCGCCTTGAATTTATTAAATGCCGCCTTGAATTTATTAAATGCAGCCTTGAATTTATTAAATGCAGCCTTGAATTTATTAAATGCAGCCTTGAATTTATTAAATGCAGCCTTGAATTTATTAAATGCAGCCTTGAATTTATTAAATGCAGCCTTGAATTTATATAACGCAGCCTTGAATTTATATAATGCAGCCTTGAATTTATTAAATGCAGCCTTGAATTTATTAAATGCAGCCTTGAATTTATATAATGCAGCCTTGAATTTATTAAATGCAGCCTTGAATTTATTAAATGCAGCCTTGAATTTATTAAATGCAGCCTTGAATTTATTAAATGCCGCCTTGAATTTATTAAATGCCGCCTTGAATTTATTAAATGGAGCCTTGAATTTATTAAATGCAGCCTTGAATTTATTAAATGCAGCCTTGAATTTATTAAATGCAGCCTTGAATTTATTAAATGCTGCCTTGAATTTATTAAATGCAGCCTTGAATTTATATAACGCAGCCTTGAATTTATATAATGCAGCCTTGAATTTATTAAATGCAGCCTTGAATTTATTAAATGCAGCCTTGAATTTATATAATGCAGCCTTGAATTTATATAATGCAGCCTTGAATTTATATGTCAGCCTACAGTTTATAAAATGCAGCCTTGAATTTATAAAATGCAGCCTACCGTTTATAAAATGCAGCCTTGAATTTATAAAATGCAGCCTTGAATTTATATAATGCAACCTTGAATTTATATAATGCAACCTTGAATTTATATGTCAGCTTACAGTTTATGAAATGCAGCCTTGAATTTATATAATGTAGCCTTGAATTTATTAATTGCAGCCTACGGTTTATAAAATGTTGAATTTATTAAAATTTATTAGTATTGAATCGAGGTTTTAACCCTTTTAACCCTAGCGGCCTCCCAATGACGAGCAAAATCGTGTGGCGTTAGCCAGAGTAAAATACTAAAAGGGAATTCAGGGTTGAGAGGGTTAATTGATTTAACCATGTTTGTTAATTTTTAAAAAATTTGGATCTACAGAATTTTTTTAAAATCGGCCTATTGATTACTCATACTTCAAGAAAAGTTTTAACGAAAAAAATGAGGGGTCACCAAAGTTTTTCTCGAATTAACTTAGTTTGAAGGGTAATTGGCATCCATTTTGAAACGTCATTGTTACCATAGCAACAACTGTTACTATTTATTTGGTGACAGTTTTTGATTGTCAGACTGTTGAACTATGCACAACATTTAGTTTTATTCTTTTTCCAAATTGTTTATGCACGTGTTTTGGACTCTTAAATTTGTATTTTCCATGGTCTGCATGCGTATAGGTTTTCAGGGTCATTTCTGTAAAGCGCTCTCAATTCGTCAGAATTTATGCCACAAAAATAAAATAGATATCGTTAGAAAGCTATTAATTTGTAGAATACAATGGTGTCTTTGGTTTCGCGATAAACACAAACCGTTAATAGTTGTGAATTTTTTTAATTAAAACCAGAGGGCTTCACTCGAGGCGACTCGAGTAAAAAGCGTTTTACTTTGTTCAAAATCTTTTTTTGTAGTTTGCCGTTCCGAGATAAATTTCCAGCAAAACGGTTTCAGCGTTTTTTGATATGTCGAGTTTTGCCGATTTTATTGACGACCAAAGTTAAAAATGCTGTTTTTCGACCAACATTTGGACAAAATAAGTCATAAATTCGAAACTGGTAATCAATAAAAAAACGCTGACACCGTTTTGCAGGACATTTATCTCGGAATCACACTGCGAAAACATTTTTTGAACAATGAAACGCTTTGTTCTTAAGTCGCGAAACCAAAGACACCATTGTATTCTACAAATTCATAGCTTTCTAATGATATCTATTTCATTTTTGTGGCATAAATTCTGGCGAATTGAGAGCGCTTTACAGAAATGACGCTGAAAACCTATACGAAGACCTTAAGCATCGGGCGTTTTTGAGACAAGGACGTGACCGAAAGAACAGGAATACAATATATAGAGAACAACCGAACCGCGCCTTCTTTGAAAATATTTTTTCACTCAAAACAAATGAATAATTAATTACATATCTGAACAGAGCTTCAGCTAACTGGGGGTGTTAGCTCACAAGCTTAAATTTTATCTTTATATAAAAATACAGATTCTTCATTTTATATTGTAGTGTAATGGAATTATCCCCCTTAAAATACAAGCTTTCTACTTTAAAAGCATGTCTCATTGCAGTAAAACATCGATGACAGGCTTCAACGTTCTAGAAGTTCCCGTCGTCTCAACTGAACGTGAAAATGCTCTCAATGATGTCTTGTGTAGAACGACGACGGCGTTCACTTTGCTCTTGAGATTTCAAATTGTTCATTATGAAAATGCTATTGAATTAAATCGCCGTCCGTGGCTCTAAAACGTCTGTTACTTAGACCCCGTTTACACGATGCCGGTGACAATTTGAAAACGGAACAAAATCATGCCGTTTAAGCCTTGCGTTTACACGATACCAGCACAAAAATAACATGAAATGTTACTGATATGCTGTGTTTGCATACCGGCATGATTTTGCTCCGTTTTCAAATTGTACCGGAATCGTGTAAACGGGGTCTAAAGCTCCCTAATAAGAACGTTGTACTTTTTGATACAGAAAACACTTCTAGGTAAAATCAAAAATTGAATAGAATATTTTCCATTTTACTACCTCTCTAAAAAGTAGCGCTAGAGTAGACGATTTTACTTGTCAAGTAAGAATTAATCTCTTGTAGTTTAACACACCTTTGAATAAACCCCGCACTTTCATGGAAAAAAGTATCTTTTTTATACCATAATTGGATAGAAACCGTTGGATACTAGAATTTACGTTGGAGAAGTACCAAATTAAATGTAGTTAAATGGAATTTTAGTAAGTAAAGCGGGACAACAGTCAGAGGTCAGTGGTGGTCTGTCGGACGCACTGATCTCAAAAGTAACTGGATGGGCGGTCTAGCACAAATCGCCTGGCGAGGTTTGACCCCACCGGCAGCCATGTTGGTACACCCAAAAGATCCTCTCAACCAATCAACATGCAGTAATTTTGTCATGCATGTCATAAGATCCAGAATCCAGTCCAAAATCTAGTCCAAAGTCCAGTATAATAATATTAATAATTCAAATCTATTTACAGACGGTCTACATCACCATAAGTGCTTTTCAGTAGAGCTCTGTAAAAAAATCCAGTCCAAAGTCCAGTTCAAAGGCCAGTCCAACGTTCGGCCCAAAGTCTACATTAAAATCCAGTCCATATTTTGGTCCATAGCAAATTAGTCTATTGACTATTGCCCAGTCTAAACTCACTTTAATGCCCAGTACAAGCTCTAGTCTAAATTCCAGTCCAAAGTCCAGTCCAAAATCCAGTCCAAAGTCCAGTCCAAACTCCAGTCTAAAGTTCAGTCCAAAGTCTAATCCAAAGTTCAGTCCAAAGACCAGTCTAAAATCCCTTCCAAAATCAAGTTTAAAGTCCAGTATAATAAGTTAATAATTCAAATCTATTTACAGACGGTCTACATCACCATAAGGGGTTTTCATTAGATCTCTGTAAAAAAAATCCAGGCCAAAGTCCAGTTCAAAGATCGGTCCAAAGTCTTCATTAAAATCCAGTCCATATTTTGGTCCATAGGATAGTCGTCTCTTGACTATTGTCCAGTCCAAACTCTAGTCTAAAGTCCAATCCAAAGTTCAGTCCAAAGCCCAGTTCAGTTCAAAAGCCAGTCCAGTCTAGCTAAATTAAGTCTACTTTAAAACCAAGGCCAAAGTTCGGTGCAAAGTCTACTTTAAATCCGGTCCAAATTTTGGCCCAAAGTTCAGTCCAAAGTCTAGTCTAAAATTCAGTCTATTCCGAAATTCAGTCCCATATTTATATGCCAATATTTTAGGGCACTTTCCATGCATTTACAAGAATTATACCAACAGGTTTTGTAAGAAAACACAATTTTGAATTTTTGAATATTTGGTCCTATTAAATGATATTTGGGGGATTTTACATATTCGTAATCTTTGGTACCTGTGAGTGAGAGCCCCTTTCCGACCTACGCAGGCTTTGGGGGAAAGTGGGCTCTGCCAACAATTCGATATTTCTTTTTGAGTATGCGTGAACGGTTGCCAAGATACTATTTTGGGCCCAGGCTCTAACGCGTTACTTGCTATTTTCCTGCAAACATAAACTAGAACTTGTTTGACCAGTTTAAATCCTGACTGACTCGCCCCAAACCTGGGGCGAAGATCGAGTTTGTTGGCAGAGCCCACTTTCCCCCGAAGCCTGCATAGGTCGGAAAGGGGCTCTGACTCGCAGGGTAAATCTTTGGGTCCTCCTGAGCAAAATTGCAATATATCTTGTCGTCTTCATGGTCTTTTTCGCTGTGAAAGTTGGTAACTACTTACCGGAAGTGACGTCGAAAAAGGAATGAACTTTCTGAAAGACAGTCACACAGTGTTTACAAAACTACGAATCTATTTCACACTTAACTCTCTTCGTTATTGCGTAAATACAAGAAACTATAGAAAGCGGTGCAATTCTGTTGTAAAAGTCTTACTTTCTAAAGCATTTCCTTCTTCGACGTCTCTTCCGGTAGGGGTTGCCAACTTTGACAGCGAAAAAGTCCACGAAGATGAAATTTTGGAACCACAAGATATATTGCAATTTTGCTCGGGAGAACCCAAAGATTACGAATATGTACAGATAGGCACTTAAATACATTGAAAATACATTGTGTTGTATATTGCATATTACATGTCATCAGATAGCAACGTCAAGAATGCGAAGGTGGTAGAAGTGCAACTTAATACGACGGTACATGTAATACAAGGCCTACTCGTCGTTTCTCGTTACAAAACACTTCATCCTCGGTGCCTCCTGGCCATAGTTGTGTTTACTCTACACTATCGTATGGTTTACGTCAAGGAAAGGCCGTAAAAGTAATTGGAACAGCGATCAAACAAACCACTGTCTATTTTCGTCTCTAGGAATGTCAACAGTGGTCAGAAAAAATAAACCGATGATAACGAGCACGAAGTAAACAAGAATTAATCATGGCGAACATGGAGTCGCTCGATACGACGAAAACAGAACTGCTGAAACCGAGCGTTCTCAAGGAAGGCCATCTACTGAAACTCGGTCGATCGATGCTGAAGCTCGAGATCCCCAAGCTCAACTACTATGTTTTAAGGCCGTCCGGGGTGTACTGCTTCACGGGGAAACAAGAGAGTGATAAACTTTGTGGGTTCATTCCCCTTGATGAGATCTCGCTTTCGCTCGGGACTGTGGCAGCGGCTACTTCACACTTGCACTGTATCAAGATTGCGGATAAGAAGAAGGTGCATATACTGGCTTGCCACTCCATAGAGATACGCGATTCGTGGATAACCGCCATCCTGACAGCGGTCGCGCAACGTTTGGTCTACGAACCGAATTTCGCCAGGAACAGAATGGGCTCGTCATCCGATTCTGAAGTATTCTATGTCACGTCGCCTTTCTGGACCAGCCACGACGGCAACAAGCGAAGGTCGAAATGGAGTCGAATGTCGGTGTCGGAAAATGTCACGAAGATCAAAAACAGGAAAAAGACGTGCAGATCAAAGTCGCTTGAGGATATCCACAGCATTTACAGTGGAGTACAACCAAATCCGCCTTTGGCAAGGAAGAGATCGATGCACGACATAACGCGACTATTGTTCTGGCCCAGTTTAAGCAAACCAAGTACGGATACTGATTTACAAGACATGGTGAGTAAGACGCGGCCGACTCCGAACAAGGCAAGCGGTAAGAAACGATGGTCTTTGTTTAACATAACCTCGTTCGGGGTTCCGCATTGGGACAATGGCGGAAAACAGAACTTGGACACGAAGCATGAAATATTCTATGAACAGGGAAGCCCCCTTATCAGCGATACGAAACTATAGTATACAATTGATATAAACCACTCGGTCAATTATCGCAATTATCGAAGGGAAGCGCGAGATTACCCCGAACAAAAGGCAACAGACACTTGCGTGTGTATATATAGACATACCAGTGAAGTATTCTAGAATGAGTTGTAGATGTTTTTGTGCGACTTATTAGAGTTTATAGAGAGATTATTTTAATGAAGGAGGAAGAGCGACAAACCCTCTTCTTGCGTAAAACGCAAACATTTATATATATATATATAAATATATATATATTCAGACGATTTGATAAATCCTAGTTTACACAAGCAATTTTTCCTTGATAAGTTTTTCCTTGACAAGTTTTTCCTTGACAAGTCTCCTTGTTGAAAAGCTGGCACGCCAGCTTTTCAAAAGGGAGACTTGTCAAGGAAAAACTTGCCATGTTTCCTCATACACACGGGCAAATAAAACTTGTCAAGTTGAAAATTGCCAAAGAAAAATTGCCCGTGTAAACTAGGCTTAAAGGTAGAGGCAAAGTAAATATTAATACACACCATACCATACACAAAATAGGATTAACAACGTTGTTTATATAGAACATAGAGGCTGCGTACCCCTTCCCTGTGTATCCCTTCCCTGCGTATCTCTTCTCTTCCCTATCTCTTCTGGCTCTTCTTGCCAAAATATTAATACAAATACTTTATTTCAATCCTTGCTAATTTGTTCGCTAACACCGGACGATTTTATTTGTCAAAGGGAAAATCCACCGATGGGAAAGGTTAACCCTTTCATGCACGACTTGTATACAAGACGTCTCCATTTGACGAGTAAAATCGTCTGGTGTTAATATATATATATAATATATATATATATATATATATATATATATATATATATATATATATATATATATATATATATATATATATATACATATAGAATAAAACCGTCTGGTGTTAGACAGAATAAAATCGTCTGGTGTTAGGGGCCGTTTACATGAATCCGGATTGAGTTTCAATCCGGATTGAACTCATTCCGCTTCTGATCAAACCCCTTTATCTGTTTACATGAATCCGGATTGAGATTACTGTAGCTCATTCCGGATTGAGTTCAATCCGTTTCTCATTCCGGATTAAAATCTCATTCCGGATTGAAATTTCGTTCTGGAATCATGTAAACGCTGTGCGAGTTTCATTCAGTTTCATTAAGAACTCTTTATATGATCTCCAGCATGGTTTTCGCTGTAATAGGTCATGTGTTACTCAACTTCTTAATATATTTCACGACATTGGTAGTGCCCTTGATGCTGGTAAAGAAATTGACCTCATCTATCTTGATTTTGCTAAAGCTTTCGACTCTGTCTCTCATAGTAAACTCCTATCCAAGCTGAAAACTTACGGAATTTCCGGTCCTCTTTTTAAATGGTTTGCCGATTACCTTCATGATCGGAAACAGCGTGTTGTTGTTGAAGGAGTTTCTTCGTCGTTCGTTAGTGTTAAGTCTGGTGTGCCGCAAGGTAGTGTGATAGGTCCTCTTCTTTTTATTCTCTATGTTAATGACCTTCCGGAGGTAACCAGCAACAGTACTGTTGCTCTTTTTGCTGACGACAGCAAGTGCTTCCGCTCAATTGAGTCACCAGCAGATAGAGATCTCCTCCAGCTTGATCTCGATGCTATGAGCAACTGGTCACAGTCCTGGCAAATGAAATTTAATGTGTCTAAAACTCTCTTACTAAGGATATCCCGAAAACGTACTCAATCTAGTCATTCCTATCACCTCAACAACGAATTAGTTAAAAGTGTAACAAATCAAACCGACTTGGGTGTGGTCATCAGCAATGACCTTAAGTGGTCCCCCCATATTTCTAAATGTGTTGCTAAAGCTAATCGTATGCTTGGGTTTCTCCGCAGGAACTGTACTCAAATGTCAAATGTCCGTTGCCGTCGTCTACTCTATTTAGCGCTCGTCCGTTTTCACTTGTCTTACGGTAGTGAAATCTGGGCTCCTCAGGACAAGTCACGTGACCTTTCACTTCTTGAGGGTGTTCAGAGACGAGCCACGAAATTCATACTCCAAGATTATGAATCGTCTTACACTGACCGTCTCAAAAAGCTTAACTTATTACCTATATCATATTGGCTTGAAATTAAGGATCTTCTCTTCTTCTTTAAGTGTAAACAAGGTCTCTACGATCTAGATATCTCCCGTTTTGTTACTTTTTCTTCTATCCGCTCGTCTCGCACTCGTTCAAGTCAAAATAACTTGCTTCAAGCCAATCCATGTAAGACTTCTCTTTTTAGAAATTCTTTTTTCAACAGAATTGTCTTTCTCTGGAACAATCTCTCTCCGATAGTTCGCGATAGTACTTCTGTTTCCATTTTTAAACATGAACTTTATATTCACTACTCTTCTAAGTTAGACTCCAATTTCGATGTTAATAGACTGCGCACCTGGAAAAGTTTCTGTTCTAGGTGTCGTTCTTTCAATCCAAGTTGTTGCTCTTAAATCTTTATGTAATTTGTGTATTAGTTGGGGTTTTTTGTTGGGGTTTTTTTTATCGTGTGTTTACTTAACGTTTATTATGTAATTTTTTTGTTGGGTTGGTCTTCACATGGGACTCGTGTCCTGTTGATCATTCCTTCAATCATGTTCAATTTATTGCATTCTTTATCTACTGTATATTTGCATTGTTGCATGGTTGAAAAGTTAATAAAAAAAAAAAAAATTCCGGAATGAAAAACGTGACAGAGAGGACTAGAACAAACAATGCATGCGTGTTTTCAAATATTTACGGATTTCAAATTTCAGGCGGATTTCAATCCAGAAACCCAATTCTCATGTTAAACACGGATTGACTTCGCTTTTCAATCCGGATAGAAACTCAAACGGATTCATGTAAACGGCCCCTTTAGACAGAGTTATAAATGGATTAAGAAGGGTTAAACTATTAACTATACATGAGTTGAAGTCGTCTCATATGCGACTACCTCTGGGATGTGGAAAAGTGGTCGTAGGCAGCTAGAGCTAGTCGCTGTAAGCATAGTCAATCGAGATATGGTCTGGAAACTCGGCAAACTTCAAAGCGCCTATAATGAGCTGTGATTTTATGTTGAACCGTACACCGTGCACATCCTTTGTTTTAGGTTTATTAATATTTAAATAGCACGGTTGAGTGATTGAACTGAAACGTTGCTATTGGATAATTCGTTCATTATACTAAAATACAATGTGTTCAGTGCACCGTGCACAAAAATGCATAAAGGCGAACAAAAAGATAGACCAAAGACTTTATCTGAGTTTCCAGACCATATCTCGATTGACTATGTTGTGAGAGATGATCGTGGAAGAGTGGTCGCAAGGGCTTCAACTGTATATACGATATACGTTGAGCAGTTTTGGTTGTGGTCTCGCATTCAGTCGGATAAACAGCTAGTTACTAAGGTTTTGATACTTGATATCTACGGCCGTGAACTTTCTCATTCTTTGTATATGCAACCACTCTCCTAAACGACCAACAGCTCTCAGAACGACCATCTTTGAGATTTACGAACTGGACTTTTTCTCTAATTTTTAAGCTCTCGTATATTAAAGCGACAAGCTCTATAGTTACGACCACTTTTCCAAATCTCCGAGGTGGTCGCTTACCAGAGCTTCAACTGTATTTTGAAATTCTTGGCAATGGCTTTGCAACTTATATCCATTCTGTTTACAAAAATAAATTTAAAACCTTTTTTTCCTCTCATTCTGGAGAATTCTTGCAATAGTTTGGAGGCTTACAGGTCTTGGTGAAACGTTTCACGACATAACACGTTCCGAAATCGATTACAACGAGGTGAACTTAATTAATTATAGGGTCGCATCAAGGAAGAATACAAACTTTTGTAAATGTGTTACCCTCGTAAAATAAAGTTTATTGTAATTATCGTAATTTGATTGTAATTAAGATTTCCTATAAGTTTTCTTATAGTCTGTGCGAATTGTGAGTCATGTTGATGTCTCGTGAGTTCTTTCTTTCTTTTGGACAAGCTTTGGCACTTTGCCTTAGATTTTGTCCAGTCGAAGTGTTGGTAGGTTTCCAAGTAACTTGCTAAACCCCTTAGCACCCGAGAGGCAAGAACTCTCCCCTTTACGACGTCTGGGTAATAGCCAGAGTAAAATACTAAGGTGCTGTTACACGATGCGATTTTTCTTGCAACTTGCAACAAATTTACATATGGAAAAAAAAATCGCAAGTTGCAGGAAGGGTGTTACACGTTCAGCAACTTGCGATTTTTGTTGTAACTTTTCTTGCAACTTGCAACACGGCAAAAATGACAATATCGCAAGTTGCTACGGGGTGTTACACGGTGCAATTTTTTATGCAACTTACAACATTCAGTGATTCGTTGCAAGTTGCAAGAAAAATCGCATCGTGTAACAGCGCCTTAAAGCCGTAAAGGTTGCATCGTTCCAAAACAAACGATACAGTTGAGAAAGCGTTGACCCTTTGCCTCCCCAAGGGGACGTATACGACCTTTTGTTATTTTACTCTGTCTAACGCTATTTTACTCGTCAAGTGAGAACCTCTTCGAGAGAAAGGGATAATAATTCTTCAGTGTCATGCAATGTTATAACGCATGTACTAACAAATTGGAAAGGCAGCATTTTCTACATTGCAGGTACATACAGTGGAACCTCGTCAACACGACCACTGTCGGGCCAAAAAAAAGTTGGTCGTATTAACGACTTTTAGACTGTATTCAGGCCAGAAAAAAGTGGTCGTAATAACGAGGTGGTCGTATTAACGGGGTGCATGGTCGTATTAACGGGATGGTCGTATTAACGAGGTGGTCGTATTAACGGGGGAGTATTACACTACTAAGAGTGTATTCAGGCCAGAAAAAAGTGGTCGTAATAACAGGGTGGTCGTATTAACGGGGTGGTCGTATGGCAGGGTTCCACTGTAACTTAGTACCGCACGCACGGTATGAATACACGTATATAGTTATTGGTAGTAATGCAGCACGATTTCTGGATTAATGTTTATTTATTTGCTTTGCCACAACATTATATCATATGAATACAACAAGTATAACATAGTGGCTGGGAGAGAAAAACAGGGCTATCGCCCCAATTGACGTTTTTCCCCAAACAAGTTGAGAAGCGGTAATATACAGTGCTGGATGAAAGTTATAAATTTAAGAGGTTGATAGTCACAGTTTTCAACGCAGCATGTAGCCACAAAAAGTTGGTGCATGCAAGTTTGCAACACGCGAGTTTTTCGTGCCATTATTATTCCCGTGTTGTCATTACATCATCTTGTGCGCTAACCATACAGATGGCTATAATTTGTCATCTTGTTTGGAGAAGGGAAGAGACAAATAGCTAGCTCGGATATGAGAATTGAGTGTTCGGTGATCAGAAGGTTGTGGGTTCGAGTCCCGCTTATAGGAACCTTTTCACAAAAATGTAAATCTTAAAGTTGGTGCACTGCTGAGATTTTAGGAAGCGAAGTACTGACATTTTGACCAATTCTCTTCGTCGGAGTACATCACGATAGATGGTCCACAATAGGTTTATCGGGACGCGGAATAACGAATATTTTGATAACGAAAAGCGGGACACAAGAGAAAAAATTGACGAGATTCGAGATTTCAAAAATGACGGGAAACGAGAAATATTTCGTCATTTGGGAAATAAGGAGAATTGAACAACTGGATTTCTAAATAACGAAGACGTTGGTCGGGATTGGTCGGGATTGGGTCAGCTAACCAAATTTGTCGGGAAACGGGAAAGTGTATAGCAAATATCGAGCGCGATTCGGTATTTTAAGAAACCAAAACATTCTATTCTATTTTCACGATATGAAACCAAAACTATTCTCGGCAGTTTATCACCTTTCTATCCAAAACACTGTCAGCACTCTACTTTTTTATATCACGGAATCGGCTTTGGCTTAAAATGGCGTGACATTCGTGGAATTTGTCCAGTAAGTCGAATTGCCTTAAGGCTGATTTCCAGTCAGTGGAATATTGCGAGCGGGCGGAATTTTTCTTTGTCTTGTGAGCACTCGAACGGAACTAATCTAATTCAGGGCACAAAAGACAAAGAAAAATTCCGCCCGCTCGCAAAATTCCACTGACTGTAAATCAGCCTTTATTCTACACCCTAGGTACGGTTGAAATCAATTCGGTTAAATTGGCTAGCTGTTACGACGGCGACCTTTTCAGAGGGAAACTTACTCGGAGTGAAAACCTCGTCAAACATCGAGCTTCACGTAGGGCTGGCGTTTGTCCAAATTAGGTACGTTCGACTTTGATCGTAAGATCAGCTGATCGACCAACGCAACTGGTATTTTAAGAATTTATATACGGCCGAAGTTCAACTCGGTCAAACACAGTCTCTACTTGAGTCAAACTATAAATGGATACACAAAGTCTATAGCCATGTCCATATACATGCTCTTCTTGTAAACATCACTTTTCATAAGTTTTTTCCGGTGGCGGTGCAATTTGACGCAATAGGAAAACGATTCTACCCAAACAAACTCTGATTAGGTTCGGCTCATTGTATAGCCTGCGCCGCAGACGACTAAAACAGTGTTATATAGTGTAATATAACACTGTTTTAGTCGTCTGCAGGCTACTCATTGTAAAGCGTGAGGGCGCTTGATGTTGTCAATAGAGGATGTTTTTTAGCTCGATCTCAATTACTTCCTTGACAAGTAAAACCGTCTATTAAACGTTAGCCAGAGTAAAATAATAATGTAATTCCGCCAGGAAAGAGTAAGGAGTTATTTACAGAAGCTATTAACTATTTACATTTTCACGAAATTCTTTCCCCGGCCACAAGAGGAGATTTGAATCATCGTTAGAATTGATTTACACCTAAAAGGCCTGCGTAAACGTCGCACAATAGACGAATTTAATTGAGTTAACTTCGTTGGTAATGCGACGTCGAGTTAAACGTCGAATTTTAGTCGAATTTAATTGTTTTTACTTGGACCCGTGGAGCCTGAAAACAATTTTTTGAAAATATGGTGGCGAATTGTCACAGATAGAAGAGAAACATTTAATTCGACGCGACGGTAATTCGTCGTGTAACTCGAACACGCATTATCGTCGCATTATCCGTCTGACTCAGACGAATTTAATTGCCCAGAGGAATTTAATTCGTGTGTCGAATTTAATCGAGTTATACGTCGCAGTTTCGTCGAATAAAATTCAAACAATTCAATTCGTCTGAATTAAATTCGTCGATTGTGCGACGTTTAGCGCAGGCCTAAACTAAGGCAATTCTTCTTTGCAAATATGTAGTTTATGCATGAGTTTTCAAACAACAGTACGACCCAATTCTCTGCTGGCACTACCACCTTATTATATATACAGAACTCGCCATCAAGCTCTCGGCAACTG
Source organism: Corallium rubrum (assembly GCA_964035015.1). Taxonomy (NCBI): domain Eukaryota; kingdom Metazoa; phylum Cnidaria; class Anthozoa; order Scleralcyonacea; family Coralliidae; genus Corallium; species Corallium rubrum. The sequence continues at coordinate 9,947,313 of OZ036010.1, forward strand.
GCTCAGTGGTCAGAGCATTGCACTAGAATCGCAAGGTCGTGGGTTCAATTCCTGCCGGAAGGCCTGTGTAGTTGCATTTTTCGCAATATTCTACACTCGAATTTTCCTTCACCCAAAATCCTTAGTATACGATCCTAATCAGACGAGTCAGTCAAACGATCCTCCGTCTTATTATATTCCTGCCTGATTTCACAATTTCGAGAAATATAGGATTAGGCCCGCTTTAAAGACGAACAGTCAGACGTATTAGACCACGTATTAAGGCGGTTTTCCACTAGGCGAAAAATGTCGCGCGAAGCGACATTTTCTTTTGTCTCGCAAGCTCTCGAGTGGAACTAATTAGCCAAGACAAAAGAAAAATGTCGAGTCGGTCGACAAATGTCGCCTAGTGGAAGACCGCCTTTAGACTATTAGTCGAATTCGAAAATAAGTGCCCAGCAAAAAACGAAACTGAATTAAGTTGCTCTATCTTCAAGATCTCCAAAAAATAATAAAGAATTACCTTAACAGTTTTCCCATCTCTCATATTGTTCTCAAGTTATTTAGATTTGTTTGATATGTAAATGAGATGAATTGTGACGTCAAGTTATGTATGTACAGATAAATGTGTGTTATATAGAAAATCGTTGTGTGTGTTTTGTTATACTGTATAGAATTCAATTTTGTTTTAACAATAATTACAAATCAGTAATTCAATAAATTCAATTCTATATAAAAATCATGTATATCTTCGATATTATCAAACAAAATTTGGTCTTGTGATGTTTGGTGTGTTGAGGTCCATGTACCAGTATAGTTGCAAAGTTTTAAATAATATTGTTTAATAATTCCAAAGATATACATGATTTTCAAGTAACTCACAATAATCTGCACATAAAGGTGCTGTAAAGCTGGATTTCCACTTGGCGAAAAATGTCGCGCGAAGCGACATTTTCTTTTGTCTCGCAAGCTCTCGAGTGGAACTAATTCCAAGACAAAAGAAAAATGTCGAGTCGGTCGACAAATGTCGCCTAGTGGAAAACCGCCTTTAGGCGACATTTGTCGACCGACTCGACATTTTTCTTTTGTCTTGGCTAATTAGTTCCACTCGAGAGCTTGCGAGACAAAAGAAAATGTCGCTTCGCGCGACATTTTTCGCCTAGTGGAAAACCGCCTTTACACGATGCGATTTTTCTTGCAACAAATCACTGAATGTTGCAAGTTGCAGCAACTTGCGATTTTGTCATTTTTGCCGTGTTGCAAGTTGCAAGAAAAGTTGGATGGGTTTTACTTTTTGCTGCAACTTACAACAAAAATCGCAACTTACTGAACGTGTAACACCCTTCCTGGAACTTGCGATTTTTTTTTCCATATGCAAATTTGTTGCAATTTGCAAGAAAAATAGCATCGTGTAACAGCACCTTAACTTTACGTCATAGCTTATCTCATTTACAAATATATCAAACAATTTTAAATAACTTATAAACGAAGTGAAATATGGAAAAACTCAGTAAAAGTCATTCTTTATCATTTTCAGGGGGTCGTGAAGATGAAACAAACTTAATTTTCAGTTCATTTCCTCTTTAAGACAAGACATGACGACTTCAAATATTATGTATAAATATAAATAATAATATAAATAATATAAATAATCAGTTAAAGTCGTCATGTCTTGTAGTAAAGTCATTTGTTAGGCACTTATTTTTATTTTCAAATTACGTTTCCCGTCTGGTATATCCATTGCAACAGTACTAGTCGATGTATAGAGTGCTGAGTGGAATTCTTAAATTATTAGACGTTTATAGCGCGACGACGTCTTGTTCGTCCCGTTTCAAGTATCATTGTACACAAGTTGTCGGGAGAGCTGAAATGTTACTATAGATATTCAGGGGCGTCGCCAACGGGGTGGTAACTAGGTCATGATGTCACACTTTTGATGATGCCATAGAGTGGTTTCAAAAAGAAAAATGCCTGGTCTCCTTTATTTCTTGCAACATCTGTGAAACTCGGCAAAAGACATTGTTCTATGGTTTTGTTCAATTTGTCTAATTTCACGGTCACTGAACGTATTGTGTTTTCTGTATAATGAAGCAGTCATCCAATAGAAACGTTCGGGTTTAATTATAGTACTGCATGTCATTCGTCGTAATGTGTTGTAAGTCCTTTGTTCGTTATGTAGTCCTTCGTTGTCACGTGTCCATAGAATTTCTTTCTTCAACCAATTGCCTTCCTCCAACATGAACACAATAACATGACCATTGCATAATCTTGAAAGACAATGGAGCTTGCAAACCATCCCCCTCCACTAACTATGGCCCCACTAACTGCTAGTCTCGATTTCCAGCCGTATCTCGGGTCCCGGTACACGACTGCCCACATGCAGAGTATTGCAAGATGGCTCATACACAAGCACGGCTCGCTTAGAATGTTGGCGCGTGCCAAACGTTGAACTTAACACGATATGACCTTAATTGGGGAATTAGTTAACTCTTTCAGTTTCAGACGTCTCCCCTTGACTGTTGACGAGTAAGATAATCTGGCGTTAGACATGCAGAGTAAAATAATCTGGCGTTAAACTGTAAAATAATACAGTTGTCCTACAACAACAATGCGCGTTAAGGGTCTGTTATTACACGGTGCAATTTTTCACGCAACTTGTCTCGCAACGCCAACGGCGTTGACGTATTTAAGGGAACATGCTGTACAATGGCTAAAATCTGGGTGCAACTCGATTCAACTTTGTGCAACGATTGCCACAACTTGTCTTGCACGCGCTGCAATGGTTCATGCAACTTGTCTCGCACGATTTTGACCATTGCACACATGTTACACACTGCAATGGTTCATGCACCTTGTCTCGCATGTTTTTCATCATTGCGCAGCATGCTACACGCTGGAATGGTTCATGCAAGTTGTCTCGCATGTTTTTGATCATTGCGCAGCATGCTACACACTGCAATGGTTCATGCACGTTGTCACACGCTGCAATGGTTCATGCACGTTGTCTCGCACGATTTTAACAAATTGCACAGCATGCTACACGATGCAATGGTTCATGGATACCCGTGCGGATTGGCAAAGCACGTGTGTTCGCGCGCGGACATTGTTTTGCTATAACAGATTGGCAGGAATGTCTGGAATGGTTAAAACTATTACACTGTACACAGATTTAAACTTATGGAGAAGATATGGTCTGGAAACTCGGTAAACTTCAAAGCGCCTATAATGAGCTGTGAAGTTTTATTGAAACGGTCCTCACCGTGCACAATTAAACCTTTTGTTTTTTTCTTATGAATATTTAAATACACGGTTGACCGATTGAACCTAAACGCGGCTATTGAATGATTGCTTCATTATACCAAAAATACATTGACCCCACCGTGCACAAGCTTGCGTAAATATGAACAAAAAGATAGAACAAAGAATTTTGCCGAGTTTCCAGACTCTCTCAATAAATTATGTGCAGAAGTAGTAAAGATTAGTGTGCTATAGTCATTAGAGGGATGTAAATTTGTGTTATTATACAAGCATTAAAAGAAATTGCGAAATAGAGAGTTTGAGACGAGAAGATTCATGATTGAGACAGGTCTGGGCATGTTCACGTACTGATGATGGAGCGTGTGAAAGAAAGAATACATTTCGAGATCCCAGTTGATAAGAAATATAATTGAGTAAAGCCCTGTTTACACAAAACGGATCGAGTGTTAGTCAAATCTTCAAGTTGTTTCTTCTTGTGTTTACATGAAGATGAGATTGAAAATGTTCGATCTGATCAAAACGGGAGTGGCGGGAGTGGGTGAACTCAATCAACGAAGTCGAGTGGTTGACTTGAGATTCAGGCAAGAATATCGGCTTGAGTGTTTCCAACCTGATTCATGTAAACACGGTTTCATTTGAAAATGACTTGATAATTAAGACTAGCAAAGTTGGTGTCATGCAACCTGGCAGACATTGAGGAAAGCACAGAAAGTAGTGTTTCAAAACTGAAAATAGATCGGGTTTAACTTTAACTTTAACTTTAATTAATAAAATCGACTAGCAGTGATATAACAAATACCATTGAATTACTCGAGTTTTTACAAGCTTATTCATGCTAAAAAGTTAAGATTGTTCTAGATATAAGGTAATTAGAGTTCTATAATCCTAAAAGTTATTAATAGAAGCGTTAATAAAACAATTTTTAAAACGGTTCGTTTTGCTAAAAGGGATAGAAAAAGGACTATTGGATCTGAGGTTATAAGGATTAAGGTTCTTGGGCGGTAATAAAGAATGAAGCTTGTGAGTAGGATCAGATACAATGTTTTTAAACAGTTTCTCGCACAGAATTCGACGGCGTTCTCTGAGCGTGGTTAATCCAGCGGTGATCATGGCTTGCGAATAGGATAGGAATGGGTGGATAATACGAAGAGCTCGACGTTGTAACCGTTCTAGATCGTCGCTTAAGTATTCCTGGCAAAAGAGTGAAAAGACAACAAACAACAAACAAACAAACAAACAAACAAACAAACAAACAAACAAACAAACAAACAAACAAACAAACAAACAAACAAACAAACAAACAAACAAACAAACAAACAAACAAACAAACAAACAAACAAACAAACAAACAAACAAACAAACAGACGGAGGTAATGACAATAACGATAACAATAAGTTAAAAATAACAATAAAACAATATTAAGAATAGTAATATGAACAACAATAACAAAAACAAAAATAACAAAAACATAACAAAAACAACCCTATTCTTACACTTACTAAATTTACTTTTATAAACCTACTTTACATCATTTTAAAATGTTTAAATTTACTTTGATGAAGGGATTTGACTCGAAACCTTGTTCACTAAAATCTCGGCGGGTGTCCACCTTTAAAATTTTCTATAGTGCTACTGAATATATCACTAATCACGGATGTCTCAGACTACAATACAATACAATACAATACAATACAATACAATACAATACAATACAATACAATACAATATTTAAACACAATTGGAATTAAAGCATACAGCTTGTGGGTTGTGTATTTAAGTCAATAAACTCAGTTCCACCAGGTTATACTATGTCAATAGCTAGAGGAATATTTTATACTCCTCCCCGCATAGGCACATGTTATATACTATGTCCACAGCTATGGGAATATTTTATACTCCTTGAATTAAAAACAGAAAATACCCGCAAATCACCGCTAATTATTTGTCACAAGAATGCCAGAGCCAGCCGACAATTTAAAGAAATATAAAATTTAGATCTTATAGTCCTAATTTGCTTCTTTACCTTGAAGCACTTCAAAAAAATAGAACTGAACTTTGGCCTCAAAGCCAGTAAAGAGTTAACACTGTTTCCATAGACAATATTAAACTTCCTCTACCTATCAGTTTTGTACTATACACTAGCCTATCATATGCTTTGTATATCTTTCAAAATTGTCGTAGAAACTCTGCGTTCGCAGGTCTTCTACTCGTTGCTGGTTCAATAACCAACACTTTCGGGACTGTATTTTCTATATCTTTATTTCGTCTTCAAAAACTCATTAATAATTCATGAGGAAAACACAAAAGAAAATCATGACCGTATCGTATCTTTATATGTGATAAAGATTTCTCCTGATTTACATAAACTTTAGCTTTGATTTTCTCGGCTTAGACAAGGTTATTTTTCAAACTAACTTCTTCAATCAACTTACCAAGTGGTTCGTTTTTGAAGCCGTATAATAAACTCGCAGTTCGTGTTTTATCAGATATAAAAACACTCGGCTTCGCCTCGTGTCTTTATATCTGATAAAACACTCCTGCTCGTTTATTATACAGTACTTCAAGAATCGTCAACACCCTATATTAATCACTCTATTCCAATCTACCTAAACACTTACCATGCACTCTTATTTATACTCCAACTGATGGGAAGTTATTCGGTTAAATGTCGCTCTAATACATCTCAAACCCTTTATCGCGCAATGTCTTTAGTATTTTACTCTGTTTTACTTTAGTATTTTTAGTATTTTAGAGGATTTTACTCGTCAATTTCACTACAGTTTTTTAAGATTATATTTGGAAGGACACCTAACATAATCAGTGAAAAATGGCTTTTACATGCTTTTAATATCTTATCCCATTCTTGAGCAATGACGTCACACGTTGTATGTGGGAGAACTGAACGGAAAATCAGTCATATCTTTGGATTGGTTTAACTATAAACTGAATCAAACGTCGGAAATTTTCCTTGGGGTATGATCTGATTGCATCTGCAATATGTGGTTTCGTGTAGTTAAACCAAACCAAAGATATGACTGATTTTCCGTTTTCTCCCAACGTCTCCCAACGTCATTGGCTATGCTCAAATTGCATAGCCAATAACTCAAGAATGGATAACATTTGAAAGGCATGTAAAAGACATTTTTCATTATCTTAGGTGTTCTTCCAAATACAATCTTAAAAAAGTTGAAGTGAAATTTCGTTTCATAAGCACTTTAAAAACAACTATCGCGGAATTTCTTCCCCTATAAATTCTTCCCATCTTTACATTTCCTCCCTTACAATTTCTTCCGATCTATATTTATACATACATGGCTTATCTTAACTAAATACAAGTTTTACCTTGACCCATAACTACTTTACTAATACAATTACAAATATTTACGTAAAACGAACTACATATTAAAGTCTCTACGTGTTAAAGGTACAATTTCCTCAGTTCTATTATTAAGTGATCTAAGTCAGTTCTTATATTTGCATTAACATATTTTATCCGACAAAAATTTCAAAATTTGAATTTTGTAATCCTACTTTGACTGTTGTAATCTAACACTTAGCTTATCAGTTATATATATATATATATATATATATATATATATATATATATATATATATCGCTCTGGCATGGTTTTGATGTCCCACAATTTGAGGCACCAAAGGTGACTGTAAATAGCAGTTACCTTCATCTTGCTCATCAGCACTACACTGATGAGGCCCGAAAGGCCGAAACGGTACCGTCTAATTGTATTTTAGTCACTTGGTCTGATGACTTTGGAATAAAGTCGAAATTATAACCATTTCATCTTTTGTCTTGGGTTTTGTTTTTGGGTTTTTCAAGAATTTCATTTTTGAATTTTGTTTTATTTTATTTTATATTGTCACGAGAACGTCTTGCAAATTGCAATTGATTTCGCTGCCGGAAAAAAATAATGTGTTTCGCAATCTTAAATAGGGGTAACACAACATTTCTAAAAATAGTAAAAGCTGTCAGCCTATCAATTTGGCCGTTTTGACGGCTGTCATTCTTTAATGGCATGATTGCCATTTTGTTGCATCATTGATTTGATCACTTAACTTCCTTTTATGGAAATAGCTCTATTATAAATTTAAGTGCATCAGACATTCTTGAGAGAGAAAAAAGGAAAACTAATCTACTAATATTTGAGTATGTGCAGAATTCCAAGCTTATACGAAAGCTTGTAATATGATAACAAAATAACTTGTCATAGAATGGGATTATAAGTCCATGCATCGTTTATACAGCATCCCTGAATGTTTATTAGTTTTTATTAGGTCGACCTTACGATGCTAGGACGACGACTATGAGGGGTGATTTCCGCCAAAATTCAACTTTACATTATGTAATTAACAGAGGCATTTTGTTAACCTGTTTGGTATTCTATTATGCTGTTTTGCATTTCCTTGTGCCGTTTCGTATTTCATTATGCTGTTTTGCATTCTATTATGCCGTTTCGTATTTCATTATGCTGTTTTGCATTCTATTATGCCGTTTCGTATTTCATTATGCTGTTTTGCATTCTATTATGCCGTTTCGTATTTCATTACGCTACTTCGTATTTTGCTTTCATTATGTTTCATTATGCTTACGTCATGTTCTGCATGACTCTCAGTAACACTTTTTAGTACACACGGCCGCGCAAAACTGGAACTAAGTTATATATATGTAAAAACATGGCCGAGGATTTCGAAAGACGGCAGTTTATAAGAAATCGTATTGGATGTTGTATTTTAAACATTTTGCATCAAGTCGAAGCTCGCGGTGGAGAAGCTGAATGTCGGGAAAATGCTCTCTTTAGATTAGAATGGCTATTTGGTGTCGTAACAATTAACAAGGTACTATCAGTGTGGTTTTATTGATCGTCATGTTATCGATCTTCTTGCCGAAGCTTTGATTGAGAGCCCGAAGTTATTTTCACAGGCAATCGAGGAAGACCAAGGTTTAATATTCCTTACGAACAGTTGAGCTTTCTTGTGGAGAGACTGTTTACCATTAAGCAAATCGCAGCCGCACTTGGTGTAAGTGAGCGTACAGTCGAGCGACGATTACAGCACTTTGGGATGTCAATAAGGGGTTCTTAATATTTCCCTAACTGTTGAGTCCAGCTCTTCCAGAGTTAGATTTGTATAGTGCTGTAATCGTCGCTCGACTGTACGCTCACTTACACCGAGTGCAGCTGCGATTTGCTTAATGGTAAACAGTCTCTCCACAAGAAAGCTCAACTGTAATCGTAAGGAATATTAAATCTTGATCTTCCTCGATTGCCTGTGAAAATAATTTCGGGCTCAACGTTAATATCTTCTGAGCTGCATATTGAAGTTAAATCAATCAAAGCTTCGGCACGAAGATCGATAACATGACGATCAATAAAACCACACTGATAGTACCTTGTCACGACACCAAATAGCCATTCTAGTCTAAAGAGAGCATTTTCCCGACATTCAACTTCTCCACCGCGAGCTTCGACTTGATGCAAAATGTTTAAAATACAACATCTAATGCGATTTCTTATAAACTGCCGTCCTTCCAAATCCTCGGCCATGTTTTTACATATATATAACTTAGTTCCAGTTTTGCCGCGCTTCCGTGTGTGCTAAAAAGTGTTACTGAGAGTCATGCAGAACATGACGTAAGCATAATAGAATGCAAAACAGCATAATAGAATGCAAAACAGCATAATGAAATACGAAACGGCATAATAGAAGGCAAAACAGCATAATGAAATACGAAACAGCATAATAGAATGCAAAACAGCATAATGAAATACGAAACGGCATAATAGAATGCAAAACAGCATAATGAAATACGAAACGGCACAACGAAATGCAAAACAGCATAATAGAATACCAAACAGGTTAACAAAATGCCTCTGTTAATTACATAATGTAAAGTTGAATTTTGGCGGAAATCACCCCTCATAGACGACGGCGGTTAACTCATTCCTGTCCGGGGGCTTCCCCAGAGGTGAATAAAATCGTCTGGCGTTAGCCAGAATAAAATACTAAAGACCAATTCGGACAAGAAAGAGTTAAAGAGATAGTCTATAACTCATTCCTGTCCGGGGGCTTCCCCAGAGGTGAATAAAATCGTCTGGCGTTAGCCAGAATAAAATACTAAAGACCAATTCGGACAAGAAAGAGTTAAAAAGCAACATAAACTTTATAATTAAAAAAGGTCACGGCTAACTGACTATTATATTTGATATTTGAAGTTAGTTTAATGACTTTCTTTTTTTAATGACTTTCAAAACGTCCCAGTACTGCTAAAATGATTGTAGTGCCAGCATTGAAGTCACTCTCAAGCAACAGTTCTCATCTTTTGGCCGTTGACGTCGTCCTGAAGACGTGAAAATGCTCTAAGTGGTGTTGTATAAAGAACGAGGACGCTGTTGAGATTACTCTAGGGACTAAAAATTAATCATTCTCTTTGTTCCACAACTAGAATTATTTTGTTTAGAAGACGTCGTCGTTGAAGTTGCCGTCGTACTTCGCAAGGTCCCTAATATATGGCACAAGTTGTGTTCTCATTGCAGAGACGCGTGACATGCCGGACGATTAGTTTCCATAATCGACCGCGGTCGGTCACGGTTTTGCCAGCCATGTTGTTTACAAAAACTAGAGCGAAAACCGCAAAAAAATTTGTGAATATAATCTAAGGACTAAATCATGTACGAGACTACTATGAGTCGGACGATGAGCAATCTGGAAGTGTGTTTTCGGATTTCGAAAGCGATAATAACAAGAGCAACAACATTGAGAACGAGTCAATGTCACACGCTCTGACGCTCGAGGCCATGCTATAAGTACGTATCATGTTAGCTAATGTCAGGTATGTTGTTTCAAACTTCTTATTTACCTCGGCTGCTTGGTCATTGCCGAAAATATCAGACCTCGGTTTTTTATGTACGAACCTCGCTTTGCGAGCTCGGTTCGTACTATCAAGACCTCACTCTCGTTTAATAAGAAGTTAGTATTACGCAACTATAATTAATATCCCATTGCTGCCCAGATTGGCTACGACTGTTGTCCGTTGGACGAGTAAGGTCCTGTTTACATGAAACGGATAAAGATTGACAGTTGAATCGGATCGAAAAACGCCACTTAAGTTAATCCGGCACATGTTTACATTGAGAATCCGATCTGCTTGGAACACTATTTTCTATGCTTTTCTCGATGTCCGCCATGTTGCACGACACGTACCAATTTCACGCATGCGTATCAAGTTATTTTTAAGTGAGACCGTGTTTACATGAACCTGCAGGTTAAAAACGTTCAAGCCGATTCTTGCCTGAATCTCAAACCAATCCATTCAACTTCGTGGATTCGTTTCAGCCACCTGTTTCGATCAGATCGAAAACTTTCAATCTTTTTCATGTAAGCACAACAAGGAGAAACTACATGGGAAGTTTGACGTGAACACACAATTCGCTTGTAGTTATCAGTAATATATACTATCAAATGTTACCCTCTTGAAATAACGCCTATTCTATTCCATTCCATTCTACACTACACCATTCTATACTACTCCATTCCATACTACTCCATTCTATACTACCCCAATCTATACTACTCCATTCTATACTACTACATTCCTTACTACTCTATTCTATACTACTACATTCCTTACTACTCTATTCTATACTCCATTCCATACTACTCCATTCTATACTACTCCATTCTATACTACTCCATTCCATACTACTCCATTCTATACTACTCCATTCCATACTACTCCATTCTATACTACTCCATTCCATACTACCCCATTCCATACTACTCCATTCCTTACTACTCTATTCTATACTACTCCATTCCATACTACTCCATTCTATACTACTCCATTCCATACTACTCCATTCCTTACTACTCTAGTCTATACTACCCCATTCCATACTACTCCATTCTATACTACTCCATTCCATACTACCCCATTCCATACTACTCCATTCCTTACTACTCTATTCTATACTACTCCATTCCATACTACTCCATTCTATACTACTCCATTCCATACTACTCCATTCCATACTACACCATCCCTTACTACTCTATTCTATACTACTCCATTCCATACTACTCTATTCTATTCTATAGTACTCCATTCCATACTACTCCATTCCATACTTGTAGTGTTTAACACTCTTTATTAAGTTAAAACTATGTACAAACTATGGTCAACAGAAAGACCAAGTGAAATCAATATCATGGTGTGATCTGACGTCACAACTAGTACCCAGGACTCCTCCACCCAAGTTTCAAAAAAAATGTAAACTAAATATATAAGTCTCTGAATACGTGTTCGTAAGTAAACTAATAAACTATATAGGATATGGTAAACGTGTTCGTGTACAGGCAACAAACTGAAGTCCTATTTACATGTAAATCGTTCTGGTGATCTGCGGCTCCTTGCAGGATACCGGCGCGGAAGTTCTCTTACTGGTTCTGTCTCCTCGATTGGTGTCACTGGAGCTGAGCTTTCCTCTTGCGGTGAAGTATGGCTGGAATCTTCAACGTATGTTTCTGCTTGTCCTGAAGGTGGTATCACTTTTTCTGGAGGTAAGGTTTGGCGAGCCAACATTTGATCATGGTGTCTCCGGACAATGGTACCATTTTCCAACTCTACTTTCGCGGATACGGGACCGGTTTGTTCCACAATGGTTCCAGGAACCACTTGCGATTTCCGGAATAGTTTCGCGCCTGAGCTTCATCTCCAACGTTCAACGGTCGTGATCTGCTTTGCTGATCGTGTTGTGCTTTTTGTCTTGCTTGAGCGGTGTCGACTTTCGTTGCAACACTCGGCTTTAAAAGATCAATCTGCGTCCTCCAACGTGCGACTCCAACGTAGTTGAGCTGGTGTTTCACCTTTAGTCGTCTGCGGGGTTGTACGATAGCTCAGCAGGAAACCAGACAGTTTTGTATCAATACTTCCTTTCTCTTGCTTCTCCATCCCTTGTTTGAAGGTCTGTACGGCCCTTTCTACCAAACCATTTGAAGAGGAATGGTACGGTGCTGAAGTTACGTGTCGTATGCCATTCCCGCGTGTGAAAATCTTGAAATCTTCGCTGGTGAAGACGGAACCGTTGTCAGGAACGATAACTTCTGGTAGACCATGGGTCGCAAAAGTTGTTCTAAGTTTCTCGATAGTTGCTTCCGTAGTAGCTGAATTCACACTATGGACATCTGGCCATTTGGAATGTGCATCGATGATGAGAAGAAACATTTTCCCCATGAAGGGACTGGCGTAATCTATGTAGATTCTAGCCCAAGGGCGGCTGGGCCATTCCCAGGGATGTAAGACTGCTGGTGCTGGAGTTTTCCTGTGTGCTTGACAGACTTGGCAATTCTTTACTCGCAGCTCTAACACAGAATCTATTTTTGGCCACCAGACATGGCTTCTGGCTATAGCTTTCATTCTGACGATCCCTGGATGACTGTCATGGAGGATGTTCATCACTTCTTCTCTTCCTTGTGGAGGTATTATAATTCTTGATCCCCATAGAAGACATCCTGCGTGAACGCTCAGTTCATTTCTCCTGGTGAAGTATGGTTGAAGTTGGTTGTCTTCAACAGCTGAAGGCCAGCCTTGGAGAACGAACTGCATTACTTGCGATAGAACAGGATCACGAGCTGTCCACTGCTTCACTTTAACTGCATCAATCGGACTGGCGTTAATGTTCTCCATCATGTTGATGATGTCACCAGGTACTGGTGTCGATTGTGGAGTCTCAGGAAGAGGTAAACGGCTTAGGGAATCTGCGTTACCATTCTCGAGACCAAGGTCGGTAGATCAGCTCGTACTCGTAAGCTAATAACGTCAACGCCCATCTTTGCATCCTGCTTGATGCCATGGGCGGTGTAGCTTTACCAGGATTCAACAATCCAAGCAAGGGCTTGTGGTCGGTGTAGATACTAAAATGTCGGCCATATATAAACTGGTGAAACTTCTTCACAGCAAATATGATTGCCAATGCTTCCTTATCCAGTTGTGAGTATCCTTTCTCTGGTTTCGAAAGGGTTCTCAATGCGTAAGCAATCGGTTTCTCGGAACCATCGCTCATCTCGTGTGCCAGAACTGCATCAACGCCGTACGGTGAAGCATCGCACGATACCATCAACTTCTTTGCTGGATCATAATGCACCAACAATCGCGATGACTGCAGGAGATCTTTCGCTGCCTGGTATGCCTTTTGTTGACGACTTTTTCACTCCCAACGAGTTTCTTTACGAAGGAGTTCGTGCAGAGGCTCTAAGGTGGATGACAGATTTGGAAGGAACTTCCCATAAAAGTTAATCATTCCCAGGAATGATTTCAGCTCTGTAACGTTGGTTGGAGCTGGGGCATTCTTGATCGCCTCAACCTTGGCTTCGACTGGATGGAATCCTTCTTTATCTACTCGATGCCCAAGACACTCAAGAGATGGCTTCAAAAACTGGCATTTCTTCACTTTAAGTCGCAATCCTGCTTCAGAAAGACGTTCCAAAACCTTCCCTAAGTTGGCTAGGTGCTCTTCATTCGTTGATCCGGTGACTAGTACGTTATCGAGTAGAACTCCTACATGAGGTATTCCCTGGAGCAATCCTTCCATCATCCTCTGGAATATGCCTGGGGCTGACGAAACACCATATGGAAGACGGTTATATCTGTAAAGACCTTTGTGTGTGTTGATTGTTAAGAACTTCTTGCAGTCCTCATCTACTAGCATCTGTTCGTATGCATGACTTAGGTCGAGCTCTGTAAAGGTTTGACCACCGGCGAGCTTTGTGTAGAGATCATCCGACTTCGGAATTGGATATGCATCGAGCTTCGAGACTTTGTTTACAGTAAGTTTGTAATCTCCACAAACTCTTAATCTCCACAAACTCTTACTGAACCATCTTGCTTTATAACTGGAACAATGGGAGTAGCCCATTCAGAATATTGGACCGGTTCGATTGTTCCTGCTTTTTCTAACCTGTCCAGGTCCAGTTCAATCTTCTCCCTTAAAGCATAAGGCACTGGTCTGGCTTTGTGGAATACTGGTATGGCTGTTGGGTCAACATGGATCTTCACAGTTTCTCCCTTTAAAGTACCAATACCTTCTTCAAATAGCTGCGGATACTCCTTTAGCATATTTTCTAGCTGCTGGTTTTCTTGGGCTACTGGTAACTGCTTAATCATGTGCCAGTTTAATCTTATCTCCTCTAGCCAATTTTTTCCGAGCAGCTCAGAACCTTTTCCTTTCACTACCAGTAAAGGTAAATGGTATTCGATACCTTCATAAGATACCACCACATGGTGATTGGTTGGTTTAGACTTGTGTTGTCGACTTCCTTTGGTTTGTTTCCCCGACTTGTTTCTACCCTGGTCTTTACTTCTACAAGCTCTGGAGATATGACCAATTTTTCCACATGCATGGCACTTAGCTTCCTTGAAACGACACTCACTTGGGTTGTGTTTCCCATCGTATCGACTACACTTGACTTTTCCAGGACCCTTGGGATCATTTCCATCTAGCTTCTTTACCAAACCTCCCTATTGGGCATTATTCTTCTGCAAATCTAGAACGTCTTTCTCCGATGTTTCAATAGCTATTGCCAGATCAAGCGCTCTTTTCAATGTCAGTTTAGGTTCGGCTAACAAACGACGTTGAATTTTGTTATCACTCGCCCCCACAAACTATACGATCTCGCAACATTTCTTCTAAAGTTGCCCCAAATTCACAATTTTCCGAGAGACGTCTTAACTCTGCTAGAAACATTGAAATGGTCTCACCTGGTTGTTGGCGGCGGGTGTTGAATTTAAAACGTTCAACGATAACTGAAGGCTTTGGCTTGTAGTGAACTTGAACTAATTTCGCCAGGTCTTCGTAAGTCTTTTGTTCGGGTCTTCTGGAGCGACTAAGCTTCTGATCAGCTTGCACGTTTTAGCTCCAACGCTAACCAAGAATATCGATCGCTTTTATCTCCACTTTCGATGTCGTTCGCCTCGAAGAAATGGTTAAGACACTCGATATAATGGCTCCAATCTTCACCCTCGTTGTACTCGTCAACTTTACGAAACGTTGGCATTGCAAATTCCGCTCTGTTCACGCGTAAATCAACCCGTTTGGTTGTCTTCTCTTCGCTCTATAGCTCTGGTCGAAGTTTATGAGTTTTCTTCGTCGCCAATGTAGTATTTAACACTCTTTATTTAGTTAAAACTATGTACAAACTATGGACAACAGAAAGACCAAGTAAAATCAATATCATGGTGTGATCTGACGTCACAACTAGTACCCAGGACTCTACAATACTACTCCATTCCATACTACTCCATTCCATACTACTCCATTCTATACTACTCCATTCCATACCACTCCATTCCATACTACTCCATTCCATACTACTCGATTCTATACTACTCCATTCCTTACTACTCTGTTCTATACTACTCCATTCTATACTACTCTATTCCTTGCTACTCTGTTCTATGCTACTCTGTTCTATACTACTCCATTCCATACTACTCCATTCTATACTATTCCATTCCATACTACTCCATTCTATACTATTCCATTCCATACTACTCCATTATATACTACTCCATTCCATACTACTCCATTCTATACTACACTATTCCTTACTACTCCGTTCCATACTACTCCATTCTATACTACTCCATTCCATACTACCCTATTCCTTACTACTCCATTCCATACTACTCCATTCCATACTACCCTATTCCTTACTACTCCATTCCATACTACTCCATTCCATACTACTCCGTTCCATACTACTCCATTCCTTACTACTCCATTCTATACTACTCCATTCCTTACTACTCCATTCCTTACTACTCTATTCTATACTACTCCATTCCATACTACTCCATTCCATACTATTCCATTCTATACTACACCATTCTATCCTATCCATTCCATACTACTCCATTCCTTACTACTCCATTCCATACTACTCCATTCCTTAGTACTCCATTCTATACTACTCCATTCCTTACTACTCCATTCCTTACTACTCTATTCTATACTACTCCATTCCATACTACTCCATTCCATACTATTCCATTCTATACTACACCATTCTATACTATCCATTCCATACTACTCCATTCTATACTATCCATTCCATACTACTCAATTCTATACTACTCCATTCTATACTATACTATTCCATTCCACATCATCTACATCTACATCTACATCTACATCTACATCTACATCTATATCTATATCATATACCATTGTCGTATGATGAGATTGTAGATAGGGTTGTATATTAAGAAATTGTACATGATTGTATATGATAATGAAGAGATTGTACATGTATTAATATAATGAGATTGCCAAATGATTGTATATGATGACTCAGATGAGATAAAACCACTGAGAAAAGCGGCCTAAAAATTACGATAAAGACCGAAAACGACGCCGACCGAAATGTAACTGAAAGAACAAGGATGTGTCCTAAAACTGTTCAAAGCCGGTAAAGAATTCTGCTCTGGTGTATTCTACCTAACACGAGAGAACGATGAAGACATTTTGAAACAAACAGCTTTTTAGATCATTAAGAGAACTGAATGATGCCTTGTCATTTTTTGTCAACAACGAAAAAAGTAAGAAACCGCGAACCGAAAAGAGTAGACTGAATTAACAGTGTTTGTGGTGACAAAAGCAGAAGAAAGTTTAACGGTAGGAGATGTTCGTATTTACTTTAGTTCGCTAGGACGTTGGATTTGTGTCTTTTTTTGGCATTATTATCTATTTTTAAATGAAGGGGGTTTACAAAAATGCATATAAAGCGGGGGAGAGGTTGTTGCGTTCATGTACTGTATTTCTAGTATAGGGGGCAAAATTACTCGAATATGATTGGCTAATGAAGAGGGCATTTTTTTGTAATTCAAGGCAAAATTACTTGCACTTGATTGGTCCTTGATCATCAGTTCTCGCATGTGATTGGTTGCCTTGGTTACTTAGCAACAGTGAACCTCAGAGGGGTGACCGCAAGGATTTTCTGTCTGAAAATGCTTTTTTGTTTACTTTGAACTAATTTAAACTATTGAAGCAGTGTAAACTATTAGTGAAA
The DNA here is from genome assembly GCA_964035015.1 of Corallium rubrum. Classification (NCBI taxonomy): domain Eukaryota; kingdom Metazoa; phylum Cnidaria; class Anthozoa; order Scleralcyonacea; family Coralliidae; genus Corallium; species Corallium rubrum. The sequence goes on from OZ036010.1 coordinate 9,964,630, forward strand.
ATGAATACACTAGAAAATTTACGAACTTTCGCCTGTGTTTACAAAAAGAAAGCTACAGGCACAGCGATAGGGCGAGGGAAATTTGGACTGTTGCCAAGCACCGACCGTGATAAGGTACATGTATACTCCGACATTTTTTGGACATAATATAGCTCTTGAATAATTTTGCCCGATATATTATTAACACCTAATCACATGAATTCTCGTAAAATTAAGGTTTAATTTCACTCGTGTTTTCAAAATGTTACAAATTACCCGCGTCGCTTCGCGACTCATGCAATTTTGTAAAATTTTGAAAACACTCGTGAAATTAAACCTTCATTTTTCTCGGCCCCATGCGATTACCTATACAAACTCGCGAAAAAAAATTGTTGGCTTATAATTTTAGGTCACCATGCAACTGACTAATGCTTAACGGTGATCAGAATGTGAGTCCTTAAAGTGCCCATGAAGCGAAAATTAAATCAGTCTAAAACGTCTTAAAATGAGAAAGTAACATTTTCTCAGTATTTCGTGTTTTTTTGTTTCATTGTCGAGATATTTTAGTAAGTAAGTAAGTAACAACTTTATTTTAAGAGGATAACACCTGACAGTAACTGATAAACTTGTGGTCCTTTAAGCCTGGTTTCCATATAGTTGTAATTGTTGTAATTCAGTCGGCAATTGTCGCCGATCAAGTCTTACAACAATTACAACTTAATGGAAACGCTTGTTGTAATCCAATCGGCGACAGTCGGCGACTGTTGTAGAAGTTGAATCAGGTTCAACTTTTACAACAATTACAACAGTCGCCGATGCGACAACAGTTAATGGAAACATCAATCGCCGACAGTCGGCGAATTTTTGCTAGATGTTTGCATAGTTAAACACAAAATTATTTACAAAAACTGTTAAAGAAGTCTACTAATTGTTAAAGAAGTCTACTAAATGACTAGTTTGAAGACTTGAATGCCGTACGCCAGCTCAAATGTTTGCCGAACTGTCGTCAAATTACGTTCACGAAACATGAGAGTTAAGCGGCGAAGTTACTGAACTTGTAAATAATGCTTGCTATATTGTTATATAAACTGTGAGAATGATCACAAACAAAGTTTTAGTCATTCAATTTGTTTTTGAATATCAAACTTAGCTCATCTGAACTTTGTCAAAACCGAGAAGTCCTCAGTTCGAGCAAATCGTCAATTTGAATTACAACAATTACAACTATATGGAAACACGACTGTTGTGAAATATCGCAAGCAATCGCCGACTGAATTACAACAATTACAACTATATGGAAATCAGGCTTTAGGTTGTTGAATTAAACATCTTGATGTCACATGTGCATGACTTATCAGGGAAGGGTATATCTTCACTGTTATCAAACCAAATTAACTCGAAGGAAGCATGTGAGTGTGTTTCTCCCACAGTTAACAAACATTTAGAACTTTTAAAGGATTATATTTGATAATAGGCTAGCAAGTAATATTTCATAAACGAGTGGGAGTGTTTAACCAGGGGTTACAAATACGAGAGGACAATGAAGATCACGAGTCCGTGAACCGAGTAATTTTCATTGTTCTCGAGTGTTTGTAAAACATGAGAGAATAATGAAAATCACGAGGCTGCACGCCGAGTGATTTTCGTTGTTTTCGAATGTTTTACAAATACAAGAGAACATTGAAAATCACAAGGTACTGTAATAGGCCGAGTGATTTTTGTTGTTCTCGAGTGTTTGCAACCCCTGGTAAAACATGATACACGAGTTTATAAAATAGCTTCTCAGTCGCCAATTATAGTAGAGGGACTTGATATTGGTGCACATTAGATTAAACAATGGTTTCACGTTGAATTTAATTAAGAAATGTGGTAATAAACGGTTCTTTGTATTTTGTACCGTTTATTATCTGATTTCTTAATTATAAATTCAGTTTGCGCGACCTTTACCGGGTTTCAAAACTCATACACATGACCAAACAAGTTTTCTTTGATTGGCTAATTGGCTCATGAATCATTAATGAGTTTGAAAAGATATATAAATCTTCTCTGATAAGTCATTATGCATGTGTTCAAGATATTTAATTTAACATTAAACAAACTAAAATGTTTCAATAACAAAGCAAGGAAACGAAAAACTGCAAAAAAATTATGTTGCCATTTTAAGTGTTCTTTATTTCTTTCAAGGTCTTTCAAATAAGACAGACTTAATTTTCAGTTTATATAGGCACTTAATAATTTAAGCCACAATATTTCAAGACTTATAACAATATACTACTCTTCATGCCTCTGTATAAATTATTATTTAACAATTGTTGATCAATAACCATTACTAAACATGTGTATACTCCATGTTTAATTATTGTCCCAACAGTTATCCAATGGCACATTGTAATAGTAATTCTAGTAATTCATGTAATATTAACTCTGTATAACCTTCTCATTTTGTAATATATTTGTTTTACAGTACTAACTAAACAATGAACCCTACCTATTGATATAGTTTCAGACCTTTAAAGAATTTCGATACATCATCCTTTGGATATGGCTTAATAGCTAGACATGTTGGAAAGTTTTCTGGTTGTTCAATCCAAATTTTATGATCTATGTTGTTCACTTTTAGTTTCTCTGATAGTTGTGCTAAGGCCTCTTGACTTGGAACCTAATAGAATTATACACTTACAGTTGATACTAGCATAAAATTTCTTAAATATTTTTGTTCTTTAAATGGTGGTTATACCAGTGTATTAATATTATTATATGGCTGAACTTATTTTCAGGTCATTATGCAAATGGTGCATGTTGATTGGCTGCTGAGAGATCCAAATAAAGTAGCTGGTAGTAATGCCCTCCCTGCACTGTGGGAAGGCATTAGTAACACCTGTCTGGGTCTTGAGTCTCCAAGGAGTGCTTTTTATAGAGTGCACAAGGGCCGAATCAACGCTTAATGGTCCGCAGGGATGTATATTGATCGCCAAGATCGCTGAGATAGAACATTTCAGCTCACAGGGAACCCATCGTGGCAGAGCGTGGGCACCCTGTGGCACACTCGATCGTGGTGTGTTTAGGAAAATAATAAAGGGATGAAACACGAATTCTTCCTTGTTTTGAACATCGTTTTAAGCGCCTATAGGTATTAAAATTGTAAGACAATAGAGCGAAGTAGTTGTGATAATGATTCCTTTATCAAAATATAAATCAAAATGATACAAAATCTCAACTTTAGCCGTGATTTTGCAGCTAAATTACATATTGTATTTTCGGGAGATGTGTTCCGCAAGTAGCTAGGACACTACAGAATTGTTGATACTTCGGATAGCTACGAAATCCTACGATAAGCTTTTTGGATAAAGCGGAAGTCTCAGGATTATTGATTTATTGCACATTCATCTGACTCTGCATGAGTTTCAGTAGGTTTCAGTATTCCAACGGTGGCTCCCAACGATACGAGATTTCCTGGCTACTTGCGGAACGCATTCCACGTTGAACGTTTGGTGTTTCATCCCTTACATTTTTTCCTGTCCCTCCCCCCTTTTTTTCCTCGCTTCTGGTAACCGTTTTCCGTTTTTTTTAAATCCCCTGCCACAGTCCCCCGCGCGTCTTTCGAGTCTGCCACAGTGCCCACGCGCTGCCAAGATGGGCTCCCTGTGTTCAGCTATCTCCGCGATCGCGGCGACCGTAGCCATCGTTGCGTCAGTGGTTTCCATATGATCGCTACGATCGCCAAGTTCATTTTTGAGCGATCGTAGCGATTATATGGAAACCAGGCTTAGGCCAAAAAAAAAAGAAGTATTCTGTTTCTGGTCAGGGCACATGCTCAAAATCGACGCGGTGACGCGGTTTTTTTCTTCCCCCCCCCCCCCCCCGCACCACCAACAGGCGAACCTTGATTAAACAGGCATCCGAAACATGTTGAGTATTCTTATAATATCCTTGTCACATGGTATACTGAACATGTAGCATCGTATATTTATCAACATGCACGCTTCCTGAACACATGATTGAAATATGAAGCCTTCAATCAATGCCCGCAAACATACCAGCGGTTTTCATAGGAAACATTGGTTGAGAATAGACCGATCAAATATTTAATAGCTGATGTCATTTGTAGTCAATTGATATTAAAAATGTTTAAAAAAAAGTATCAACGCGCAAGAAAAAAGATGACGCGAGCGCTGACCAGAAACAGAAGACTTTCTTTTTTTTTTGCCTTAAGAACGAAGCATAATTTTTTCAGAACGTATGTAGCGTAACTTCTCGGAACGTGTAACGTAACTTACAGAACGTATAGCGTAACTTTTCTGAACGTAGCGTTTACTTATAAGAACGTGGCAAACAGTAACTATTCTGAACGAAACGTAACTTTTCAGAATGTAGCATATCATAACTTCTCAGAATGTAAAGTGAAAGCAAGAAAGCAGTGTAACGTTTTAGATTAGCGTAATTTTTCAGACATTGCGTAATGTCTTTCAATGTAGCATCAGAGGTGGAAAAAGTTATTTTCTTTCTGGGAACCTGGGTTTAGGACTCAAACTTTTCTGCAAAATTTGCAATACAACATGGACAGAACACTATCATAATTACTATACATTGTGTAAAGCAAAATATGTCGTTATTGTCTGATATGTGTAGACATAAAATCAGGTGTTATTAGAAAGCAAATGACAAAAGTAATGGAACAAGGTATACGTTGTAATTTTTCAACCCAGTAATTAAGTAATATTTTCATCAGTCAAACTGTCAGAGTAGTAATGAACACTTAAATTTGTGTACTTAATTTTGTTCTGTTAAACATCAACCTCAAAAATTTTCTGGAAAAATTTGGACCCAAAAAAAATTTCTGGGAACGTAGTTCCCAAGTTCCGATACTTTTTCCACCTCTGTGTAGCACATCGTCTCACAACGTACATATATCAAACATAGACCGCACAAAGAAAATAAAAGTCCGTAAAATTAATGAAATGATCGTCTCAGAGAAGAGTAATGGTTAATTGAAGGCAATATTTAATTAATTAGGGAAGTAACTGCTGAAAAAAAAGCAAAGCTGTTCTGAAGCGCTAATTCGGACCCTGCAGTGCATCTGTTTTACTCTGGACAAGGCCTGCATTACACCTTTTTTAATGATGTGCACGTTTTGGAGGGAAAATTTCTGAGTTAATAGGCGAGTTTCAGGGTGTTGCGTGCGCATCGTTTTGGAAAGGAATTGGCGGGCTCTTGACGGGCTCCTCACAAAGTAGGCAATGGCAAACAGACTTGCTAGCAAGCCAACAGCAGCAGAATAACAATGTTTTATATCCAGAAACTGTATCTACATTTTGTTTATTTTAAACAGTACGTTTACTTTGAGTGGAGCTTGCCAGTTTTTTTGAAAAAAAATGATGCGCGCGCAACACCCTGAAACTCGCCTATTTAAATAAAAATAAAAGAGTTGAATTACACATTTTCATGGGAAGATTTTGAACAATAATACGTCCTGGAACATTAGTGTTTCTTTTTATAAAAATTACAGCACTCATTTAAAGTGCCTATCACCTCTACAGGGATTTAATATATTTATGATATTTGGAACATTCTGAGAAGAAATGTAATATATCTTCTCAGACAAAAACTTCATCTTCATGGACTTTTTCACTGTTAAATTTAAAGGATATGACATCAACTAGAACTTGCAAACCGGTTTTCTTTTGTTTCAATTTCACAAATAGTCCTGGTTGACGTCATATCCGGTAACTTTGACAGTGAAAAAGTCCATGAAGATGAAGTTTTCGTCTGAGAAGATGTATTATATTTCTTCTCAGAATGTTCCAAATATCATAAATATATTAAATCCCTTTAGAGGTGATAGGCACTTTAAAAACATGGGAAATGAATTAGTGAATTACAGGTACTGTAATGCTTAACAGGTGTAAACATGAAATGAACAAATTCAAAAATCCAGTAAACACCAACATCCATGCTTGAACCAAAAGCTATAAAATAATGCATGGTTCAATACATGCTGTGACCATCCCCCTCCCCCCACTCTCCCACCCCCAAGGAAACCCCTGGGGAAATGTAGCCCAGCACTTCCCAGGGGTGGGAAATTGTGTTGATCATCTGGTCCTGCGCATGTGCCAGGGGGGGGGGAGATATAAATACCCACACACAAGGGGTTTGGTGCCTAGTCTGTGAGCACACTGCGCAGTTTGGCAAATGGTGTCCAACTTTAATTTGAGGGAAAATCAATCCAATTCATCTGAAGTGAATGTTGGTGAGAAACAATCTTTCAAAGCTGATCCCTATACTGTACATGTACAGTGTAACCTACAACCACCATCAGGCCAAAAAAATCCACCATCAGGCCAAAAAAATGTGGTTGTAATAATGGGGTGGTTGTATTAACGGGGGAATATTACACTACTTAGAGGTGGTCGTATTAATGGGGTGGTCTTATGACAGGGTTCCACTGTATTTGAAGGTTTGGATGCTGATTATTTGAAATGTTGAAATATTAAAATCTAGACATTGAAGATTTGATAATTTGACTACATGCAATTATTTGACAATCTTGTCCCTGGGTGTGGGGAATTGTCTTTTTTCATGGGCCTGGGGGTGGGGAATATGCTGTTTAGAAATAAAAAATATGCAAATCTCAAAGGGGGTGCCCAGGTGGTCACATCAAGAATAAATGCTTTATTAACCTCATTCCCCAGTCTGTACTAATAGGAATTTGCTTTCGATATTTTAGCACAAACCTAGTTCCACCAATGCTCAATCTGCACAAAAACCTCAGACAAATATTTTCTTGTACATACCTCACCCTGGGTTAATCGAGTGAGATATGCAGTAGAATCTTGGTCAACATGAGAAATAAATTTCATATTTCCAAGCATTCATGTATTGTTCTGTTTATTATATAAAAAAGTCCTATTTTCCCACAAAAATAGAACAGTAAACTCTAATGCATTTCACAATAATTAACGCATTGGAGATTATCATAAATAATCACAACCTGTGAGATTATCATTTTTATTA
>OZ036010.1:9976619-10026619 GCA_964035015.1 Corallium rubrum
GTTCAGCACTTCAGCCCCCCTAGACGAAAACAAAACTCTACGACTATGTTGGCCTGGATTGCTTGGGTCATCCTGTTTTCAAGTTTCAACTTCTCTTTGGTACCAACAGCAATTGCAACCCACACTGTAGTTTTCATAAATATTAATGACCGCCCACATCCTAATTATGGGGTACACTCCCCGACGGGCCCCAACGTGCGGGAAAGTTGTGGTTTCTCTATGTGTATTGTGCGCCAAATTAGCCATAGTAACTTTTTCCTGATTGGTTTTGACAATGCATTCCAGATTGGGCCAGTTGCCACGGAATATTGTTTAAAGAATTTAATCCAGTTTTGATAGCTAATTAGGGTTAGGATTTTGAGGTCACGGCGGCACACCCCTACCCAAACATTTCCAGAGTAAAATGGGGTTTAAGTTTAACGTAAAAACTGTTAGTTGTAACAGACAAGAATTTTTATCGGTTTAAGTGTAGTTCTAGTTAAAAAATCAACGTTTGAATCTTTTGCTGTCTCATATATCATATAAGTGTATGCGTTTTGTTGACCTGGTCGATTTTTTAAACATAAAAACTATATATAAACCTTTGTTTTCAAACTTTACTCCACTTGAAAAGAACTATATTAATCGATATTAATTAATATACCATAAGGCCACTTTAATTTTAAGGTGCGCATGCGGTATTTATTCATGGCAAAACATGTAATGCCATTAGGTCAGAAGTATCAGGTGTCAGATCACGCTGACATCGCGTAATACAATCGCGCAATGAAAACATAGCTTTTTTCCCTAAAATTCCTCATTTCTCGCTTTATATAAAACATTCTTAATTTGTACACTCGGCTTGGGACTCCTTGTGTTATAGCGCTATTTCTTGTCGTAAATCTTTCTTCTGGATGTTAAAAAAAAACCCGTCACTTTTGCCTCAAATTTGCGTAACATTGCATTGTTTGTATAAAAATTACTGTGAATGCGCCTGCGACCCGCGTTTAAAGCGTCGTAACCCCGTTTTGCCATGCGTAATGTTAAAATGTACACGCAGATTCACAAAGCCTGGGCCCTTGCGGTCATTTTGGTGGGAAAATTTTAAATTTTCACGCAATTCAGACCCCGTCATTTCGCGATTGAAAAGGTTAGACAATGATCTCGACTTCAGCGGCGTTTATCAGGTTTTGGCTGCTCGTTGGGATTACTGTATTTTATATATTTGCGGTTGATGCAGCGTACGAAGAACAAGGACATGAGCAATCGTATGGAAATCCTTTTCTGTATAAACCAGTAAGTGTTGCAAGTATTGTACTATATTTAGTATAATTATTCAACAAAATTTGGTTTGTTAATGAGCAAATACTTGCTGGGCATTGTGCAAGGCATTGTTAATTGATCTAGCAGACTATAGCTACAATACAAGACGCCTGGTCAGGCGTTCACTCGGGCCACTGCAAAATCACAGTGCTATGCAGTGCTAAGGTCTATAAAAGTCTATTAAACACATTGGTCACAGACAAAAGTCAAAACACAATCCAATTCTCCGATAGAAAACACAATTTGCAATAACAAAACACGACTTACACAGCGTTCATATGTCGAGTCTCTTCAGCCTTCAGGTATTAAATATCAACACAACCTCGAACACAACTATTATTAACGGTGTGTGCGATTGTAAGTGTATATAATATCAAGATACTTGCCAGCGACATTACTGACCAATAACTATGTCTGTGAACAGACAGAACACATCCGAGACGAGGATCAGACATCAGGAAAGCAAAGAAAGAAAGTATTATTTCCACACATGTACAGTGTTCAATATGTCAAGTCTCCTCGCCTTACAACACAGCTTCATGTTTCAGTAATATATGATTACGCAAGTAAAATGACACCAAGTGGCAAGTGCGCCTGCGCAAACTCGTTTGAGCAAATGTCGCTCGCAATAGGCTTATGTTTTGGCATGTTTATTTATTTATTTACTTACTCGACTTTCATTGTATTGAAATAAATTTATAGCTAAAATACAATGAGGCAAGTTTATAACAGGCTCAAGGCCCCACAAGATAAACTGCCGAAAATAATAATTTAAAATACATCTACATGCATAGGTATAGTTTGGCATTTGGTTAAAAACATCTATGAACAGATGATTTGATAGGCTGTGAGACATGTTTGTGACATTTTGAGCAAATTGATTTCCAATTATAAATATTCTCTACATCAAAGTAAGTAATAAAGGTCTGAACAAGATAATGGGACGTGACCCTAATCTTAACCTTATCCCAGACGTATTCAAAAGGCGATTTTTCATACCCTATCCCAGATCTAAACTAAAAAATCAATACCGTATCCCAGCACTTGTGTCATCGGTATCCATACCTTTTCTCAGACCAAAATATGCACCCAATACGGTTCTAGACCAAATGGACAATTTGTATACGCTATCTCAGACTCCGGAGCTCGAAAACCATACTCTATAGGGCGGCATTATATACGGAAATACCTCTCCCCCGGGCTCTATTGTCTCTAAAATTATATAAAATAAGTTATTTAGTCATTTAGTAATACTTTTCAAGCAGTAAATATAAAATAGTGGGTCAGGTTAACGTATAAACTATTAGATAAACGCTGTTACTAACTAGAATTAGAATAAGAATTCTTTCTTTTTTTTAAATTTTGTTTTTTTCCCGACAGGGCACTGCTTCTCAGAATTTGTGTTATTCAGAGTAATGACGTCACCGAGAGGGGCGTCATCGAATTCATTTCAAGGGTACCCCCCTCTCTCAGTTTCTCAGGGACCATCACGCGTGTGTGAATATATTTAGCGGGGAGTTGAGTCTGTCTTTCCGCTGTTTGGATCGGATTTGGAAGGTTTTTTCTTTCGAAGTTGATTTTCAAATTGATATAAAACAATGAACGACATTGAAAAGCTTGTGGCCAAGGCCAAAGTGGCCGAACAAGCCGAGAGGTACGACGACATGGCCGAAGCTATGAAGGAGATCACAAAAACGGGCCATAGCTTGACTCCGGAGGAGCGAAACCTTTTGTCGGTCGCTTACAAGAATGTTGTTGGAGCAAGGCGCTCGTCTTGGCGCGTAGTTTCTAGTATAGAACAGAAGAGCGAGGGAAGCGAGAGGAAAAAGGAAATTGCCAAAAAGTATTTGGCAAAAATCGAGAGCGAACTCCAAGAGGTCTGCAATGTTGTGCTGGTAAGAATGGCAAAATGTTCTAAAGTTATACTTGCCTTAACAAGATGGCGCCCCACCCTTCAAACGACGTTTTCGCCGACAAAACGGCGGCGAATCGGTCTATTCTACGTAGTTTTATCGACCCTAACGCTTGTTATTTCGTCTGCTTGGTTTTGATAACGAGTTTCATTGCTTAAAAGTGTTTGTTTCAGTTTTTCCCTCCCAAAGCGCCTTTCAATTTTAACTGTCGCATTTATATACGAGGCAGTGAGTATTTGACAAGTCTGTTGAAATTTTCACTCGCTGTTACTAATTTATCGTTTACTGATAGGACCTACTGGACAACCATTTAGTAAAAGTGGCCAAAGAGAAAGGGGACGACGAAGCCACCGTCTTCTACCTCAAAATGAAAGGCGATTACTACCGGTATCTAGCAGAGGTCGAAAACCCAGAGGCGTCGGAGAAGAGAGCCGGTAAGGTTTTTCAGATTCAATTCCCTTTTTATTTATCCCCTATTGGCCGTTCTGTAGAGAACTTTAAAAACTCAGCTTTCTCCTTCGAGTGTTCGTTTAGTTGAATCGTTTTTGGAACAAGGTAATTGACATAACTTACATACTCTTATCTTGACCCAAATGTCAGCCATTTGCAATTGTATGGCTTTGAATCGTCTGCTTTGTCTTTCGACTCACAGAAGTATTAAACGCTCTGGTCTTGTATATCGTTATTTGAGAGAACATTTCGGTGCAAAAATTGCTCTCCAATGTTTTCTTAAATTCTGAGACTTAAACTAGTCCGACTGTTCTGGGAAAATTTAATATCATGATTTGTATCAACTTCCCTATTGTTGCATGTTCTGAAACAACGTGAAGACACTGTTCCACAACTCTTCCTGTTTTCTTTACAGTTGAACATTCAAGAAGTGTTATTTAGTATATTAGGTGATTTTCCTGATGAAATGAGTTTTTTGGATTATTGTAATGAAAAGTAATGACAGACTAACAGCTAAAATTCTTGAACTAAAAAAAAAATCCGTGTCAATAAATTCAACTAGAATATAATTATTTGAACCTTATATAATTGGTATAGATTTTTAACGTAGTTTATTTTGATATCAGAGATTTTGAGCCCTAAGATGATAAATCATAACAATATTTTGGCATACAATACACTGCAACTGATTACTGTAGTTCAATGTCTTTGTTGGAACACTGGACCACTCTAAACAGTTTTGGAAATTTTGGGTATATTAATTTTTCTGCTGTAGGTACAAATCATTGCTTCATTCTTCTTTTTTTTCTCTGAGTTTCATTTGGTTAAATATCCAAGTTTTTTAAATGTTTATTTGTAACTTCAAGTCAAGGGTAAGGTCAAAGTCATATGTATCTCAAATTCTCCCTTCGTTTGTTGGGATCTCTGCAAGTGTTTTTTAGGCACAAACCAGCTTTATAAGTGAGGTTATAATATGCCATGCAAGATAAGGCATGTTGTGTTGTAGTATTGTGATCACTTTGTACACAGCTTACGATCACTCCTCCAAGTACTAACCCTGTTGACCAGGCTTAACTTTGGTCCACAGTGAGAGACAGTGTGCTAATGCTGGTATTTGTACCTGGGAAAGAGTTGTACTTTATAATATGTGTGTCAAGTGTTGGGCTACAAGTTGCTTTGTGTTAGCTGCCATTTTGTATGTGTCCACCTTGGGAAAGAGTCATTTGCCTGTGTGAGTCCACACAATTTTCACAAGTTGAAATCAAGGATTGAAATTGCAGCTTGCGAACTTGCAAAATGCAAGTGGAGTTTTGGCTTTGATGAGTTTTAGTAAGTAAGAAAACATTTCACTGGGAAAGTTTTGTGAGTATGAACTTAACCTGGGAAATTGAATGATTTCAATGTTTCAAAAACATAACTTTTCCTGGGATGTAATATGTTCACAAAGTTGTCTGATGATCATTTGAATATATTCATGCAATTGATGCAGGGCTGCAAGCTGAGAAGCGAAGAAAAGAGCCTGGGCACACTACAAGATTTGTGGAAGCTATATTCAATACAGTCAGTGGTTTCATTAAGAAATGTAGTAAATGTGCAAAAACATGACTCAGTTTCTCAAGTTCAGTGAAGTGTAGTTTCAAAGTTCTATTTTATTACAAACTATGGTCTCTGTGGTTACATAGGGGAGTATAAATTTTGTTAGAGACTTTGGAACTTTTGAAATGACTGAGTGAGAATGAAACCTACTGGCACATGTTTGCTAGTAGTCTCAAACGTTAAAGTAGACTGGACCCTTGGTTGAAATTCATTCTTATTACACATTGTCATTTTACAACTAGACAGGGGAGTCTGAGAGAGAATGAAGCTTATGAGTGTGGTTAGGATTGAGAGAAAGTGTGGTGTAACTCAGTCCTCCAACTCCCACAAACATGTTGATGGAGTGGCCTAGGTGGTTTTGAAAGTTCTTGCTTCTGATAATTTAGACTGAACAGAAAAATGGTTTAGGTTCCAATTTCCCAACCAACTGTTAAAAATTATATGCAACTGAAGTCAAATTAATTTATCGCTTGAAAGTGGTGAAAATGTTCAATTTGCAGTTCTCCATGCAGTACAATACTTGATTCACACTATAACATGGAATTATCCTCAGAAACATGATTTTCAAAATTTCTTGATTTTCTTCCACTGGCACCAATGCCAAAGTCAATGAAAAAATGTGTTGAATTTTTGCATCCCCACAGCCCTTTCTGCACTTCCTACTGTACTATGTCAATGTGACCATTATATTTCACCACAAGTTCACCAGGAGTAAAATGTTATTCAATGATGGTGACTTGTTCTTATGAAAAACAACAATCGTTTTACGGCTGTTTTCCCCGTTTACGTGGGGGGTTGGCCCGGCAGCTAGCAGCTTCCTCCACTTCTCTCTCCAGAGCATCCTCTCGTTTCAACCCACACTCTCATGAATATCTAACACAACTTGCCATAAAGCATGCTGATTTGATTGGGCAATGGGAGTTATTATCTTTGAAGAAAAACAACACAGTTTTTTTCAGTATAATCATCAAAAAAAGATTTAACCCTTTCACCACTAGACTTTTTCTCTTGATGAGTAAAATTATCTGGTGTTAGCCTGAAAGAGTTAATGAATGCAAACTTTGCAGTACAGAGTCTTTGGAATTAGGAAAACTGCGCATGAACCTGTACACACACAAAGCCATTGGTATCAACATTATTTTCATGTTGGAAAATTAAAATAATAAAACAAATTAACAAAAAAATAACAAAAAAAATTTCCTACCAACCAACCATGTCTGATCTGTTACATGTATGTGTAATTGGAAGCTAAAATATTTTTTTTTGTTCAACTTCATAATAATTATTATGTGAAGTTTCATGATGGCAAAGAATCATTATAAACCATTTGGAAATCAAAATTGCAATCTTGTTGTCAATATTGTAAAGTTGCACTGCAAAACATGTTTTGTTTGGATGTAAAGATTTTTGGGGTTTTTATTGTGAAAAAATTGTCTGTCTTATACCACAGTCATTTTATATCTTAGTTTCCATCCAGTGTATTGTAAAGGCAAGCTACAGTACTAATTATGTGTGTGCAATGGTCGTGCAATCCTCTGCACAGTCAGTGCATTTTCTGAGTTTTAAAACTCTGTGTTAAAGGGTACAGTATTGGCAATAAAAATTAAGTTTATCTCATTTGAAAGAACTTGTCAAATGGTATAAGAAGACCTTTTACAATTTTTCCATATCTGTTTTGGTTTTGGAAATATTTTGACTAAAGACAGCGTGCTGCCCCAAACTTGGAATTATTTTTGATATACAAAATTATGCATGTGATGACATAACCAGGGTAAAGTGAAATTTTTATCTTGCCAACCTTATGATATTATGAGCTAGAAACTCGATTTTTTGTTGTGTTATTTCCATCTTAAATTGACCCACAACATTTAAATGCCTTCTGTGGAAATCTGGTCACCCACGGAGTAGTTTCATCAGGTTTTTACCCTGGTTGTGACATCACCCATTTCCTAGTTAATTAGGTCGAAATATTTCCAAAACCAAAACAAATACTGAAAATTTGTAAAAGGTCTTCTTATATCAAATGAGACAAACTTATTTTTTATTGCCAATGTCCTTTAATTTGACATAGCTTGTAATCTCTTGCATGTAGAACAGACTGCAAACAGAGTGTTATAGCCAAACTGGATGTTCTCTTGTGCACAACTTTGCAATATTGATATGCAACCTTGCAATTTTGATTGGCAGATTCATAATTTCAGCAACTTGCAAATTTATCACAATTCCTTGTTGTTGCTTGAAATATCAGTTTCAAACATCAAACAACACGTAAATGTGATGTTGTATGTGAAGTTAATGACTTAACATTATGTAGAATTTTGCGTTGTCCAAAGTTTGGCATTTAAAGTGCTCATAAACCCTAATAAGATATTACTGATATGGATTCTATATAACGTGAATAGTTGATTGCCAAAATATCTTTTTACTTGAACTTTTATTTAGTGTTATAACAGAGGTTTTTATTTTCGAAATGTAAGGATGATGTCAATGTAGGCATTTGAGTTTCTTTCTTAATTTTCTTATAAAAACTGCTTGAAGATTTTAATGAAAAAATGATAAAATATAGAATAAACTATTTATGTATTGCTGTTAACATGTGAATTGGGTAATACAGTCGTTGGCATCTAAGCGTGTACACCACCCGACAAAACATGTTCTAAATTTAAGCCAAAGTTAACCGTTTTGAAATCAACACCGTGGGATTGGTGAGATGTGATTGGCTAAGGGCACATTCATGTGACAATAATGTATTGGTTCGAATGTATCGAATGAAAACCTAATACGTTCCCAAGGTAAACATTTAACTTTGACATTGGCATAAAACATGTTTTGATGGGCGGTGTACACGCTTAGATGCCAACGACTGTATTTTCTCCTGTAACAAAACATTGTCAAATTATGCCTACATAGATGTCATCTCATTACCATTTTGAAAATACAAACCTCAATAATTATAAAATTACAACAAGTAAAAGTTCAAATCAAAAAAATATTTTGGCATTCAACTATTCACATTAAATAGAATCCATATTATTAAAGACTTGGGGCAACCTTTGTGCAACAAGTTCTGCAACATTGTTTGCAAGTTGCTGATTGAACCTGCCAATCAAAATTGCAGTGTTGTGTATCAATATTGCAAAGTTGTACACAAATAACACAAGAGAGCATCTGGTTTGACTATAAACACAAGGGCTAAATTTTATCATCATAGCATTTTTGGCCTGTGATGTATATTCTTTACATTTTCTTTTGTAGAAGTAGTGGCGAAGTCCGAAGATGCTTACCGTAATGCGTATGATTTAGCCCAAGAAAAGATGCCTTCTACACACCCAATCCGTCTGGGACTGGCTCTCAATTTTTCAGTTTTCTACTATGAGATCAAGCTTTCACAATCTGAAGCTTGTGAGTTAGCTAAAAAGGTATGTTATCTGGCATTACTAGCCAGAATAAAATTCTAAATGCCAATTTGGACAGGAAAGAATTAGTTAACTAGCAGGCCTCAAATTTGACTAGTGAAATAAAAGGGCAATTCCATGCTGGTGACATTCATAAAAAAAATGAAGTTGTCAGGAACTTTAATACAATAACAGACAATAGTTGAAGTGTTAAAAAAAATATCACTAAACTAGATTGGAATTGATCTGTTGTTTTTGTTCAAAATGTAACGCGAGTCACCATGGAATTGCCCAAAAGTAGTGTGCTGCATAGGCAGTGTTGAATTACAAATCGAGATTTGGTAAGATTTGAGTACTGCAGTACTAGAAACTTACTAGTATACTATTGCAAATGCTGCAATCTGATTGGGCTAGTCTACTCAATGTCTGTTCATTGATAGATAGGGAGTAGGAAATTGATTACCAGTACTCCGTGGTTGTACAGTAAAACAAGTAAACAACATGGAGGCAATGAGGAGTGAAATATTTGTTTTGCCTTGGTTTTCACACAGAAACAATGGTTATGCCTTGTTTTTTGAAATAATTTGGAAGAACTAAGGTGCAAAAGTTAGTTTCTACTAAAACAATTAGATTATTCACCCTCAATTTCTATGAGATGATAGAAACTATTCACTCATAAATTTCGAGCTCATAATCTAATCTAATGAACAGATTTTAAGTTAAAAACTTACATACATATCTATATACAGTAGAACCCGAGTTTTACGACCACCCCTGTTGCCAGGTAAAAGTTGTTGTAAATGACAGGAGGTCGTACATGGCAGGTAGTGATGTGAAGTCATAGCAGCCATTTTGGCAGCGATGCAGCGCTTCTTTATATAAACATTATATCAAGGTTAGGAAAATGGTGATTTATGAAGATTTACAAGGGAAATGGGGAAACAAGAACATTTCAAAGAAGTGCAGTCTTGGTTTATTAATGTTAATATGGTTATTAAAGGAAAAGACATTTGTGCGTTTAATATCATGGCCTACTATCGTTCACTTCAGTTTTTGCGCTGTGTTTTTATTACGTTTGATTCAATTTTTGCACTGGTTTGGTCTTGTTAAAAGCTCTTGCCTTTATTTACGATCTTCCAGTAGTATTCTTTAGATGTGAACACTGAGTTTTGTCAGATTTTCTTCAAATAATGCTCAAAAGAGAAGCAAAACAAGCCTAAAATGTGGTAACATGGCAATTGTGCAACACTTCCGGTTATCTGTTTTCGCATGTGGTCACATTCACGTTTGTTTACTATGAAAAAACGGGATTTCTTTAACGTATTTCAGCCGTTTTACGTTGAGATGGTCGCTCATAACAGGTAAATATCTTGTTTGGGACACTAAAATGTGGTCGTTGGTTGCATTAGGCAGGTGGTTGTTCATTGGAGGTACATTTCTATTACAAATCATCCGTGCCAGAAAAAGTGGTGGTAAACAGCAGGTGGTCGTAAAACGGAGTGTCGTAAAACTCAGGTTCCACTGTACACAGTATTGTATATATGTACCAGGGCATGAGATTTGGATAGTAGATATCCCAATAAGCAGTATCCAAACAAGGTGAACTTTTATTTAACACAACAATAGACTGTAAAGTTTGTTACCGTGCAACAAAGATCTCCATTGCACGAATCTCCATTGCATATTTTACAAACTTTCCAGTCTGGCACAACATTCATTACATACTATACTGATGTATGCCTAACACATGGATAAGAGTGTTAATTCTTTAGTTTATTTACATCTTGAACATAATTGTAGTGTCCATGGCATTGTCAAAAACCATCAAATTCAGGACTATGTAGTGTGACTAATAAATACGAGATCGAAAAAAATACGCGGAATGCTGGAATATTTTAATCTTGTTCCCAGAGCCCGCAATCATTTTGTTGCTGGTACTACTTCATGTATGCCTATCATTTAATCCTGGT
Source organism: Corallium rubrum (assembly GCA_964035015.1). NCBI lineage: Eukaryota > Metazoa > Cnidaria > Anthozoa > Scleralcyonacea > Coralliidae > Corallium > Corallium rubrum. The sequence continues at coordinate 9,987,246 of OZ036010.1, forward strand.
GTGCACTGGGAATGAGATTACAGTTCGTCAAATTTTCCACCAACATTCACAGACAAGATGCGAAGAATCACAACAATTAATTGGGATAGCTGCTCAACAATTGTTCACTATCCCAATTTTCATGGTATCCCCACGGGATACTGAGCTTATGATGCCCAGTATCCAAACTTAAAATCTGGTATCCCCGGGATATCGGGATACCGCAAATCTCATGCCCTGTATATACAGTAACTGAAAAGTATATAAGGTGTACACAGTAAAATATAGATTAGATAGTTGATAATGAATATTTATGTCCTTTTTATCTTTTTCCCTTTTTCTCTTAGGCTTTTGATAGTGCTATAGCAGAACTGGATAACTTAAGAGAAGATTCTTATAAAGACAGCACTTTGATTATGCAGCTTCTACGAGACAACCTCACAGTATGTTTTCTTTCATATTATAATATTGTTTTTTAGGATACATGTACTTCTCAAGGTTACCTACAGTACAGGGGTTAAAAAATATGTGTACGGATGTACAAGTGTATTTAAGTGTATTTTATATTGTAATAGGTGAAGTTTTTAAGAGCCTGTATACTGTATGGAGGTGGGTTACCCGGCAAGCCGAGTTACTCGGTACATGGTGAGTTCCCATTTGGTAGAACAAGCACAGTCTGTTTTTCCCACCGCAGTGCTTATATGAGACAGATGGGTAACCTCACCCTTGCGAGAACTCAGCACTGGTGACCAGGATCTCGGCAAAGCGGAATAAACATTTTCCCATATGCCAAGTCACCCAAGACCCAGACAAAAGTGTTTATAGCGGGATGAATTTTCAATATTCATTACTTCGTGTCACTTTTGTTGCTTATAATTGTCTCAAATATTACAACCCACCAGGTAACTCACTTTCATATAAACAGACCGTAAAGTTTATCCTGGCAAATTGGGTAACTCGGCTGACCAAGTAAGGGGATGTTTATATGGAGGTGAGCCAGCCCAGGTACCCGAGCTAGCTCGCTTTGCCGAGATGATTTTTGTGCTTATATGAGAGGGGCTAGCTTGCCTAGCCAGGCTGGCTTGCTTGCTTGTGCTAATTGTGTAATTTATCAGTTTGGTAAAACATGAAGTCTTCAATGTGAACTGTGCATGAAAAAGCAGAACTTGTGAATTGTTAATATGTTGAAAAAAGCTGATAAAAACAAATTTTGTCACATGTACGAAGCTTTTAGTGCCAGCCCGGGTAGGTGAGCCAATTGTGTTTACATGGGAAAACCCTGTCTGGGTAACTGTTACAACGCGACTTGTGGACCTACAAGTACTTGTAACCGAGCGGTTAAGACTCGTTCCCGAAGGACTGGGCGCAGTCTAAGGTATAAATTCCTTAAATAACCTTGCTCTGCTATCTGAGTTCTAGTAGCCCAATGGTTAGAGCATCTGGCTAGCATTCAGAAGGTTGCGAGTTCGAGTCCCGCTTAGAACTCAGAGTTTTTCTGAGTATTACCAACTAACACAGCTTGCCGCCTGGTATATCAATAGCTACAGATCGAAGTACATTTAGGGGGCGATTACATGGACCGGGCTGGCCCGGTTAACTAACCGGGCTAGCCCGCTTTATATATAAAACGCATGCTTTTTAAACATTTCGATTACATGGCAAGCGGGCTAGCCTAGTTAATGGGATTAAAATGTCCATGTAATCGTTTTCATCCCGGCAAACCGTGATGAAAAACTATTGAACTCGCTTCAATACGCGTTCGTTTACTTGACTGTGTGAATAAATAGTGCTGAAAGGAACTAAAATATAACATCAAAACGTTGTTCGTCTGTTTCGTGATCAGAGCGAAGACTTAATAAATTAATTAGTCTTCGTGAAGACGCTTTCATGGACTATAACAATCTTTTTATTAAGGATGTGCTTACAAAAAAGATAATAGACTAACTTTGCCCTTATTTACTTGTATTTGCGAATTTCGGCCTGAAATCATCCACGTCAATTCAAAATTCGTGGGCTTGCTAGTCTCCCTCGCAGCCGTTGTTAGGGTCGGTCCCAAACTCGCTCGCCACCAATGGCTGCTCACTCGAGCAATACATTTCCTTCCCGAATTTGACCAATCAGAGCAAGTCTTCCAAAACCTTCACCTTGGCATGTCCTTGCCTCGGTATTTTTTGATGGCGAATTAGTTGGTGTAAAAGAAAGCGTGCGATTTACGTTTAAAATAAAAGATCTTAATCCCTATCAACGGAAAGCAGTTGTCCAAGGGAATACTGATGTTTGTAAACTTTCCTACCGCGATAAAATCTCAAAGGTTTCTGGCGATGCTATTGTGGTGGTTTCTCCGCTTGTGAATGACTTGTTCTTGTATATTAAAAGCTTCACTACGAAGTCTTCTTCGGAATTTCTTCGGTTAGTTTGAGCAACATTGAAGAAAACAAATTAAAATATGTAGAAGAAATATTCTCGGTAGTTTATGCACACCTGAAGCACTAGAAAAGAACGTCTGCGAAGGAGACTACCTACATTTCGCAAACACTTGTAGCCTTTTCAAAAGTTTTCGTACGGATTTATTTATATGAGCGGCAAGAACATAATTAAAATACCATTCTTCGTAAATTTCGTGAACTTCTAAGCTAAACTACTCGAAATATTAACTTTCAAGTAAACACACTCTATACTAGTCACTCTCTTGTTGTTCACCCCATTTCCGTTGGGCTTGTGTTTACATCTTTTATTTCTCATAACTTCAACGCTTGTTTATCCGCATGTGGCGAAAGAGGGTAATCGAAATAGCACTCTTCAAAAATTCGGTGAAGTTCTAAGCTATACTTCTGAAAATATTCGTGATTTCAAGTGCCGTGGAGTGCGCAGATAATTTTCAGACTTCGGAAATGTAATGTCAACACGGCGAACAATATTTCTCTGATGCCCACACGCTTCACATTGACTTTTACGCACCTTTGTTTGCATGGGCAGAAAGAACATAGTCAAGACATTATTCTCCGTAAATTTTGTAATGTTCTAAGCTAAACTTTTGGAAATATTAGCTTTCGATTAAACAAGTTTTACACAACAACCCTTGCCTCGTCGCTCGGCAAAAGGCTGGCGTTTAATTTTAGCAGTGGTCGATGCTGTAATCTCATTTGTTCATTGTACAAAGGGAATGGAATGTATTGCTCGGGTGAGCAGCCGTTGGTGGGGAGCGAGTTTGGGACCGACCCTAACAACGGCTGCGAGGGAGCCTATGGGCTTGCACGCGCCATGTAATCGTTTCGTGAACTCATCCCCCGTACACACAATTCTGTCAATAATGTTACTCGCCACTGACTTCCGTGTCTTTTCAACTTTTAGTTATGGAAAAGTGACAAAGAGAATGAAGAGAATGGAGATGAGAATTAGACATGTTGACAGAAGACAGTTATACTTCATGGTTTAGTTTTCTGTTGGTTTTACTGCTGTATGGACGTACATTATTCAATATGCAGCTCCAATATGAACAAGTGATACGCGTGAACGTCTAAGAAAAAGCCTTCACGAAGTGCTGTAGCCGAAGAATTCTTATGTTTATTAATTCTAGCTTTACTCTTTCAACTTTTACTGATTTCCCCCCAATGAACTGCTACTGGGACACTTAATAGTGCTGCTGATTTGGATTTATTTGTACATCATTTTCACCAACAAGTCTTGTAAATTGTAAACCAACTGATATGTGCCCAGCCTTTTGATTTTCTTTTTTGTGATGCTGTATTAAAAAACCTGTCTCGGCTGCAATATTTCAACCTTGGCAAACATATCTGATGGAGAATGATTGTGTGGGACAGTGAACTCGGGTGCAGTGGCGAGGCCATGCGGGGGAGGGGGGATCCGGACACCCCCCCTCCCCCCCCCCCCACTTTTCTTTAATACCAATTTTGTAATTCTTCCAAATCCGATGAGAAATTTTTTTTTGGGGGGGGGGGGGGCTACCGCCTAAGAGGCAGCATACATCAACAGCCTTCCAGTCCTTACTAGAAGTGCAAAGGAAATAATTTATGTTCATTACGGCCACAAGCCCACAAATTACTATTACTTTCAGCCTGCTAAATTTGGATCAAGACTACTAATTTTGTGATACGAACTGCTGATACCTAATAACAAAGTGACTTGAAGTACGTCGGTTACTGACACTGTGCACAAACAACGAAGGCTCAGAGCAGTGATAACCGAGAATCTGTTACTATAAAAAAACACACTTGAAAATGCAGAAAATAGAGTTCTAGAGACCATAAAAATATAAAATTTTCCGAGGGGTATGCCTATGGACCTCATGGTTGTCTCTCGCCTTCCGCCGCTTCGTGGACTCCCCCCCCCCCCCCCCCCCCCAAAGTTTATGCTGGCTTCGCCACTGCTCGGGGACGAACCATACCGGACAAGTAGAGAAAACTCTACTTGGCCCGGCTGGGATTCGAATATATAGCAACATTTAATAAGCTGACCCAGTCGGTCGTTAAACCTGGTTTTCATATATCGTAATTCATCGGCGATACAGCTTTGCGACGAATTGCGATGAAATAGGATTATGAAAACCGACAATTGGGGACAATCCCCGATTATCGGCGATCATCGCAAGAACCAAAAAAATTTGTTTCCCCCGATGATCGCCGATGAATTAAGACACGCAAAACAAATGAAAACCGAAATCCGATGAAATAAGACAAATTCGGATCCAGTCTGGAAGAAAACCAAGCACTTCAAACATGCATGAAATTGCCATGACTCTTCGCGAGTTCTTCGGTTCTTCCCGTGTCTCAAATATGTTTCGCACCCAGAAACTCTTCTTTCTATATTTCTTACACAGTACCAGCGCTATGACGAGTGAAATCTTCGTATAGAGTAATAATCTGTTGTTTAGGGGACGCCCAAACTAAAAGGGATGACTCAAAAGAACCCTCCCTCGTCAAATACAGTACTAGCATTTGCGTTCAAGCATTTAGCGAATAACTAGTTGTTTTCGAGTTTTGAAACAAACATTGCCCAATGGCAACTATACGTTTGACCAGGTGTAACTTTTCGCTGTTACTGCTTCCGTTTCAAGTTTCAACATTGCCTTGATATTTTCTCACGGGCTATGACAAACAGCCTGCTTGAGGCGCTTCCGTCACTCCATTCCATCACTAACGTCTGCTCAGACGAGCGATAAATTCCTTCGTCAGCCATCAATTCGCATATTTCCAAAACGTGAATATCTCTTGAACGAGATGAGATATTGACAAACCACAAACGCCATTCATCCTAATTGTAAATGTGCTTTATGATAAGATCAAAAAAAGGGTGACGATTTTTTCATCATAGTGACACTTTAAACATTTCTTTGGAAACATAATTGTGCATAGTTTTGTGCCAGTTATGATCAGATAGCTTCAACGGAACGAATGGGTCAGCCATTACAATGAATTTCTCCCACGGGACTGCATTACTCAGAATGATTTTGCATACTAAACTAAATTGCCAAGTCATTACACCCAGTATTTCTGGGTCCCAATTTCCAAAAGACCCTGGGAACGAGAGTGAGTAAAATACTAAAATTTACATCAGTCCCCAGCATATCCTCTCATTTCGAAATGATGATTATCGTCATTTGTGAGATGTCGTTGAATTAACAATAATCATCATTTTTAAAAAAGAATTCCCTACCCCCAACTCAACCCCCACCTCTAAACCTGACCCTAACCACAACCCCCCGTTGGACCTAACCCTAACCACAACCCTCGCGCCTCTCAGACCCCGACCACAACACCCCTAATGGTTCTTTTGTTATATGCAATTTAGTTTAACATCCCGCATGTGGGACAGAATCTCACTTGAGTATCATGCATTTGTTACTGAGCTATAATAGAAAGAAACTTCACGATAATATAAACTGAAAAACACTAAAATCTACGAAGAATTCAATTCCAAGTCTTAAATTGTACCTTTTATAGTAATCTTAATGCCTTAACAATATTTCGTGTTGTGTATTTGCCATCGTTTGACTGTATTTGTTGTTAAACAGGGGGAGCGGCTATTTTTTTCTCGCCTCTCGCGCGCGCTCCACCGGCGCCTCTCAAGCCTCTTTCCTTTAGTCGCTCTCAACCCGCCTCACTTAATCCCTGCCCCTCTCAAACCATCTCCGACTTAATCAGTCTTCTGGGACTGCAACATGTCCTCTCACTTGAGTATCATGATAATCATCATTTCTTCACACAGTCGAATATGATGTTATCAAGAAATTAGCGTCTTAAACCTTATTAAGTACTTCTTGTGTCCTTACATTCGTTTAAATTTTCTTAAAATAACTCTTTTTGTCTGTTTTCAATCTACGAAAGCTATATGAACTTCAGTGGCAGCCATCTTGGGTAGTGGTCACGTCATCATACAACTGGCACGCAAAATCCGGCCCAAGGGCCCATACAGTTGTATATAGAGATCAGTGTCAACGAGCTGTGAAAACTTGTCCGCATTTCTTCAATGCGCATGCGCGATAAGACGAAAGCAACCCAATTGCTCAACTCAACGCAAAGAGAAACAAAGATATGACTTCTTTCAAAACTGCCGGGAGAACTTGCCAGCATGGCGAGGAATAAAGATGCACGAGGACAAACTTCAAAGGTTCCGACTGGTTGTATTACAACTCTGTGCCCGAGAGGAGGGAGTGAAAGTGAAAACAACCGTCACGTGATGGAGTGTTGACCAATGGCGATGCGTTGCTTATGGGTTTTGAAATCTGGCTATGCTCCCAGCCTTTGATCGGTCAACATGTCAGTAATCACCCATCCGTACGTCCAGCGTTTCCGATATTCCCCAACTCCGGCCTAGTAAACGTAATCGCTAGCCAACAGCGAACCAGCTACTTGCAGAGGCAGAGAAACAAATCTCTGTTCGAATGCTGTAATTATTAAATTACATCGTCCAAGTAAAATTCAAAGTAAATAAAGAAACAAGTCGTAAAATTGTAATATACACGGTTTTTCTAATCGAGGTCTTTGAAAAACTCACCATGCAGTGCATGTTTTTCCAAATTGCACGAAAAACCATGCTATTACTTCTTAATAATATACATGAAAAAACCGTCCAAGTCAACCACAGTACTCCCTTTGGGCAGTGTCCACTCCTCGTATATTTGGTTGTTCACTGTATTTCTTAAAACTGTATTGCTCTTAGCCAATCAAAATTGAGGAATGTTTTCATGTATATTATTAACTAGTTAATAATATACATGAAAAAATTACTGCATCCTGATTGGTCGAGAGGAGTGCAATTTCAATGTAATACAGTGCAGAAAAGGTGTAATACAGTGCAGAAAAATAAAATACAGTGCAAATTCCAATGAGTATTATTAAGCATTCTGATCGGCTAATAACAACCGGAAACTACCGGAAAGCCAGTGAAATGCCTATCCGGATTTTGAAGGATGGTTTTTGACGTTTTTCCCTCACGAGAAAATCCAATATGGCGACCAAAGCATAAAGTAGTCGAAGAACATTTCGATGAAATACAGAGTGAATTTTGCTTTAGTATTGTCATAAAAGTCCCCAAGAAGACTAGAAGAGGTTAGATGCTATGAGTAAAACGTTTGACGTATTTATTGAACAAAACAAAGCAGTTTTCAACCATTAAAGCTTCGAGAAGTGGAGCAATGAGTGGTATGTAACTTCGTAGCTGGAAGAACATTTTGTCTAACATTTTCATGTATATTATTAATAAGTAATAGCATGGTTTCGAGTGCAATTTTCAAAAAACACGCACTCGTGAGTTTTTTAAAGACCTCAAATAGCACTCGTCCTTCGGACTCGTGCAATTTTGATAGTCTTTGAAAAACTCACTCGTGCATGTTTTTTCCAAATTGCACTCGAAACCATGCTATTACCTATACATATCAACTGAAATGCTCCTTCGATCTACTGACAGTGACATGAAATTGAAATATAGCATGGTTTAAGTGTACTGACGGAACGCAGATGTCTTCGCTCAAAACGTTAGACAATATCCTGAATCTTTTCGCTTATATCCAAGATAAATCACAAAAGGTTTTAAAAGTTTTATTCACAGTTCACAGTTCACAGATTAGTTTAATACTCTCACTCGAAGCACGGCCGCACAACAACATCTCAGTTCCCACGGTCTTCGGCTTAGGACTATGCGTGTTATTTCCGGCGGAAATACGTAGTCTGTTTTTAGCTCAATCTCGAACACACTCCCCCATGTATATTCCCGTTAGAGATATACATGCTAACACTCATCTCTCACGTAATCTCGTACTAGATTTACTATATAACAAATAATTTTAACAAACAAGTTTAAGTTGTTGAAATACTTGACAAAGGTTTCACAATTGTTTGTTCAATCTTCGTTTTCTGCTATTTCTTGTATCCGCATTGTAGCCGCCACCGCAGCATCTCTCCGAGCTCTTGGGTGGAATACAGGGGCATCAGGGTTCAGTGGTGGGATCTGCTTCCGATCACAGGACAACTCCAAGGGAAATAAGTGTTGGATAGCTCTTTCCATGGTACTCTTGCCAGTTTGCAATATTGCTCCCCGTGCAACACCGTCTCTCCCCTTTATCAATTGGGTTACCACAGCTAGTCTCCAAAGGTTTCTTGGTTTCTGCTCATCTCGGATAATGACTACCTCTCCAATTTTTGGGTAGGGTGTTCCCTTTCCTCCTGCTCGTCGATGCTGTTCACGTAGGCTTCGCACATATTCTCGACTCCATCTATTCCACATAGCTTGCTTGCACATTCTGAGGAACTTAGCACGTTTCTTCAGGTCCTTGTCAGCTATGTGGTGTGATTCAAGTTCAGGAATGTAAGTTGGGTTGATCTGGATCATGGAGTTTGGTGTAAGCACTGGTTGTTGAATGTCATCTTCCAAGTAAGTAAGCGGACGGTTATTTAGAGTGACCTCCACGTCTAGCACCACTTCCTCTAGCTCCGACCACTTGAGTATGCCATTCCCAATTGATTTGTAGAAGGCGTTCTTGAACAAACCGATAAGTCGTTCAAATTGACCCCCCCACCAGGGGGCTCGACTTAAATTGAAACGCCAGTTGATAGCTAGACCCGCAAGGAAATTGTTGAACTGCTCATCTTCTCTCACTTTCTGTAGCCATTTCACAGCAGCCTTGAAGGTGGCCCCGTTGTCGGAATACACCAGCTCTGGTCTTCCCCTCCTTGCGATAAATCTCTTGAAGCACGCGATGAAATCTTCCGTCTCTAATGACCTTATCAATTCCAGATGGACAGCTCTCGTTAAACTACAGGCAAACAAGGTCAGATAGGCTTTTCCTTCTCTTTTTGCGTTGATTCGGTACTTGACTGGGCCAGCAAAGTCCACTCCTAACACTTGAAAAGGCATAGTTCCCTCAGTTCGGGTACTTGGTAGGTTTCCTGGAGGAGGTGCTTGGAATTCCTTTGTTTGGAATCTCTTACAGCCGGCACAATCCTTTCTAATTTTCTTAACGAGGCGTCGAAGTCGCGGTACCCAGTAACGCTCCCGTACCTTAGCCATAGTTAATCCGACACCGCCATGAAGAGTGGAAAGGTGTGCTTGGTAGACTAACAATGATGTGAAGGGATGCTTGTCTGGAAGGTATATCGGGTACTCTCCGCTTATTCGACCACGACATTCCAAGATCTCTTGGTCGTTGCGTTGAAGATTCAACTGGATTTGATCAGCTTGGAAGTGGGTGTCTTGTTGTGCTGCTTGCTGGACCCGCTTAATCCACCATAGCCTCTGCTGTTCAACGTCTTGATTGTTGATTGGACCACCTTTCCTCTGTCGGGGTTGGCTCCTACAATTCCAAATGAATCGTTGTATAAACGCTCCAATTCTTAAAACTTTAGGCAGGTCGTTGTACTTGTCAAGCAGGGAATCGAAGGCATCTTGCTTGGTGGTGACTGCAGCGAAGATTTCCCTCTTCACCTTAGCCTCAGCTCTGGCTGCTTCCGTGGATTCTACAGTTGCATCTGGTGGCCATTCGGGAGGATTTCTTAACCATGTAGGACCCTCTCTCCACAGCTGGTTTTTAACGACGTCTCCCCCTCTACTCCCCAGGTCAGCAGGATTTTCTGAGGTCGGTACATGATGCCAGGTGACTTGGTCATGTTGTCGAATCTTTTTCACGCGGTTGGCTACGAACTGACGATAGTCGCCTTGGCCCTTAATCCAGTAGAGGGCAACTGTTGAATCAAGCCAGCAGTGGATATTTACTTGATGATCTTTGAGAACTGCGTTCACATTAGTCACGAGGTTCACCGCCATATGACCAGCTATTAACTCTAACCGTGGAATGGTTAAGTTACGTTTTGCGATGCGCGATTTGGCACAAACCAGACCTTGTGTTACTTCACGTTTTTGCCGGACCACTGCATAGACTACCGCACTGACTCCACGCGAACTTGCATCCCCAAATGCATGCAGGGTAATCTCCGTTATTGGCAGATGGTGTGGTGTGAGTGAGCGAGGTATTGTGAAGTTTTCGACCATTGAGTCACTCCAATCTTTCCAACGTTTCAAAAGTGTCTCTGGTAGTCTTGCATCCCAGGGCAATTTGGTATCACAAATGTCACGATACAGTAGTTTGGCAACCAGTGTGGTCGGTGACGCGAGACCTAAAGGGTCGTAGATCTTAGCAAGTTGGGAAAGAAGACTTCTCTTCGTTGTGCCATTTTCTGCGTTGAGGATGACGCTGATGGTGTCTTGTCCTCTATTCCAGGGTAGTCCCAGTAATTTTCCGACATTTGGTTCAGCTCCTCCCAGTTGTTGTTTGGCGTACGTCATTTCTTCAGTACCAGGCGATGACTTGCCACGTTCTTCCAGTTCTGTTGCGTTAGAGTGCCACTTATGAATGGAGAATGTCGCACTTTCAAACACATTCGTAGCGATTACCTTCTTTCCTCTTGTTTCTGCCACTGTAATGCCGCCAGTCATCAGGTCGTCGACATAGAGACCGTCACGTAGCTCTTGAACAACCTCGGGGAATTGGTCTTTCCAGTTATCAAAGTGCTGGTTGAGAACTCCTGCGAGAAGAAATGGTGATGATGTGAGGCCGAACAGTGCTCTCGTAAACCGGTAGACTTTCATCTCGTTACTGCTTGGCTCCTTCCAATAAAAACGTAGAGAGTCCCTCTCTTCCTCCTTGATTCTGATCTGAAGGAATGCCTTTTTTAGGTCACCGGTTAGAAGAATTGGGTAAAACCTCGATTTCACTAAAATATCCCACAGCCGGTTCTGAAGAGGGGGACCAGGATGTAGACATTCATTCAACGAAGGCTGGTCGTTGTTCTCCCTCGCCGACGCGTCATAGACAATGCGGAGTTTTGTGCTCTCTGCATTTTTCCGGACAACACCCTTGTGCGGGATGTAGAACACTTTTCCACTTGGCTCTTCAGGTGCGGTTTCAATTATTCCTTCCTGAAACTGCTCTTGTATTATGCTGTTGTACTCTTCATATTGGTTGTTCTTCTCTAGTTTGCGAACCAGTTGATCCAGTCGTTTTTTACTTCCCCTCTCATTGGTAGGCAGCGTTGGATGGTTTCCCTTCCATGGCAACTTGGTCTGGTACCAGCCAGCTTCATTCCTTTCGAGCTGTTCTCTAAACTCCTGGTACACTGCTTGTTGATCATCTTCGTGTGTATCTGCCAGTCCAAGAACATCTAAAACGCAGAGCTGTTCGTAGTCTGTCGTAGTAGATTGTGTGAGAAGGACTGGACTCTCCTCATCTTCTCTTCCTGGTGACATAACAGTCCATCCAAGTAGTGTCTTTTCTGCCACAGGTTGCCCAGGCGATCCAACTTTCTGTGCTGTTGCTGTCTTGACAGCTGCGTACTCACTTGCGCCCAAAACGACGTGAATCGGGATTTGCTCTCTCTCATCTTGATCGTTAATCTTTACTCCCTCGAGATGACTATACTTCGCGAGCAGCTTCTTGTAGTTAGGGTTTCTGGTCATCATAATTTGAGGTTTGTGTACTTTTGACAACTCGATCTCCATTTTGAACTGCCCGTCAAACGCTGCGAGACTGGCTGAATATATTTCCACTTTGGTGGTCGTAGAACTCAACATCATGTCCACCGTTCTCGTCTTCACTTGCTTTGGTCTTTTTTTGAGAGCATGAGTCAGTTTGGCCGATGCATAAGAGCTACCAGACCCCGTGTCCAACAGTGCATGGGTCTTGATTCCATCGATTTCAACAACCACTATGGGGTAGATTATCTCATGGTCTTCTTGTCTGCTAGCTGTAAGCCCTGCCTCCGGGTCTGGTTGGCTGGTCTCGTGGTTAACATCGCAAATCGAGGTGTGATGTCTTTTGCTGCAGTTCTTACACGTCGCTGTACTTTTGCACTCTGAAGCTCGGTGTGCATGTCCCGTGCAGTTGAAACACAACTTCTTGTTTGCCAAGATTTTCTTCCTTTCTTCTGCAGTCGTAACTGAGCCACACTCCGAAGACCGATGATTATCTTCGTTACAGTACACACACGCTTTTGGTTTTCCTGGCTGTCGACCCTTCCTTTGTTGTGTTTGGTAACATCCTCGGCTTTGTCGATCTCGTTTCTTCGATGGGTCTTCTGATTTCGCATCTTCTATGACTGGATTTCGTCGGGTCCAGAGTCGCAGAGCTTCAGTAAATTGTATGAAGTTCCAGCTTTCCCAGTTAGAGTCACTTCTAACGAGATCTCCTCTGATGGCGGGCAATTTATCCAGAATCATCGAGACAGTGCCATTGACTGCGTCAAGTTGTTTAAGTGTTTCCAACGACTGTACACAGTAAGCCAGTTTCTCGAAAAACTCGTGTATTCTTTTTGCGTTAGTCGTGGCGATATGAGGCAGATCCAGTATTTCTTTTACGTAGGTTTTCACAATTTCACTTTCCTTTCCAAAACGATCTTTAAGAATGGCAATGGCTCGGTTATAGCCTTCGGCTGTATGCGGTAAAGCTTCTATGGTTTTCTTTGCTTTTTCACACAACAATTCTCTTAGGTAGGAGAACTTACTTACAGGAGGTACGCTGGTCTTGTCGATAGTTTCGGAATACAGACTCCAAAACCGAGGCCAGTCGCCATAAGTTCCGTTGAACTTAGTTATTTGAAGTTTAGGTAACCTCGCTTGTAACTTGAGCGTTTCGTTGTTTGTCTGCGGTGTATCCGGTTTAATTATTTCGGCTTGTAGTTTCACTTTCGCTTCGTGTAGTTTAAGCTCGAAGTGTAGTCGTTCTTCTCGCTCTTGATTCTCTCTTTCGACTTTCTGATCACGCTGTAATCTTTCTATCTTTGCGTCTTGTTCTTCCAACCATCCTTCTAACATTTCAATCATACCGTCGGCTGTTTCCATCTTGTTTTCGACATCGTCGTTCCACTTGTCGATTTCACCCGCGTCTATGCTTTTAGCGATTTTTTCTGCCTCGACGTTCCTTCGCAATCGGTTTACTTCAGACAGAGTTTCTTTCAAGGTATCGACGTGCCTGGCAATTACTCGTTTTTTCTCCGTTTGTATAACTGTTTCAGCTTTTTCCGTAGCTCGCTCAAGCTGTGTAATCTTCGTCCGAAGAACAGTTTCAGATATCACAAAGGCGTCGTTTGTTGACGTCGCTGTTTTGAATTTCCACTGACATTGTCGCGTTCTTGTTTAATATATGGGTTTTCACAGTCCCATCGGGGGGTGCCACGTATCCTGAATCTTTTCGCTTATATCCAAGATAAATCACAAAAGGTTTTAAAAGTTTTATTCACAGTTCACAGTTCACAGATTAGTTTAAAGGATGAGTGTCCACCTAATGCTTTGCGCGCTCACAGTGCACCTTCGCGGCCATTTTTCGGGCCACGAAATTCAACAAGTGAAGCAATCCCTCGATATCTGAGCAATCCTTGCAGGAAATTACTCAATTTATGTTTTTCGTGAGAGCAAAGATGATTTAGTAAGTAGTTATTGTCATATTGTTGATAATATTTGATTACACTCACAGGGCCGTGGAGTTGTATTTCGAGACAAGTATTCGTCAATCGGCGTTTCTTACAAAACCAAACGAAGGCCAAACAAGAGATCATAACTAAACGTAGACACTAAATTAGATGCCATTAATAAGAGCTAGTTAGACTCAAAGTTTTGTCATTTCAATAAGACGCATAATTCGTACTGCTGTTAGTTGTTTACAAGTGGTTTACCTGTTGCATTGCATCTCCAATTAGGATTTGTTTTGATTCGGCGCTCTTGTTCTCTGGCGTTTAATTTTCAAATGCAATATTGCAATTTATCGCAGTGTTTTGTTTGTAGTTGTAGGCTCCTTTCCCTTCGAATAGGCTAGAGTAACACAAGAGTGAAGACCATCCAAATCTTTTTGAGTTCTCAGACAAAGACAAATCATTGCCAATTAATTTCACGCGGAGCGTCAAAAGTAATATATTTCTCTTCGACACGTAGTTTCCTAGCAAAGCCTATAAGATCCTTTTAATCTTTTATTCCCTATATTCTATGAGCAAACAGACATGCAGAAATACGTCAGAAACGTGGAGCGTGTATACAGCATACAGAAGTGTTTATATGCACAGTCTGTAAAGTGCGAAATAATATATATGTACTTGAAAGGTCGTAATCAAAGCCGTTGTGAATAGAACACGCTGGCAGATTTGTGGAGTGTCGTTTATAATTATTTTCGACAAATTCTGAGTCAGACATCGCTACGAATCGATTCAAACGACTTTCGGAAGCTTATAATATCATCGGCTGAGAACCAAACAATGAGAAACATATGAGGACAAGAGCGCCTAATGAAAACAAATCCTAATCGGAGATGCAATCCAACAGGTAAACACTTGTAAACAACTAACAGCAATCTTATTGAAATGACAAAACTTTGAGTCTAGCTATTCTAGTAGCATCTAATTTAGTTATGATCTCTTGTCTGGCCTTCGTTTGGTTTTGTAAGAAACGCCGATCGACGAATACTTGTCTCGATATACAACTCCACGGCCCTCTGAGTGTAATCAAATATTATCAAAAATATGACAATAACTACTTACTAAATCATCTTTGCTCTCACGAAAAACATAAATTGAGTAATTTACTGCAAGTATTGCTCAAATATCGAGGGATTGCTTCACTTGTTGAATTTCGTGGCCCGAAAAATGGCCGCGAGCGTGCATGACCAAAGTGATCGCGTGCACTCTCATTCACTGATCTCATTGCATTGTGAGCGCGCAAAGCATTAGGTGGACACTCATCCTTTAATACTCTCACTCGAAGCACGGCCGCACAACAACAACTCAGTTCCCACGGTCTTCGGCTTAGGACTATGCGTGTTATTTCCGGCGGAAATACGTAGTCTGTTTTTAGCTCAATCTCGAACAACAACACCAACCTTGCTATTTTTAGCCTGCGTAGCAACAATCCAGAGGCTCTGGGAACGAGATTGGTGTAGCAAGCGTTTCTCAGTAGCCTGGGTACGAAGGTGGAGGAAACGCTTACAGACCACTGATCTTGGAAAAGACTGGATAGAGCATCTATTCGCGCGGGGCAAAAGTTGAACTCGGAAGTGAGGCTAAAAATCCCGCGGCAGCTATATCCGGTAGGACCCACTCCGTAATATCACTATTGTAATCTCGTTCCCAGAGCCCACGTTCCCCTTACCCAGCGGGCGGGAAACGAGAGGCTCTGGGATAATCCTAGTCTCCTTCGCCAGTCGATGCTCACGTTGTAACCAGTAAACTACTGTAATTGTAAAGCATTGTATGCAGTAAGTTACTGGAAATTGTTTAATAAAGAGATTATTAATGAAACCCTTCCCCCCCCCCCCCCGACCCCCCTAACCCTAACCCTCAAAAATGTGAATTTCCCATTGTCGGGGGGGTTTTTTAAGCGCCTCCTCCCCGTCCAACCCCCCTAATAGTGTTTTTAACTTATGGTCAACAGTTCTTGACAAAGATTGTGGGATGCGCAGTGAGTTTAATCCGTTAATTCGCGCATCTTACAATTTCCAGTAACTTACTGCATACAATGCTTTACAATTACAGTAGTTTACTGGTTACAACGTGAGCAACGGGTGCCTTCGCAGACGTCTTGTGGGCTTTTGTGCCCGCCCACCAACGTCTGCTCTACGGAGCACGAAATTCCTTTCTCTTTGTGTACAGGAACCAATCAAATTAAACCATTTTCGTGCTAAATATATTAATAAAACCAGTCCGGGCCGGGCGAGTGTTGTTATGTGAAATTTGTTTAGTCGAAAGCTAATATTTTGAAAAGTTTAACTTAGAACTTCGCGAAATTTACGAAGAATAATGCTTTGATTATGTTCTTTCTGCCCATATAAATAATTATGCGTGAAAGTCAGTGTAAAGCGTATAAAGAGCGTAAGAGAAAGATTGTAAACAAAAGCTCAAACGTGTACAAGGATTGTTTTGTACGAACTGCCGGGACTAGTTTACTTCAAAGCTAATATTTCGCGTAGTATAGCTCAGAACTTTACGAAATTTACGAAGAATATTGTTTTGACTATGTTCTTTCCGCTCATGCAAATAAATATGCGTGAAAATCAATGTAAAGCGTAAGAGCATGAGAGAAGTTAAAAGTTGTAGACAAGAGCCCAAAGGTGTACAGGGATTGTCTGAAGCGAACTAGTTTCTTTGAAAGCTTATATTTTGCATAGTATAGCTTAGAACTTTACGAAATTTACGAAGAATGGTATTATAAATGTGTTCTTGATGCCCGTGTAAATAGATCTGCGTGAACGTTTTTGAAAAGGCTACAAGTTTCGGCGAAATGTATGTAGCGAATAATAAAATTCGGGGATGTCTATCCTCCTTCGCAGACGCCATGTGGGCTACAGAACCGCCGCTGAATACAGCAGAAATCCCGATTTTTCGCAGTTTGTTGACCTGGTCTTATTAGGCTCACAAGCGATGAGACAACCACGAACTATAGTATATGACCAGCAACTCCAGAAGACCAAAGGCAGGGCTTGATATATTTAGTTTGCTACTCCGCGTTTCACACCTCGATATAAACTCGTCTCGATTAGATCTTGAAGGTCAATAGGTCAGCTTCCCAAAATTTGGGAAGTTAGCTGTGATTGGTCCGTTACAGGAAAGGAATTTCGTGCTCCGTAGAGCAGACGTTGGTGGGCGGGCACAAAAGCCCACAAGACGTCTGCGAAGGAGACTAGGATAATCCAGGATTCTTGTTATCCAGAAGATGAGTAATCATGTTCATCAGCCAATGAAATATCGATGTGAAACGGATTATCCCAGAGTCTCTCGTTTCCCGGGTGGGAATGTGGGCTCTGTGAACGAGATTGTCACTATTGCTGAATCAGGGTTTTCAAGAAAACCAGTTAAACTTTACATTTTTAACAAGAAAATGTATCTGTCGCTATGGGAGAACTAAAAAGTAGCTGGAATCATGGAAAATCGGCAGAAATTTCACGATTTTTACTAAGGGACCGTTTACATGAATCCGGATTGAGTTTCAATCCGGATTGAACTCATTCCGCTTCTGATCAAACCCCTTTATCTGTTAACATGAATCCGGATTGAGATTAGCTCATTCCGGATTGAGTTCAATCCATTTCTCATTCCGGATTGAGTTCAATCCATTTCTCATTCCGGATTGAGTTCAATCCATTTCTCATTCCGGATTGAGTTCAATCCGTTTCTCATTCCGGACTGAAATTTCGTTCCGGAATCATGTAAACGCGGTGCGAGTTTCATTCCGGAATGAAAAACGTGACAGAGAGGACTGCAACAAACAATGCATGCGTGTTTTCTAATATTTACGGATTTTAGGCGATAGGCGGATTTCAATCCAGAAACCCAATTCCCATGTAAACACGGATTGACTTCGCTTTTCAATCCGGATTGAAACTCAATCCGGATTCATGTAAACGGCCCCTGAGTGAAAACCAGCATCAGCCACCAGCTACAGTTACGCCGGTCTCGGTTTGTACGTTTGTTCAATAGCGCTCCGTCGTGACGACGTCAGGATTGATGTTTGTCCGCTTTTACCCACAATTCTAGCAGTCCGAACAATAATAGGTAATGGCTCATTCGCAATAATTTGAAAGCAAAATTTTAATTTTGTTGTACATTTAACCACAATCCTTTGCGCGCAGTAAATATTGTTTCTTGTATGATTTTAAAACGATCAACTTTGGTTAACATAATAAACAATGTTTAGTTGTTATCGTCAAATAACGCTGACCCATCGTGCTGAGTGACGACACTACACATATTGTGGCCACTCGATTAGTGGTTGCGGCTGCAACTCACGAAAAAATCTCGCAGTTTGTCAACAAGATGTTGTCGCAACAGGCCAGTAGCAAGGCCGCTGTTAATACAGTGCTGTTTATTCGACAAGCTGCTACAACATTGTAAGCATAAACCTTAGGCTCCTTCGCAGGCAACCCTGGAGAGACCCTCGGCGGGGCGGTAGAGCGCGGGGTTTTTTGCAGCACGTCCTCACGGGTTTTACCCGTTTACCCGACTCCCGCCTGACAGAAAAACGAGATGCCTGCGGACCTGTTAACAACTTGTTGACAACAACCTACGAAAGCCAGCCCGTTGGAACAGATTTGTAACAACTTGTAAAGGATAGGGGGATAATCATCCTTACTCGCAGTCAGAGGCAGAATTGCAAAGGACGCAGATCAACGTGGCCGTGTCGAGGCATAACAAAGGCGCTCCAGGCTCACAGCTAAGATGTAGGTGTTGAGTTATCGAGGAAGGAAAACAGGAGAACCCGGCGAAAAACCCTCGAAGCACAGAAGAGATCAACTACAACTCTACTCACACGAGTTCCAAGCCCGACAACGGGGTCATTCCCAATCGGATATATGTCTAATCACGTAATTAACACAGCAGAATGTTTTCAGTGCAACTTTAAGTGAATTTTCATCGCTAAAATCGCCGACGTGTTGTACGGGGCCATGCGTGGCGCTAAATGGTAACAAACTCGTCCTGAGACAGGTAATGTTTTTTTTTGCTTACTTTTCTTGGGTTTATTGACAATTTAAAGTCACTATTTTATAAAAGAAATAAAAAACTTAGTCGCTGTGCGATTATCGACTTATAATGAACTCGAGAAGCTAGTAAAACACTCGGTTGTCGCCTCGTGCTTTATACGCATCTCTCGTGCATTATAACTCGATAATCGCACGCGACACGTTTTTTATTTCTTAAATGTTTGCATAAAATAAGGATAATGAGCGCAATCAAGCTTTTTTTACCCGGAGAATCTTGTGGTCAGATTTTTATTAATTTCTCATCTAAATTTCAACTAAATTCAACCAAAATTGAAGGTGTTGGTCCTTTGTTCTATGGCCAATCATTCCACAAACTTTGATGAAAATTTGTGCAATCCTGGCGACAGACAAACAATAACGGCTTAATTTTGATTGCAAACGTGTGGCGTGTGCTGTTAGCGCGCTGCCTCTTACCAAAAGTTAAGCCCGGTAAGACGGGGTTATTACTTGGATGGGTGACCGAGTAATTTTTGACTTTCGTTGATGATTAAATCCACATAAAATTCATCAAAAACGACAAAATCGTCGCGAAGTATCTCGTGTGCCGTTCCGTTATGGAGTTATAATGGCACGCTTGTTTGACTCAATAGCCAATCAGAGTGCGTGTTGTCGTCATTTACTCCGGTCATTTTATAATTTTGCATAATTTTTGTACGAGCACAATCAAGCATTTCATTCATTCATTCATTCATTCATTCATTCATTCATTCATTCATTCATTCATTCATTCATTCATTCATTCATTCATTCATTCATTCATTCGTTGGTCTTGTGAGCTAGCCTGGTTAGCGGGATGGCGGAGGTATTTATGCAGTCTCCGAGTGCCCTCTTGTTCAAACTCAAAATAGTGGCATAAAATAGGAGAATGATCACGTCATTTCTCAAATACAAAAGCAGACATCGTTAAAACTATTAACATTTCCAAATATTACATTAAAAAGACTCCTATTTATTAAAATAAATTGTCTGGAAACGCGGCGAAAGTCTTTGTTCTATGCATTTGTTCACGTTTGTGCATTTTCATACATGCTTGCTGAACACATTGCATTTTTGGTATAACGAAGCGATCAGCCAATAGCAGAGTTACTGTATAAATATTAATGACCGTAAAACAAAGGATTTGTTGTGCACTTTCAGGCCATCCTCAACATAAATTACAGCTCATTGTTAGGGCCTGTTTGCAAGGAGGTAGGGTTACCCTAGCACGCGGGTTACCCCCTAGCACCCGGGTCAAAGTTAGCCAGGGGTCAATCGTTCCCAGAGCCCACGTTCCCCTTACCCAGCAGGCGGGAAACGAGAGGCTCTGGGATAATCCGTTCACGCCATCACAGGATTCTTGTTATCCGGAAGAAGAGTTCTATAGAGTTCATGAAATATCGATGTGAAACGGATTATCCCAGAGTCTCTCGTTTCCCGGGTGGGGAACGTGGGCTCTGGGAACGAGATTGGCCCGGGGTTAGAAGCAAAATTTCAAAGGTAGTCACTCCGCTGCCCAGGTCAACTTTATTAGACCTGGCTACCAAGCACTAATAACAAGAAAGCAAGAAACCTGGAACTAGTAAAAAGTTGTCCCGGGTAGCACCCGGGTTACCCTAGCGTCCTTGTAAACACGACAAACCAAAAAAACAAGAAATGTACGAAAGCTTAACCCAGGTGCTAGGGTAACCCGAGTGCTAAGGTGACACTACTTCCTTGTAAACAGAGCCTTAGCCGCTTCGATATTCAACGCGTTTCCAGACAAGGTAATTCTAGGTAATTGTTCATTCCCCTAATTTTTAAAATATATACATGCAATATCTACCCTTTCGAAAATTACATCTATCTAACTAAAATTCGAAGACATTATAAATTAAAGTATCATGAAGTACCACGAAACCTGGAATAAAATTCTATGAATAGGAGTTTGTTGTAGCAAGCGATCCCGAGAACTCAGGCAAAGTACATGAACCTGAGAGAATTGGGATGGACCTGCACAGCATGTGCCTGAAACTCGGCAGTCAACTCTTTCTTCGTGTCAGCAGAACTAATAAAATATAACTAGAAGTTACTATCGCAAGTCAAGTGCTGCCTCAAATGGGATGAAAACCTTTAGCCACTGATCTACATTTACATACACCCACTCCACCCACGTTTGCCCACTCCACCCGAGTTCACCCACTCCATCCAAGTTTGCCCACTCCTCCACCCGAGTTCGCCCACTCCACTCAAGTTTGCCCACTCCATCCGACTTCGCCCACTCCACCCGAGTTCACCCACTCCATCCAAGTTTGCCCACTCCTCCACCCGAGTTCGCCCACTCCACTCAAGTTTGCCCACTCCATCCAAGTTTGCCCACTCCTCCACCCGAGTTCGCCCACTCCACTCAAGTTTGCCCACTCCATCCGAGTTCGCCCACTCCACTCAAGTTTGCCAACTCCACCCGAGTTCACCCACCCCATCCAAGTTTGCCCACTCCTCCACCCGAGTTCGCCCACTCCACTCAAGTTTGCCCACTCCACCCGAGTTCACCCACTCCACCCAAGTTTGCCCACTCTACCCGAGTTTGCCCACTCCACCCAAGTTTGCCCACTCTACCCGAGTTTGCCCACTCCACCTGAGTTCACCCACTCCACCCAAGTTTCAATCGGCAGCAATAAAACTAATGATTCAAACTAAAGTTTTTGTATTTTTTTGTAAATAAGTACTTTGATATCCAAACACCTGTTACACCTATAAGTTGGTAAAAGTCGATTATGACCTAGAATTCTCCTCTCGAGATCTACCCATATGGACCTATTCGGTTTCTTTTTTTGAGAATGAAACCTTGCTCGAAAGGCAACGAGATGGGAATAAAGGAATGAGAGCTTGTGGTGGTCACTGATGATGGTGGTGGTCAGCAATAATGGTGGTGGTCAGTGATGGTACTCACTCACTCACTCACTCACTCACTCACTCACTCACTCACTCACTCACTCACTCACTCACTCACTCACTCACTCACTCACTCACTCACTCACTCACCCACTCACTCACTCACTCACTCACTCACTCACTCACTCACTCACTCACTCACTCACTCACTCACTCACTCACTCACTCACTGATCTCACTCACTCACTGATCACTCAGTGGTTAACGATGGTAGTGGTCACTGATGATGGTGGTGGTCAGTGATTGTTGGGGTCAGTAATGGTGGTCGTCAGTGATGATGCTGGTTGAGTGATGGTGATGGTGGTCAGTGATGATTGTTGTGGTCAGTGATTGTTGGGGTCAGTAATGGTGGTGGTCATTGATGATGATGGTGGTAGTGGTCAGTGATGGTGGTGGTGGTCAGTGATGGTGGTGGTGGTCAGTGATGGTGGTGGTGGTCAGTGATTGTTGGTGTCAGTAATGGTGGTCAGTGATGATAGTGGTCAGTGATTATGGTGGTCAGTGATTGTTGGTGTCAGTAATGGTGGTCAGTGATGATAGTGGTCAGTGATTATGGTGGTCAGTGATTGTTGGGGTCAGTAATGGTGGTGGTCATTGATGATGGTGGTAGTGGTCAGTGATGATGGTGGTGGTCAGTGATTGTTGGGGTCAGTAATGGTGGTGGTCAGTGATAGTGGTTGTGGTGGTCAGTAATGATGGTTGTGGGCAGTGGTGCTGGTTGTGGTCATTGATGGTGGTGGTGGTCAATGATGGTAGTGGTTAATGACGGCAGTGGTTAAAGTGCCCCAAACCTCGACATTTTTTATTGTCTTATTTGGAAGAACGTTTAAAATGATAAGTACTTCTTTTTACCCCTTCGTAATTTTCTTTACCTTTTTTCACGCATGCGCAAACGTTTGGCAGCGGTGTAGGGGTCAGTAATGGTGGTGGTCAGTGATGATGATAGTGGTGATCAGTGATGATTGTTGTGGTCAGCGATGATGATGATGGTGGTATTGGTCAGTGATAATGATGGTGGTCAGTGATGATGACGATGGTGGTCAGTGGTGATGATGGAGGATGACGATGGTAGTCATTCGCGATGGTGGTGTTCAGCGATGATGATTGTAGATGAGTGATGATGATGATGATGGTGGTGGTAGTTAGTGGAGGTGGTCAGCGATGATAGTGACGGTGGCCAGTGATGTTGATGACGATGGTGCTAAGTGGTGATGATGGTGGTCATTCGTGATGATGGTGTTCAGTGATGACGGTTGTGGTCAGTGTGGTGGTGGTCAGTGATGATGATGGTTGTGGTCAATGATGGTGGTAGTGATCAGTGAATATGATGGTGGTGGTCAGTGATGATAGTGGTGGTCGGTGGTGATGGTTGTCTGTGGTGGTGGTCACTGATACTGGTTGTGGTCAGCGATGATGTTGACAGTGGCCAGTGATGTTGATGGTGGTAAGTGATTATAATGGTAGTTATTCGTGATGGTGGTGGTCAGTGAGGATGATTGTCATCTCAGTAATGATGGTTGCAGTCTTTGAAGGTGGTCAGTAATGTTGATGGTGGTCAGTGATGATGGTGGTGGTGGTCATTACAGAGCTTAACCAAATACAACGCGAACGTCAAGGACAACGTCCTCAATACAATATAATTTTACTCACACAACAAAGATGAAGAATACTTTTTAGACCCAAGAGTAATTAATCGTAACGCCGTCCCCGTTCTACATACAACGTTATTCAGATCATTCTCACATTTTCAGGACAACGTTAACTCGTGAAACGGCGAAACCTATTAGTTGAAGAGTTGGACTTCAAACTATGCGACAAAATCCTTTTAATAGAACTCTAAAGCTTTTGGACGTCGAAAAACATACTTTAAGCATTCAATCCTTAAAGTGCCTATGAAATTAAATTTTTTATTGCTTCATTTGAAAGAGCATCAAAACAAAAAGCAGGACAATATGCAGTTTACCGTTCCTTGATATCTTTTATAGTTCCAGAGTTATAAAGATTTAAAGATGCCAAAATGAAGAAAAAATCTGGCACAAACAAATTGCTGATTCAGCACAAATTGTGACGTCATGTGGTTTGCATGTTAATTTGGTGAATGTTTAAATGAACTATAATAGCTCAGTTACTATGCGTCAGAATCAAATGAACCTTTGCACACATATAGTGCAAGATGAAACGCAGTTGATAATATCACCAATTTTGTTGTCAAGGTAACACTGTTGTACCCTTAGTTTGCTTAAGCTGAGCTCCCTATTGACGGTAGCAGCGGCGAAGATAATGCTGCAAAAACCTTAGAAGTATAAACCACACTCGAAAGAGGATTCCATTTCATACCCAAATCCTGTAAGTCGGTTAATACCTCGATTTTTATTTTTTTCTCAGCGCCCCCTCTTGTGTTCTACTCACCTGGTGGGTTCCTTCTCTTGGAGATGGTACCTTGCTCGAAAGGCCACGAGATGGGCGTAAAAAGCTGGCGCAGGAATAGATACAGACCTCGAGCAACGGACATACGTGTGGCACAGCTGATAGGTAAGAGCTTGGATTTCGTCAGCTTGGAAATTATTATCATCCCAAAGAACGTGATAGTGAGATGGTCGACTGGTACCCTGGACAAAAGAAAAGAAACAAAATAGATTATACTGTACAAAGTAAAGTAATGCCTGCATTCTAAAAGCTCACTCACACTCACACTCACTCACACTCACTCACACTCACACTCACTCACTCACTCACTCACTCACACTCACTCACACTCACTCACACACACTCACTCACACTCACGCTCACACTCACGCTCACGCTCACGCTCACACTCACACTCACACTCACACTCACACTCACACTCACACTCACACTCACACCATAGTCAATCGAGATATGGTCTGGAAATTCGGCAAACTTCAAAGCTCCTATAATGAGCTGTGATTTTATGTTTAACCGTACCTTACACCGTGCACAACCTTTGTTTTAGGTTTATTAATATTTAGATAGCACGGTTGAGTGATTGAACTGAAACATTGCTATTGGACAATTTGTTCATTATACTAAAATACAATGTGTTCAGTGACCGTGCACCGTGCACAAAAACGCATAAAGGCGAACAAAAAGATAGACCAAAGGCTTTAGCTGAGTTTCCAGACCATATCTCGATTGACTATGCTCACACTCACACTCACACTCACACTCACACTCACACTCACACTCACACTCACACTCACACTCAATGAGTGGCCCCTCATCTCGATACGTCAAGGTGTTTAATTCGCACATCAAACAAACTAAAATATCTCAACAACCAAGTAAGGAAACAAAAAATTGAAAAAGATGTTACTTAGTCATTTTAAGTGTTCTTTCAAATAAGAAAAACTTAGAGGGAAGGAAAATTACGTTACCTGAACGCCAAAATGACTACAGAGGTAAAAATCGAACTCTGTTGGATGAGTAATACCACAATCTACCATGGTCCCAGGTGGAATGTTACTACTTTTACCACACTAGAAACAAAATTGAAGAATTAGATATTTGATCAACACTTTGATGACAACTTAGGTCTGGTTCAAACGTCGCGCTTATCATGTGCCGAACCTAATTCGAGTATTAGGCACGTGATGAGTTCGACGTTTGAATCAATTAAGTTCGACGATTTAATTAAGTTCGACGCCCACATTAAAGTGCCTCTATGGCCTGTGGGATATGTTCCAAGATGGTTCGTCTGACTCAGACTCGGCGGAAGAAATTTTGGTGTTCCGACTGTGACGCAAATGTGATGTAGATCTATCAATTAGAGCCCAGGCCCAAGAAACGGTCTAACTTTCAAAATGGCGCGATTTGAGCTAATTTGGCCAACTTCGGAGCGCTGTTAATGGGCGAGCATTTAATATTTTTGAGAAAAATTTCGAGAAACATTTTCATTTAACCGAAGTTATTTAAATATGTAAAGATCCCACAGGCCATAGAGGCACTTTCAGTTCGACCGAGGCGGTCGCGCTTAGGTCGAACTTAATGTATTAAGTTCTACTTGGCGCGACGTCGATTCAAACGTCGAACTTATCATGTGCCGAACCTAATGCCATTCACGAAAAAACGTGTTTGAAGAGATTATTACTGTTTGTAGCTATAAGCCCGCCGGCATGTAATCGATGCGCTGAGTTGTTTGAAGAAGATAAAGAAGTCAATCGGATGGCGCACAGAGAGACGTTCCGCATTCACCTGACAACAGGCCAGTGTAAGGAAAATTCAAGTCAATTATCTACTCACAATTACAGCAAAAGCCTGCTAACAAGAACCTACATTTCACCAAATCAGTAGAAAAACGAAAACCGTGCGATTCATGGCACATTATTCATGTTAAGCGGGTGGCCACTGGCAAAATTCAACGAATGCTCGCCGTTAATAGCAATTAAGTTCGACATGTTAGACTCGACGTTTGAAACCACGTCGAACTTTGTCAACTTAATATGTATTAAGTTCGACACATGATAAATGCGACGTTTGAACCGGGCCTTAATCAATACTTTACAATGACTTCTCAAATCATTAATAATTCATGAGATAATAGACCTTTCCGCATGAAGTGAATGGATCACGTGATCTTTCTTTTTGACAAATCTGATTGGCTAATGCCCAATGTTTGTCCGAAGTTTGGGATGTCGGAAGTTTTGCGAGAGCCAATCAAATCTCTCAACGCGTTATCCACGCACTTTATGCGGAAAGGTCTATGAGTTGATCAGAGAAAAATATTTGGTCATGTGTATCAGTTTTAGCCTGTTTCTCAATTGTCGTAAGAATCGGGGATTTTTCCTGTCCCCGATTGTTTGGGATTGTTACGACAGGTGTGAACATGGTTGAAGTAACGTCCCAGACAGTCGCGGATCTGATCGGAAGCATCGCAAGAATCGGAATCATTTCTATTTGGAAAATGCATCCCAGAATCGGGGATTCTTAGGACTAGTTACGACATGTGTGAACACTGGAACCACTCGTCTGGGACAATTGGGATGATTCCCGATAATACAAGATGGCGTGAAATCTCTAGAGGAAAGTTCAGAAACGGTGAAGACACCGTGTTTATGGAAATTGTAAAAGAATTCCCTTGTCTGTATAATAGGAGCAGCGCACAATTCAAGGATAAAAACTTAAATTGAATTCATGGGAGAAGATCGCTGCTTTGTATACCACCGAAGGCAGTCATAAAAAATAAGTTCTTTCTGCTTGCAAGCAAAGATATGAGAGTATTCGCAAGTTGCCTTCGGGTTCAGGGAGTGTCGTTGTCCGTGTAAAATCATCCGTCTGTTTAAGGCCGCCATCTTTAAAGTTTAAACTTTGGTGCGAATTACGACAAGTCACGGCAAGTGTGAACCTGGCTGTTGTAAGAATCGCCGACGATCGGGGATAGACTGTCCACGATTCTTACGATTCTTAAGGCCTGTTTAAACGGATCCAACATGTTGGTTCAACATCATCCAACAATGTTGAATGCAACATGTTGGACTCGTTTGAACACCATGTTGGACAATGTTGCATGATGTTGGACATTGTTGGATCAAGTTTGACTCCGTTCAAACTTTTCATCCAACATCGTCCAACATTTGACGGAAAACGAGTTCATAGACATCGTTTTCATGGAGATTTGAGTCATTTGACGAGGTAAAAACATTCAAGATGGCGGAATGCGGGAGTGACGAGAGTTTGTTCGAGAGTTTGACGCAGGAACGTGAGGAACCCCTCGTTAAATCTCCTCTGAATAATAAGAATAAAAATGTCGAGAATTCCGAGGAAGATGAGATAGCAAAAGCTACTTCAAGTAAAAAAAAGAGGACTGGTCTGTCAAAGGCAATTAAAACTAAGTCAAGGAAGTGGACTGACGCGAAAATAGACGAGCTTCTTGAAATGCTTGAGGAGCGGGTTTGCTTATGGGATGTGTATTGTTAGTTATTAATTAATAGCACCTGTGTTGGATGTTGTTGCATCCGTTTGAACGTTGGCCAACATTGTCCAACAATGATCCAACATTGTTGGACCAACAATGTTGGACAATGTTGGATCCGTTTAAACAGGCCTTTTACATTCTTACGACAAGTGAGAACTAGGCTTTTGAAGCCCAGTGAAGGTCGCGCAAACTGAATTCATAATTAAGAAATCAGATAATAAATGGCGCAAACAAAGAACCGTTTATTACCCATTTCTTAAAGTGCCACTAACCCCAAAAATTTTTTCTCGCAAATCTAAGAGCCCTTATTGAGTGGATTAGGCCAGTTAATAAATTATTGGTATTGGACGTTTCGTTGATCTTCTGTAGACGACCAAAGTTGCATCTGCATGTCCCATGGCGGAGTAGGAAAGGGAATGGGTATATTCCTGGTGTTACGTCAGACAAGTCAAACTAGGAACTCCTTTGAGCTCTGTCTGGTGAATACATAGAATTTTTTGGGTTGAAAATTCATTTTCCCAACTAACTCAATGTAAAAATTCTATGCTTTCAGCAGACAGAGCTCAAAAAAGAGTTCCTTGTTTGACTTGGCTGACGTCACACCAGGAATATACCCATTCCCTTTCCTTCTCCGCCATGGGACATGCATACGCCAATATTTGCAACTTTGGTGGTTTACAGAAGACCAAAGGAATGTCCAATACCAATAATTTATTCACTGGACTAATCTACTCAATAAGGGCTTTTAGATTTGCGAAAAAAGATTTTTGGGGTTAGTGGCACTTTAACTATAAATTCCACGTGAAACCATTGTCTAATATAATATGCACCAATAACACCAAGTCCCTCTATTTCATAGACCATATTCATAAATGGCCGTGGAATTAATATTCTTTTATGTGCATATAAATTAGCCCCTCTGAACTCGTTCTCATGTGCGAAATTCGAAAGAATCTTTACTCTAAAGCGAGGTCAGAAGGGCTAATTTATATACACCTCAAAAAGCATTAATAATTCATGAGGAAAATTCAAAAGAAATTAGAGTCCGTGTCTTTATATGTGATAAAGATACCTCTTGATTTACATAAACTTTAGCTTTGATTTTCTCGGCTTAGGCAAGGTTATTTTTCAAACTTACTACGCCAATGAACTTATCAAGTGGTTCGTTTTTGAAGCCGTTTAATAAACTCGCAGTTTGTGTTTTATCAGATATAAAAACACTCGGCTTCGCCTCGTGTCTTTATATATATCTGATAAAACACTCCTGCTTGTGTTTTAAAGTACTGTATAATAAACGAGCAGGAGTGTTTTATCAGACATAAAGACACGAGGCGAAGCCGAGTGTTTTTATATCTGATAAAACACAAACTACGAGTTTATTATACGCCTTCAAAAACGAACCACTTGGTAAGTTAATTGGCGGAGTTAGTTTGAAAAACAACCTTGTCTAAGCCGAGAAAATCAAAGCTAAAGTTTATGTAAATCATGAGAAATCTTTATCACATATAAAGATACGATACGGTCGTGATTTTCTTTTGTGTTTTCCTCATGAATTATTAATGAGTTTTTGAATATTACTTCAAAAACTCATTAATAATTTATGAGGAAAACACAAAAGAAAATCATGACCGTATCGTATCTTTATATGTGATAAAGATTTCTCCTGATTTACATAAACTTTAGCTTTGATTTTCTCGGCTTAGACAAGGTTATTTTTCAAACTAACTCCGCCAATCAACTTACCAAGTGGTTCGTTTTTGAAGCCGTTCAATAAACTCGCAGTTCGTGTTTTATCAGATATAAAAACACTCGGCTTCGCCTCGTGTCTTTATATCCGATAAAACACTCCTGCTCGTTTATTAAACAGTACATAAAAGAATTTTAAATAAATAAAATAAATAAATAAATAAATAAATAAATAAATAAATGGTTTATTTCAGATATAAAATGGCACCTACAAGGTGAAATACTTTATATTTACAGAATGGATGTCAAATGGATAATCAAAGAGCTAACAACTAACTACGACTAAAATTTAACTACAGGTTAGATCTAAATTTTGACTGTTTCGAAGGTTACGACCATGTATACTAAACCTAAATCGTCAGCTATTTATGAACAAGGTCTAGAAACTATTCTATTTCGAGTCTATTGCATAAACTCGTGTATCGTGTTTTACCAGGGGTTGCAAACACTCGAGAACAACAAAAACCACTCGGCCTATTACCTTGTAATTTTCAATGTTCTCTCGTGTTTGTAAAACATTCGAAAACAATAAAAATTACTCGGTTAACCACCTTCCTTCTGACCTATAAGTTGATTATTATTCTATCGTTGCCTAGTGTATTTCAACCAACCTGATCTTCTTTCTTGACGCAAAATAATCTCGTGTGATGACGTTTTTGAACTACGATAAACGTTATCCCCGGCTGGTACCCAGGCTCCAATTTAAGACACGCCTCGCGAACAGCTTGGAGCTCATGGGAAATAACCTAGCAAAGAAATCAAGCAAAGCAACATTGAAGTGTCACCATGATGAAAAAATCGCCAGTATTTTTTTTGATCCTGTCATAAATTACATTTAAAATGAGGATGAATGGCGTTTGTGGTTTGTCAGTATCTCATCTCGTTCAGAAAATTTGGAAATATGCAAATTTATGGCTGATGACGTCATTTACTCCAAACAGCGAAATGAAAATCGTAAAAAAAGGAATATCTCTGGAAATAAACAATAGAACCTGCTAAAACTTTGTATGCTTATAGTATCCAATTAAATACACTTCTCTGTGGAACTTTTGTGATTGCCATGTTAAGCGCATGCTCTCAGGTTACTCTAAACCTTAAAAAGGGAATTATCATTTTTGCCTCATTGTTTAAAAATAGAAAGATTTAAACGTTCGAATTACAATGCCTACATAAGCCCTAATCTTCACTTTTATTCGCTAGAGTAAAAGCTACTTGATTGCTGGTAAATAAGCAAATTTAATTTTATCATTGGAGGGGGCCAGGAACCAGCAGTTTCCACGAAAACAACTAAAGTTCCACAGTAAAACGTATTTTATTTAATACTATAAGCATGCAAAATTTGAGCACTTTCTATTGTTTATTTTTAGAGATATTCCTAATTTTACGATTTTCATTTCTCTCGTTTGGAGAAAATGACGTCATCAGCCATATAATTTGCATATTTCCAAAACGTGAATATCTCTTGAACGAGATGAGATATTTACAAACCACAAACGCCGGTCATCCTCATTTTAAATGTATTTTATGATAAGATAAAAAAAAGACTGACGAATTTTCATCACAGTGACACTTTAAGACCTCGTCCACAATTTTTTTTTGAAAACGCAACTTTTTTGTTACGGATTAGCCTTCCGTCCACACGTAAACGATGAAGTGGATATCAAAAACGCAACTTTTCAAGGACGGGCTCCATAATGGAACTTTTTGAAAACGTCCTTTTCAGGTTCTCGTGTAGGCTCGATTTCCAGCCGTCTCCCGGTATACTCACTTTCCCTAGTTCTTGTATGGACGCGGAATTTTTTAAAAACAGGTAAAAAAAGTTGCGTTTTGAAACGAAAACGGATACGTGTGGACAAGACCCAGGTTTCAAGAAGCAGGGGCGGATCTAGAGGGGTGCGAGCGTGGCTTGAGCCACGGTCAGATTTTCCTAATTATTCCAAATTAAATAATATAATTGATATTTCAAAAATAAAAAACTATTAATAACAAAAGGATAGTTGACGTAAGAACGACATTAGCCACCGTAAAAATACTAAACCGATTGTCAAAATAGCAGCGGATTTTCACATCTTTGACAATCAGTTGCACCGCAATCGGTCTCAGGTAGTTAGAAGTCCGAGAATGTGGCGAGAGTGGCCGAAAAAGTTACCGAACGTGCTACGAATTCGCTGAAGAAATTGGAGAACACTTCTGCTAAATTCAGCCACGGTCAGCGGAGCGATCTGCTAAATTCAGCCACGGTCAGCGGACTATTAAGGGGTGCAAACCAATCAGAGAGCCAGAATAGAGTGGCTGAATTTGGCGGGAGCCACGGTCAGCCACCCTTGCCATATCTTGTTACAATTTTATTGCGAAATAATGCAATCAAATCGTCGGCTCCGGTAGTCGGTAGTGCACGTCAGTCTGTCTTGACCGGAGTTCTTCAGAATGATATTAAAGAATGGCTGCGTGTATGGAGGGACAATGATTGTGCCTGTGACAGATAGTCGAAATACTAGATGGTAAGTTCACAAGAAAATTAAGGAAGAGATGTTGGTTTGTTTGGTTTCTTTATTTATAGTACGAGTTCCTCTCTACTAAAATTGTTGATCGTCAGACGCTAGTTACTATATTAATAAGACTGTGGTGTTTATACTCAGACTATATAAATCTTTAAAGCGTTGATCAATTTGAAGAACAAGCATGAGATCAAACCGAGAGCCGCGACCTCTCGCTCTCTCTCTCTCATTACATTATTTATTAATATAATTCTCATCGACTGAAACACAGCATTTCTATCATGGTTCAACTTTGAAATATTATCTGCAAGACTCGGAGACTTGTCAGTCGCGTCGCGGGATTTAACACTCTCTTATTCGTTTGACGTTTCGAACTATTATTTATATTATTAGTTTACAGACTGTAAAGAGCGACGATATTTACGAATCTATTTACTAACTCAGTTTACATCTTCTGGCTCTCATCAACTCCATTGTTGTTATTCTCGCTTTATCGAGGGAAAGAGTCCGAAAGACAGTATAAAACGTAAAGGGACTCCATTTCCTGATCTGGAGTATGACAAATGCTAGCTGATACCTATAAATTGTTAATATTAATATTACACTAGCAGGGTTGCTTTGATTATTCTTGTTTCAAGTAAAAATTGGCTGGCATTAGACAGAATACTCAATAGAATTCTAAATAATGACCAAAGGATACCCAGCTGCTTGACTGGTTAGTTTATATGTCACACAAAACTCGTTAAACATACATTACGATTCATATTGGGTCAATTACTCCTAAACATTTTATTGAATAATTAGAAGATCTTGGCTAGATCTCTCTCAAAATGCAGGAAATGCGTTTTCAGAGACTCTAATTTTCAAAATTTTCCGGGGGGGCATGCCCCCGGACCCCCCTAGATTGTTGGCCACGGTCAGATTTTAGGCTAGATCCGCCACTGAAGAAGTGAAGTGTTTTTTGAAACATTTAGGGCTCCACTCGAAACGTCAGTATTTCGTTATGTGATAGAGTGACACACCCCCTGCTGTGATTGACTGGAAGGAGAATGTACACGAGGGTTGTCGTTGTTGTGAGAGCGCGAGCTAGAAGGTAGGCTCGGTTTCCAGCCTTGTTTCGGGCTGCGACCCGCCCCCGAAATCACGGCTGGGTTCGTGAGCTTGTCATTGTCAATTTCCACCAATCACAAACGCGCCTGCACATTTTCAGCAGGCATATATTATTGAACATTTGTATAAATCATCGTGACAGCCCAGGCGTACGACCGAATTTTCGAAACTTTTGAAGATTATTTTTTAAAAGATTTGCAACGTGACCATTAGTGGCCAAGATGTGTTTGCCATTTAACCTACTAGGCCAGGAAAATCACTGATATTTCAGTCAGTGTCAATACTTTGTTGATATTAACTCGAAATCAATCACAACTGCGATTTCGCCTTTGATTTCTTTCATGGAAGATGATCAGATACGGTTTCTCAAGTCAGTTTGAATCACGGCAGAGTTCGGCGACGATTTATAGAACGACGAAGATGCTAAAAAGCTAATTGAACCTGGTGAATGTCATACTGTTTATTTACATTAATACCGTTTCAGACCGTTTGTGTCTTCGTGAAATGGCGGGCCTATAAATTGTTGATTAAAGATGTCCATAAGAGAAGATTGCACCTTGCTTCAGTTCATGAAGCTCACTGAATTATAAGTCGTGTCTTTGCTGCATTTCTGCCATTTCAAACATCTGCGATTTATCGTGCACTGACTCTGTTAGTCTGTTTATAATGTTGGTTGGATGAATGACAAAAATATCTTTGCCGTGGGTAAATTATGCATTACGTCACAGACATAACAAGCCGCTCACGCGTCCAGCCGTTCGTAGAGGGCGGGTAAAGTCCCGCGAGTCGAGATAAGGCTGGAAATCGAGCCTAGCTAGAAGGAAGGGTGTTATTTTGTGAATAAAAGATATACATTTATTTATTGTCTGACTGACTCTACCACATTTGGTGGCAGCGGTGTCGGAGTTGCACTGAAGGAAAACCCCAGTAAGTCGCGAACCCATTTGATTACACCGCTCAAGTGAACTGGTATAGTCTCATCGTCTGGCAATAGCCTACGAGCGAGTAAACAAGTTTATTAAACCGTATATAATGGCACAGAGCCTTCGAAGTCGACGGGAAAATTCCCCCGATGATGCTAGCTCAGTACAAGGCCATCAGGATTCGTCTTCAAACGACTTACTTGACTTTATGAAGATGATGGCTGAAGAAAGGAAGCAAGAACGCGAAGCTGAACAACGGCGCCAAGAAGCGGATTTACAACGCTTTCACGAACTCTTCTCAACCATGTGGCAAAGACAGGAACAGATCGATAAAAATCGTGATGAGGAGCAACGACGCAAAGAGGAAATCGAACTTCGCAACCGTGTTGAACGAGACCAACGCGAAAACGACGAGAAACGACAATGGGAAGAGCGCTTGGAAAACGAACGGCGAGAATGGTTCACTACTTTCCGACCTGAGTTGTCTAGCCGTGAGCCCAATTTGAAGCGCATGGTTCACAATGATGACATTGAGAACTTCTTGACAATGTTTGAAAGAGTCGCGACGGCTTATGAGTGGAAAGACGACATGTGGGCTTTGAAATTAGCTCCCTTGCTTATCGGACCAGCTCAAGCAGCGTTTGCGAACATGGCAAAAGAGGATTCAACCGACTATCACAAGGTAAAAGCCGCTATCCTGAAACGCTACGATATCAACGAGGAAACGTATCGGCAACGCTTCCGTACAGCGCGTCCAAAGCCAAACGAGAGCTTTACCGAGTTTCAAGTGCGAATCCGTGATTTGTTTACGAAGTGGACCCATTCAGACACTTGTCAGGTCCCGAAGTTGGTCGATACCTTGATCCTCGAACAAGTTCTAAACTCATTCCCCACAACTCTACAAGTTTGGGTTAGAGAACAGAAACCGAAGTCACCAGCCGAGGCAGCCGAATTGGCAGACAATTATCTCCTAGCGAGGAAAGCGACACCGTCTAGCGAACCTCCAAGATGTTATCTATGTAAACAACCTGGTCACTTTGCTCGCGAATGTCCCGAAACACCGCTACCTCGTCGAAACACAAAACCACCAACGGACAGCAAAACACTAGGACCGAGGGATTTTCAGACCAAACCAAAGGACATCCGTTGTTTTTCATGCCAACAACTCGGACACATTTCTACACAGTGCCCAGCCAAGGGTAACCCTAGCAATGGATCAAGTTACTTCGCACAGACAATACGGAACAAAACAAACAATGATATTTTTAGATCTCTGCCGGAAAACGAGTTTCGCTGCACAGGAACTGTCGAAGGTCAAGATGTAGAGATTCTTTTTGATACGGGTTGCTCCAAAACGTTGGTTCATGCTGAATTGGTCGCCAAAGAGAAACTCAATTGGGAAAGAACAGTCAAACTTTGTTGTGCACATGGGAATGTTGAGACCTACCCGACAGCGGAAATTAACATTGTGGTTAAGAACAACAGTTACACCTTAACCGCCGGCGTTTGCCCCAATTTACCTCGGCCAGTTCTCCTGGGCCGTGATATCGGTAACTTACTCGAACTAACCATTCAGGCGGAGTCCGCTTTCGGTGTTTTTACCAGAGCGCAAACCCGTCGTAATGAAAAGCAAGAGGCAGTGGAACTCGTACGCGAAATGGTTTGCCAAGTTAAACCCAAATCGCTGGAGGAAATTTCTTCCCAAGAAGACAACCAGATAACTGAGCCATCGCCATCCTCTACAAAACCTACACAGGCGGAAGACACCGGCATTCAATTCCCGGAAGAATTTTTCTCACCGGACAATGACCTTTTTGTCGCGAACACAAAGCGTAGAAATTCGAAGGCCCTGAAAAAAAAGGTGAAGCGCACATTTGCTCAAACGAATGTACCAACGATTTCCGATGAATCTCCATCGACGGCGGTCATCCATAATCCGGGTCAGGACCGCAGTGCTGACAACAACCAACTGTCTGGGTCTCCCATTGATACCTCGCAATTTACGTATGACCGTGTGGAACTTCAGAAGCTACAGAGAGAGGATGCCACATTAGAGAAAATGCGCCAATGTGCTGAAGGAAAAGAAACATCTAACAAAGACAACATTTCCTTCCAATATGTAAATGATATCTTGTATCGACGCTGGCTGACAACGAATCCACAGAGGGACCATCTTGACGAAGAGTATGACCAGATCGTATTGCCCAAGCCCTACCGTCGCAAGGTTCTTGAAATGGCCCATGACATCCCGATGGCTGGTCACCTTGGCAAGAAGAAAACAACAGAACGAATCCTGCGGCGTTTTTACTGGCCCCGAATGTTCCATGACATTCAACAGTACTGCAAATCTTGTGAGGTGTGCCAGAAGACCAGTAAGAGCAAACAGAATGCAAAAGCCAAACTGATTCCACTACCCATCATTGGAGAGCCATTTTCCCGTATCGCCATGGATATCGTTGGTCCACTAGATCGCAGTTCTTCTGGAAATCGCTACATTCTGGTTGTATGTGATTACGCGACACGTTATCCGGAGGCGATACCTATGCGAAGCTGTGAAGCCGAGAAAATTGCTGAGGAGCTGCTCAAGATTTTCTCCAGAGTTGGCATTCCAAAAGAAGTCCTCACTGATCAAGGCTCTAATTTCACATCCAAATTCCTGGCACAAATCTACCAACAACTGGGTATCCAAGCACTTAAAACCAGTCCTTATCATCCACAATGTGACGGCTTAACCGAGCGATTTAATGGAACATTGGTTTCTATGCTACGACGTACGACAAAAGATAACCCCAAGGCATGGGATAAGATGTTACCTTACATCTTGTTTGCTTATCGCGAGGTCCCACAACTCTCAACTGGCTTCTCTCCGTTCGAGCTATTATATGGCAGAGATGTTCGTGGACCACTAGACATTCTGAAAGAATCATTCGAAGGCGCCACAGAGGAATCGGAATGTGTGTCATCTTACCTTCTACGTACAAGAGAAACCCTGGGTCAGATGTCTGAGATTGCCCAAGCAAACTTGGCAAAAGCACAAGCAAAACAAAAGTTATGGTATGACAAAACCGCTCGAGAGAAGGAGTTCCAAGCTGGTCAGCAAGTTTTGGTACTTCTGCCTTCCAGCACCAGCAAACTCCATGCAGAGTGGCAAGGCCCCTACAATATCATTAAGAAGATTGGTCCAGTAAACTACCAAGTTGATATGAGCGACAAACAGAAGAATCTGCGTATATTCCACGTCAACATGTTGAAGGAGTGGCACCAACCAACCAACACCGGTTTCTACTCTAATGCAAGTCCTACCGGCGACGATGACCACGCCGAAGATATCTGTGACGATATACCTACACCAGAAAGCTCCAAATCGGTAGGGAACGTAATTTTCAACGCTGCTCTTGATGACCGCAAGAAAGCACAGCTTCAAACAGTCATAGATGAATTTACAGATGTTATCCAAACCTCACCTGGCCGAACTGACACATGTACTCACAAGATAGTTACAACAGAAGTTCAGCCCATTCGCCAACGACAGTACCGGCTACCACAGTCACAAATGCAGACCGTCAAAGACGAACTAACGAAAATGCAAGAAATGGATATCATCGAACCTTCTCGAAGTGAATGGGCAGCTCCAATAGTCCTCGTTCCGAAACAGGACGGAACAGTTCGCTTCTGTGTCGACTACCGTCGCTTAAACGCAGTATCCCGCTTTGATGCTTATCCAATGCCCCGGACAGATGACATTATCGATAAGCTCGGAAAGGCGCAGTACATTTCTACCATTGATTTGACGAGGGAATATTGGCAGATCCCAATGGACGAAACATCAAAAGAGAAAACCGCATTTGTGACACCGTTTGGGCTCTACCAGTTCAAGACCATGCCATTTGGTCTACACGGTGCGCCGGCGACATTCCAAAGGATGATGGACGATATCCTCCACGGTACAGAAGAGTTCTGTGATGCCCTTCTTGACGACATTGTCATATTCAGCACCACCTGGAATGACCACGTATCACACCTCCGCGAGATATTAGAGCGCCTCCGCCAAGCTGGATTGACAGCTAATCCAAAGAAATGCAGTTTTGCCATGGCACACGTCAATTTCCTGGGACATACAGTTGGTGGTGGTACTGTGGAACCACAAACAACCAAGGTAACTGCGGTTCAACAATTTCCAAGACCTGCAACGAAGACGGAAGTTCGGTCCTTCCTGGGGTTAACGGGATATTACCGGAAGTTTATACCTGACTACGCCACCATTGCTGCCCCTCTATCCGACCTGACTAAGAAGAGTAACCAAACGTTCTGCTGGAATGAAGAGTGCGAGCTGGCATTTAAGCGGCTTAAGGAGATCCTTATTTCATCACCAGTTCTGCATAATCCCGATTTTGACAAAGAATTTATACTCCAGACCGATGCATCACTACGAGGAATTGGTGCAGTTTTGACGCAAGTGGACAGCGACGGCGACGAACATCCGGTAGTCTACCTCAGTCGCAAGCTACTCCCAAGGGAACAACGATACTCTGCCACTGAAACAGAATGCTTGGCTATTGTTTGGGCAATTGAAACTCTCCGCGTTTATCTGTATGGCCGACACTTTCAAGTTGTCACTGACCACAAAGCTCTCCAGTGGCTCGACCGAATGCAGAACACAAACAACCGTTTGACCAACTGGTGTTTAAAGTTACAGCAGTATAGCTTCAACGTGGTTCATCGAAGTGGCAAAGATAATCTTAATGCAGACTCTTTATCCCGGATTTAAGAGAACAGTCAAACTATACTGAACATTAACTTAACGTTGCAGATAGCATGGGATATTTATAATTCCGTTTCTATGAGTTAACATTATAAACCTTTTAACTAAGTCTCTTCGGACAGTTGACATTATTGTTAAAATAAAATTTACAAATTTTATTTCCTGAAGGAAGGGGAAGTGTGATAGAGTGACACACCCCCTGCTGTGATTGACTGGAAGGAGAATGTACACGAGGGTTGTCGTTGTCGTGAGAGCGCGAGCTAGAAGGAAGGGTGTTATTTTGTGAATAAAAGATATACATTTATTTATTGTCTGACTGACTCTACCACACGTTATCAAAACTATTTTCGGCAGTTTACCCGACCTTTTCACTTCAATTGCATGGTCTATCTAAAACACTGCATACGCAGCATTCTACTCTTCTACTCAGTAAGTTTCAAGTTAGGAATCGAACCCGTGACCCTGCGATTCCAACGCTTAGTAACGAGTT
>OZ036010.1:10031619-10057082 GCA_964035015.1 Corallium rubrum
CTAAACATCTATCCGAACAATACCGTTTTTTATTGAAGAAATAGAACAATCGTTAGAGTTCACAGAGTATCATATAGGCGGAACTGTCACATCCAGTTATTTGTTTGTCATTGTATTGTTAATCGTAGCGTAGGCGTATAGTCTGTAATTGTAAACCGTAGTCGTCTGCAATCATTGTATTTTGTAACTATCCGTTGAAGGCTGCAGTCTGGCAGCCGAAAGCTCGTAATAAATAAATATTTTCAACCAGATAACGTCTCCAAAATCATCATCCAGAAACTGCATCTATACTTTGTTTATTTGAAACAGTATGTTTAGTTTGAGTGGAGCTTGCCAGTTTTTTTGAAAAATGATGCGCGCGCAACAACCTGAAACTCGCCTATAGACCGCCGCCATCACGATTTAATGGAGCGTGGATTAGTAGTGATAATTTTTGAATAATTCAAAACAACGATCACCCCTGATGAAGACACTAGATCGGAGTGTCGAAAGGTTTCAAAAAACGTTTAAGCCTTAGAAGTAGCCGTTAAACTATGTCTGAATATTACTTTACTTGAGAAGAATTCGTTTCAAACCAAAGCCAAACACTTCATACAGTTAATAACTCTTACCATAAACGAGACTTTTTCCTGATAAGATGACTATAATTAACTGGATATCCTTGAACGTCGCTTTAATCTGGGAAAACAGGGGTTGAACCTTTACCAAAAATAGAAATAGATTACACAGATAAGCAAATTAAACTCTGAACTTGAAGGGTCATACCTTTTTATCAGGGTTCCTCTATACTTCATGAAAACACATGTTACTGTTTGACCCTTTTAGACGGTGACTCTTGCCGTATGGTTACCCTACCACCATGTAAACACACGTTATCTTTTGAACCTTCTAGAAAAGTTATTCTTGCAGTAAGGTTACGCTACCCATGTAAACACCTTAGAGAATAGTGAAACGATGACATGTGACCCTTGCAGTAGGGTTACCCCACCACTATGTAAACACACGTTACCTTTTGACCATTCTAAAAGGGCTACACTTGCAGTATGGTCACCCTATCACAATGTACATGTAAGCACAGGTTATCGTTTGATCATTCTAGAAGAGTGACCCTTGCAGTAGGGTTACACCACCACCATGTAAACACACGTTATCGTTTGACCATTCTAGAAGAGTGACCCTGGGAGTAGGGTTATATCCCACCACCATGTAAACACGCGTTATCTTTGATCCTTCTAGAAGGATGATCCTTGCAGTAAGGTTATCCTAACACCATGTAAACACACGTTATCTTCTGACGATTCTAAAAGGGTGACCTTGCAGTAAGGTTACCCCACCACCATGTAAACACACGTTATCTTTTGAACCTTCTAGAAAAGTGACTCTTGCATTAAGGTTACGTTACCACCAGGTAAACACATGTCATCGTTTGACTATTCTAGAAGGGTGACCTTTGCAGTAGGGTTACCCCACCACTATGTAAACACACATTACCTTTTGATCATTCTAAAAGGGCTACACTTGCAGTATGGTCACCCTATCACAATGTACATGTAAGCACAGGTTATCGTTTGGCCATTCTAGAAGAGTGACCCTGGGAGTAGGGTTATACCCCACCACCATGTTAACACGCGTTATCTTTTGACCCTTCTAGAAGGATGATCCTTGCGGTAAGGTTACCCTAACACCATGTAAACACACGTTATCTCGTGACCATTCTAAAAGGGTGACCTTGCAGTAAGGTTACACACGTAAAAATCTCACAGCTTGTCAACAGGATGTGTTCGCAACAGGCTTGTAGCAAGGCTGGGAACAAGTTGTAACAATGCTGTTCATTCAAGAAACTGCTACAACCTTGTTAGCATCAACCTGTTAACAACTTGTTAAGTGCAGAGCGGTAACAGGTTGTTGGAATAACTTGTCATCAGTCTGTGGAGTCATCAGCCTTGTTACAAGTTGTCAACAACCTGTTACAGACATGTTAACAGACTGGGACAGCCAGTGCGAACACATGACGATGACAGCCTGTTGAACAGCCTTGTAACAACTTGCTTGCAGGAATGTAACAGCTTGTGCGTTTTTACGCGTGTACCCCACCACCATGCAAACACACGTTTACTTATCTATACACCCTTTTAAAAGGGTGACTCTTGCAATAGAGTAAGGTTATCCCATCACAATTTAAACAGCCCCTGTGATATCAATAAATTTTACCTCCTTTTCGTTTCTGGCATATTTGATGAAACACGGCTGTGCTGAGATTGGCATTCCGGATTCGGTGCATGCCCTGGTCAA
Source organism: Corallium rubrum (assembly GCA_964035015.1). NCBI lineage: Eukaryota > Metazoa > Cnidaria > Anthozoa > Scleralcyonacea > Coralliidae > Corallium > Corallium rubrum. Next base: position 10,033,912 of record OZ036010.1, read on the forward strand.
TTTCTGGGTCAAACCTCGCAAAGTCTCTTCGTTACATTTCTTGGGATGAGCGAAACAGACAATGGCCCATTCCTTGATATCGACACCGTGGAATAACTGTTTGCCTTTCATTACCCACACACCTAGAGCAAAGAGAAGAGAACGAGAACGTAATGTAATACATACAAAATATTAAGTATCAGTGATGCCTTCGCTATTAGAAACAACGAAGTGTGTGATTACATGAAGTAAAGTAAAGTAAAGTAAAGTAAAGTAAAGTAAAGTAAAGTAAAGTAAAGTAAAGTAAAGTGAAGTGAAGTGAAGTGAAGTGAAGTGAAGTGAAGTGAAGTGAAGTGAAGTGAAGTGAAGTGAAGTGAAGTGAAGTGAAGTGAAGTGAAGTGAAGTGAAGTGAAGTGAAGTGAAGTGAAGTGAAGTGAAGTGAAGAAGTGAAGGGAAGAAGTGCAGTGAAGTGAAGAAGTGCAGTAAAGTAGATTGACGTGACGTGAAGTGAAGTGAAGTGAAGTGAAGTGAAGTGAAGTGAAGTGAAGTGAAGTGAAGTGAAGTGAAGTGAAGTGACGTGACGTGACGTGACGTGACGTGAAGTGAAGTGAAGTGAAGTGAAGTGAAGTGAAGTGAAGTGAAGTGAAGTGAAGTGAAGTGAAGTGAAGTGAAGTGAAGTGAAGTGAAGTGAAGTGAAGTGAGAAGAAGTGAAGTGAAATAGAGTGCAGTGTAGTGTGGTGAGGTGAATTAAAATGGAATTAAGTAAAGAGAAATAAAGCAAAGCAAAGTGAAGTGAAGTGAAGTGAAGTGAAGTGAAGTGAAGTGAAGTGAAGTGAAGTGAAGTGAAGTGAAGTGAAGTGAAGTGAAGTGAAGTGAAGTGAAGTGAAGTGCAGTAAAGTAAAGTAAAGAAAAGTGAAGTACAGTGGAGTAGAGTGAAGTGGATTGAAATGAAATGAAGTGAAACGAAAAAGACGTCTAAAATAAATATACCATTTCGTGGAACTTCAGTGACTTTCTCCTAAAAGAAAATACATTTATGAAAGGAATTCTTAACTTTTATTAAACACGCGGGAAGTCGATGAAACACGAGAAAATGACAATTTATTTTGTGCCTGAATCGTGGCTTACAGAAGATTATATCAAATTTAAAAGCCAACAAGCTGACTAATTAACCACATTGGCTGGGCTGTGGTTAGGTACAATAAAAGTAGCGTGCTGCGTAGGCAGTGTAGAAACAACAATCGAAATATAGTAAGGTTAGATATACTGTCGAAACAGATAACGTAGTAGTCTAACGTTTCGAGCGAAGGCCCTTCGTCAGAGAGAAACGTTAGATTACTACGTTAGACTACTACTAAAGGTTTCTCTCTGACGAAGGCCCTTCGCTCGAAACATTAGACTCCTACGTTCTCTGTTTCGGCAGTATATCTAACCTTAACTATAGTTAGTTAGTTAGTTAGTTAGTTAGTTAGTTAGTTAGTTAGTTAGTTAGTTAGTTAGTTAGTTAGTTAGTTAGTTAGTTAGTTAGTTAGTTAGTTAGTTAGTTAGTTAGTTAGTTAGTTAGCTTAATATATTATATCACAATATTGAGGGTCATCAATTTGGAAACTATAATTAGAAATAATACTAGTCTAATAGTATTTTAAATGTACTTAAAAAGCTCATTAATAATTCATGAGGAAAACACAAAGAAAAATCGTAACCGTGTCGTGGTTTTATATGTGATAAAACATTCTCCTGATTTACATAAACTTTAGCTTTGATTTTCTCGCCTTAGACAACGTTATTTTTCAAAATTACTACGCCAAACACTCGCAGAACGTGTTTTATCAGATCTAAAAAACTCGGCTTCGCCTCGTGTTTTATATCTGATAAAACACTCCTACTATTATAACAATACCACTACTATTAAATAATAACACTAATAGTAAATTGGTAGCAATGAATCAATAGTAATAAGAATAATTACAGGTACACACATACATAGGAAATTATATCTACATAAAGTAATAAAATAAAATAGAGATGGAAAAGCAACCAAAAAAAAGCAAGAAGTAAAAAAAATATATAAATTATTCAAAAATTTGAACTTCTTGCTGTCAAAGTTTTTTAGGGAACGTTAAACTTTTGGTATAATTTCTAACATTAATTCTTAATATAATTTTTAAACTTAAATTGTAATATATCGCAAATATTTTATCTTTTATCTTTTACTCATTGCATGACTACAGGACACACATTGATAACAGCAGTCTTAAAACTGTTGAAGTGTCCATTCTGTATAAATATTCGTTTTATTATTATTATTATTATTATTATTATTATTATTATTATTATTATTATTATTATTATTATTATTATTATTATTATTATTATTATTATTATTATAAGAAGAATAATCAGTAAGTGTGTGATGAATGTTGTCAAACCAGATGTAATGGAAGCAAGTGGTTCACTTCAGGTCTGTGCAGGTCAATCTTCCGGAAGTGAAGCTGCAATCCATGCCATGCGTAATATATTTCATGCAGATGACACAGATGCGATCTTGCTCATCGATGCCTCCAATGCTTTCAACGCCCTGAATAGAGCTGCCGCTCTCCACAACACCAGAGTTCTATGCCCGACTATTGCGACCTATGCGATAAATACGTATAGGGTACCATCACGATTGTTTATAGTTGGAGGCCAGGAACTCAAATCATCTGAAGGTATGACACAAGGTGACCCCATCTCAATGGCCCTCTACGCAATAGGCCTTCAACCACTCATCACACACTTGCATCTTGCAAGTTCCACAAAACAGTGCTGGTTTGCCGACGATGCAAGTGGAGCAGGATCTACAACGCAGTTAAAGAAGTGGTGGGACACATTGGCAGAAACTGGGCCTGACTATGGTTACTATCCAAAGGATGAGAAATGTTGGTTAATCGTAAAACCGGATAAAGAAGAAATCGCAAGGGAGACCTTTGGAGAAACTGCCATCAACATCACAACGGAAGGACAGAAACATCTAGGAGCAGTAGTTGGATCGAGATCTTACCTGACCGAATATGTCAACGAGAAAGTAGAAGAATGGATAAAAGAGATAACCAAGTTAGCTGAATTTGCAACAACACATCCTCAAGCAAGTTACGCCGTTTATACCTTTGGCCTGAAACATCGATGGACATATTTCTTGCGAACTCTACCCGAAATTCAAGATCTAATACAACCATTAGAGAATGCAATAGCCAAGGTCTTCCTACCAGCTTTGACAGACCACGAGTGCACCCAACTTGAGCGCGACATTCTGGCACTACCAGTGAGAAAGGGTGGTCTTGGAGTCACAAACCCATGCCAAGAAGCAGATGAAGAATACGCAGCGTCCACAAAGATAACAGCCCCATTGGTGGAACAAATCAAATCACAAATGCATGAACTACCTGATAATTCCAGAATACAAACGCTGAAACAGATGGTACGGAAAGAGAAAAACGAGGTTATTAACGAAAAAGCTGAAGTCATCAACAGCTCAGTATCGCAAAAGGTGAAGCGAATGTTGGAATTTGCCTCAGAGAAAGGAGCCTCTACCTGGTTGACAGCTATTCCGATTTCAGAGATGGGCTTTACTTTAAGCAAGCGTGAGTTCAGAGATGCATTGAAGTTAAGATATGATTGGCCTTTCAACGATAACCCATCGAAGTGTGTATGCGGAGAGTCCTTTAGCACAGACCATGCAGTGATATGTAGACGAGGAGGGTTCATCATTCAACGCCACAATGAATTACGAGATTTGGAAGCTGAACTCCTGAATACCGTTTGCAACGATGTACAGATCGAACCAGTGTTGCAAGAAGTCAATGGCGAAGCCCTAAACCCTGGATCAAACAAATCAGCGGACGCCCGACTTGATGTACATGCACGTGGTTTTTGGGAGAAACAAAGATCTGCATTCTTCGATGTCCGGGTATGTCACCCAAATGCAGAATCTTACATAGATCTAACTCCTAAACAGATCTACCGCATGCATGAGAATGAGAAGAAACGTATGTATAACAGACGGGTCACAGATATAGAACAAGGAACATTTACACCGCTGATATTTACAACAACTGGTGGAATGGGAGAAGAGTGTCTGAGATATCACAGTCGATTAGCTGAGCTACTCGCTAATAAGAAAGGAGAGATGTATTCGAAGACAATGGCGTGGATAAGAGCAAAGATATCCTTTTCAATCCTTCGATCAGCTCTGTTATGTCTTAGAGGGTCTAGAGTGATAAGAAGAGTACATTGTAATGTTAAAGATATTGATTTAGACATAGAGACTGGTGTTGCAAGGATCCATTAGTTGAAGTTCTTAAAGATTAGATTTGGAAAAGAAAAATATTTTAATCTATATTTATAATATTATTATCTATTATTATTATCTATAATTATAATCTATATCTGTAATTATCGTAAGTTAAGTTGTTTGTTTTTTTTTCTGAATGAAACTGTATTTTTTAACTTTGGATGTACATTTTAACTAATTTAATATTTGAACGGATTTTATATATTTTTAATTGAACTAACTGACATTAATTGATTGACATTATTGAAAAAGTGTACTAAGTATTTAAATTCTAAATAAAATTATTATTATTATTATATTATTATTATTATTATTATTATTATTATTATTATTATTATTATTATTATTATTAGTTAGCAGCATATCGTCAAAAAATGAACGAAATTTTGAAACAAAAGCGTGTTCTGGTCAATGACGTCATTTCCGGTAACTAAGGTTCACAGTGTAAAAATCCAAGAAGATGAAATTTTCGAACGACGAAATATATTACTTTCGTTTTACTCGGGCTTCTGTGGTAGGCCCGAGTATTAACTCTTTCCTGTCCTAATTGGTCTTTAGTATTTTTTTATGACTAACGCCAAACGACTTTGCATTTTTCGCAACTGGTCCCGGTTTGGTCTTAAAAGGTATGTATTCTACACTCGAATTTTCCTTCACCCAAAATCCTTAGAACATGCCTTGTAATCGAGTGAAATGCCCAATATTACTTATAATATACCCAATTCTCTCCTGGCATTACCACCTTATTATATATACAGAACTCGCAATCAAGCTCTCGGCAACGCCGTCCGTGGCTCAGTGGTCAGAGCATTGCACTAGAATCGCAAGGTCGTGGGTTAAATTCCTGCCGGAAGGCCTGTGTAGTTGCATTTTTCGCAACTGGTCCCGGTTTGGTCTTAAACTGTATATATTCTACACTCGAATTTTCCTTCACCCAAAATCCTTAGTATAGACTTTATTCACCTCTGGGGAAGCCCTCGGACAGGAATGAGTTATAAACTATCTCTCTAACTCTTTCCAGTCCGAATTGGTCTTTAGTATTTTATTCTGGCTAACGCCAGACGATTTTATTCACTTCTGGGGAAGCCCCCGGACAGGAATGAGTTAAATTTGGCTGTGTCGTTTCTATTCTTTTTTGCATGGCGAATTGCCATTTTTGCGCAATCCTCGCCCCACAGTACGTCGATCGACGTCTTCATTAGAATTTCTTCTGCACAGCTATAGATTTCGAGATTTATACAGCCAACTAAAGCAAGTGTCTTTGTTTTGGTTTTGCTTTAGATAGATAGATAGATAGATAGATAGACAGACAGACAGACAGACAGACAGACAGACAGACAGACAGACAGACAGACAGACAGACAGGCAGGCAGGCAGGCAGGCAGGCAGGCAGGCAGGCAGGCAGGCAGGCAGGCAGGCAGGCAGGCAGGCAGGCAGGCAGGCAGGCAGGCAGGCAGGCAGGCAGGCAGGCAGGCAGGCAGGCAGGCAGGCAGGCAGGCAGGCAGGCAGGCAGGCAGGCAGGCAGACAGACAGACAGACAGACAGACAGACAGACAGACAGACAGACAGACAGACAGACAGACAGACAGACAGACAGACAGACAGATAGATAGATAGATAGATAGATAGATAGATAGATAGGTAGATAAACAGACAGACAGACAGATAGATAGATAGATAGTTTGTCTTTGTTCATAAAATAATTATATCACACATATGAAGACAATCTATTTCAACCGAGTGAACGCCTAAGCAGGCGTCTCGTTCGCACGAAAATCAAAAGTTTAAAAAAATGTAAAATCTTCGCAAACATTTAAATTATGATGCCGGAATCAATATGTTTTCATAGTTTCTAATCTTTTGCATTATTATATAAAAATAAAACTTACTTTTCCACCAAAGACCAGTCTGGGAGGAGGTAGTACTCTTCCGCTGACGGAGACCATTTCTTGATTAACTGTTATTCCAAAATCTTGACAATGTTTGTCGTTTGAAAAGTTTGCCTTGTGCAACTACACGAAAAAGAATAAGTATAGTTATATGGAGGCCATTAAATGAGAATGAAATCAAATGAAATAGTGACGAAAGGAGAAGAGATGAGATGTGATAAGATGAGACGGAATGGAATGGGACGAGGTGAGAAGACATGAGATGAGATGAGATGAGATGAGATGAGATGAGATGAGATGAGATGAGATGAGATGAGATGAGATGAGATGAGATGAGATGAGATGAGATGAGGTGAGAAGACATGAGATGAGATGAGATGAGATGAGATGAGATGAGATGAGATGAGATGAGATGAGATGAGATGAGATGAGATGAGATGAGGTGAGAAGACATGAGATGAGATGAGATGAGATGAGATGAGATGAGATGAGATGAGATGAGATGAGATGAGATGAGATGAGATGAGATGAGATGAGATGAGATGAGATGAGATGAGATGAGATGAGATGAGATGAGATGAGTGGGGTTTGGGGTTTGGCGGGGATATCTCGAAGAATATATATTCAGTCTCTTAGGTAGGCCACGAAAAAGTTGTCGATGGTTATAAGCCGTTACGGGTCGTATGGTACTTTTACGGGTCGTTACAAACGGTAAAAAGGTCATTATATATTCAGTGTGGCTAAGGTAGGCCACGAAAATGTTGTCGATCCGTACGAGCCGCTACGGGTCGTATGCTACTTTTACGGCATAAGAGGCAATGATATATGATAATTATAATTGCCATTTGAGATATATATTTATGGGTTTGAGGTTTTAAAAGAACGAGGCAATCATATATGTTGTAGATTGCGTTTTGAAGGAGGTAATGACATATAATAATTGCCATTTGAGATATATATTTAGGGTGTTCGAGGTTTTAAAAGAAGGCAATATTATATATACTATATATATATATATATATATATATATATATATATATATATATATATATATATATATATACTGTATATATGATGTTGTAGATTGCGTTTGAGGGAGTTATTTAGGGTTGTGAAGGAGGCAATGATATATAATAATTGCCATTTGAGATATAAATATTTAGGGGTTTGAGGTTTTCAAAGAACGAGGCAACTATATGATAATTGCCATTTGGGAATTTTATTTAGGGTTTCCGGTTTTGCCGTTTTGAAAGAAAGAGGCAATGATAAATGATAACTGGTATTTGAGAGAGATACTTTAATAGCGTTGTGAAAGGAGGCAGTGATATATAATAATTGCCATTTGAGATATATATTTAGCGGTTTCAGATTTTGAAAGAACGAGGCAATGATATATGATAATTGTCATGCATACTTAATATCTAATGAGCCATTATACGGATGGTAAGAACGCGTCAAAGTAACATAAGACTCATTAGGAATGGTACGGATGGACAACATCCAACATGGACAAGAGGAAGAGGAAGAGGAAGAGGAAGAGGAAGAGAAGGGCATAGTAAATATTTTCTTACCAGTTCAATAATTTCTTGTTGTCTTTCCGGAGCAGGTTTTGCCGTACACTTTATCATCTTCGTTGTCTGTTTGTCTGTAAGTTTCTTCGTGCATCGTTGACCGGGTACTATCCTACAGACGTCCAAAGGAAGAAATGTTTGCTTCTGCGGTTGACCCACTTGGAGGCACGGTAGGTGTCCGTATCTAAATACAAATAAGCATGTTTAGAAGAAAGATTAATTTTTCATTCACCAACGACTTTTCGAATGCATTTGGTAGACGTTCGTCAAACTGAAATACTCCGAAAATGTTTTGTGCCTCCGGACAAGAATCGCGCACGGGTGGCGTGTGCTGTTAACGCGCTGCCTCTAACCAAAAGTTAAGCCCGGTTAAATGGGGTTAGTATACACACGTAAAAACGTAGTCTGATCAGCTCTGATATCAGATCTGTTCAGAGAAATGTAGCGACCCTTCATACAGCCTGACAGTTACAGAATGTACTGGCGCTGATGTATAAACATTTAGTTAGAATTTCTAACAGACTGCGACAGCTCCTTAGACAACATACCTGTTCAGTAAACTGATACAGCAATGACCGTGTCAGGCTGATACAGTTTGACAGAATCTGTTCTGAACAGTCTGTTGTAGCTGCAGGTATGATACAGATATGATATCATAGGTGTATCATAGCTGATACTGCAACAGGCTTTATCAGGGGTCGCTACATTTTTCTGAACAGATCTGACATCATTCTGCATCAGGTCTGACAAAGAGTGTGCGTTTTTGCGTGTGTACTGGGATGGGTGACCGCTTGGGAATGACTCCGTTGTCGAGCTTGGAACTCATGTGAGTAGAGAGTTGCAGTTGATCTCTCCTGTGCTTCAATGGTTGGTTTTTCTCCGGGTTTTCCTCCCTCCGTAAAATCAACACCTACAATCATGGAATAATTACATTGGGACAACTTGCAACAATGTCACTTCTAAGCAAATATGCATTTGCACAGTTAAGTTATCCTCCTCCTCCCTCCCCCACCATACAATGTTGCTTCACAAACATGGTATGAGGTGGGTAAGGCCTACCTCCAGGGACCAACATTGTATGGTGGGGGGTGGGGGGAAGGGGGAGGGGAGACTTGTGGGGGTAGAGGAAGATCTGTGATGGTGGTTAGGATACGATGCAGTCAGGAATCGCTCTCCAACGGGAAATGTACTGTCCAAATTAAATATTCCATGATTGTACGTTTTCATCTTAGCTGTGATCCGTGATCTGAACTGTGCCGTATGGCGGCTGCCTGGAGCGTCTTTGATATGATTCGACACGGCCACGTTGATCGGCGTCCTCTGTAATTCAGCCGCTGGCTACGAGTAAGGATGGTTAGCCCCCAGTCCTTTATCCTAACCATAGACGCTCTAATCAATGTGCTTGGCGAACGTCTACCAAATGTCTGTTACATTACACAAAGCTCGCAAACGTACCACATGCACTACATGTATACGTCCCACTCGTATCATTACATATCATCAAGTTATGTCATGTACTACATCTCATATATGCAAACGCTATCACATATATAGGAAGTACATGACTATGAATTTGCAACTATAGATCTCCGCCCGAGCCTCTGGCTCAATGGTTAGAGCGTCTAACTGGTCATTAGAAGGTTGCAGGTTCAATGTCCGTCTGGAGCTGAGAAACATTTCAGTGTGAGTAATTGAGCTTGACGAACGTCCACCAAACGTCTGTTACATTACACCAAGCTGGAAAACGTACCACATGCGCTACATGTATACGTACAACTGATTTTATTTTTATTTTATTTTACAAGATTTGCCAGATGATACACACATACAAAGCAAAGTGATATAAAGTAAACACAAAGGCAGAGACTGACCACAGAGATAAATCTCCAATAACGGGGTCCCAAAAAATAAATAAATAAATAAGTAAATAAATAAATAATCTCATAAATAAATGAAAAAATAAATAAAAGAGTAAATAAATATTTAAATAATAGGTAAAGAAATAAGATAGAAAGTAAATAAAAAAGTAAATAAGTAATTAAATAAATAAACAAACAAAATAAACAGATAAACTAATAAATAAATAAATAAATAAATAAATAAATAAATAAATAAATAAATAAGTTAAAAAATAAATAAATAAATAAATAATTAAATAAATAAATAAAATCGATCTAACAACACTCTCGCACAGATAGATTGTGGAGCGAACGAGTTGTGTGGCACTTAACACATACAGATTTAAATGTTTTCGGGTTTTCCGGATCATAGATATCATCAGTAAGATCTAGATAGTATTTGGGCAATAGATCTAGTAGTTCTCGAACCAGGGAGAGTGTTCCAGACACTGGGAGCTCTAATGTAATAGTACTTATCAATCACTTTAACTACATCTCATTTACCTACATCGGGGTGTTGGTGGCACAGTGGTTAGCGCACGTGCCTTTCACCTCTGCGACCCGGGTTCAATTCCTGCTCTTAGCAGTTATCTGATTAAATCACCTTGGCCGCATGTGAGAAGAGTGCTTCCAGTTTGACTCTACCAAACATCGCAGGTTTCCTCCGGGTATTCCGGTTTTCTCCTGTTGAAACACTAGACCAATGAGGGATGGCCCTTACTGGACCTCTAGGGAGAACAGTTAGCTTTTAACTGATAGAGATGGCCAGTATAAATAAGATTAGTTTATATAAATAAGTTTTGTGGAAACACCACGTAAAATATTTCTTTGCTAAAAGAATTAAGATTAGTTTAGTTTAGTTTAGTTTATATATGCAAGCTCTACCACTTAGGAGCACATTTTCTGAGTATTTGAGTACGATAAACGTCCACGAAACGGCTGTCACATTACACCAAAAAATCCATATCATGACGGGGAGAAAGTCTGTGTACTTACACCAAATTTCTTTGGTACTTTTCAAGAAAGTATCTTTGAACCGTTACATCCTCCATCTGTCCATTTTCTCGAGCTCTAGAGAAAGTTAACACTGAAGCTGGTTCACGAGTCACGCTGAACACACGGTATTTCCTTTTTGCTTCACCACAATGGCATATTTGAATTTTAAGACCTTAATAACAAGAAGGCGAAACCAGGCAATTAACAATTTGGGAAAAACTAACAGAAAATGGGAAAATACTGTAGTCTGATTTTGAAATTAAGAGAATTTATTTAAGTTGACTTAGTTAAGACTTTGGGTTCGAGAGAAGAGAATGGGATGGGAAGGGAAGAGAAAAGAAAACAAGATAAGAGTAGAAAAGAGTGGAGTGGAGTGTTGTAGAGTGGCGTGGAGTAGAGTAGGACGGAGTGGCATGGAGTAGAGTAGGACGGAGTGGCATGGAGTAGAGTAGGACGGAGTGGCATGGAGTGGAGTAGAGTAGAGCGGAGTGGAGCGTAGTAGAGTAGAGTGGCGCGGAGTAGAGTAGAGTAGAATAGAGTGGAGTGGAGTGGAGTGGAGTGGAGTAGGGTAGGGTAGGGTAGGGTAACACCGCTGCCAAACGTTTTGCGCATGTGCGACGTCCGAGCTCGTCCTCGGAAAAAGAGCGGGAAAACACTGAAATATTTGGACCGAGAGTCCGACACAAAAGTTAAAATTAGAAGCATACTACCAAAAAGATAAGGTAGGTAATTTGTGCATGGCTTCCTTGTCAATATTGTAACATTTTCTGAATTTACCCCTTCGTAATTTTCCGTCGCCACGGCTAGTTCCCACTTCTCTTGCAATGTGTACTCAGCGAATTCACGCATGCGCAAACGTTTAGCAGCGGTGTTGGGTAGGGTAGGGTAGGGTAGGGTAGGGTAGGGTAGGGTAGGGTAGGGTAGGGTAGGGTAGGGTAGGGTAGGGTAGAGTGAAGTGGAGTGGAGTGTGGAGTGGAGCTTTCTCACAAGTAAACGGGAATGGAGAAACACGCCTCACAGAGCAAGATCACACACAGTTTTTAGAAACTGTAAATAGACCGACCATTTTGCTTACCTTTAATTTCTTTCATAAATTTTATTCTATCCTCTTCGGTAAGGGTTGTCTTAAGGTGTGCTAATCGCTGTGGGGTTTGACAAATAACTTCAGAAAGAAATTCTATAACTGAAATTGCCTTGTGGAATGCAGTAGCTGAAGCTGTAAGAAAGATATTAAATGTAATTGTAATGTAATCATACTTGTAATGCAATACTGTTCATTCTGCTTTATTCCGTTCCCTGCATTAACGTCCACCACAACATGGCTCCAATTTTTCCTTTTCTTCTACCTTGTTCTCTCTTTAACTAAACAAGTATTATTCCCTTCGATTCTATTTACTTCTCCTTCCACTCTTTTCCTTTCTCTTCCGTTCCGCTCCCGTCCCTCCCCTCCCCTTCCTTCGCTTCCCTTCCCTTCTCCTCTCCTCTCCTCTCCTCTCTTCTCTTCTCTTCTCTTCTCTTCTCTTCTCTTCTCTTCTCTTTCCCGCCTCTCTTCTTCACTACTCTTCTGCTCCCCTTCCCATTCCTCCCCTCTTCATTTCTCTTCTCTTGTCTTCTGTTCCGTTCCGTTCCGTTCCATTCCGCTCCGTTCTGTTCTGTTCTGTTCTGTTCTGTTCTGTTCTGTTCTGTTCTGTTCTGTTCTGTTCTGTTCTGTTCTGTTCTGTTCTGTTCTGTTCCATTTATTTCTCTCCTCTATGTTTCTTTTCTCTTCTTTTGTCTTCACCTCTTCTCTATTTCACTTAACTGTTTCTTTCTCTTTTATTTCTTCCTTCCCACGCAACTCACTTATCTGTCCTGTTTACCCATTTTCCACACTAACTAACTATATCCAGCTTTTCGTTGTTCCTCGCAGCTCAACCCAGTTAACTCAACACAATGCGCACACAGTAGCTTGAAAAATAAAACACAACAAACATATTATGATAGCTTACAATCAATATTAACCAACATTTTCCATTGGGAAGGACGCACACTTTGATGAAACCCAAACCAAACTTCGCGGCCACACTCCAAATTTGAGGAGTTATGGTTCCTGGTTGGAGGTGAGAAAAACGATCGTCCTATGGAAATATACTGCGATGACAGGAAATATCTTAAAACTACATCTAATGCTTGGATAGAATCAAATGGAATCATCTTCATGTTGCCGCGTAATGCTTCTTCCAGTGCAAACATACTCACAAGTGCCACCCATTTGATCGCAACCTAAAACAAGACCACAAGGCTTTATCAGCTAGTGTTCTGCAGGGGTACATGCAGCTATAGAAGGGAGGAACTGCGAAAATGTAACACCCCCCACACCCCCCCCCCCCCCCCCCCCCGCAATATCACTTCATCACAGGATTTAACAGTGATTATCAGGTGCATAAATTCTCTCTTATACGGCGATTTTCAGTTGAGCTTAGACTTAGAGTTTGAATATTGAAACGCATACGTTACCAGGGGCAATTTATGGTGTTGTCAAGCTTAAGGGCAAATTTAAAAGTTCGGGCAACGCCTTAATTTCTATTGGTCAAAATGCGAGTATTCAATATACTGATTTCAATATGCAGATTAAGAAATGTGATCCAGTTCACTAGGAAGTTTCCTACAAATTTTCATTGGGTATCAAAACTCATGCATGTGATGTGGTATACGTTCATGGATTAGCTACGATAATTCATGAATTATTTCATTAATTAAAAAAGTACTAGTGACATCGTTTGACTCATTATAATGAGGTATTAGTTGGTTGGTGAAAAATCAACATTGGTTGGTGAAAACAATTAAGTTACAATAACCTTGAAATGTCTTTCTTGGTCATTATCCCCTGGTATTGTCACAACAAATTCTACCTACAAATCAAATATGAAACATTGTCATGCTATACAAGTCTTAACACACCTGTAGTGTCGTTTTACTATAACCTTTATACTCTATCCCTAGCACGACTGTATGAAGGGGGTGCATGAGGTACTGGGAATTAGCAAAATTAAATACTTAGGAGTCTTTTACTGTTGTAGTACATGCCAGCACTTGATATTGTAAGTTTTGAATTTTCCACATATTTTTTCTTCTCTATTTTCAACTAAGGGGCCATTTAAATGAATCCGGATTGAGTTCCAATCCGGACTGAAAAGCGAAGTCATTCCGTGTTTACATGGGAATTGGGTTTCTGGATTGAAATCCGCCCAAAATCTGAAACCCGTAAATATTTGAAAACACGCATGCATTGTTTGTTCTCGTCCTCTCTGTCACGTTTTTCATTCCGGAATGAAACTCGCACTGCCTTTAAGGCTAGTTTCCACTCAGTAAAATCTTCCGCAGGATAAGAACGGACAGGAAAGTTTCCTTTGTGTCATTAGTTCCGACCGAGAGCTCACAAGACAAAGAAAACTTTCCTGTCCGTTCCTGTACTGCGGAAGATTTTCCTGGGTGGAAACTATAGCCTTTACATGATTCCGGAACGAAATTTCAATCCGGAATGAGATTTCAATCCCAAATGAGAATCGGAAACAACTCAATCTGGAATGAGCTAATCTCAATCCGGATTCATGTAAACAGATACATGTAAAGGGGTTTGATCAGAAGCGGAATAAGTTCAATCCGGATTGAAACTCAATCCGGATTCATGTAAACGGCCCCTAAGTGTGCAGTCACCTGCAGTCAGTCTGCAGGCAATGTGCAGTCAGTCTGCAGGCAATGTGCAGTCAGTCTGTGGGCAATGTGCAGTCAGTCTGTGGGCAATGTTCAGTCAGTTTGCAGGCAATGTACAGTCAGTCTGCAGCCAATGGGCAGTCAGTCTGCAGGCAATGGGCAGTCAGTCTGCAGCCAATGTGCAGTCAGTCTGCAGGCAATGGACAGTCAGTTGGCAGGCAATGGGCAGTCAGTCTGTGGACAATGTGCAGTTAGTCTGCAGGCAATGTGCAGTCAGTCTGTGGACAACGTGCAGTCAGTCTGTGGGCAATGTGCAGTTAGTCTGCAGGCAATGTGCAGTCAGTCTGCAGGCAATGTGCAGTCAGTCTGCAGGCAATGGGCAGTCAGTCTGTGGGCAATGTGCAGTCAGTCTGCAGGCAATGTGCAGTCAGTCTGCAGGCAATGTGCAGTCAGTCTGTGGGAAATGTGCAGTCAGTCTGCAGGCAATGGGCAGTCAGTCTGCAGGCAATGTGCAGTCAGTCTGCAGGCAATGTGCAGTCAGTCTGTGGGAAATGTGCAGTCAGTCTGCAGGCAATGGGCAGTCAGTCTGCAGGCAATGTGCAGTCAGTCTGCAGGCAATGGGCAGTCAGTCTGTGGGCAATGGGCAGTCAGTCTGCAGGCAATGTGCAGTCAGTCTGTGGGCAATGTGCAGTCAGTCTGCAGGAAATGGGCAGTCAGTCTGCAGGCAATGGGCAGTCAGTCTGTGGGAAATGTGCAGTTGGTCTGCAGGCAATGGGCAGTCAGTCTGTGGGCAATGTGCAGTTGGTCTGCATGCAATGTGCAGTCAGTCTGCAGGCAATGGGCAGTCAGTCTGTCGGCAATGTGCAGTTGGTCTGCAGGCAATGGGCAGTCAGTCTGCAGGCAATGTGCAGTCAGTCTGTGGGCAATGTGCAGTCAGTCTGCAGGCAATGTGCAGTCAGTCTGCAGGCAATGTGCAGTCAGTCTGCAGGCAATGTGCAGTCGGTCTGTGGGAAATGTGCAGTCAGTCTGCAGGCAATGTGCAGTCAGTCTGTGGGAAATGTGCAGTCAGTCTGCAGGCAATGTGCAGTCACTCTGTGGGAAATGTGCAGTCAGTCTGTGGGCAATGTGCAGTCAATCTGTGGGCAATGTGCAGTCAGTCTGTGGACAATGTGCAGTCAGTCTGCAGGCAATGTGCAGTCAGTCTGGGCAATGTGCAGTCAGTCTGTGGGCAACGTGCAGTGAGTCTGTGGGCAACATGCAGTCAGTCCACAGGCAATGTGCAGTCCATCTGCAGGCAATGAACAGGTGGTTTGAGGGTTATATGAAGGCAAGTCTGAGGGTAAAGATCTTGAGGAAATGTGCAGTCAGTTTGCAGGTAATGTGTTTCCAGCCTAGCTCGATCTTTTAGTCAGTCTTTACCTTCTCTTTATCAATAGGCAATGGGCTCCGACTATACAGATTTTTCCTTCCATCAAATACAGGTTTCTGACCTCCAAACATTTTATGATATTGGTCCACCATTGTTTGTACCACAGCATGGTTGACAGCTCTTGGGCATTTGTCTGGAGTGATGGCGACATCGTAATGATGGATGTCACCTTTTGGCAACTTCAATTCAAAGAAATTAGCATGAAGCTGAATAACCCTTCCCTTGGTACCATAGCTGGGCCTCTTGGGAGGAACAACTGCACTGTCTACTTGCCTTCCTGTGAGAAGAAAGTAAATAATTACTAACCATATTTAACTGCTAATGTACCCATCCCTTTTAAAATATTGTACAATGTCAGACGTATTAACAAGTGAAGGGTAAATTAACAAGGCAAATGTTCAAATTTGGCTAGTATCTGCTATCTAGAGGTGCGTGCAAGCACCATTAATCATGAACTCAAGGTATCTTTGAAGCTCTGGCAGTGGCATAGCTTCAGAAGGAGACCAAGAGGGCAAGGATGGGCAAAGGGGGCACCCCCCCCCCCCCCCACACACACACCTTCACAGGGATTTTTGTCTGAAAATCCTTATTGTTGTTGGAAAATTTGGCTGTTGGAAAAGCTTTTGATTGGAATATGATTAAGCTGTTTTAAATTGTACCTGTATCTACATCATTGCTATGAAGAAATATTGGAGTTCCTATATAATAAGATTGACAGGAATCTTGAGGAAAATGTATTGTATTCTCCACACCTTCTTTCAAAGTAGGTTCACACGTATTTCATTTGTAGCACAGGTCACAATGACCTCAAGATGTGAAACAAACCCATTAGAATGTTTAGTAAAGGAAAATCCAAATGCCAAGAGTACAATATAATGACTGCCGAAAAAACCCACAATGACTGAGAAATATGATAGCTGCTCAATCGGCATATTCAATACAATGTAGCTGGGGTGCTAGTTTTGCCACAGTATTAGAGCAAGAGGAATGATTATTTAATATTGGTATATTAATCGTGTATACTGTATATCCTGTCAAAACCCTTCCCATATCATGTCAAGTGATAAGTTATAGCCGTGGTTGTAGTAACTTGTAGGTTTCAGTTTTATAATTAAAAAATATAGAAGCAATGTGTAAATACTCTATTGTAATTAATATTAAACTTTTGGATCTTTCCAGTGTCCTTCACAGGCAACTCTGTGGGCTCTTATGGTGAAGAGGTGAGAAAAACTTGGGTGAAGTGGGCAATCTTGGGTGGAGTGGGCAATCTTGGGTGGAATGGGCAATGTTGGGAGACTACACAGAGTTGCTTGTGGAGTAGGCTAAAAGTTTTTGTCCCATTTGAGGCAGCACATCACTTGCGATAGTAATTTCTAGTTTATATATATATATATATATATATATATATATATATATATATATATATATATATATATATATAGTTACTTATTGATAGCTATTATTTACTGGATCTAGCCTTGAGATCTTTTTCAAATTTTTCTAAACTATCACTGTTCGCCTCGCCTAGCCTTTGCTAATTGCGGACAGTGATTGTTACTGTATAACTTTTTACTTTAAATAAAATGATATTGAAACGTGCACGAAACGAGTCTGAAGCTCACAGTTCACACAACTCTCCACATTTCTTCCTCAACTTACCTACACATGCTGCCGCCATCCAAAGTGCAGCTCAGAAACAACCCTAGCCGTCTTTCATCTATTTCTACACATTTTAAAATCACCTAAAGGCACAAAAAGGACGAAGAAACCACCAAACACCCAACCGCCATTTTGAAACCTTTGGAAACAATAAAACGAAGCGGCGTTTTCAATCGTCCAGCGGTATAAATGTAGCAATTATTAATTACTATACACTTGTTGACTGACGCCGAGGGAAACATCGAGTTTTACGGACCCGAAGGCTTCAGTGTCACCCGAGGGCTTTAGCCCGAGGAGGACATTGAAGCCTGAGGGACCGTAAAACTCGATGTTTCTCGAGGCAAAAGTCAACAAGCGTTTTGTTATATACCAAAGACTTTTAAAATACAAAATACAAAACTACCTTGAAACTTGCAAACGGCGAAAAGACTTACCAAAACACTTTGACTTTGTCTTCGTAATTTCAATTCAAGTCATTCAACTAAACAAATACACCAGACTCAACACTAAGAACAGCTTTAAATTTCTCCAAGTGTTTTTCAGACCTTTGAAGATATGTATAGAAATTCTTTCTTTCAGAAAATGGACTATTTCGTACCAAACAAGCTCGAAACAAGCTCTTGTTTTCAAAATGCCCGAAGAGTCCAAAGTTCTTGATCTGATGCAATAATCGTGTATTCACGTGAACAACGCATGATTAAAGCGACGTCAGAGGGAAACATTGCACTGTTTCCCTCTTCATTGTTGACGTCAGAGGGAAACAGTGCAATGTTTCCCTCGGCAGAAAGAAACATTGAGTTTGTTGAACAACACGTGACCATGATTTGACCAATAAGATTTCATTATTGGCAAACGAAAGTCTTTGGTATATAACAATATCAATTATTAACTGATATAAAAGCGTAATTGATACAATTTCATTTCCGATTCGAAAAAGTTCTTACCAGCTCAATAAATATTTAGAACACGAGCAGCATTGTTTTATCAAATTAAAAACACGAGGCCGGCGATAGCCGAGTGTTTTAGATCCGATAAAACACCTACTGCGACGTAAATCAGAATTTTTTATCAGATTTTTTTATCAAAACCATGATAGAAAAAACACGTACTGCGAGCGTTTTGAAGAGGTTCAAAAACGACCCATTTGGTAACTTCATGGGCGAAGTAATTTTGAAAAACAACGTTGTCCAAAGCGAGAAAATCAAAGCTAAAGTTTAGCGAGCAGCAATAAAATCACGGACAAAGTAGCGATTTCCTTTGTGTTGTCCTCATAAATTATTAATGAGTTTTAGAATGAATAATAAACTAACTACAAGTAATAGATAAAGCATGAGCATCGATCTTATCTGATTTACAAGGCGAGCTGAAGTAAAATCAGATACAGATCGGCTGCGAATGCTTTATCGTACTTATCAAATGGACGCATCTAAAGCCGTGTTTACACGGCCAAAATTTAAGCACGCTTAAGTTAAGTGCGCTTAAAATGCACCACCTTAGCTAAGTTAGCTTGGTGCGTTTACACGGTCATTTAATAATCCCTTACTAAAACACGTACACCATTATTCAACATGACGGACGAGCTACATTTTTGGTTTTGGGAAGCTTCGTATGCATAGCGTGCGTCAAAGAACAACGGAAGACATCGGCACACGAGAAAGAGTAATAGCTAAAAGCAAGAAACAAAGGAACAAAGAATAGCGAGATGGAAGCTTCTACAGCAGGGCAAAAAGATGCATTTTATCGTATTAATAACAACGTATTAATAGCAAGCGTTTTTCAATCCCGTCCTCCTTGAAGTGGCGCAAACTAATCGCGATTATTAATTCTTTGAACGTTTTCATGGCGATAAAGTAATATAAATAGTTTTGTGGAAACACCACGTAAACTATTTCTTTGCTAAAAATAACTATTATTAAAAATAATAAGCATGATTCTATTTTTATAATAATAATATTATTATTATTAATAACTATTATTAATTAATAACTATTATTTCTTAGCAAAGAAATAGTTTACGTGGTGTTTCCACAAAACTTATTTATAATCGCGATTAATTTACGTTGATCTGTTTACACTGACATTTTAAGTCCGCTTAAAGTCAGGTGTGGCTCAGATCTAGATCCCGCTTAAATTTTGGCCGCGTAAACAGGGCTTAAATAGCCATGTTTGCAAACTATTTTTCAAGTTGGAGTGATTTTAGCTAAGTAAAGTGGGGAAAAAATTTATGTAAATCAGGATAAATCTGTATGCGATTTAAAGATATTGATTAAATATTCATTTCGTTTGAATTTTCTTCATAAATTTTAATGAATTTGATAAGCCAAGTTTCAATATTCCCACATAAAAGAATGAAGACCGTTTAATGCGATCTTTGAAGCGATAAATATCGCCAATTTCTGGTTTTTAGACGCAGTGGTAAACAATTACAAACCAGAAGCAAAGTAAGGAAGATAAAACCGGCGGAGCACAATCCACGAACTGTTTTTTCTACTTAACATGCATCTAAACATAGTCAATCGAGATATGGTCTGGAAACTCAGCTAAAGTCTTTGATCCATCTTTTTGTTCGCCTTTATGCATTTTTGTGCACGGTGCACGGTCACTGAACAAATTGTATTTTAGTATAATGAACGAATTGTCCAATAACAACGATTCAGTTCAATCACTCAACCGTGCTATTTAAATATTAATAAACCTAAAACAAAGGATGTGCACGGTGTAAGGTACGGTTCAACATAAAATCACAGCTCATTATAGGCGCTTTGAAGTTTGCCGAGTTTCCAGACCATATATCTCGATTGACTATGATCTAAATCAGAAGTTGAACATATTTATCGCATCAAAAATCGCATGTGTAAACGGTCTTTTATACTATGCATACTATAGTCAGTTGGGATTTAACGCGTCTGTTAAAGTGTCTATGAAATGTAAAATTCGTTGGCATTTTTGTTGTTTAATTGTACAGATGAGCTGGAGCATGGCAGAACCACTCACTGAAAATTCCAAGAGAATCTGATGGGTAGTTTTCGCGCTATTAACTCTCAAATTTTGCCATAGAATAGAATAGAATAGAATAGAATAGAATAGAATAGAATAGAATAGAATAGAATAGATAGGATAGAATAGAATAGAACAGAACAGAACAGAACAGAACAGAACAGAACAGAACAGAACAGAATAGAATAGAATAGAATAGAATAGAATAGAATAGAATAGAATAGAATAATTTTTTTAACCACGTTTCGCCTATGGCTATTAAAGCTCGTTCAAAATACGATCGTGAGAATTACATAACATTACATTACATGGCTAGTTCGTTCTTGGAGAAAAATTGGGCATTCGGTAACATACAATGGTTATGACGTACGCAAACGACAACTATGCATAAGAACAATAGATTTCATTATTAATGTTCCATCTGCGTACGTCATAAGGCATTGTTACCAAGAAGCCCAAATTTCCCCAAAACAAACTATCCACGGCAAATTTTGAGAGTTGATAGCGCGAAAACTACGCATCTGATTCTCTTGAAATTTTCAGTGAGTGCTCCTGTCATGCTCCTCTGTACAATAAAAAAACAAAAATGCCAACGTATTTTTCGCTTCATAGACACTTTAAGGCTCGTTTACACAGGCGATTTTTCTCCTTCTGACTGATGCGATCGAATGGATGACTTACGAATGCATTTGTACATTTGTACAAAGCTATAGTGTTTCAATACATTCGTGGGACATCCATTCAATCGCATGCGTCAGAATGAGAAAAATCGCACCACAAATCGCATGTGTAAACGGGCATTTACTAGAACCATGAAATGTGGCCGGTTGAAATTGACAAGCTTAAAAATCCTCCTACTATATTCAAAGTTTAGGATTAATACAACTTAAAATAATAATTGAACTGCCTGTAAATACAACAAAGCCACAATACGATACAACGCCCGTCTATTATTACTCATTTAAAAAAATATCAAGGTTTACTAGTTAAAATATGCATCACAAATCACAAGCAAAACAAATTTGAAACAACACAGAAAACATCAAAACAAAGATCAACAGCATTTACCTCGAACACTCGATTAGGTGGGCCCGTTTACACGATGCCGGTACAATTTGAAAATGGAACAAAATCATGCCGGTATGCAAATACAGCATATAACATTTCATGTTATTTTTGTGCCGGTATCGTGTAAACGCAAGGCCTAATATGCACCTATCAATTGAAAGCCTGGGACTGGGTGGGGATTTGATATGCTAAAATTTGATTTTGCATAAAATGCTTTCAAATGCTATAAAATTCCCCACATTTCCCCCACCTTGTCCCGGGGTGGGGGGAGTCGGGCTTTCAATTGATAGGTGAATGATTTTGTTCCGTTTTCAAATTGTACCGGCATCGTGTAAACGAAATCTTAGGCAGGTTTGTAAGGCGATAAAATCATTTGAAACGTAATCATAATCATCTGAATGTGAGAATATGAAGAATTTGAAGAAAAGTTCAATTTTTAAAAACCTCAGTAAAACAAGCATACCCACACCATTGGTGACATCATAATTTTCGACTAAAGCCGCGGTCAAACGGAGGATGAGAGTTGATGAGAGTTGGCAAGCGAGAGTTTGTCTGAGAAGTTTTCTCAACTCTCATGCTCCGGTCAAACGAGGATGAGAGTTGATGAGAGTTGACCATGAGAGTTGTAGGATTTACCGCGCGTAGCAGGGAGACTAGGAAAAAATTTCGAAGTAAACAGTTCGCGTTTTTACAATCTCGTACTGGACAAATAAATAGACAGATATATTTTGCATTCTTGCCTTTTCTTGTCACGAAAAGTCACAAGCCGCTAGCCGCTAAACTCTCATCAACTCTCATATGCCAACTCCATGACCGGTCAAACGAGCAAAAACTCTCATCAACTCTCATAAAAATTTGAACCAGCTCAAAGTTGATGAGAGTTGATAAGAGTACATGAGAGTCGATGAGAGTTGGTGGTCAAACGCGACCGAGAGTTACAACTCTCATCGACTCTCATCCTCGTTTGACCGGGGCTTTAGTTTCAACCATTTTGCAAACTGAGTAAATGCGATTTAACCAATCAAAAGGCTCAAAACACCCCACATGACCATTAGACATATTTTAGTTTGTTTAATATACAAATTTAAAATGTTTACGTCACACGGCATAATGAGTTATCAGAGGTTATATATCGTTGCTATTATCAAATTTAATCACTTGAAAATTCTACATGTTTGGTGTTGTGGAAGAAACACACCCACACGCTTCCTTCGAATTAATTTAGTTTGATAACAGCAAAGATATATAACTTACTTCAGTAAGTCATTTTATTATATGGCTGGGTTTGATTTCCGGCCCGTACGCAAAACGACGCACGCTGATTGGTTCCCGAGAGGTTGGGATTTTACGATATTGACCTCGGGATCAATACGCTTTTTTCTTGGCCCTGCAAGTTTTGGCGAGAATTTTTCTGAATTCTGAGTTGGTTTGAATACAAATAAAAGAGCACTGGGTATCTTTATTCAAATATTATGAACAATAAAATGTGTTGAACATTACTGCGGGTTTTCTTTAACGCTGCTTGTCTAAAAACACGACAAATAAAAGCCGAACTGGTGTAAACAAGAAGGCCAAGAAGCGACACGTACAAAAGTTAACAGGTATTTAATAAGGTAAACAGCATGCTCCGAAGGCGAAACAACGCTCGAAACTTAAAAACAA
>OZ036010.1:10057282-10124782 GCA_964035015.1 Corallium rubrum
TCATGTGATAAATGGTGAAATCTTATAAAAGCCAATAGGTGAAACATTATTTGTAGATTTTTCTGGGGGAAAAGAAGCTGCATGTATAAACATGCAGCTTTACTATAATTATTTGACTAAATGAGTTATACGTACGTGGTCCAGACGTGACGCCACCGATGTTGTCAAGGGTAACAGCTACCAGCCGAGTACAAAACTCTAAGAAAAGCTACCGGGGGGGAAACACTACTGTTTGTAAATGGTGTGGAGGCAAATTATAATATAGGTTGTGCAAGTCAACTGCATGCTTTTTAGCCAACAAGGAAAACGTATCTAGTTTTACACGCGAACAAATATAGCGACCATGCATGTATGTTAGAAAAATGTCCATTGGGATATTGTCAATTGTACAAATTGTCACTTTCGATAAAATGTTTGGCGGCAAAATGTCTGCCACCAGTTGTTCTTACCATACATGTTGACCATGTTTTTATTTGACATCTTGACAATGTTTACTAAGAACAAATTGTGAACTATAATGATCATTTTAATTAGGTATCCCACGGATCATTACCAGAAATTTGGGACAAGATGGTGGCGGGCGTGCGTATTAAGGACCATAATAATGGAGATTCTCAACAGTAAATAATAAGGAGAGGACATAATAATTCAAATTTTGCTTAAACCGTGACATATTTCTTCTTTGCACGACTCCATTTGACTTCAGCATGGACTAAGGAACAGTTATAACTAAAAAACATTTGCTTACTTCGACGACAAAGTACTTCCCTAGCTCGTCTTATTTTTGCACTGAAAGCGCCACTATCCATAGTGTTAGCCATAGTAATCTTTGCAAACAGGTTCTAGAGATTGGCCAATTTGACCAACAACGTTACGGGCGATGCGAAGTGCCCGGACTCGCGTTGCATTCGGCATGAGTCAGTCTACTTCGAGAGCACATAAAGGTCCTCATTTGTCTCTATATGCATATACTACTTCCAAAAGCGTTTGAACTTGCTTGATTTCACAGTCCTTATCGTCGTTTACAGGTTGTTTATATATGCATACATGCACGATTTAGGCAAATTCTAAAGAACTCAATAACCTGAGTAATGAGAAACACTAGAATACAATAGAATCACACGCATTAGAAATTCTAGAATGCAAAATTATATTATTAGGCGAATATAGACCCAAAATTCTGAAATGACCCAAAATTCTGGTAATGTATACTAGAAGATTTTGAGGTCATGGACTTAGAACATTAGCTAAAGTGGTAGACCTGAATTAACCTCATGATGAGTCCTGCCAGGTGTCATCAGTGTACTCTATACTGGAAGGCTAACTACCAATCAAAAAGTAAGGCAAAAGCAGACATGGGGCATATTTTGGCGTCAGATCCACCCCTCTACGCGGCTATAAACGGCAAATTTTGTCTACGCGAAAAGCCAAGAACCACCCCCAAAACAGCAGAATTTCTATTTCTACACTCGATACGGAAAATGACAAGTGCTCCACAAAGTATAAGATAAAGCCTATATCTTACCAGCTACATTAAGGTGGCTCCCTTCATGAAACTTTTCAGTAAGATTAGTAACATTCTCGCAATTAATTTTGCGCCGTTAGTTACCTTATGAAGGTCGTTGCCATGGCGACAACGAGTCAAACAAATAAACGATTTTCGTATTTTTTATCTTTTTTATGCCATTTCTTGAGTTTTCTTCGGTGAAAGGGAGGGAGGGAGGGAGGGAGGGAGGGAGGGAGGGAGCGAGCTAGGGAGGGAGGGAGGGAGGGAGGGAGTTAGGGAGCTAGGGAGGGAGAGAGAGGGAGAGAGGGAGAGAGGGAGTGAGGGAGGGAGAGAGAGAGAGAGAGAGAGAGAGAGAGAGAGAGAGAGAGAGAGAGAGAGAGAGAGAGAGAGAGACAGACAGACAGACAGACAGACAGACAGACAGACAGACAGACAGACAGACAGACAGACAGACAGACAGACAGACAGACAGACAGACAGAGACAGACAGACAGACAGACAGACAGACAGACAGACAGACAGACAGACAGACAGACAGACAGACAGACAGACAGACAGACAGAGACAGACAGACAGACAGAGACAGACAGACAGACAGACAGAGACAGAGAGAGACACAGAGAGAGAGAGAGAGTTTACTGAATGTTGTATCAAAATGTCCCAACTGAAAATAGTCTATTGCTTGGAAAATGCCGACGAAAAAATTAAGAAAGTATTACGCCATATCACACCTTTATTAACGAGTTAACGTCGCCAAATTTAGGAGAAAAATAGCTGAATTTTTAATATGCAGTTGCCTGATTATTGCTTAAGTATACGTGAAACTCTGAATGGCAATAAATGAAAATATAAACGTAATTTATAAAAATAAAGGTTTGAACTTTTAATAGACGATTATAGGTCTTTTTTTCTCAATTACATAACTTTTTATTATACGGTTTCGGCTAAAAGAGATAACTCTAAGGGACCCATCTAGTCTAGCCTTTCGAGGCTCGTCTAAAATATGTCGCCAAATATGTTTTTCTAAAAAGCTACGCCTTAAACCAGATTTCTGATCTGAGTTAGGGTTTTTGTTGTAAGAGTATCGATAAGATTGCTAAAATCTTGAGACTTACTGAAGTTTGACGAGAAATTTGGAAGAAAAAAAAATTGACGACATATTTTGGAAAAGCCGCGAAAGGACTGGACCGGTCTCTTTGATTTATCCCTTTCAACCACAGGGAGCCCACTGGCAGCGCGTGGGCACTTGTGGCGGACTCGAAAGACGCGCGGGACCGTGGCATGGGATTTTAAAAAAAACGGAAAACGGTTACCGGAAGCGAGGAAAAAACGGGGGGAAAGGGGGGTAGAGAGAGGAAAAAATATAAGGGATGAAACACCAAACGTTCAACGTGGAATGTGTTCCGCAAGTAGCCAGGACATCTCGTATCGTCGGGAGCCACCGTTAGAATACTGAAACCTACTGAAACTCAGAGTCAGATGAATGTGCAATAAATCAATAATCCTGAGACTTCCCGCTTTATCCGAAAAGCTTATCGTAGGATTTCGTAGCTATCCGAAGTGTCAACGATGATGTAGTGTCCTAGCTACTTGCGGAACACATCTCCCGAAAATACGATATGTAATTTAGCTGCAAAATCACGGCTAAAAGTTGAGATTTTGCATCATTTTGATTTATATTTTGATAAATGAATCATTATCACAACTACTTCGCTCAATTGTCTTACAATTTTAATACCTATAGGCGCTTAAAACGATGTTCAAAACAAGGAAGAATTCGTGTTTCATCCCTTTATTATTTTCCTAAACACACCACGATCGAGTGTGCCACAGGTGCCCACGCTCTGCCAAGATGGGCTCCCTGTGTTTTAACCTCGACCTTATATTATATGGCTCTATCACGTGAGCTGCTTTACCGCCATTTTCGTGCAATATGATTGGATTCTGAGCGGTCATTACCGGTTTGAAAAATTAAGTCGAAATAATTGAGCAAGTTGAGCTAAAATGCTATTCTGATATAACCGTAAAAATTGAAAGTTCTGATGAATGTTTAATCAGCATCTGTAAATCGCATACAGATTTGTCCTGATTTACATAAACTTTTTCCTCAATTTACGTCACTCCAACTTGAAAGTTGAAAAATAGTTTGTAAACATGGCTATTAGATGCGTCCATTTAATAAATACGATAAAGCATTCGCAGCTGATCTTTATCTGATTTACTACGGCTCGCTTGCAGCTCGCCTTGTAAATCAGATACAAATCGCCGCTACTACATGCTTTATCTATTACATATAGTGGTCACCCCGTGCATATACGATTTTCAAAGTGAACTTAGATATCAATGAGTCCAGATTATAATTAGAGTGGCTTGTACATTAACATTTTTCCCACATCTGCACTCGTGCATGCAATAACGGGTAGACAATTTTATTCAGCTCTTAGTAAACATTATTCTCAGACTTTTCTAACTTTTTCTTGTTCAAATTAAATTTTAGCATTTTATTTTGGCTAACAACAGACATTTTATTCACCTGCATGCAAGCCAACTCTTAATAATAATAATAATAATAATAATAATAATAATAATAATAATAATAATAATAGTAATAATAATAATAATAATAATAATAATAATAATAATAATAATAATGGAAACTTTATTGATTAAATTTAGTTCTTACATATACAATTGTAAATCTCACATATTAAGGTAATTTACAACCGGCTACTTGAATCGATGGTATACCATACATATATAACTATAAAAACACATAATAAACTTATACAATACAACATTAAAAAGTTAATAAATCTGGGTTTGTCCATTCCTTATTTCGGCAACAGAATATATAATACGTAGTTCTGATGGCAATTGTCGCCATTCGTTTCACACAATAGTTTTGGTGAACTTTGTCAAAATGAAGATCATTTAGCATTTTTAGAAATGTTGAACATTCTTTCGCAAAGACACCAAGAGAGCTAATTGATAAATTTATAAATTTTACGGATATAAATAATTTCCTTTGTTCTCTAATTAATTCTAAATATTTAGTTTTTTTACGTTCCACAATAATAATAATAATAATAATAATAATAATAATAATAGTAATAATAATAATAATAATAATAATAATAATAATATTAATAATAATAATAATAATAATAATAACAATAATAATAATAATAATAATAATAATAATAATAATAATAGGACTTTATTTGAAGAAGGTATACAAAAATACTTTTATAAAAAGCCAATTTTAACTATTCTCTAGCGAGGGCACAATAAAAATCAAAACATCCTATCTTTCATTACACAAAGAGTTTCCCAGTGTTTGCCTGTAAAGAAAAACACCGGAAGCACTTGAAAATTAATTGCGACTTTTTTTTAGCTCCCGCAAAATAACCTCGTAGTTAGCCTCAAAGCTACGGAATATAAATTATTTAGTCTGGAGAGCTAAGGCATTACGTTACCGACTTCCAAAAAGTCATAACATTCTTCTAAAAACATTGGAAAGACTATTTATTCCTGGAATTATTGTGGAGGAATATATTCGCCAAAGGTAAGATATAAAGGGGATATTACACGGTGGCGAGAAGATATAGATTTTATGTTCGAGTGGCAAGGAGAAGGGGATATTGCTCTTGCCATGAGAACATCAAATTCATATCTTTGAGCAACCGTATAATGTTCTATTTATTATATGGGCAATGAAATTTTGCGTGGAAGTGCCGATGTTGATAAACTGGGTTTAATGCAAAAACTACAAATGAAAAACTGAATTAAGAGAAGTTACTGGCTCTGATTCGAAACTTACGGCGAAAGGCGTAAATTTTGACTTGTCGATATTTCATTCGCGAGCGTTACGCCACTCGGTTCCCGGATGTAGTGAAATATGGAATCTACCAGTGTTTTAGTTGCTAGTAAAATACTTCTTCCCCGTATAATAATACATTCTACTTTGCTAAAGGGCTCCGCTCGAATTAGTCAGTATTTTGTTATGAAAACTATTTTCGGAAGTTTATCAGGCCACCCTTTTATGACTTTGCTCTGTCTAAAACACTGCCTTAACTAAATGTGATTATATCAACTCCTTCAATGTTTGCAAGGTGATGAATTGTAATAGTAAGCAAGAATTTCTAGTAACACTGCACGTTTATTTATTATTTATGGCTAGTATAGCCTCAGCTTTAAAAAGAAAAATACTGAAAGACACAACTCATCATTTATACCTCGGGCACCAGAACTTTTATTAAAACAATACATTTCAAATGTACCGTAACCTTGTTCGAATATTTTTTAGTTTATAGTCTGTATCTTTAATATATTACCTGTGTATTTTTTGCTTAAGATGAATGATTAAAGAGCTTATATTATTAAAATTTAATATATAGTTATACATGCAACACATTTCATTTTACAACAGAAAAGAAGAGATGCGGTATTCTTTTATCGTGCTTCTCATTGCTTTTACATTCCGGTCAGTCAACGGTAAGAAACCATTTCCATCAATTCTATTAAATGTTAGTGTACGGTTAAATCAAGTTTTGTTCAGTGTAGTCTGTGTAGTTTTAAATCATGTTGAGCTGTTATATGGACAGGTGTGTGGCCAAAATTAACGAACCACATGTATTTCTGCGAGTTTTTCCAATTTTTTCCCAGGTTTTTAGAATCCAATAGAGTTACACAAGTTTCATTTTTCATTTGAATTTCTATATATAAAAGTGTATAAAAACAACAAAAATCTCTATTTCTAGTCTATTTCAGTATTGTTTTGGGATTTCCAATGACGTAACAAGGATGGCTCAAGCCTATTCAAGTGTCTCGTTCTTTACAAATAAAATTTAATAACGTAGAAATGTTATTTTAATTTTCTTTTTAATATGGATTTTGTCTGATAATAATGTCTTCCTTTGAGCGCGGCTCAATAATTTTGGCCATGTTAAGCTATTTTTGTACAGTAAGGGCTGTTTACATGAGCCGGCCTAGCTCGGCTAACCGGGCTCACGCGATTGATTAGAATCTTTCCTGGCCACAAAAGGAGATTTTAATGAACGTTAGGGTTCGTTTACTTCTAAACTAAACCATTATTTTTCTTTGTATACTTAGTTTATCTGAGTTTCAAAACCACAGTGAGATCCTAATCAATCACGTGAGTCCGGTTAACCGGGCTAGCCCGGCTCATGTAAACACCCCCTAAAGGCTGGACTTTTGATGAAGGAAAATTCGAGTGTATTTTAAGAATATATAATGCGTTTTACCGAGACCAAACCGGGACCAGTTGCGAAAACGTTCTATATACATACGTCTGAATCAGTCTGCTTCGACTGTTTTGATTACGACCGATCCAACGATAAAGTTCGACATCGCTTGTCGGGAATTTCGACTTTGGATCGAGTTCGATTCAGACGTCGAACTTCACATGAACTAAACTTACTGCATTTTATCCCTCAAGTCCCTCGCATGTCCCCGTTATCCCTTTCATAATTATTTAATATATTTCCTTCCCATAATACCTGAAGAGAACAATAGAGCAAGCTATTATACAAGTATGCTACCTAATCCGCCACTTTTTTAGCGAAGGGCGTTGATAGTCTAGTGGATAGCACAGTCCGTAAAGTTTTGTAGGGCGTTGAAGCCTGGGTGCAAGTTGAGGGACCCGTAGGGATAATATTAAAACTACCGTATAGTACCGTACAGCCCGCGGCTGGTAGCCGAGTAATTGGCGAGATTTTTGACGGCTGCCGAGGAAAGTGTGCAGATCGTGAAGAGCTTTACGCTTTCTGTCCGCCATTATTAAGGACTACCGCTGATCATTACGTTTATCTTTTCAGAAACCACTTAATTAAGTTCGACGTTTGAATCAAGTTTGATTTAGGTCGACCTAAATGATAAATAAGATCGGTTCATGTGAAGTTCGACGTTTGAACCGGGCCTTAGACAAGGTTATTTTTCAAACCGCTACCACGCCAATGGACTTACCAAGTGGTTCGTTTTTGAAGCCGTTCAATAAACTCGCAGTTCGTGTTTTATCAGATACTAGAAATACATGAATGCAACAACCCCTCGCCCGCTTTTATTAAATGGTTTTTTGAAACACCCACCCACCCACCTACCATGATTAAAATAAGCACATCTGATATACAGCCAATAATAGCCCAATATAAAAACAAACAGATATAAAGACAAATAATCCTCAAGATAAGTCTATAATTTATAAGATGACTAAACTGATTTAACATTTCAAAGCAAAACTTATAGATTTCAATATTAAATTCTGGTTGTACAAAATATGTTTTTAGGAGGTTTCAAAAGGGATTATTTTTAACAAGCTTTAAATGGCTTCCCCTTGCATACATGTTTTGCAAAGGCAGAATTAAATGTCAACAGCTCAAAGATTACATTTATAAAAGAGTCCAGGATAAAAACAATTCGGTAAACAGACAACGTTTCAGTCGAAAATTTGGAAATACAGCCAAAAAATGGCCAAAGCCCATGAGTATTTAATAACAAAAGGTGATTGCAATGCCAATAAAATCATCACGTCTACATAAGCTTATAAAGGTAGTGTTTTAAGTTAGCTTTAGTTAAGCTGATTTATGGTTTGGACGAGCAAAGGGAAAGCACGAAAACGTGAAGCAGTATATTGTTTAGGTTAAGCGAAAACTTTAAAACAAAATCCTACCGTTAACTTTTGACCACGGAATCACTGTAATTCAGATCGAGTTTTTGTTTACCATACGTCGTTTGGTTTCTTCAAGTTCTCTGGTTTCTCTTCAAGATATATTAAACGGGTTGTTCGTATCCTTCTTTTCTTCGTGCTCCATTTCGTTTCGTTTAAATAAACGAAAGCAAATACTATTTCATTTGCTTGAGAGTTTATAGTTTTCTGCATCGCTAGTCACCAGTGCCCAACAATTCTTACCGCGTGACACCGTCCCGAACATATATATATATAAACTATTTCCGAGATTACGTCTCCCTTCCCTTTTTCTCCACGCGTGTAAAATGGACTCCACGCATGTCGAGATTAGCACCCTCACCGGGCTCCGGGCCTTCGGCCCTCCGCCCGGCTCGGGATAAAAACATTCGGCTTCGCCTCGTGTCTTTATATCTGATAAAACACTCCTGCTCGTTTATTAAAAACAGTACATAGATACCTTATATATACATAGAGTTATTTATGTGACGACGTACTTTTCTGAAATCTATTAAAATTATAAAGCTGTAGATGTTGAAGACTGTCGTTGTGAGTTTTTATCAATGTATGACACGACTATATGACAATCACACGACTATAATTCCTTTTAAATATATATATATATATATATATATATATATATATATATATATATCTTTATATATATATACATACATATATACAGTTATGGTGTTTCGCTGTTCTAGATGTGGGAACGCCATTTTGTTTATCCCCAGCAACTGCCGGTAACAGCTGCTTGTGGGACAATAATGGACATGCGCATGCACATCTAGATAACGTGAAGTGGTATTGGGCCAGAGTACTCAAACTACCACAAGGGCAGTGAGCGTTGCATTATCGCTAACGGACACCTACACCAACCTCACAGAGTGCTCAACAACACAGAAGTGAAGGAGCGTGTACATATCAATCTACAGACACGTGTTTTTATATATATATATATATATATATATATATATATATATATATATATATATATATATATATATATATATATATATATATATATATATATATATATATAAGTGAGTTTTGGTTCACGAAATGTTAGAGAGTGCTCAATACCATATATATATATATATATATATATATATATATTTATGGATTATGTTTCTTTAGGAACGACCCTTGAGCAAAACTTTGGCAAAGTGAACATTACTGCAAGTGCTTCTGATGGATTCTTTTGCGAAGAAGTTTCTTTCCTTACACCATTCCAAACGGGAAGTAAAATCAGAGTGTTCCCAACTTTGAGCTACGAGTTTCATCCAGAGATTGCAAACGAAGCTTTCGTCGTTATGCTCGCGTCAGCGAACTACGGCGCGTTTAACGCTTGTATAGTGGAACCTAGTCAACCGACTGGAAAAGCTACTTTAAACTGGTTTGCTTTCAGTGATAAAGCTCTACCACAAGGCATGCAAGCTGGAAGCGTTTCTTACAACATGTTTACAAGTGGAGCTTTCTGCAATGTCGTCAACTTTGCTAGTGTAAGTGTAACTAAGTGTTTGTTTGTTTGTTTGTTTGTTTGTTTGTTTGTTTGTTTATTCCGTTTTCGTCAAGTGAGAAACCCGAGGGAAGAGACAACAGGATTGGAACGCCCTAATCAAGGTCCCTTACCTTTTGTTAAGATTGTTGAGATAATTAAGTATTATTAAAAATACACACAAGCAACTGTAAATCAGAAATAAATATCTCCAATAGTAATACCTGCAGAACACAAGTCTATAGTAAATGAGAGTTGACGTGTTGCATGATCATGCATTGTCTTAACACCTTTAACAAATAATACTACATAATACACATTAGTTACAAATTAAGATGACGCATATTGCAAATTGCAAAGACATTGAAAAAGTGACATAAAGAGAAACTAAGATTACAACTACAACTCACAATCAACAAACACATGCAATAAACACATCACCTACTAATACCGAACAAATGTCAAAACTGCTCTGAACAGCGGGGGGGGGGGGGGGGGGGGGGGGATACCTGAGTTTTAAATATTTACATGTAATTCTTTGAAAGTTTAATTCTTTTGCAATACTTCACGCGAAGAACAAGGGAATCTATTGAGATTGCAAGACATCGCATTATTTCTCAGGAGGGAGAGCATTAAACAGGCACGTTCTCCTACTCGGAGAACATTCTTGATTTTGTTTTCTAATTAATAAAATTAACGTGATACGTCATTGTATTCTTACGTGATTTAACTGATCAGCCAACAACAGCTTGTTGTCATTGCCCTGACGGAAGGCCTGATCGAGTCAACAGGCCGAAAGCTTAGCAGAGAAATATTTTACGTTGTGTTTCCAAAAAACTTATTTATATATTTTAAATATTTCTTAATATATAAAATTGTCGTATTCACTTGTTTTTTTTTTGTTTGGTCAGAAAGAGAGCTTCATAGACTAGATAATTTGATAAAAAAAAAACCACTTCTATTTAGTCAAGTTCAACATCAAGCATCCTTTCCCATTAATTTTGTAATTTTATTTGAATATTGCAATACACCTGCATGTGTTTCACCGCTGAAGACTACTAACTTAAGCCGCATTAGACTGTGTTTAAAGGGTACCAATTCTTCTTCGGGTTTTCCTATAGTCCCTCCGAAAAATCAACTTTAGTATAAAGGCTTATTAACCGGGTACGAGGTTTGTACCTCAAGCAAATATTTTCCAGTACACACTGAGAAAACGAGATTAATGAAGCATTTATTATATGGCTTTTGGTTCGTTTTCTTCATTATTTGTTTTTAACTCATCGTTTGCGTCTTCAGATGTTGCCATTTACGGCACCTTAGTTTTGAGCTTGTAATTTGTTTCATTTCATGTTTACACCTGTTTAAAAAAGCATTATTTTATTTATCGCGCTTTTATGATCAGTTTTTTTTACAAGAAAGAAACACTAATGTCCCAGGACGTATTATTGTTCAAACCTTTTCAACAAAAATGCCTAATTCTCTTTTATTTTCATTCAAATCAGCTCAGAAATTTTCCCGAAAAAACTTGCACGGCTGGGCTCGTTACCTTTGCACCAATCGTAAACGTACCTGAACATTTTCAGCAGGCATATATATTATATGAGAATTCATTGTATGAATTACCTCGTCAGTTCAAAATGGCAAATCAATAGAGTGCTGACGGGTGAAGCATGCGATCGCATTTTAGAAACGTTTAAGATTGATTGTCTAAAAAATTTACGACGGGAAGCTCTAGAAAAATTGCGGTTAATGGTCAAGATGTTCTCGTTATTCAAGCTACAGAATCGCGAAAGTCGCTTATATTTCAGTCCGTTTCTACGGTTTTTATATCGTAAAATAAATTTATGCAATATGTCACAGACACGTTCTGTGGCTCATGCGTCCAGCCATCTCTTCCGGGGGAGGTAAGTATACCGGGGCCCGGGAGATGGCTGGAAACCGAGCCTACCCACAAGGCCGAAAGGGCGAATCCGCTTTCGTTGGACCTCCAGCAACCAATCACTGCGTGGGACATTTGGCGTAATGACCTAAAAACAAGTTCAGCCCGCTATAACAATTTACTTGTGAACAAACCACGTTTAATGTATATTTGGCTGAGTTTCACATTCTTTACTGAACGTATTATCTTTTTTGTTCTTCAGTCTTTCTCTAGCCTACCAAAAATACTTGTCAGCGTTCATCGCAATGGAAATATTCAACGCAAAGATGCAATGTTATTATGGGTAGAAGATGTCACACGAACGCGGTTCAAAGTTTGTTTGAGAGAAATGATTACCTTTTCCGGTGTCCACGAAAATCTACAAGTGGTATGATGAGGTTCTTGAAGTTTTTACTTAGTGACAAATTTACATAAATATGCACTGTCTGGTGGCCAAAATGAATGAGCCATTACTAAAAGTTTTTCAACTTTCTCGTAGTATTTTTAGAACCCATTAAAGTTCTATTAGTTTAATTAATATCTCCTTTAAATTTCTATGTCTCGATGCAATCTATATAAACGACAAAGATTTTGATTTTGTGAATATAGTTTTATTAAAATACATAACATAAGGTGGCTGAAGCCAGTTCAAGTGTCCTTCAAAATCTTATTCACAAGCTCGAGATTTTATTGCAAAACATAATTCCGTTCTGACATTCTGAAAAGAAGTGCTATTAAATTACACTCTTTAATAGCGCTCCGTCGTGATGACGTCACTACTTTACTTTGTCCGCTTTTACCCATAATTCGTGCAGTCCAAACAATAGGTAATTGTTCATTTGCAAACATTTGAAAGTCAATGGTTTGTTTGTTCGCATTTTGTGCTATAAATAGCAGCTCGACTGCACGCTAATGATTATAGTGTTTTCTTTTGTGCGATTTATTAAGTAATATGTAAAGGCCGACAATGAGGACTAGACCGGGTTTTCAAGTATAGTACGAGGAATTCGTTCCAGTTCGAGGCGAAGCCTCGGACTGGAACGAATTTCTCGTACTTGAAAACCCGGTCTAGTCCGAATTGGAGGCCTTTACATGACTTCTCAAAATCACTTAGTGTATTCCCAAAATGAATTAGTGCATTAGTAATTAGTGTATGGATGAATAACCGATTGTGTGAAGTAATATTTCAAGTCCTCTGCCCAGTACTTCCCTGGTATTTCGAGTCCCTTCACGTGGTGCAATTCAGCGCTTCTGATTGATTGATTATCTCATGAATTATTAATGAGTTTGAGAAGGTTGTACATTAGATTATGAAAGCATGTTTTTCATTGTTTTGAGAAATTGGTCTTTGCGTACCGAATTTTAGGGCTATGTATCTCAAATTTTCAGTCACGAAGCCAAATGGTTGCTGATTATGAATATCTAAATTTAGTGAGAATCTATTTTAAACTTCCCTCGTTTATAACAAGCTCTCCACCATGGATTTTTCCACAAAATTTTGGCGCACAAAACTGATTTTTTAAATCTTGGATTTTACTAGATTTTTTTTCAAATTTTGTTACAGTATTAGTTTTGTTATGCATGGAGTAACATTGTTATGGAATAACATATGGATTAGCATTGTTCACAGTATTCGTGATTTATTTGATTTTCTAATATATTTTTAGGAATGGGTAGCTTTATCAAACACTTCTAGTGCGAACATGACAGATCTCAACTCCATCGTATTTCCGATGAAAGGTCAACCGTCGTTGGAAAATAATTACGCCTACTGCCAGGTTAATAAATGTATAATAGGAGTCAGGAGAGTGCTGCGTAGGTAGTGTTTTACGGAAAGAGCAAAGTGAAAAGATTGTAAGCTGTGAGATTAGTTTTGATAACGAAATACTGACGTTTCGAGCAGAGCGAGCCCTTCGTCATTTTACATTTACTCCCAGAACATTTTACTCTGAGGTGTTTACTGCTCTATTTTTGTGGGGAAATAGGCTATTAATTTTTTTATATAATAAACAGAATGATACATGAATGCTTGGAAATTTGAAATTTATTTTTCATGTTGACCAAGATATCTCACTTATTCGTTTTGCTCACTCGCGAGATATCGTAGTAGTCAACACTCGAAATAAATGTCATAATGTCATATTTCCACACATGTATTATGCTCTTTATGTGCGCTCTCTCTCTCTCTCTCTCTCTCTCTCTCTCTCTCTCTCTCTCTCTCTCTCTCTCTCTCTCTCTCTCTCTCTCTCTCTCTCTCTCTCTAATATGGTACACTAATATGGATAATAGTAAATTCCATTCGGTGGTGTTTCTCGACCTGTCGAAGGCATTCGATACAGTCGATCATTCTGTTTTACTACAGAAGCTTCGACTGTATGGTTTGTCCGCTCCAACGCTTAAATGGTTTGAATCCTACCTTACGGATCGTACACAATGTTGTTTTATAAGTGGTCGTTTATCCTCTTTCAAGAAAATAAAATGCGGAGTACCTCAAGGCTCAATTCTTGGGCCTCTGCTTTTTCTAATCTACATAAATGATCTTCCGCATTGTGTGCAACATTCAAAGCCAAGAATGTATGCTGATGACACAAATATAACCACAAGTGGTAGATCATTAAAAACGGTTATTCAATTAACAAATAAAGACCTGAGCAACATAAAGCAGTGGTTACTAGCAAACAAATTAAGTCTAAACGCCACAAAAACAGAACACATGTTTATAGGATCGGACGATAACCTTAATAAAACTCGAAATTTATCGCAAATTAATATTGACGGTCATAAAGTCAAAAGTGTTAAATTCACTAAATGTTTGGGTGTGTATATTGATGAAAGACTTGCTTGGGATGAACACGTTGATTGTATGTCAAAAAAGATTTCACAAGCAATTGCAGGCTTGAAGCAAGCGCGTCCACTTGTCTCCAAAGAGGTGGCCCTTGCAATTTACAATTCTTTAACTCATTCCTGTCCGGGAGCTTTCCCCCCCCCCCTTATTGAAACCGAAAACGAATTATTTAAAAGACAGTTTTGCGTACAATGCTGCAAAACTGTGGAATAGTCTACCTAACGAAGCAAGGTTAGCAACAAGCTTAAAATCGTTTAAAAATTATGTCTCATCCTTTAGTTTCCCACATTAAAATAATCGTAAGCATTTAAATTAATTCAAATTAATGAAATACTTGTACATAATATATTATAATTTTTCATAATTTTATCAAAAGTACAAAAATAATCTGTATATACAACTAATGTAAATATTTAATCGGCTTTCATGTAAAGCAATTTGTAATTATTGATTGAAACACCGATTTTAAATAAATGTTCTCTCTCTCTTTCTCTCTCTCTCTCTCTCTCTCTCTCTCTCTCTCTCTCTCTCTCTCTCTCTCTCTCTCTCCCTCCCTCCCTCCCTCCCTCCCTCCCTCCCTCCCTCCCTCCCTCCCTCCCTCCCTCCCTCCCTCCCTCCCTCCCTCCCTCCCTCCCTCTCTCTCTCTCTCTCTCTCTCTCTCTCTCTCTCTCTCTCTCTCTCATATTTTTATTATATATATTTTCAGATCCAGAGTTTCACTCAACGTTTTTTTAAGCCGCCAATTGTTATTCTTATGGCTAATCGCAGACAAAACGGGAATTCATCTATATTGGATCAGAACATAGTTACATGGGTTAAGGTACATATATTATTACTATACCATGCACTGTATATATCATATGCATATTTTTCATAACATATTATATATTTTTCAGAATGTCAACAGAACGACGTTTGAAGTTTGTTTGAAAGACCTCCCTGGAATAAATGGCCAACACGAACCAATCACAGTTGATTATGCTGTCATTGGAGGTATTATTACAATAAATACTAGAAATACATAAACTCAGACCCCATCCACACGTATACGTTTTCCTGGCGTTTTCATATTGTTTCAGGTAATGAGACCATTGTCTTCTGCTCCTCTGAGGACCGAGAACAATGAAAAACGCTATGAAAACGCATACGTGTGGACATGGCGTCAATAACTCCTCGCCCGCTTTTACATGAATTTTGTGAATACCCCCTGATTAGAAAACACTTGCCCTCTTTTTTATTGGGGGTCTGTAATAATCACTCCTGTCGATCAAAATGTACTTTTAACTCTAGCAGAATATTTGAAGTAAAAAACTGCAGTTTTAATAACTTTAATTTTTTGAAGAAAAAGGTAACGAGAAACAAAAAAAAAAAAAGATTATATTTCGTGAAAAATAATTTCAAAATATTAGGGTTACAGTTCACAGTTCTTTCTTTCCTTGTTTACAAAAAAACATCACTAAAAAACTACTCAAACAACTATACCTGCATGGCTGGTTGCCACGGCTATATATTCATTTATGGCACTTTAAATTCCTTTAAGCTATTAACAAAAACAATTTTTCATTTCGAAATCTGAAGTGCTGAAACTGTTTTCACCTAGTGAATAAATAATTCAACAGCATTTATACGTTTTACAGAAGAAAAATTCCTCCTTTTCCGAGTTTTATGCCAAACTATATGTACAAGCTACGTTAAGTCACAAGTGGTTTTACAATAAGAAAACTATTTAAAAGAAGATACTAAGACGGCAGCTACAGATAAAAAATACAACAGGCAAGCAAACTGACATGCATGCGATGGATCCGTTTAAAATAAATTAAAGACACACAAAAGAGAAAACAAAACTAACAGTGATAGGATATTAAGAGGGAAACTCGAACAGTTTTGCTGCTAAATGTTCGTGATTACTGAGATATTTTTACCGCGTAAACTTAAACTTTTTGCCGTCCTTTATTTTTTCGTCGGTTTTCAAGTTTACTATTCCTTTCGACTTTCGACTTTCGGTCTGACTGATTTCCTTCTACTCAAGACGTTGTTTTGCTTTATACGTAGACGTTGATTTGTTTTTGTTCTTTTAAAAGTGATACCGTATTTACTCATTTAAGCGCCGCCACCGATTAAGCACCGCCCCGATTAAGCGCTGCCCTCGAATTAGCGCCGCACTTAATCGAAGCACCATCAGACAGAATTGTTCAAGAAGCCAAACTAAAAAACAACTACAGTACATCTCAATCTTAAATCAGCCTCAGAAATTTATTCTCCTGTATTACAGTGTTTTTAAGTACAAAATGACAATATGACATTTGAAACATGTTTATTTTGTTGTTAACATTTCCTGGTATCGTTTACAAATAAAATAATTTTTAAAGAGCTCTGTCCTCAAATAAACGCCGCATCCGAATTTAAACGAGTAAATACGGTATACGTATCCCAAAAACTCCTTTCTCAAGTTTTTTATCAAGAATAAATTATGTTGTTAGTTCAAATTTTTTTGTCCAGAACAATGTTGTCCCCAGTGCCCCATAATCTTTACCGCACATGGTCCGTCCACACATATATACAAATAAATAATTAAATAAATAATAATAATAATAATAATAATAATAATAATAATAATAATAATAATAATAATAATAATAATAATAATAGACTTTATTTAAAGAAGGTATATACACCAGTTTTGCGAAGCTAATCTTACACTGGGCCTTCAAATAAATAAATAAATAAATAAATAAATAAATAAATAAATAAATAAATAAGTAAATAAGTAAATAAATAAGTAAATAAGTATTCAGATCGCAGAAATTTGTTCGCATATCACGTTTGTCCATGCGTGTAAAATGACTCAGCGCGTGTCGAGATTAGTACCCTCACCGGGCTCCGGGGATATAATTATTTTATAAGAATACAACCTGACTTTAATATTTTTTATATTTTTGCTAATGATTTTGACTATTTATTTAATTTTTATGCCCAAATCGTCTTCCCATTGCCATATCCGCTTAAAGTGCTTTTCACATGTTTGATATTTTTGTATATTTGGAATTTCTAGCTAATTAGAGTTTCTGGCTGGTTAGATTTACTAATAAAAGAACTGCTTAGTATTATTATCAACTAAAGTTTTATCTTGACGTCCTTTTCCTCTGCTAAAGTCGGTTTAATTAGTATTCACAAAGATAAGCAAAGATAAGCACACTGTGATTCAACGAAGGAATACGAAGAGAAATAATTATGCTCTAAATTTTGATCTGTTTACAGTGGCACCAGGGCGGGGGCGTCAAAGGAGGGGGG
Organism: Corallium rubrum; assembly: GCA_964035015.1. Classification (NCBI taxonomy): domain Eukaryota; kingdom Metazoa; phylum Cnidaria; class Anthozoa; order Scleralcyonacea; family Coralliidae; genus Corallium; species Corallium rubrum. The sequence continues at coordinate 10,075,048 of OZ036010.1, forward strand.
AAAGGGGAGAGGCCGTCCACGATCGTCACCAGGACCGTTTAGAGCAAAATTAGAGGAGAAACATGTGTGGTGGGGGGACGGGAATAATTAATCAGTTCGCAAAATTGAAGATATTTTTAAATCCTCTATTTAACATCACCATGTTTCGTTCTGCAAAACTCCGGTCATTCGCATGACGATAGCTATTATTGAGTTTTCTTAAAGAATGTTTTTAGTCGTTTCCTGAAAATTAAGAAAATGGCACTGTAGAAAGTTTGAGATTTCAAAATTCTACGGGGTAGCATGACCCCGGCCCCCCCTAAATTTCGACCCCCAATATGCCAGAAAAAATATTGCTCAATTCTAAAACTTACAGGGCCGATTGCAGCTTAAACGTTGTTTACAATAATCAGTGTTTAAACGATCGAGTTTTAAAATACATGCATCATAGATAATGGAAGGGGAACTGGATAGGAAACTTGCTATGGTAATTATACACTTATAAGCAGCTAATGCACTAACGAGTGATCCCACATGGCCAGGATCAACCATTGCTGAAATTAAACAATAGTGTAATATCACTTAAGTCAGTAGTGTCTGATTTTAACCATGTGGGACCACCCATTAGGTGCATTAGCCCCTTATAGTGTATAATTACCATAGCAAGTTGTGGAAACATCGTTTCCGGTTTCGTAAGTTTCCTATCCAGTTCCCCTTCCATTATCTATGTATGCATATAAGTGTCTTGAAAAAATGCTGACTAATGCTGTTAATCAAACATTAAACAACATGTAAGAAGTATGTTCTACGCCTCTAGTGCTTTTATGCATTGGTCGACCACAATTAAATTTAAATCTCATTTAGCTAACCATTGTCTAATCCTTCAACACTGTCTGTTGCGCGTCTCCCTGCCCCGCGGCAAGCTCGATGACGCGCCTTAAAAACAAAAGAGTTCTTAATGAAAACAAAGTGAGTGAATAATTTGTAATCCCAAGAGTATATATATATATACAGGGTGTATCAAAAAAAAGGCTACCCTTAGAAAATATAATTAACATTCTTTTCAAATAACCTATTGTATATTGACAGCCCTGTGGTCAGTTGAACCATTTTTAATCGAACTGATATGAATATAATTAACATTTTTATTTCAGTTATGCTCCTTCATACGTTTAGAAGTTATCGTAATTTCCCAGGTGTATACGACCATTTGTTTTTTACGCATCCGTGACTTCAGAGGTGTCCAGGGCTGTCAATATACAATAGGTTATTTGAAAAGAATGTTAATTATATTTTCTAAGGGTAGCCTTTTTTTTATACACCCTGTATATATATATATATATATATATATATATATATATATATATATATATATATATATATATATATATATACCATCCTCATTCTGTGAACAACGCCACTCTCAGCATTTTTACGTCTTCAGAACGACGCGAAGACGCAGAAAAGTCAGAGCTGTTTCTTAACGTTGACTTCAACTCAGACACTACAGCCGTTTTAGCAAGAACTGGAGCGTCTTGAAAGTCATTAAACAAGCTTAATTTATTATTGAGTCGGTTTTCTTTGATGTACCGCGGGCTGTATATAGCATACAGCCCTTGAATACTAATTAGATAAGAAATGAAGGAAAAAACTAGGAAAATCTTTGTCCAAGGTAGAAATAAAGACAAAACTTTGTTGGAAAACCTCCTCAATAATAAATTAAGTCAGATAAATCCCTCGAACGTCGGGCTGTATGCGATATACAGCCCTCGGACGCTTCGCGTCCTCGGGGCTGTATATAGCATACAGCCCCCGTTCTCGGGCTTTATCTCTTACTTAAACATGAAATACGGCAGTTAATTTACCATGTCTTCTTTTAAAATACATTGCTTTTTAACGTTTTTAAAGCCGCGTCGTCGAGTTAGTCGCGTCGTAGACCTTAAAGTCCCTTTCCTGTGAATAACAAACCAACTTTAACCAAAGAAAACGAAAACAAAATAATAACATTATTTGATGATAATATTAATAAAGCAGTTCATATGAGAAAGTACTAAACAATTTAAATATGCAGCAAAGACCGGTAATTTTTTCTCTTATCATAATGACAAAATATTTTTAGTCCCAAGGACAAAAGCTCAGCTATTAAAATGTCCAAATATATACATGGTCTATCCACAATCATTTTATCTAAATGACATATCACGATGCAAAACTTCAAATCTTTACTAAATATTTTCTTGTTCATACTTTAGATCTTGATCCTTGCATTGGCGTTACTTGTGAGAACTTTGCTGTCTGTCGTGTATTTGGTCCATACGATGCAAGATGTGTATGCGTCGAGAACTGTCCTTCAACCGAGCAGAATCTTTGCGCTTCGAATGGACGCAGTTTTGACAACATGTGCCTCTTTCAGCTGGAAATCTGTCAAACTGGAGACAACTATACTTATTATAATCACGGAAGCTGCAGAGGTTGGTATATTCTTCACAACCTCGTCCCCAGGGCATTTTGCCTCCACGTTGGGAGGTCCGCGAAAATGGCCCTGGCATCGGCTGGTCGATTCTATAATCGGATTGGCCGGTTTAAAAACTTGATTAATTCAGATACAGTGTAATTTATTCATCAAAATATGAATTGCAATAAATCCACTCTGCGAAGTTCATCCAAAGAATTGTAACGATAACTTTGGTTAAAGTCAAGAACAACATTAGATATATGTTTCTTCCCGACATTTAAATGTATCCTGGATAATCGTGAGGAGTATCATGATGAATAATGCTAGCCAGTTGCATTTATGATAAAGGTTCACATGAGTGATTCGGCAGAGCGTTAAATATTTCTTATTTATTATTCATGTATACGTATTGTACAAAAACGAAACACTAAGACCGCATAAATTTTCTTGCCAAAACACCCCAAAATTATTGGTGTCATGTGACCAGCCGATGGAGGCAAAATGCCCTGGGGACGAGGTTGTATTCTTCAAATTTCCAATACCCCTTACAGGAGTTTAATTCACAATAAAATAGAATTTCTATAAGTGGAATGAAGTTTCATTTCATATTATATATATGCAATAAAAATTTTCAGAGATGAAAAGCTATTTTACTTATAAAATTAATTTTACATATAAAAAAAAAGTAATTTCATATATTAAATTTTCATATATGTAAATTTTTCCATGTGTTTAATGGATTTTCACACATAAAATAGATTTAATATATAATTTTATTATATGGCTGGGTTTGATTTCCGGTCCGTAGGCAAAATGACGCACGCTGATTGGTTCCTGAGAGGTCGGGATCAGTTTACGATATTGACCGACCGGTCAATACGCTTTTTTCTCGAACTCAGAAATGTTCCCGCCAAAACTTACAGGGCGATTGGAATACAAATAAAAGAGAAATAGATATCTTTATTCAAATATTCTGAACAATAAAATGTGTTGGAACATCACTGCTGGTTTTCTTTAAAGCTGTTTATCTAAAAACACGACAAATAAAAGCCAAACTGGTGTAAATAAGGCCAAGAAGCGACACGAAAAAGTCAACAGGCAAGGTAAACAGGATACTCCGAAGACGAAAACAACGCTCGAAGCTTAAAAATAAAATGAACTAATAGCCATATAATAAATTCCTTATTAACCTTGTTTGCTCGGTCTGTACTGGAAAGTATTTGCCCTCGGTTTTATCGCACAAACCTCGCTCCTTCGTCGCTCGGTCTGTACGAAAACCTCAGGCAAATACTTTCCCGTACAGACCTCGCACTCGGTTAATAAGTCCTTAATATTTGAAAATGTAAAAATGTTTCAAATTCACATATGAAAATTTCATTTGGGACGTAAAATAATTCTTTTTTCTTATAAGTAATTATTAGTAAGTTGTATGGTAACAGATGTCAGTTTATTCATGTGCCTCGAAACATATTTTTCGGGTTCTCCCTCCAGTTTTTCTCCTTCTCCAAAATTGACCGACCATAGTTTCCTCAGTTTACTATTTACAGAATGAGTGTTTCGGCTCGAATGGCCCTGTTCCTCGTGGTATACCTAGGCGTAGTGATTTTTCTAAAAACAAACGTTGTCTAAGTCAAGAAAATCAAAGCTAAAGTTTATGTGAACAAAGGAATCTATATCGCATTAAACATGGATTTTCTTTGTGTGTTTCCTCATGAATTATTATTATTAATAATTCAGGAAACACAAAGAAAATCCATGTTTAAGCCTGGTTCTCATATGTCGCCGATCGTCGCCGACCCATGATTTAGATGCATGTTAAGTAAAAGAATAAAAGCACTGCTTTTCTGTATTGTTCTTTATTACTTAACATGCTGCTGCACTTCCCGTTTTAGCATGCATCTAAATCACAAATCGCCAACGATCGGCGACATATGAAAACCAGGCTTTAATGAGGGTCTATATATGTGGTATAGATTCCTTTTGTTTACATATTTTCTCGACTTAGACAACATTATTTTTAGAATTTTTAATGTGTATGTGTACCATCACTCATAGTTTTTCACCAGAATCGTCAAAAGATTTAATCAGTCAACTTATGAGAACCTTTTTTCAGGTTTTCCAATGAAAAGAGGTCGAGGCAATGTCAATCAAGTTCCTCGTTGGTCAGATGCCCATTGTCAGTCGCTTCGTTTTGAACCTCTGACGTTTTACCCCGACAAACCTGTCCACGTGCAAGTCAGCGTTAGTCACGTGAATGGTTCAAGTCAAGTGCACGACGCAGCTGTATCATGGGTAGAAGACGTCAGTGAAAATGGCTTCACATTCTGTGTGATGGAATCAGGTAGAAATGAAGGACCTCCTCATGGCTTTGCTACTACAGAATGGATGGCATACCAAGGTGCACCACAGGGTGGGGCTTCTGGACTAGTTTCGATTCCTGAGTGGTGGACTGGCACCAAATGTCAAACTGTGGATATCTCAGCCGTAAGTTCAATTACTCAAGGCTTCACACGACACACAAACGCCAAGTTTTAATTATGTATTCAACTTTTAATTTTATACTGTGCTGTGCTGCACTGCACTACACTGCACTGCACCGCACCGCACTGCACTGCACTGCACTGCACTGCACTGCACTGCAACTGCACCGCACCGCACCGCACCGCACCGCACCGCACCGCACCGCACCGCACCGCACCGCACCGCACCGCACCGCACTGCACCGCACTGCACGGCACGGCACGGCACTGTATTGTACTGTACTGCAGTGTAGCAATTGTATTTAGTGTACTGTATTATATTGTAATTGGAAATGGGTATGAGACGGAAGCATCAAAAGGATTTCTGTTTTTGATACATTTTCTTCCTTTTAGCTTGGTTTTGGGTCAATTCCAACTGTACTTGCAACTGCTGAACATCGTCGCCGCAGTGTGCAACATGATGCGGCATCAGTCTGGCTTGAAGATATCAGTCGTATGTCATTCAGAGTTTGTTTGCGTGAGCTACAAAATTTTGATGGCGCTCATCAAGATATATACGTAGTGAGTTTCTGATACACTTGTTATTTTTTCTAGCACGGTTAAAAAAGCTATAAATATATTTTTAGAAGATAAGTAATTCTTTTAATCTTTACTCTTTTTTCTTTTCTAGAATTGGTTGGCTTTTGAAGTTCTTGAACGACCATTGTTTACTGAGCATGGTTCAAATGATTTTGCTCAAACGTCCCAGAATCCTTTGGCAAGTTCCAATTATGCGCAATGTGAGGTAACAAAATTAGTTCCTGTAGTCGCAAGCCATCACAAGTTAGCGCAAGCCCACCGCAAGTTAGCGCCAGTCCATCACAAGTTAGAGCAGGCCCGCCGCAAGTTGGCGCAAGCCCACCGCAAGTTTGTGCAAGCCCGCCGCAAGTAAGCGCAAAACCGCCAACAAGTTAGCTCAAATTTGCGCAAGCCCACCGCTAGCTCGCGAAACCAACCACAAGTTGGCGCAAGCCCACCGCAAGTTGGCGCAAGCCCACCACAAGTTAGCGCAAATGCACCACAAGTTAGGGCAAGTCATTGCAAGTTGCCGCCAGACAAACGAGGCACAAGCTTAAACTCGATGCTTAAATTATTGATCCATGCTAGAGTTAAATGTGCTCTTGGTGTTCACTTTTTATAGGATGTGTCTTTAAGATACAACTATAGGAATCCCCCTACTGTCCTTGTAGCTGCTAAACATAGCTCGTCAGGTAGAAACTTGGATCCTCAGTACAATGGGATCACTGCATGGATTGAAGTAAGTTCAGGAACTATTTTTGTGATCACCATCATCATCATCATCATCATCATCAATAACAACATCATCATCTTCATCTTTCACAATTCGTAATCATCGTCACCATGATCATCATCGTATCATCATCACATCATCGTCTTCATCATCTTCATCATCTTCATTGTCTTCATGATCATCATTATCATCGTCTCTATCATTATCATTGTCATCATCATCATCATCATCATCATCATCATCATCATCATCGTCATCAACATCAACATCAACATCAACATCAACATCAAGGGCCACAAGTTTATTAGTATTTTACTGTCATGCGTTTTACCCTCAGTAAATATAGTTGTTATGTTATGTTATGTCATGTCATGTCATATCATGTCATGTCATGTCATGTCATGTCATGTCATGTCATGTATGTCATGTCATGTCATGTCATGTCATGTCATATCATGTATGTCATGTCATGTCATGTCATTATGTCATGTCATGACATGACATGTCATGTCATGTCATGTTACGTTACGTTACGTTATGTTTAGCCAAACCACTTAAAATCTGAATAGATGAGTTAAAGGCGATTTTAATGATGTATCGTATTATGTAGCGGTATAATTTTGTGTTAATTTAACAGCTTTTTTCCATTCCATGGTTAATCAACCAGTCATTTACGAATCCGTCTGGATTTTATATTCTAGGGATTTTTGGTGAAGGAAAATTCGAGTGTAGAATATATACATTTTAAGACCAAACCGGGACCAGCTGCGAAAAATGCAACTACACAGGCCTTCCGGCAGGAATTGAACCCACGAGCTTGCGATTCTAGTGCAATGCTCTGACCACTGAGCCACGGAGGGCGTTGCCGAGAGCTTGATCGCGGGTTCTGTATACATTAAGGTGGTAATGCCAGGAGAGAATTGTTCAAGCTCTCGGCAACGGCCTCCGTGGCTCAGTGGTCAGAGCATTGCACTAGAATCGCAAGGTCGTGGGTTCAATTCCTGCCGGAAGGCCTGTGTAGTTGCATTTTTCGCCGTTGGTCCCGGTTTGGTCTTAAAATGTATATATTCTACACTCGAATTTTCCTTCACCAAAAATCCCTAGAACATGCTATATAATCGAGTGAAATGCCCAATATTACTTGGATTTTATATAGATGGACAGAGAAAAGTAATAAAAATTGCTATGAGTAAATTAAAGATTTATTCTGCTTTATAGTCGATTACAACATCACAATTCAAAATGTGTTTCAAAGAATTCTTTGCTAACGGCCGCCTTGATCCGGTGACATTGAATTACGTTGTTCTGCGGGGTAAGCATTTTAGAAACTTTACAGCTGGATCCCTAGCTATAGATTGTGTATAGGAGAACAACTTACTATAAGTTTGAGAAATGGATTTGGTGGCTTCCAATTTAACGAAAATAACAAACCAACTAAAATACAAACAAACAAACAAACAAACAAACAAACAAACAAACAAACAAACAAACAAACAAACAAACAAACAAACAAACAAACAAACAAACAAACAAACAAACAAACAAACAAACAAACAAACAAACAAACAAACAAACAAACAAACAAACAAACAAACAAACAAACAAACAAACAAACAAACAAACAAACAAACAAACAAACAAACAAACAAACAAACAAACAAACAAACAAACAAACAAACAAACAAACAAACAAACAAACAAACAAACAAACAAACAAACAAACAAACAAACAAACAAACAAACAAACAAACAAACAAACAAACAAACAAACAAACAAACAAACAAACAAACAAACAAACAAACAAACAAACAAACAAACAAACAAACAAACAAACAAACAAACAAACAAACAAACAAACAAACAAACAAACAAACAAACAAACAAACAAACAAACAAACAAACAAACAAACAAACAAACAAACAAACAAACAAACAAACAAACAAACAAACAAACAAACAAACAAACAAACAAACAAACAAACAAACAAACAAACAAACAAACAAACAAACAAACAAACAAACAAACAAACAAACAAACAAACAAACAAACAAACAAACAAACAAACAAACAAACAAACAAACAAACAAACAAACAAACAAACAAACAAACAAACAAACAAACAAACAAACAAACAAACAAACAAACAAACAAACAAACAAACAAACAAACAAACAAACAAACAAACAAACAAACAAACAAACAAACAAACAAACAAACAAACAAACAAACAAACAAACAAACAAACAAACAAACAAACAAACAAACAAACAAACAAACAAACAAACAAACAAACAAACAAACAAACAAACAAACAAACAAACAAACAAACAAACAAACAAACAAACAAACAAACAAACAAACAAACAAACAAACAAACAAACAAACAAACAAACAAACAAACAAACAAACAAACAAACAAACAAACAAACAAACAAACAAACAAACAAACAAACAAACAAACAAACAAACAAACAAACAAACAAACAAACAAACAAACAAACAAACAAACAAACAAACAAACAAACAAACAAACAAACAAACAAACAAACAAACAAACAAACAAACAAACAAACAAACAAACAAACAAACAAACAAACAAACAAACAAACAAACAAACAAACAAACAAACAAACAAACAAACAAACAAACAAACAAACAAACAAACAAACAAACAAACAAACAAACAAACAAACAAACAAACAAACAAACAAACAAACAAACAAACAAACAAACAAACAAACAAACAAACAAACAAACAAACAAACAAACAAACAAACAAACAAACAAACAAACAAACAAACAAACAAACAAACAAACAAACAAACAAACAAACAAACAAACAAACAAACAAACAAACAAACAAACAAACAAACAAACAAACAAACAAACAAACAAACAAACAAACAAACAAACAAACAAACAAACAAACAAACAAACAAACAAACAAACAAACAAACAAACAAACAAACAAACAAACAAACAAACAAACAAACAAACAAACAAACAAACAAACAAACAAACAAACAAACAAACAAACAAACAAACAAACAAACAAACAAACAAACAAACAAACAAACAAACAAACAAACAAACAAACAAACAAACAAACAAACAAACAAACAAACAAACAAACAAACAAACAAACAAACAAACAAACAAACAAACAAACAAACAAACAAACAAACAAACAAACAAACAAACAAACAAACAAACAAACAAACAAACAAACAAACAAACAAACAAACAAACAAACAAACAAACAAACAAACAAACAAACAAACAAACAAACAAACAAACAAACAAACAAACAAACAAACAAACAAACAAACAAACAAACAAACAAACAAACAAACAAACAAACAAACAAACAAACAAACAAACAAACAAACAAACAAACAAACAAACAAACAAACAAACAAACAAACAAACAAACAAACAAACAAACAAACAAACAAACAAACAAACAAACAAACAAACAAACAAACAAACAAACAAACAAACAAACAAACAAACAAACAAACAAACAAACAAACAAACAAACAAACAAACAAACAAACAAACAAACAAACAAACAAACAAACAAACAAACAAACAAACAAACAAACAAACAAACAAACAAACAAACAAACAAACAAACAAACAAACAAACAAACAAACAAACAAACAAACAAACAAACAAACAAACAAACAAACAAACAAACAAACAAACAAACAAACAAACAAACAAACAAACAAACAAACAAACAAACAAACAAACAAACAAACAAACAAACAAACAAACAAACAAACAAACAAACAAACAAACAAACAAACAAACAAACAAACAAACAAACAAACAAACAAACAAACAAACAAACAAAACATTCGTGTCACTTTATTTTTTTAAGGTATTTGCAATTAGAATTAAGTTTATTTAATTTGAGAGAACTCGTGAAATTGTAATAAAAGATCTTTTACAACTTTTTCGTGTCTTTCTTCGTTTGCAGGATATTTCGATGTGTTTAATTTAATATGTAAATGAGATGGACTCTGACGTCAGGAGTAGGGTGTTTCACAAGGCGGTTTTATGTGCACAGTTTCAAGCGATTTCGTTGAACAAATTAAGAGATACAACTAATTTTGCAACGTGTGAAAATATTGTACCCTGCCCCTGACGTCGGAGACCATCTCATTTACATATTAGAGAAATTGAAATATCTTGAAAACGAAGAGAGACATGAAAAAGTTGCAAAATATCTCAGTCTATTACAATTTCACGAGTTCTTCCAAATTAGACAAACTTGATTTTTGTTGCCAATGTCCTTTAATACAGATTTTTGAAAACGTATTGACAAAGTAAATTGGCAATTCTGACTTATGTTTTGAAAGCATTAATCTTTTGGGTTATATAGCCTGCGCCTTCTGTCAAGTTTACTATTGATGGTTTTCAATCAATTACTTGAGATTTAGGAGACAAAAATACGACAGCCATGTTGGAGAAAAACTGACATACTTCAAATACAATAGATGCTAAATGAGATTCTTTTGTTCAAGTTCTTGCAGCATGGCCGCGCAGGGGCATCGCCAGGGGGACTGGGGGGACGAGTGAGAAACGTTGGGAGGGGGGGGGGAGGGGGGGGGAGGGGGGGGATGTAATGATTCAAAGTGCTCAGCTCACATCGCTAGCTGGCCAAATAGTTTACAAGTGTGTGAATGTGTTTTTCATATCTTTTTTACGTTAGTTCACTCATGAGACTTAGTGCAGCAACGACGCCAATCATTCGCCTCGTAGCTGCTATGTGTTAGGTTCACACATAATAATTTAGGTTAGGTTTAGGAATGTGGTTTGGGGTTAAGGTTAATGCGGACGTGACAGGTAGTGTTGGGTTAGCACTACCTGGAACAACCAGAAACCATCATATTATATATTTAAAAATTACAATTATCTGTGACGTTTGACGTCATTTGAACACGAAAGAAGTTGAGTAGAGAGTTTACACTTCTTTCGTGTTCAAATCACGTCAAACGTACCTTTATAAGAGTACATATGCACAGGAGCGGTATGTTTTATTTGTTTTATAAAATAAGAAGAAAAATCAAGCTAAACTGAGTGAGGTAGTTTTGGAATTTGGCGGGCTTTTCCGGCCAGCTGACGCCATTCTACGACATTTTACGTCATTCATGATCTATGTGCTCTTATAAATGCACGGAGTCCAGCCAATCAGAGCGTGCGTAGAGGACACCTTATTTTATAAAAATCTTTATTAAGTTCCGTCTCAACAACTTGTTGTAGTTGGAACGGGAAAGTGGCAGTAGAATACCAAGCAAACACTCCAGGGGGCACCCAACTTTGCCGTAAAGTACCATTTTTGCAACAGAAAAGTGGGTAAAACATGTGTCCTTTTGAAGCTTTACGCCCCAAACAAAATGCCCTTTTGAAGCTGTGCCCCTCCAACATCAACTTGTTTCCTACGCCACTGAAACACTTCCAGATCAAGACTAACCTATATATAGCGACTGAATGAGAAGCTTCACAAACGCGGACTCTATCGTATTTTTTCAAACTGATAAACTATTTTAACGCTAAATTCATTAAATGATGATAGGACATATTCGGAAAACAGTATATGCAGTCAGTTTAAATATGTGTGACAAATATCAATAAAACCTTGGACCTATACTGGGTTTGAAAACTGATGACACAATCAAAAATACTTAACGCTTAGGCAAAGTGCATGTTTCGTAACACAAGGTAAATAAAGAAAAACGTAGTACAAGGTAAAATCGAGAAAAACGTACCGGATCTACATAAACAACCTGTGAGAACTTAAGCGAGGTGCTTAAAATGCCTATGAAACGATTAATTATTATTTGAAAATATTTATATTTATTTGAAAGAACGCTTAAAATGATAAAATAACATCTTTTGCAGTTTTTCGTTTCCTTGCTTCGTTCTTGAGACATTTCTTTGTTTTTTAATGGACAAATTAAACATCTTGAAGTCAGATGTGCAAAATGGGTTATCGAAAAAAGTTATATATCTTTGCTATTATCAAACCAAATTAATTCGAAGGAAGCATGTGGATGTGCTTGACCCAGAACACTAAACATGTGGATTTTCAAGTAATTATATTTGACAATATTAAAGATATATAACTTTGTCGATAATCATTATGCACATGTGACATCAAAATGTTTAATTTACATATCAAACAAACTGAAATATCTCAAGAATAAAGCAAGGAAACCAAAAACTGCAAAAGATGTTACTCTATTATTTTAAGCGTTCTTTCAAAAAAAACAGACTTAATTTAAGACAGACTTAATATGCACTTTAAATGATTTCGTTCGCCCCTAGGATACGTTAACTTCTCAATCCTATTAGTAGTAATCCAACATGGGTCGTCAGTGTTCTTACTTCGATTTCTAATAAATACTGATCGTAAACTCAATAATAATGAGAATCAACCAATTACCATAATAGTTTTTTCAATCATGACTTGATTAAAGTTGGATACTCCAGTCGTAAAATACGCTGAAGATAAACAAGTTCGTGTATGTATGAATAACTTTTACACACTGTCATAAATAATCTCACGAGGGTTTATTTTAATTGCATTTTTCAATTGAGATTGCTCGATTGAGATACCATATCTCGGCCTCGCATTTTCATCGTCTTTCCTCGTGTTTGGATTCCGGTCCCTGATGAAACACTCAAACTCGTTGTTGATAGATTATTTCAAATATTGCTTTCTTTTGAATTTTCTTTATATGAATAATTATTAATAAGTTTGAGAAAGTGAATTCTTAGCTTTAGCTTGTGTTAATATACAGTAAATTGGTATTTTCCCAGATATTTGTGATCCAGGTTGGGTATACTACAGACGTTTCTGTTACAAACAAGCCGACTCTTGCCTATCATGGACTAATGCCTCGACTACATGCTTGGCGGCCAGTTCCAATCTGGTAGGTATCGACAGTGCTGAAGAAGATGTCTTTGTTCAACATCTTCATCGTGATAAGCCATCCTGGATTGGACTCAATGACTGCGCTAACGAGGGTGTTTTTTTATGGACTGACGGAGGACCAGTGACGTATACAAACTGGGGTCCAGGAATTACTGCCCCTCCCTTGGACGACGATGCTAATTGCGTTGACAGTTCTGGACGGGATCATAAATATCGCTGGGAAGTATCATCTTGCGACAACTGTCAAAATTATACTTGTAAAAAAGGTATTCCAATAATTAACAGGCTATATAAAGCGATGCGATTCTTATTCGATAAGAATTCCATCTATGATTAAGTCAACACATTAAGACCTCATCTTTTTCATTTCAGATATGTTTGTTTAAAATTTATACAAATATATTTGTTTTTCACCAACCACTAGCACCAGTATGACAGCATTAGCAGCATCATTATCCACATTACCATTGCTATTACCATTACCACTATCATTACCATTACCATTACCATTACCATTACCATTGCCCTTACCGTTACCGTTATCATTACCATTACCGTTAGTCGTTACCCCTTACCCTTACCCTTACCCTTACCCTTACCCTTACCCTTACCCTTACCCTTACCCTTACCCTTACCCTTACCCTTACCCTTACCCTTACCCTTACCCTTACCCTTACCCTTACCCTTACCCTTACCCTTACCCTTACCCTTACCCTTACCCTTACCCTTACCCTTACCCTTACCCTTACCCTTACCCTTAGTCTTACCCTTACCCTTACCCTTACCCTTACCCTTACCCTTACCCTTACCCTTACCCTTACCCTTACCCTTACCCTTACCCTTACCCTTGCCCTTACCCTTACCCTTACCCTTACCCTTACCCTTACCCTTACCCTTACCCTTACCCTTACCCTTACCCTTACCCTTACCCTTACCCTTACCCTTACCCTTACCCTTACCCTTACCCTTACCCTTACCCTTACCCTTACCCTTACCCTTACCACCATTATCATCACTATCACCACCAAGACTATCATCATCATTATCATCATCACTGTCTATCTACATTACCATCACCACCACCATCATTATCGTTGTCACCGTCATCATCGAGTTGCGTCCCTCTTAGAAAAACCGTTAACCCATTACTCTAAAGCCAGTGAGGCTTTGGATTACCTGTACTTTCCTAAGGTGCTATTCTAGTGTGGAGAGCATCTTACTATTCCTGTGGAATGCTACAACCAAGCTGCAGTCTTACCCCACTGCCCATGCAATTTCTACGTACTATATTAAATTCTTGTATATTTTTCTCAAGGTTTAAATAACTGATCTTGTTCTTCCTCATAGTGCTCTATTGTTAAGGATCTGTTATGAAAAGTAATTGCAAACGTTTCTTCATATTTTATAGATTATGACGAATGCACAAGATATACTCATGAATGTGATCCAAAGGCTCATTGTTCGAATACTGTTGGTTCTTACACTTGTCAATGTCGCAACGGTTATACTGGAAATGGGATGAGTTGCACAGGTTACTTTAAATTATTTGTTTATTAAACAAACGTAAAGTTTGTCTTATTTGTAGATTTTCAAGTGATTATATTTGATAACTGCAAAGATATATAATCTTCTCTCATAACTCATTATGGACGTGGGATGTCAAGGTGTTGAATTTGCATATTAAACAACCGAAAATATCTCAGCAACAAAACAGGGACACAAAAAAATTGCAAAAGTTGTTACTTTGGCATTTTATCTTCATACTCTTTTTATTTTCATTTTTAATTTTCATTTCATAGTCGTCACATTAATATTATTGCATTATGAGTGTACATCCTACTGGAAGAACTTCGTGTGTTTTTTTGCAAATCGCAGTTCTTGATGAGAAAGTGTGGGAGATGTAAAAAGTAAGATAAAAAGAAACAGAAAAAAAAAAGATAGAATCAATGCCCTAGATTTATTTAAGTTACAAGTACTTAAAAAGTATAATTACCACGTATAGAGCACTTGTCGTTATTACTGAATCAGTACTTTTAAAATATACAGAAAATGGACAGTCTGAAATAATAGTGTTAAACTTCCGGTATAAATGGAGCGAGTCGGGTCGTCCTAGGGTTTTATACGTTCAGTTGCATGTCAATCAATTGTAAACGTGTGAGACTACGTTCACACAAATATCACTTTTTACCCAGCTTATCTGCTGATAAAAACTTTAAATAAAACATTGAGGGGATACCTGAATTAGTTCTCTCTAGAGAGTGAAAAAGTATACCTGCATGTGTTAGTTCTCTCTCCTCCGCAGAGGCTTGGACGGAAAGGCGTGAAGACACGTGGGGAATGATGGGAAGAGGGAAAGAAAATGAGCCTCTGCCAGATAATGTCAATATGGCGCCGAAATTCCGTGATGGACTAAGCGCCAGACTCGAGATTTCAATATATAATCAAATCTACTACGCAAAAGTCGGAAATCAATAAATTGTGAACAAAAGACACATTTAAATCGCAATACAATTCAATTGCAATTGCAAACCAATTGCAATGTCAGACAATTCTCAACCCGACAATGTTATTGTAACACAAGGACAGGATTTTCCGGTTTTGAATTATGCAAAAGTACTAAAACAAACGCTACATGAGAAAGTTTAGCATTGATCTCAAAGGACAAACTGTTGTAAACATAGATATACTGCCGAAACAGAGAATGTAGGAGTCTAACGTTTCGAGCGAAGGCCCTTCGAATTCGTCAGAGAGAAACGTTTCTCTCTGACGAAGGGCCTTCGCTCGAAACGTTAGACTCCTACATTCTCTGTTTCGGCAGTATATCTAACCTTACTATATTTCGATTGTTGTTTCTACACTGCCTACGCAGCACGCTACTTTTATTACACTGTTGTAAACATAGATCTTATCATTATGTCGTAGAAAGTTAGCGCCGAGAATATTTCCAGCGCTGTTCGTCGGCTTTGTTTATCAAGTTAATCTGGAGTGGAAAACTTCCAGGCAGTTGACAACGTTCGATAAACGTTTGTCAGTCTGGCAGTGTTTCGAACTTTTTGATCCGCTCCGCAGGTGATTTCCATAGAAAAATTCAGAATAACATCCAGAAGTACATTATAGACTTAGATCTTGAAGAAAACAATGTACTTCGTTCAAATTATCGTCGCAGTCTGCCATGACCATGAGAACCGCGAATTTGCCCAGAGAACGGCACATTATCTGGCAGAGGCTAATTTTCAGTTTTCTCGTTTTCTAATCCGTCTTCCCATCGTCCAAGGCATGCCTCTGATCCTCCACGGCCCACTCCCACGTTTGCTCGCGCGCCTTCGCCTAGGCCGAATTTGCTCGGAGCCTCTGCGGAGGAGAGAGGTTTATTTATTTATTTATTTATTTATTTATTTATTTATTTATTTATTTATTTATTTATTTATTTATTTATTTATTTATTTATTTATTTATTTATTTATTTATTTATTTATTTATTTATTTATTTACAATTATTTTTGCACGGTAACATTTCAACCAGAGTTCCAGGTTATCAAAGTTAGGAAAAAAATTAAAAAGGTTGATTTTCAGATGGCCGTGCATTTAAGTAAAAAATATAATAATGTGTACAGTACAAGAGGTGTTAGTTTTATGTCGTTTCGTCACATACAAAAAATTTCAAGTTCACATTGTGCGGCCAAGCGATGCCAAGTTGTTGGGGTTTTTTTTGTTTTTGAGCAGATTTGAATTTTGTCACACGTGAAGTTGGAAAATCTATTTTATAACCAAACTTCGTGTTCAAAACATTTAAATTTTGATGTTAACACTTGCTTGAAATTATTATCAAATTTGATTTGAATTAAAAAACAAACTTTATTTGGAGTATCTATTAATGTTTTGTATTTTATACATGAGAGTTTGTTGCAAACCCAATTTTCTTTATTTCACAGATATTGACGAGTGCGCACAAAATACGTACGAATGCCATGCCAACGCTGATTGTATTAATACTAATGGTTCTTACACTTGTCAATGTCGCACTGGCTATTCTGGAAATGGAAGGACTTGCAATGGTTTGTACGCGATTGTGTAAACAACATCCTATATAAAGCCGCGTTCACACTACCGACTCAGGCCGGCTTTGGCCCAGGAGAAATTAGACTCTAGGTAGCCTCGTTATGGCTAGCTTACACGAAGTAGCTTCACAAGTGTATACCGTAATGGCGGATCCTCGTGTATTATACTGGGTCATAACCCTTATTATTTCTAACGCTGAAGTTATCCAGCTGTTCCTGGATGTTCTGATCACTCTATATCGTGATTAGATACTCTGTCTCGTCATCCATCTAATGATTTGCCATGAGCAATACAAAAATTTAAACTAATCGCAGCCGAGAACCGATCGAGAAGCTCTTCTGGCGCGTATTATTATAATTTGGCGAGTTAAAACCTACGAACGTTCATTGCGGGCTCCCATTACCATGGCAATGAGGCCACTCTCAGGTCAGGCGCGGTAAAACCCGTTCACACTAGGCCTAGGGTCAGGTCAGGCCCAGGCCAACTACTTTCGTTGGCCTGGTTTGCCGGGTCCAGGTCAGGCCTAGGCCAGGTAAATGTCGTTCACACCATCAAAAATCTAGGCCCAGGTCAGGGTCAGGCCGGATATAGGTCGGTAGTGTGAACGCAGCTTTATAAGTCACCCACCCTATACGCCGCAATTTTAATCTTGTATTTCACAAATTTCACTTCTTTTAAGGGGCTTATCTCATGTTTGTGTTTTTTATATATTTATAATCTTTAGCATTTCAAAAAATAGAAATTGCTTATCGGTCCCCAAGGACGTGCAAAGTTAGTGACAGTTCAACGGCGAAATACAGAGAGTTTGCTATATTAAACTTTAAACAAACCTATAGCAGTTCAGAATAAAAAATCAGTTACTCAATTCTCAAACTTTTACTTAATAGATCAAACACGAGTTTGAGTGTTTGAATAGGGGTTGCAACGGCTCGAAGAAGCTAGATATAGCCAATAGATACGTACTTTAATAAAACTATATGGCAGTCTAAAAAGCTGAATTTCGTAGATTTTACAAAAATTATGTTAAAATTAAATTATATAGGGCCTACTACATATTTACAGCAAATAATTAACAATTATTCACCGAAGTGGAGGTGAATAGTGCTGGATATTCACCGAGCCGCTTCGGCGAGGTGAATATCCACACTATTCACCGACACTGAGGAGAATAATTGTTTTAGCATATACCTCATAAATGAAATGACAAGTTTAACATTCTTATATTTTTCGGTATTTTATACAAGACACGGCCGCTAGCAACTTGGGCACTTGGCGTACTCGATATTTGTCGACAAAACAGTTTTTACAACTTTTGAATACATTAATGGCTAGAAAATTGTAAAGAAACATACCTGTGGACACTGTTCTACTTAATTTTGTTGACTTTTCTCGTTATTCTACAACATCTGCCTAGTTTATCAACAAAATCTCCTGCTTCGGTAAACAAAGAAAAACTGTCCGCCATTTTGTTTTACCCGCAGGTGAATAGTGCAGGATATCCCGAGCTAGAGGAACCAATCAGACTGCTTGAAAAGCACTATTCACCTGCGAGGTATATGCTAAAACAAACTATTTGTGCAAAAATATATTTTCTAGTTTTAATAGTTACAACAGCACAAGCCAAGATCATGTTTTCTACAGGTTTTTATTGGGTATCAAAATTTATGTATATGTAATGAGTGATTCTCTCTAAGTTGAGCCTGAGTTGCGAAATTTTCATATCACTTACACAAAATGTTTGTTGATTTAAATTAAAATATATTTATATCCTAGTTTACTCATCTGCACCTTGACTTTAATAAATTGCTAACTTTTGGTGAAAATTTTGCTTTCTGTGAAAATACTCTATTTTTAGCCTGTTTTGAGATGATTTTGTGAGTCACACACGTGATACACCGCATTTATATCACTAAGAAGTCAAATGAAAAAATTATGCTACCCATGTATGCTAATAGACAGGACCTAAGACTCAATAAATATCCTATAATGAATCTGCCCCTAAACATTTGTAAAGTGCGAAACCTCAACAAACAGCCAAAATGTTGTCTGAATGTCACACACGTTACGGGAGAATCGCCCTATTACGTATATGATATACGTTCATGGATTGACTATACAATAATTCATCACGGATTGTTAATGATTTGAGAAGGTTTAGCACAGTGGCGTAGCCAGGGTCTTGAGTTTGGGGGGACAAGAACCTCGATCTCCTAGAGGGGACCGAGGGCATGCCCCCCGGAAAATTTGGGATTTCTAAGGCAATTTCAAAGTACTGAAATTTAGTTGACCAAATAATGAATGGTAATCCTTTTGTTTATATGGTTTTTCCACCCAGCTTGGGAACACGTGCAAGAGTTCAATATAGGTCTGACTTAACTGTCAGAATATCCTTGAATGAATTTTCTGTCAGCCCGATATAGTTCGTGTTGCTATGGTCTGTGTTGTTTTTCACATTGGCTCGGTACACGACGTTTTCTGTTAAGCATTTTCCTTGCAATGGGCATGCTGCTTTATCTCGGCAATTCTTTGTTTGTTGTTCTTCGTCATGGAGGACCTTTTGGTTGTGAGAAGATCGTACGATGCTGTTCATAATTGGCATGCAGCTGTGGCTAACTTTCACATTATATCTGTTGAAAATTTTGTGGAACTTGTGGTTTGGTGGGAAATGTTTGTCGATTAGCCAATGTAAAAAGCAACACAGACCATAGCAACACGAACTATATCGGACTTTCGGAAAATTCATTCAAGGACAGACTTTACAATCACCGAAACTCATTCCGCTACGAAAATAAAACGAAAGCCAAAGAACTATCAAAGCATATTTGGAATCTACGAAACAGAATTGAAACATCCACGACTATACTAGAAATACATTAATGCAAACCCCTCGTGTTCATTGTGCACCCTGCTTTCAATACCAACCCTTAAAACCATGTTGCTACTCCAGACAAAGGAATTGCATATTTTCTTTACCGTGTTTCACACAAAATGGCTAAAAATGGTACCCTGTTCCAAGCTGAAAGAAAGAAAACATAGGGTACCTTGTGCTAGCCTAAGTAACTGTCAGCATATATTAAGAACAGACCTTCCACCAGATCAAAAGCATGATAATTATTACACCATGGCAGTACCCTGTTCCAAACTAAAAATGGCAAAAATGAAAACCATACCCTTTCCAGTGGCACATCCCTGTATAGTCAATATATTGGAGCCCGCACCTCTCAGGTTTTTTACTCCCATTGTTGCATACCAGTATAAATTATATTGTCTTTTTGCACAAAATACAATATTTTTGACAACCCATTTGTACTGCTGTTTAATCGGCTTGTTATACCACAGCAAGTTTGTGACTATAGAAACCAGAATTTTTTCAGTTTTGGCAAATGCCCAATACAACAGCGATGCCCTAGCTAGGGCAGACATCAAGTAAACATTTTTAAAAGTACTGTAGATAAATGCCCCACGCCCAGGCATAAAAAGTTTGCAAACGCCTGACATTGTTCCGGAGAGGAATAGCTATGCATTACTCCAACTGATGAATTTATAATAAATACATACATCTAGAAATAAGACTATTCAAAACAATGTGCAGTATACAGTAAATGTACCAATAATTCCTGCAGAGATATATTTTTATTACGTTTTCTTTTGTTATTAATAAATAAATGTTTTAAAAAATATCTCTGTACCTTCGCCTAATTTTCGGCCTCTATCCATTTCTCACATGTGTTATTGAGTAATGAATTCAAGTTTTTCTCTTCGCTGTCTCTCTTTCTCTTATGCTATTATTTTTGCTGTGTTTTCTTGCATAATTTCTAGCATTTCTCTTCGCTGTTCCTATCCGATGATGTAGTTCTAGACACCGTGTTTAGCCTTAATATTGCGAGTCGCTCTTTTCGTTTCTGCGACTATAAACTCTGATGTAATTTTAGACGCTGTGTTTTGTTTCCCTCAACTTGCTTTAATACTGTAGTTCTCCTTATAATCGTCTAACTCGTGCTCTAGCCAGTGCTGTTCCCTTCGTTCGTTCGCTTGTTTCTTTGCTTTGCCTTTCCCTTGAATACGTCTCAACATTTCTAGCCTATAAACATTTTGTCTTCTGCGAACTTTTGTACTTAAAGTCTTCAAACGAAAATGTTGTTTTCGACGTAAAATAGCAAAACTACACTTCAACACTTGTACCCTTTTAACCACCATCTGACCATCACCCCGCAGATCACTGACATGGTCTCCGTTGATTATTACATATTAATAAATAAATAAATAAATAAATAAATAAATAAATAAATAAATAAATATATTATATATATATATATATATATATATATATATATATATATATATATATATATATAAAATCAACAGAGAACTAAGTTTTTAAAACATCTTTATCGATAACGTTTCGAGGCACAGCCTCTTCTTCAGATCCATAACCCTGAAATGAGTGCGGTCGAGTATTTATAAAAGTTTTACAACATGAATAAATTAAGAATAAGAATAAATTAATATTCTTATTCTTAATTTATTCATGTTGTAAAACTTTTATAAATACTCGACCGCACCCATTTCAGGGTTATGGATCTGAAGAAGAGGCTGTGCCTCGAAACGTTATCAATAAAGATGTTTTAAAAACTTAGTTCTCTGTTGATTTTATATATTCTTGTCTGGAACTGTTTGACGAAAGCTGGCTCTTGTTTATACTATATATATATATATATATATATATATATACACACACACACACACACACACACACACACACACACACACACACACACAAACAGATACAAATTGTCAAATATAGACAATTTTGCTCTTGAGGAATCTAGAGTGTTCAAATGCAGAGTTGTGGAGCTAAATTTATTTATTAATAGGCTAGGTTGTCTAACTAAAATTACACAATATATATATATATATATATATATATATATATATATATATATATAATCAGGAAAATATAACTATGAACCACAGTTAATTTCACTGGCCAAACTTTGTTGTTTTAATCTTTTTTTACAGATATTGATGAATGTTCTCAGTCGATTTTCCCATGCGACCCCACCGCTAACTGTGTTAATACTGTGGGTTCCTTTACTTGTCAATGTCGCAGTGGCTACACGAAAAGTAGAGAGAAATGCTACGGTTTGCAAGCTTTCTTATTGTTTTATATATATATATATATATATATATATATATATATATATATATATATATATATATATATATATTAGAATTGAAGGAGGTAAAGAGAAAGAAACTTCTGACCAGTCCAGATTTCGAACGTTCGTTCTTCTTCAGTTGAAAAATAAGTGATATATAGGACAAAATGCCTATATATATATACATATATACTATAATAATAAATTTACATAAAATTTACATGATCCTAATAATAATTACTAATTACTTAACATTAAATACTTTAATACATGTGCGCGGTTGGAAAGTTGCACAAGTTATATTCATTACAAATCAGCTTTTTTATGATTTCGATCGTCCAGGTTCAACTGTTTACGTCACAAACTTGCTAGTGCCAGACTCTTTATACAGCATGGCATTTTTTAGAATACTTCGTGAAAAAATTGCGAAATCAACAAAAAGTAGGCTTTGCTTCAAATTTTTATCATCATATTCGTATTCTCCATACTTTGGCGCATAGAACAAGCAGAAAAAATATTTGCCTTGAGTTGACCTTTAATAATAATAATAATAATAATGGTCTTTATTGCATAAGATAAAAATACATATCTTATGTTACAGGTATATCATACATAGTAAGCATACAATGAAAACTAGTTACAATTGGACTATAGTACAAACATATATAATATATAGGTATACAAATATTTCAGATAGCTAGATTATAGTTAAACATTAGACGATTAATAAAACTATTCTTGAATCTCTCGGAGTTTACTTTCGGGCGCAGACTAGATATATTTCGAAGGTTATAATTAGTATCCTTAACTTTAGGAAACTGTTTATGTAGTGGATGTGTGTCTAGTCTCTTTACTTTATTAAATATATTCTTATCTTGTTTTTCCAATAACATTCGAATCTTAATCGGCTGAGAAATGTATTTACGTTTAAAACAACGGTTTAAAAACCCCTGAATTGCAGTAATTTCAGCGTCAGATGCACAATAAACTGATAATCCATAGGTTATGTTAGGTTAGACTGGTAACGCAATACAGCTAAAATATTAAAAATTGTATAAGTCTGAACAATTAGATGTGTGAAATGGATAAGTCGTACACAGCAAGTCGTCAGTTGTAAATGCTCATACAGCTGAGCTCTCCTCACATTGTTTATATTACTAATGATGGTTTAAAAAACACATGCATTGTTGTTCTTTCAGCTGACTGTGGAAATCCAGGAAATCCCAGAAATGGTTACCACAGGGGATCATCGTACTCATTTGGAGCTAGGGTTAGCTTTCACTGTAGTGGACGCTCCTACCGCCTTCGAGGTGCATCGTCAGCATGGTGCCAAGCAGATGGACAATGGAGTAACCCCACTCCATCTTGTATGTTTACTGCAATTTCGTTAACTAAAATGCTATAAAACGTTGAAATACTCAATTGAGAACAAAAGACACATAAAACTTTTAAATATTTTTAAATTAACGCTATTGTTATTATTGGTCTATTTATTATTATTAGTCTATTTATTAATATTATTGTAGTTATTGTTACTATTATTGTAATTATTGTTATTATTATTATTATTATTATTATTATTTTCATTATTATTATTATTATTATTATTATTATTATTATTATTATTATTATTATTATTATTATTATTATTATTATGATTATTATTATTATTATTATGAAAATTGATAACCTTTACGGCCCATGGCCTTTGACTCACAATAATTGTGAGAAAGGTACAAGTACTGCCAATAATTTTGCCAGTCTCGCTAACAACGTCCACACTTATATGTCACTCTGCTTGTACGATCCCAGATGCGTAGTGTTGATTCACTTTCGATCAGCACCGTCTTCTGCATTTGGTTACCAATCCATTCAACTTCTTTTTCGTTTCGTATTACCTTTCCAATTTGTCTCCTTGCCTTTACCATACCTCCACCTAAACTTCCAATTACAACTGGAACGATTTGGACTTTGTATTCTCGTCGTTTTTCACGGGTTTCGAAAGCCAGTTGTTGGTATTTGTGTAGCTTCTCTTGGTGTTTATGTACAATGTTTATCTCTGCTGGGCATGCCATGTCTACGAACCATATTAGTTTCTTGTTGTTGTCTTTCAACGTTAGATCTGGTCTTCTTGCAGTAGTTGTTTTTCTCATACAATATTCCAAGTCCCAACAGAGCTTCATTCCACTTCCCTCCAACACATTTCCTTTTTTCCATTGTATTTTGTACCATACCGCATCCTTATTTATCAACCCTTCTTGCTTTGCCCATGCTACAGCTAACACCATTAATGCGTTGTTATGTCTTCGTACATATTCGTTTCCAGCTACTACTTTACATCCTGATAACAGATGATGTACTGTTTCTCTCTGTATGCCGCATAGGCGACACATTTCCGATTCCACCTCCATTCTCTAAGGGCTTTCCATGTCCGTGTCTCCACCATCTGTTCTTGCATAAGGATTACTGCTGCTGTCTTTCTTGAGTCCATATATTACACTCAAGCCATCCATGGCCCTTCTCCTCGATCCCTCTATACACTTCACTTTGTAAGATTTTCTTTGTATATTGTTCTATACGCATCACCTCGGTCTTGGTTTGTAACATGGCTTTCAGTTTACCCCATATCTCTTTCCACTCCCCACACATCCTTT
Source organism: Corallium rubrum (assembly GCA_964035015.1). Lineage (NCBI taxonomy): Eukaryota > Metazoa > Cnidaria > Anthozoa > Scleralcyonacea > Coralliidae > Corallium > Corallium rubrum. The sequence goes on from OZ036010.1 coordinate 10,100,074, forward strand.
CGCCATTTAGCCACACCGCCTCTTCACCGAATTTAATGCTCTCCCCTATGTCTAGCATCGCTTCCTCTGCTTCTCTCTTAATAGAACAATATTCCTTGATCCATTCACTTTGCGAATATGTCATATAGCAAGCTATTCTAACTTATTATTATTATTATTATTATTATTATCATTATTATTATTATTATTATTATTAATTATTATTAATTATTATTATTCACCTATCGTTAATAACTCATGAAGAAAATTCAGTAAAAATGTGTTATAAATCTCATACAAATTCGTCGATCCTAATTTACATAAACCAATTCCGATCGATTTTCTCAGCTTAAACAGCTTATATCTTAAAGATTTTTGTTTAATTAGTCTGAACAATTAGATGTGCGAGTTAGATAAATCGTACGTGCAATATTTGTCGGAAAAGCTCTGTCGCTAATATTGTATATATTACTTATTTTAATTGTAATCATTCTTAGGCCAAGTTTTCTGCACATACTGTATTTTATTGCATTTAATATTACCTTGATTTTTTGCTTTCATATAGGTTATTATTACAGGTACTATGGGTAATAATCATCGGCGTTCTGGAGCACGACAGCCTTTTCCATAACAAAAATTATGTTATAGAAATATATTGGTTTAAATGATGAATAAATCAAATGAAGTTTGCTTCAACTTAACTCAGCTTCTTTCATCATTTTGTTCCTAGCCTCACAAAGTGTAAAAATATTCACCGTATTCATAAAGATGGCGGCCAATTTATAATCTTTTTTTTATGCATTTAAATTAGCCTTTCCGGCCTCGTTCCTGTGTAACACTTCTTTTCAATTATAAATACAAGAACGAAGAATATTAATGCTACAATTTAAATGTATTTAATATTCAATTTCCAACTGATGTATTTTGTGAGTTCTGATTGGATAATTTTCACCACGTGATACTCTGTTATGCCATGGCAACAGTACAACACTCTCCATGCGTTATTAATCGTGCAGTAACCGTTATAACACATGGAACTTAATGCACGGTTGCCAATTTTTTAAAATTATGAAGCTACACCGAGGGATACAAAAGATTAAACAGCTAGGAATATTACAATTTCGAAGGTAAACTTGTGAGTATTTTAGATGTTTCTATAGGAAACTCGTCATTAAGCGAGGGAATTTAAGCAAAGATACCTCGTAGATGATCATATTGTCACTCATTTTGAAGCGTAAATTTCATATCCAGTGATCAAATTGAATATTAAAATGTCTAAATTAAAGCACTGTTTGTTCGTATTTTATCGGGATTTACGTAAATCCCGTTCACTAACAACGTACTTAAAATTAAATACTGCACTCGGCTTCGCCTCGCCGGTGCAGTTTTTAATTTCGTGTTCATTGTTAGTGAACTCGTGGATGTAAATCTCGATAAACCACTCACGCGAGTGCTTTAATCCTTAAATAAAAAGTTACTCATGGATTAAAGCGTTCGCGGCGCGTGGGTGTGTTATCACTAACAAGATATTAAACGCTGCTCGAGACAGCCGAGTGCAGTATTTAATTTCTAGTTTCTTGTTGGTGAACAAGTAGATATATTATATCTCAACTGTAAATTGTCCAGTCAGAGAGCTTGATTTGTACCACGTGACCAGTTAATTTATCGTAGAATTACCCCAGCGGGGTATAACTTCGAATATCCTGCTGTGGTGGGGTATTCGAGTCGAATACCCCGCGGCCGGGGTGTTCGAGTTCGTGTACCACGCGTGAATGTCACGCACGATTCACGAAGCTGTCAACAATGGCGGAGTTTGGTAAGACAAGGAAACGTTTCGCCTGAACATTCAGATGTTGACAAGAAGATTGTTAGGTTACAAGAAAATAAGGATTCAGGGAATACAAAGAAAGCAACAAACAATGTATCCAGAAGCCTTGAGACGACAACAGAATGAAAGAGACAATGAAAAGCGGACAAAAGTTAAGCTATTAAGCGACATTTATAGACCTTTCGCTCGGGGAATTCGATGAAATATTACCCCTCGGTTTAGTAATATGTCAAAGTCCATGTTTTCTTGCGTCCCATTGGGCGAGATGGTATCACGGATGGACTGGTGACTAGTTATCAAGTTATGGAGCAAAAACAAACGTTCGCTAGCCGAACCAGCTATGAAATAGAAAATTTACTTAATAAAAGATAAAGACTCAACATCAAGCAAAAAGTAAAACGTTCACGAGTAAAACGTTCAACTTTCTTTCTTTTTATTTTTATGGCTTTTTGACAATCACATTGTTATCTGTTGCTTTAAATATTGACATTGTTTTTGTATAGTACGTATTTGGGACAGGGGCGGACTGGCAGCAGAAAACTTACTGGGAAATCCTATGAAAGGGGCGCCTGGCTGAGCGCAAAGCCTGAATACTCTAATGGTCCCGGCTGGGGTGTGCGCCCGGGGCGTTCCGGCCTCTAGGAAATGTTTGAGCCTCTGAAATCGTATTTCCTCGATTTTGAGAGCGGCACTAATAATTTTAAGCACAATTTTATGTATTGTGTATGCCCATATTTTTTTGTGACTATACAATATTTAATAGACAATAATATATCATGCACTATGTATGAGTATATATTTAAGTCACAAGTGGATTACTGTTCCACGATTCAACTATACTCTTAGTCTCAGTCTTACAGTTACATAATTTATTATATACCAGAAAAATTACATAATTAGGTTACATCTTATGAAGAGTGAATAACAAAGAAAAGATAACACAATTACATGCAGAGCCAGTAGCTCAGAAAATACAAATTGTATATCATTGTGTTTGGAGGATACGACTATAATAGCCTAGCAATGTAACTAGTAACAACTGTATTTCATAATACTGTATTTACTTTGATGAGCTGTTGTATTTTGTCTTAATTTGTGGGGGCGCCTGAAACGCAAAACAAGGGGGCGCACCGGGAAATTTCCCAGTATCCCGGTGGGCCAGTCCGCCTGTGATTTGGGAGTGTAAATGAAAATGAATCCTGCGGCCTCACCTGGTCGAAATGGCGCCGTAAATAGTCTAGACAAATCTTTAAGTTCTTAATATGTAGGGAAATATAGCTGGCGTATAGCCAGCATTCCGTTGCGGGAGGAGTGAGGTGGGAGTGGAAATAGATTGTCAACTCAAGTGTAAAAATAGCATGTCCTAGATAGATAGATAGATAGATAGATAGATAGATAGATAGATAGATAGATAGATAGATAGATAGATAGATAGATAGATAGATAGATAGATGGATGGATGGATGGATGGATGGATGGATGGATGGATGGATGGATGGATGGATGGATGGATGGATGGATGGATGGATGGATGGATGGATAGAAGATAGATAGATAGATAGATAGATAGATAGATAGATAGATAGATAGATGGATGGATGGATGGATGGATGGATGGATGGATGGATGGATGGATGGATGGATGGATGGATGGATGGATGGATGGATGGATGGATGGATGGATGGATGGATGGATGGATGGATGGATGGATGGATGGATGGATGGATGGATGGATGGATGGATGGATGGATGGATGGATGGATGGATGGATGGATGGATGGATGGATGGATGGATGGATGGATGGATGGATGGATGGATGGATGGATGGATGGATGGATGGATGGATGGATGGATGGATGGATGGATGGATGGATGGATGGATGGATGGATGGATGGATGGATGGATGGATGGATGGATGGATGGATGGATGGATGGATGGATGGATGGATGGATGGATGGATGGATGGATGGATGGATGGATGGATGGATGGATGGATGGATGGATGGATGGATGGATGGATGGATGGATGGATGGATGGATGGATGGATGGATGGATGGATGGATGGATGGATGGATGGATGGATGGATGGATGGATGGATGGATGGATGGATGGATGGATGGGATGGATGGATGGATGGATGGATGGATGGATGGATGGATGGATGGATGGATGGATGGATGGATGGATGGATGGATGGATGGATGGATGGATGGATGGATGGATGGATGGATGGATGGATGGATGGATGGATGGATGGATGGATGGATGGATGGATGGATGGATGGATGGATGATGGGTGGGTGGGTGGGTGGGTGGGTGGATGGATGGATGGATGGATGGATGGATGGATGGATGGATGGATGGATGGATGGATGGATGGATGGATGGATGGATGGATGGATGGATGGATGGATGGATAGATATTTAACGTGATTATACGCTTAGCTAAAACAGCTAGTTTACAGGTCCTTATGCAGGATTTCTTAGCCAGGGGGCAGTAAGAAAAACGCTGAAGTTAGTACCCAAAATACAGTATGTTGTCAGAAAGAGCGTTTTTTGTGCACCCCAGTGATTTTATAAATGTTATGTCAGTACTTTTTCAACACTTGTAGCATATATAAGTGCCTGAATACTAATAAAAAATTAATAACATTATAAAAAACATATTTTGGAGTTTCTTCGGGAGGAAATTAACACGTTAATAATAATAATAATATTTATTTATTTATTTATATAGCGCCTATCCAGGTCTGCTCTAGGCGCTTTACAAAAGCTCAAAAATTAATTAAAGACAGATTTAAATAGATTTTGGATTTAAAAATAGAAAGACTTGGGGAAGATCTGATGCTTCTAGGTAAAGTGTTCCAGAGTTCAGGAGCGACAACGGAGAAGGATCGATGGCCATAAGAGAGTAGATTAAAATTGACACGGTTGAGAAGAATTTCGGATGAAGAGCGGAGAGTTTTTCGTGGAATGTAGCGTGTGATCAGGTCGGAGATGTAGACAGGAGCTTCGCCATTAAGAGATGATGTGATCACGTTTGCAGGAAAAAGTAATAAGACGGGCAGCATCATTTTGTACAGATCGGAGGTTTTTTTACCCCCTTCCCCCTTTCATTCGTCGGATCTGTGATGGATTTGGTTTATGTGATTAATTAACTTCGAAAGAGCAAGCCAATGAAATAGTATCAGTTAACAGTTGCCAGTTAATAGTACTCGTCACATGTTATATGATTAGTCAATTACTTTAATAGTTTGACTCGACTAAAACCATCGCAAGAATCTACGCCGCTCTTCGGCTCTTGAGTTAGATAATCCATGATACTCTTGCGTGTTTGCTTTAGACCATTTACGGAACGACAAATTTTTGTAAACAAATAATCGACTTGTTCGTTCCAGGTCAAGGTTTCATCTAAATAAATTCCAAGACATTTAGCAAATTACCAGACTCGACTTTTTGATAAGTTCATCACCAATTAATATAGGAAATTGTCCAGTTTTAAACTGAGTTTAAACTAAGACAGACAGACAAACAAACAAACAAACAAACAAACAAACAAACAAACAAACAAACAAACAAACAAACAAACGAACAAACGAACGAACGAACGAACGAACGAACGAACGAACGAACGAACGGACGAACGGACGAACGGACGAACGGACGAACGGACGAACGGACGAACGGACGAACGGACGAACGGACGAACGGACGAACGGACGAACGGACGAACGGACGAACGGACGAACGGACGAACGGACGAACGGACGAACGGACGAACGGACGAACGGACGAACGGACGAACGGACGAACGGACGAACGGACGAACGGACGAACGGACGAACGGACGAACGGACGAACGGACGACGGACGAACGGACGAACGGACGAACGGACGAACGGACGAACGGACGAACGGACGAACGGACGAACGGACGAACGGACGAACGGACGAACGGACGAACGGACGAACGGACGAACGGACGAACGGACGAACGGACGAACGGACGAACGGACGAACGGACGAACGGACGAACGGACGAACGGACGAACGGACGAACGGACGAACGGACGAACGGACGAACGGACGAACGGACGACGGACGAACGGACGAACGGACGGACGAACGGACGAACGGACGAACGGACGACGGACGAACGGACGAACGGACGAACGGACGAACGGACGAACGGACGAACGGACGAACGGACGAACGGACAGACGAGAACGGACGAACGGACGAACGGACGGACGAACGGACGAACGGACGAACGGACGAACGGACGAACGGACGAACGGACGAACGGACGAACGGACGAACGGACGAACGGACGAACGGACGAACGGACGAACGGACGAACGGACGAACGGACGAACGGACGAACGGACGAACGGACGAACGGACGAACGGACTAGTCAGGAATTGAACCCACGACCTTGCGATTCTAGTGCAATGCTCTGACCACTGAGCCACGGAGGGCGTTGCCGAGAGCTTGACGCGAGTTCTGTATATATAATAAGGTGGTAATGCCAGGAGAGAATTGGGTATATTATAAGTAATATTGGGCATTTCACTCGATCACATAGCATGTTCTAAATCCTTAGAACATGCTATGTAATCGAGTGCAATGCCCAATATTAATATAGAGATAGTTTTGTTTTAGCTGATAATAAGAAGCGAGATCTATAAATTAATCGAACAGATTTAGCGATTTTCTTGCAGATATGACTAATATAGGGTGTCCATGAAAGACTATTATCGATATAAACGCCCAAAAGCTTTGTAGTATATTTTTGTTTGAGTAAATGAATGTCAATGAAAAGTGAAATGTCATTGTTAATTTTTTTCTGTTTAGGTTTAAAAATAAAATAGTTAGTTTTGTAGATAATATGGATGGATATTCAGCTTTAAATTTCAATTTGTACCTTATAAACAGCCTAAAATAAGTACTCGAAACGGTATCTGTCGTCCCGATTTATAGACGGGACAGAGCATTTTTTATGGCGACGCCCCTATTGCCATTGGAAACCAGCGTGTAGCTGAATAGCGTTTATATATGGCGGCATCAAATCTATTAAAACTGTCGTGAAATAAGATTTTAAAATTGATAGTTGAGACAGGGCATTTTAAGTGATTTTTAAACGATTGAATAAGATATATTGATCAATTTCACTCGGTTATTTCATCTTGGTTACTCGCTTTCACTTGCACAATTTTTGTTTTATCACCAGATAGCTGAGTCAAAATACATTGAGCATTGTTTTGAGATGAAACTCTTCCCCCAGTTAATTGTAGGTTTGCGGTGACGCAACCATTGTGGTTTCTATGGCAATCAAACATTTTGGTGCATCCGAGATTCCTTGCGCCACCATCCTCCAGCGACAGATGCGACGAAGCGCGAAAAAGTGGCCCAAACGGGTCGCCAGCTCTTTTGAATAGCGTCGAGTGTTATTTTTTGACATTTTGGGCTCCTCTCCCCGGCCCTTCGTCCGGAGGATGTCGACGAAATGCGTGAAAATGTGTCGAAATGGCGATGGTTTCTTCCCGCCTGTCAACGTTGTCATCAACCCGAGGGACATCCGAAACATGGATGCCTTCCTCGATCGAGTCACCCAAGCAACAAGAATGGGAAATGCGGCCCGAAGAGTTTGCACTCCTCGAAAGGGACACAGAATCGAAGATTTAACGAAACTGATTTCGGGAGAAACTTACGTTGCAGTGGGACAAGAAGGTTTTAAATATCTAGAGTAAGTCCAAACTGTTTGTATTAAATGTTTGTTTACGTTTTTGACAAAATGAAATTAACGAGGCTTACGAATGAACATTCAAGTAAAACTTATGTGGTTTTATTTTTTGGTTTAGGTACGGCAGCATTCGACTTCGGAGACCGGCTTTACAACGCCGTGAAATGAAGGTAATTTGTCATAATATATGTCTCTAAAGTTTGTTTTCTTCTGTGATTACTCGAATACACACAGCTTGAAAACTGACTTGTCTTTGTTTACTCTGTATTAAATATTAATTTAAACCAAGACAATTCCCTCCGTTTCTATGGTTTGTTTTGCAAGCGCAGCTGGCATCTGGCTTATATATATTTACTATATATTAATAATAATATCAGGTTGTCTATTTATAAACAAATTCATGCACTTTTTTAAATGAAATTATACTGTATAAATTTGCCGATATGAACACAGAAAAAAAAGATGTAATTGCAACACCCCTTTTAAGCGGACACATCTCTTTATAAAGCCCTAATCAATTCTCTCCGTTTCTATGGTTTGTTTTGCAAGTGCAGCTGGCATCTGCTTATATATATTTACTATATTCTTAATAATAATATCAGGTTGTCTATTTATAAACAAATTCCCAGACTTTTTTAAATAAAATTATACTGTATAAATTTGCCGACATGAACACAGAAAAAAAAGGTGTAATTGCAACACCCCCTTTTAAGCGGACACTTCTCTTTAAGCCCTAATCAAACGAGAATGCAAGTTGGCAGTCACCCTATCTCAGCCAGCCTGAATGATTTCTCAAAAATATTATGTACTGTGACAAAGTTAAAACTGGTTTAAAACACTCATGAAACCTTTATTTTGTTAATTTGGGTGTTCGAACGACCACCACAGAAATTTGTGACTGCCAACTTGCATTCTCATTTGATTAGGGCTTTAGGCAGCGTTCAGACTGAGTGCCCGTGCCCAGGGGCGTAGGTGGCTTGATAAACTTATGGGGGCCAACTCCCACGAGGCACCACCATGGTTGGCACTGAGCGGTAAACTTTTGAAAATTTGGAGTCTCTAGATTGCCGGAAATGGCATTTTCAGAGTCTCCTCTACCTCTTTCGTTAGGCCCTTTCATATTAATTCTTTCATTATAATTTGTGAGTCTCTTGCTATCCGTGAGTCAGAATGGATTATTATTATTAATTGGCCGATCAGCGCAATCGAAGTCTCACTTATAATGCAATTTTTTTTAAATTCAATTATTTTTGGGGGGGCTGAAAGCTATTCCGGCCCCCCTTTATAAAATATTGGAGGGGGGTGCAGCCCCCCCCTGCTTCCTAAGCCCCTTCAGCCGTGCCCAGTGCCCAGGAATGCATGGCCACTAAATGCACTGGTGTTTGGTGAAAATTATGGTCCAGGGGAGAGGGGTACTAAAACCGGTCAAATACAGTAATATGAAATTAAACAGTAGCTCATTTCTGTTGCTGTACACCCACATATCTACAGGATAAAATTAATAAAACAATTTCCCACCCCTGGGATCCAATTTTCTGTATTGTCCTGGGAGTGGCCCAGTGGTGGGGGGTGGGTCATAATGCATTACAATTTACAACCCCTTTTAAGCAGACACCCCTCTTTAAGCAGAAACGGACACCTCTGTGACATCACGAAGTGAATTTAATTTGGCATCCAGTGCCCACAGCACCATGGTCACCTGGAAAAGCCTATTTCTAGGCTGTGGACACCCCTCTTAAGCGGACACATCAGCGAAGTCCCAAATGTGTCTGCTTAGTAGGAGTTCGACTGTATATACATATATATGAGGATTTATAAAGGCACAGCATCAGGTATTAAATTACCGCTGAATGAATAGTTTTGTGTGAGACAAAAATTATATTTGTGTGCAAAGAAAAGGAATAATATTCATAAAATGTTAAAATAGAAAGTCATTAGTAAGTGCATTTTCTTATGGACTATATTTAGTCCAAGTTTTGATGTGTGCTATAACTGTATATTCATGATAACTTTAATCATGTGAACTTGAATTTGTGAAGTTTTTCAAGTTTGTCACTGTTTGTGTCATGGTGACACTGTACCTTTAAGGTTTTTCTCCAAGTGAACGAAACCGGGCATGCAGAAAAGTTACTTGGCCATGGCTGGGATCTGAAACCGCGACCTTTAGCTTAAACTAGTCCTGTCCAAGGCTCTACCAACTGGGACTTTTAATGCTGAATTTTGAAACATTCATTATGAACTAAGTGAAAAAAATAATTAATACAAATGAATATTATATAAAGGTCTTCATTAATGTTTGCAGGGTCATTTTGGTAAAGTGCTCTCAATTCATCAGTATTTATGCCACAAAAATAAAATAGATAATTATGACGTTAGAAAGCTATTAATTTGTAGAATACAATGTTTTATTATATAGATGTGAGTGTTTTATTAGAAAATATGCAGTGTTGTATTTTCCATATCCTCACTAGTGAAGATATCGATGATGTCATTAAAAATTTTACCTTTTTTGCATTGAATCTATATACTAAAAAGAAAATTACACGCTGGTTTGATCTATATGAATTTTATCATCTCGTGGTAAAAACGATATTTTACTTATTCGCTACGCTCATTCGTAAAATATTGTTTTCACCACTCGAAGATAAAATACGTATCTTTGCACCACCATGTAATATCCTCTATGTATTTGATTTTGCGATAAACACAAGCCAATAATAGTTGCCAATTTTTCAGGTAAAACCAGAGGGCTTCACTTGGGGAGACTTAAGAACAAAGCGTTTCATTTTGTTCAAAAAAATGTTTTCGCTGTCCGATTCCGAGATAAATTTCCAGCAAAACCGTGTCAGCGTTTCTTTATTTATTGTCTGGTTTCGATTAGCAGAGATTAGCAGAGATTAGCAAAACTCGACATGTATACTGACAGCAGTATCAAAAAACGCTGACACCGTTTTGCTGGAAATTTATCTCGGAATTAAGCTGCAAAAAAGATTTTGAACAAAATAAAATGCTTTTTACTTGAGTCGCCCCAAGTGAAGCCCTCTGGTTTTAATTAAAAAAATCACAACTATTATTGGTTTGTGTTTATCGCAAATCAATACAACACTGTTCTACAAACTAATAGCTTTCTAACGTCATATATATTTTATTTTTGTGCCATAAATTCTGAGGAATTGATAGCGCTTCACCGAAATAACATTTCAAACCTTAACGAAGACCTTAATGCTAAAATGATTTTACTTATCAAAAGGAACTTTTTAAATTTCTGACAAAAACATCTGTAACAAAGAAAACTTTACTAAAGACAAGTCTGGAACATTAATATTTATCAGGAAGAATGCATAATTTCATAGATTTTCACAAATAGAATCTATAGTCTTATGAAGTGCTGCGGTGCAGGAAGCGCCGAAGGTTTGCAAATTAGTATAAATGTAAACAAGGCCGTTTTTCTGAAAATTAAACAATGGATCTAATATATTTAGTAGACAAAACCTATACATGTAGTGTCGGATTCGGCAGATTCAAGCGATCATTTTGATATAGAATTTATTTAAATTCGGACAAACAGAAAATATTTAAACATGTTAATACGACACGCGATATCTAGACATGCATTGAACATGTTCAACATACATGTATTACCGATATTTGCTCTATTCGGTGCTTATTATTGTACTTGCATTTTGTAGTTGTCGGACTATAAAGCAGCAAGGCCAGGACCAACCTGTTTTGAAATAGCTCGTCATTTTTTACGTACTAGGTTACCGCGATCGCCGGCGTGTGCAGTTGTAAACATTGTAAAGCCTTTGTAAGCATGTTTACGAAAAAGCTACAGTATTCAAACAAGTAAACAACTGAGAAACAGTGAAATGTCTTGTGAATATTCAAAAACATCGATAAAATGGCAATAAAAACTTCGTTCAAAAGAGACAACCACTGATCATCTGGAGACAACTCTGACAAACCTCGGTTTCGCAATAATTAAACATGACCTTCACTCCTTCAGTTTAAAGTTTCCAATTATTTTTATACACCTTGATTCGCTGACAGTCCAACTACTCTGACATCTTTGTTTGAGACGACTGCTGTGTAGTGTGCCAAGAAATGTCGTGGAAATATTCAAAAACATCGATAAAATGGCAAGAAAAGCTTCGTTCAAGAGACAACGTGGCCATGAAATCGCCATCGCGCGGCCGGGAGACTAATGACCACGACCCCCCCCCCCCCCCCCCCCCCCCAAAAAAAAATAATAATAACAGAGCCGAAACCTAGACTCGGCTACCACAGTAGCCTGAGTAAAAAGAGGGCTTACTTGAAGGAGGTCAGTGCTCATTTAATTTATTAGAGTTAAATTTGACCAATTACTACCCATTTGTGCAAACTGAAATCATATAATTCTGATGTCTTGGGAAATGCCATACGCAAAAAAGTGGAGGCGGTACATTTAACCACGATGCTTTGCAACCTCAAAAAGATGGAGGCGGTACATTTAACCACAATGCTTTGCCAGCTCAAAAAGATGGAGGCGGTACATTTAACCACAATGCTTTGTGACCTAGAATCAGCTCAAATAACAACTAAACGTTGTTTTTCATGCTAAGATGGATTATATAAGCAAGAACTTTATTCCTACCAAAGTTGATCGTTTTAAACCATATCTCCCAATAATTCTGCAAGAAACAATATTTACGGCACACAAAGGATTGCAGTTAAATGTACAAGTTCCCATCTTTTTTTGATATGGCCGAATCCTATGGTGTTTCGCTATGGTGTTTCATAGCAACTTTATGGTGTTTGCTATGGTGTTTCATTGAAAAGTTCAGCTGCATTTTGTCTGCAAGGAGGTACTGAAAGAGTGCTTGCAGCCATACTCCCATATTTCTGAATTATGTGTACCGTATTTATTCCAATAGATGCCCTGAACGTTTATTGAAAAAGTTGAGCGCTAAGGGGGGGGAGGAGGAAGCGTTTATTATTAGAGAGAGGAGTTTACAGTATTTCAAAACTTGAGATTTCAATTATTAAAATAAAAACGTTACACAATCTCATCAGCAGTATATAATTATAATAAGAACTAAAAAGTTTATCATATCATCATCTGGTCGTATCATTTCTTACTGCTACGCAACGAAACGTTGTTGAACGTACATCGTAGTACGTCGTACTACACACGTAAAAACGCACAAGCTGTTACAGACCTGCAAGCAAGTTGTTACAAGGCTGTTTAAATGGCTGTCCCAGATTGTTAACATGCCTGTAACAGGTTGTGGACAACTTGTAACAATGATCAATGACTCCAACAGACTGATAAGCGCATAGAACAGCAATGTATATGCGCTATAGAAATTTTATTATTATTATTATTATTATTATTATTATTATTATTATTATTATTATTATTATTATTATTATTATTATTATTATTATTATTATTATTATTATTATTATAACAAGTTGTTCCAACAACCTGTTACCGCTCTGCACTTAACAAGTTGTTAACAGGTTGATGCTAACAAGGTTGTAGCAGCTTCTTGAATGAACAGCATTGTTACAACCTGTTAACAGCCTTGCTACAAGCCTGTTGCGAACACATCCTGTTGACAAGCTGTGAGATTTTTACGTGTGTACTACCGTACTACTTTTGATCTTCATTCCGCAAAATACTGGAACTCGTTATCAGACGATTTTAGATTAGCCAATATTACTTTTAAGGACGTATAACTTTACTTGAAGTAGGGAGGTACGGGCTCTAATTAGTTAAGTCTTTTTTTTGTCTCGAAGTTAGCTGTAACTAGCTACTCTGTAAATTCGAGGGTAAATAAAGTTTATGATATGTATGTTGAAGTGGAAGTCTGTGGTAAACGAAAGCGAGAAGTTGGTCTCATTGTGCCTGGCATCTACAGAGCAAGAACCAAGTCAAAAGCCTGTGTGAAGATCTTTGGAGAAGAACTGACGCGTATCAAAGGGAAATATAATCACTTCGACATTGAATATGAACAGACCTTACTCTGCAAAAAAAGTCATCTTCTTAAAAGTTATTGTTAAAAAATAAAGCCCTGGCATTGTATTTTTGTTTTCCGTTTTGTATTGACAGGTATATTTGGAAGTGGCGTTTATTAGGGTGGGGTGTTTACTCGAGGGGGGCGTTTATTAAATATTTTTATTGGTAGATGGGACGTCTATTGGAGAGGGACGTTTATTTGATAGTGGGCGGTCTATTGGAATATAAATACGGTACGTACAAAAATGAGGAAATATATCATTTTAGTTCTGTTTTTGTAGATTGAACCAGTTAAGCACAGTAGAATTTTAATGTCTGCACGTTGTAGAAAAGTTGCACTATGGGAGTCGTCAGGATTGAAAACCATCTAGTAAGTTAAATTTTAGCAAACTATATATAATTAGAATATATATATATATATATATATATATATATATATATATATGTATATGTATATGTATATGTATATGTATATGTATATGTATATGTATATGTATATGTATATGTATATGTATATGTATATGTATATGTATATGTATATATGTATATGTATATATATATATATATATATATATATATATACTGTAACTATTTAATAAACGTACTGAATAATATCAATGATTTACCTGTTTTATCTTTTTATCAATAAACTCATCCTCGGCCATTTTAGTAGTAAAATCTCAAAATTTCAAATTTAAAAACTTAATTAAATTAATTTAAAAATTAAGTCAATTAAAAAGCACAGTCAATCGAGATATATGGTCTGGAAACTCGGCAAACTTCAAAGCGCCTATAATGAGCTGTGATTTTATGTTGAACCGTACCTTACACCGTGCACATCCTTTGTTTTAGGTTTATTAATATTTAAATAACACGGTTGAGTGATTGAACTGAAACGTTGCTATTGGACAATTCGTTCATTATACTAAAATACAATGTGTTCAGTGACCGTGCACCGTGCACAAAAATGCATAAAGGCGAACAAAAAGATAGACCAAAGACTTTAGCTGAGTTTCCAGACCATATCTCGATTGACTATGGAATAAGTTACCATATATTTTCTTTTTGAGGGGGGTGGGTGGGAGGGGGGGGGGGGGGGAGTTTATATAACATATTATAAAATATGTGATAAAATGATATAAATATGATATAAAATCGTAAAATATGTGATTATATTAAAACAATAATTTTCGCGCCAAACATGTGATGTCATTTTCCCGCCGAAAATACGAGAAACAAAACACATACTAGGATTTGTAGGATTATGTCATGTGAAGTGTCTTTAATTGAAATGTTGAAATTTCTAGTGTATATCGAAATGGTGATGACAAACAACCTTCACACAGAATACTTCTGGACAGGCGGATTTTGCTTAACATGGACAAGGTACGTCTTAACCAAAAGGCATAAAGCAATTGACTGTTAATTGAAAAATGACGACTTGTACATTTAACCACATTCAATAACATTTTTTTGTGCCGAGTAAAATATTCAATATTGTTTGAAATTATCAAAAGATTGGGCTTTAAAAAGATCAACTTTTGTAGGAAAGATGGTTCTGCTTACTTAATCCGGCTAGATTTCACTTTATCGGACACCACTCGTCCGCTGACCGCCTGTGATAGTTTCTGGAGTCAGGGTTTATGGCCGTGGGGTTGAGCCTTCAGTGTTAAGCCATGATCAAACGAGAACGCAAGTTGCTTTGAGTTGGTGATTTCAGCTGACATCAGTCAAATGTCTTGCAAGTCATCGCTAGGCGGAAAAAATTTGCGATGGAATTTGAAAAATTAGTTGCAAGCCATCGCAAGCCAACTCAAACGAGGGCTAATCTGGGCTTAAGTGTTTGACACTGGTGTCCTCTAAACTGCAGTAATGTACCTTTAATCTATGTTAGTGCATGATATAGACGACCGGCCAAGGCTTCAAAATATTACTTTTGTTGGCATTTTTTGTTACAAGAAGGTAACCATGGTAAATCTATCGGATAGTGTATACTTTGAAGGTAAGGGGGGTTACCAGTCGTAATTATTGATTTATATTCTAAAATTTGGAGATTTTTGGAAGCACAATGTGATGAATGGGATATTTGTAAAGTGCTGCCTAATACGCCGATTGCAAATATGGCGCCGATTGCACGAAAGCGAGGCTTTTCGGTGACAACCGTTGCTAAGGGCCAAAGCGCTAATATTTCCTTTGTGAATGAGACTTTGTTGACAGTTTTGAAAGGTGGAGTTCATGCGCTGGTACGTTTAAAAAGACTATGTAGGACCTACATACGATAAAACGTGGACTCTTCTCTATTTTGAAAGAACTTTTACCAGGATATGTTTGCTTTTGAGCGTAACAACTCCTCTTCTGATACGTGTATTACGGCCGTACGATTATTGAACCTTTATTGCAAATATCATGTGTTGGACATTCATTCTATTGAAGTTTGCCGTTGAAGCTTTGCATTTCTTACCCGTGTTTTGCCGTATTTAGAACTTGCCGTATATTTTTCGTTTAGTTAAGGTTTTAACTGGTTAATCATGCCCAATAATTGTTGTCGATTCACATGGGAAGAAGGTCACATTTCACAGTCTTCCGATAAAGGATCCGACAAGATTGAAGATGTGTTTTACTATTTTGAAAATCACTGCATGTGGTTGTGGCAGACTTACCTTTCCAATTTGTTTGTCTGATATTTCTTAATTCCACTTTTCCAGACGTGGCTCGTGAAAATCCGAACAGATGTTTCACCGTATTTTCGAATCACATAGCGAACAAAAATATGCTCGTTACACGTCAGACCAACTAATGTTCGTGTGAGCACATCAGGTCGCCGCTCACTTAAAGATGAAGCCGTTCCTTCGATATTTCCATGGTCGGGAGTATCTCCGAAACGAAAATCGTCGCATAAGAGACTATTTGTGACCCCAACTAGGACTGAAATGCCCTCGTCTTATGAGACGATTAGGCAACGACCAGCCGGAAGTGCCACGAGATGAAAACAGCGAGTTAAGTGTACATTTCACTACTATACGAGGCGATTTTCGTTTTGGAGATACTCACGACCATGGAAATATCAAAGGAACGACTTCATCTTTAAGTGAGCGGCGACCTGATATGCTCACACGAAACTCAGTTGGTCTGAAGCACTGGTCTGAGTGTAACGAGTATATTTTTGTTCACTCTGTGATTCGAAAATACAATGAAACACCTCTTCGGATTTTCACGAGCCACGTCTGGAAAAGTGGTATTAAGAAATATCAGACTAACAAATTGGAAACGTAAGTCTGCCACAACCACATGCAGTTATTTTCAAAATAGTAAAACACACCTTCAATCTTGTTGGATCCTTTATTGGAAGACCGTGAAAAGTGACCTTCTTCCCATGTGAATCGACACGATATCCAATCTTGCAGCAAGGAACGCAACAATTATTGGGCGCATGATTAACCAGTCAAAACCTTAACTAAACGAAAAATATACGGCAAGTTCTAAATACGGCAAACCACGAGTAAGAAATGCAAAGCTTCCACGGCAAATTTCAATAGAATGAATGTTCGACACATGATATTTGCAAGCGAGGTTCAATAATCGTACGGCCGTAATACACGTATCAGAAGAGGAGTTGTTACGCTCAAAAGCAAACATATCCTGGTAAAACTTCTTTCAAAATAGAGAAGAGTCCACGTTTTATCGTATGTAGGTCCTACATAGTCTTTTTAAACGTACCAGCGCATGAACTCCACCTTTCAAAACTGTCAACAAAGTCTCATTCACAAAGGAAATATTAGCGCTTTGGCCCTTAGCAACGGTTGTCACCGAAAAGCCTCGCTTTCGTACAATCGGCGCCATATTTGCAATCGGCGTATACGTTTGTGTTTTATTTGGATTGGCTAAATTCAGAATGCTATCCAATCAGCGTGGCTGAGGTTCTGATTATCCCAATTCGCATAACTCACAATCATAAACAGACAAGAAACATGGCCCAAATTCACCTATATGTAACACTTCGAAGAACAGCCACAACAAGCAGCCAACGTTTTGTTACAAACAGGGAACCACCATAGAAATGTAGCTCAGACATTAATCAAAATGACTAGGCCGGTTACCATCCGTGTATCACAAGATAGCACTGTTGATCCAATTCCGTTAAAGTGCTGAAGATATCATGAGCAACACTGCATGTACTGCATAGTACAAAAGCTCAGCTTTAACATTACGTACATGGCGGTATCGGCAAATTACCAAAATAAAACGAAGTAAATTGCGAATATGAGACTTCTCTGTATCTACCAGATCAAATAAATTTCTGAATCTTGGCAAGCTTACGTTGTTGTGGCTTTTCTTCGAAGTGTTATATTTAGGTGTATTCACGCCATATTTCTTGTTTGTTTATGATTGTGAGTTATGCGAATTAGGTTAACCAGAACTAGAGACACGCTGATTGGATAACGTTCTGAAGCGAGTTTTTCAAAATAAAACACCTACGTATAGTTTGCATCACTCCACAGAAATCCCATTCATCCCAGTGTGCCTTTAAAAAACCCCAAATTTTAGTATAAAAATTTCAAATTACGACTGGTAACCCCCCTCACCATCAAAATATAGGCTATCCGATACTATCTGGCATGGTATACCTGCTTGTAACAAAAAATGCCATCGACGGCCGGTGTTTTTGAGACACTTTTATCGAGGTTGGCCGGCCGTCTAATACATTGTGTAGCTGTTGTCTGAGCGGGTTTAGGGTCGCTGGTTAACCAGCCGCAAGTTGTTGTTTTTTCTGTACCGTCAATATCGTTGACTTTGCACGACGTGTATCTTTTCTCGGTGTTTGCCTGTTTGGCAGTCTCTTATATTCTGAATAATCGTGCGGCCTTGTTTAGAACAGTACACTTATTAATTTTAGGCATCTGTCACTCTATAGGAACCTAATTTGGGCATGTACAATAGGTCTTTTGCACGATGACGTGAGATGGCATGGCCGGTGACTACAACTACCAGATTGCTTTGCCAGTATCCCAGGGTTACGGCTAAAAGGGATTACTCAAAGGGACCCGTCCAGTCCTTTCGCCGCTTTTCCAAATTTGTTTTTCCAGAAAGCTGGAGGGTAAACCAGATTTCTGATTAAGGTTAGGGTTGATGTTGTGGTTAGGGTATCGAAAAGATTGCTAAAATCTTGAGACTTACTGGAACTTGACGACAAATTTGGAAAAAGCGAATTTGCCAACATATTTTGGAAAAGCCGCGAAAGGACTGCACGGGTCCTTTTGAGACATCCCTTTTAACCGAAACCCTAGAATACTGGCAAAGCATTCTGGTAGTTGTAGTCACCCAACGCCATCTCACGTGTACCAAATAATATTACTGAATTAGCCATTGTATCTTCTTTTAAACGTAATATACGTAAACTGGACCTTGGGTCGATGCTTACAGACAGCAAATGCGCGAATTGTATTTTATGTAATGCTTAAAATGTTTGTACGAACATTTGTATATAGTGGTGTTTTTTAAAATGTAAAATAAAAGTAAAAGTAAATCATAAGGTTCAGGTATTTGGATCCTGGCTGTGACTTACCATTCTTGGTGTATTGTGTTGGTGAATAGTGGTGGAAAATGGTTAATACTATCTATATTTATTTTATGTTATAGTGTCCCCATTTAGTGGTTATATAACTGCTATTTCAGATTGACACTTAAATAAAGGTTTTGATTGATTGATTGATTGATTGATTGATTGATTGATTGATTGATTGATTGATTGATTGATTGATTGATTGATTGATTGATTTGACGTCATGTTGCAAATGGTCTATTATTAAATTTAGGCATTTCTACATGTATGAGTTTACCGGCACTTCTGTATACGTTACTAGGAAAATCCCTTGTCGAAATCCTTTTCTTTGAATTTGTAAGCTCTCGAGCGAGGAACTGAAAGCAAGATTGGCGACTTCTGGTGGATGCTTCCACTCTGTACTATTACTCCGCTATATTATTATTGATTGCTACAGATTTTTCCACTCTGTACTATTATTTTTTCCTGTACGATTATTCGAAATGTAAGAATAACATGGGAAGTAAGAAACTGGCGATTTTGATTCATAACTATAAGCAAAATGTTATCTGCATGGCCACGGTATTCCTTGTAGAAGTAACTTACTTAAATACATTACGTCATTA
Source organism: Corallium rubrum (assembly GCA_964035015.1). Taxonomy (NCBI): domain Eukaryota; kingdom Metazoa; phylum Cnidaria; class Anthozoa; order Scleralcyonacea; family Coralliidae; genus Corallium; species Corallium rubrum. The sequence goes on from OZ036010.1 coordinate 10,119,797, forward strand.
GCAGCACTGAAAACTGCAATTCTCCCATTAAAAGAATTATTGCATGATTCATCTGCACCTGGTCTCACCCAATAATGAATTCTCGACTTAAGTATTTTGCAATATTTGGCTTGAGTTGAATGATCCAATAAGTAAACATATGTGCTGCTGAACTGACGTCGGATTAACAAATAGATTCCATTTTGTCGTTGTCTGTTTAGTTATAAATGCACAGTTGACGTTATAACGTGTTAAGAACAAAAAAGTGACCCACGAGACGCAGTCGAGTGTTCTTACCACGTTTTGACGTCCTCTGTGCATCTATAACTGAACAGACAACAAAAAAGTGGAATCTATTTGTTTCATACAATACAAAATAAAATTATGTTTTAACAGACTTACTAACTACTTTACTGCTCTTGTGAATACCTATAACCCTGACGATCCACGTTCTTTCAAAACTATATGTCCAAATTGTAATAATTCTCGCAGTCTAACCCGCAGCATTACTTGCTGTTTTTAGTATTTATTTCTATATTGTATGTATGTTGTATATTGTGTAAGTTTTATTAGAATATTTGACTTTAACTTTTATATTTTTGGGCCCGCAGTAATTGGCCTTCACGCTGTTGCGGTGACCCTGCCATAGGTATACATGTATTTAGTCAAGTCTATGGCGAAGCTTATAAAATAAAATAAATAAATAAATTTTCCCGGCGAATTTCCGGGGCATTGAAAAAGATAAATCACTTTATCTGACGTGATCCGTGATCTGTACAAATCAAGGAACGTCTTTGGCTCGTGATGTTACAGTGAGATCCGTGATTGGTTTAGAGAAACCAGACCGCACGTCACGGACGTAATCTGTGGATCTGTCCTTTTATAGATCATGGCGCTATCGACCAATACAAACGCACGTACTATTTAAATCATTGTATAAATTATAGTGTATTTGTACTTCTTCTCCTCACTTAGGTTTTGGAGCATGTTACTGAAAGGGTAAAACTGGAGAGTGGAGCCGTTTTTGGGTACGTTCTGTCGTCCTCTTACCTATGAAAGACTTGTTTCAACGGAGAGTGTACTGAGAATACTTGAGGACTAAAACTGGGAATGCCGCGGGAACTTGTTCCGACCGGTTAGCTCCTTTATATCCCTGAATTGAAATTGAACCATATAGTATCTGCTTTTTAACTCCTTACTTAAAAGAGAATTGTAAAAAGTGTGAAGCATTTAAGATTTTCTGCAATTTATTTACAGTTTTCCGACATTAATCAAAACAAACTTAAGCTCCTATAAGTGAATATTTAAGATATTTTAAACCAAAGGCCAAACAAAAGAAAGACTAGGGGGGATGGGATAGCGTACCATCGTACAAAATGCGGACAAACAAACCAAAATTGACTTTCAAATTATTGCAAATGAGCCACTATCTATTGTTCGGACTGCAAGAATTATGGGTAAAAGCGGACAAACCTAAATATAGTGACGTCATCACGACGGAGCGCTATTGCAGAAACGGTCATTTTGTTAAGGATTAGACAGTGGTTAGCTAAACGAGATTTAATTGTCGTCGACCAATGCATAAATAGGTATTTATAATTTATAATACGGCAATAGGTATTTTAAAACTCGTTTACATGTAAACACTGCAATCGGTCCTAAAAGTTTAATGTACGGAGAAGTGTAGGCTAAGATTCCCGTAGGCTCGGTTTCCAGCCTAATTTCGGGCTGCGACCCGCCCCCGAAATCACGGCTGGGCTCGTGAGCTTGTCATTGTCAATTTCCACCAATCACAAACGCGCCTGCACATTTTCAGCAGCCATATATTATTGAGCATTTGTATAAATTATCGTGACAGCCCAAAGTGGCGGCCGAATTTTCGAAACTTTTGAAGATTATTTTTTTAAAAGATTTGCAACGTGACCATTACCAGTGTCCTCTTGTGTTTGCCATTTAGCCTACTTTGTCAGGAAAATCACTGATATTTCAGTCAGCGTGAATAGTTTGTTGATGGCGTAAAACCTAACTCGAAATCAGTCACAACTGCGATTTCGCCTTTGATTTCTTTCATGGAAGATGATCAGATGCGGTTTCTCAAGTCAGTTTGAATCACGGCAGAGTTCGGCGACGATTTATAGAACGACGAAGATGCTAAAAAGCGAATTGAACCTGGTGAATGTCAGATTGTTTATTTAAATTATTAAATACCGTTTGTGCCTTCGTGAAGTGGCGGGCCTAATTGTTGATTAAATATGTCCATAAGAAAATATTGCACTGAATTCACTGAATTAATATAAGTCGTGTCTTTACTGCATTTCTGCCATTTCAAACATCTGCGATTTATCGTTCTGACTGACTCTGTTTACAGTGTTGGTTGGATGAATGACAAAAATATCTTTGCCGTGTGTAAATTATGCATTACGTCACAGACATAACAAGCCGCTCACGCGTCCAGCCATTCGTAGAGGGCGGGTAAAGTCTCGCGAGTCGAGATAAGGCGGAAATCGAGCCCAAGGTTCCAGCTGTGCATGAGTTTTCGGACTCTTCCTCTTTAAGAATACACTGCAGAATTTAGTGGGAATAAATATAAACAGGAAATATAATGCCAAGACGATGCGATGCTTTTTAAGTAATTCACGTCAAAATATTATTTGGGTTGAAAGCATAGATATAGGGCCAGCAGTGATTACTAAGACTGAAGAAACCGTGCATATGCATAATGCATGCATATGCATAATGCACGCATATGCATTGAATATATCGAATGGAACAAGCCCAACCTTAACAATTATATGCAGTTGTTTTGTCACTTGTGCGCTCCCAACTAGGTTACGCTAGCGAATTGTGGGCTCCTCAGTCATGTATTACAGATTTAAAATTACTTGAAGGTGTACAGAGGCGTGCCCCCCGTTTTATTCTTAGTTGTAATTCTGATCCTAATCTCCGACCTAACTATAAATCTCGCCTAGTTTCCCTAAATCTACTTCCTATCTCTTACTGGCTAGAATGCCGTGACTTATGTTTTATGTATAAATACATAAACGGTTTCTACAACATCCAGCTAAACCATTATGTTTGTATCTCTAGTGGCCGCACCAGAAGCTCTGTTTCTAATTTTAATCTTCGTCCAATTCACCGTTTTTGTACATCACTGTTCAGAGACTCTTTTTTTAATCGCATTGTTCGACTTTGGAATAACTTACTAATTGTAATTCGTCAATCAGATACTTTCTCCTCCTTTAAATCTCAGTTGTACAATTTCTGTTTTACTAAGCTAGAAACTGTCTTCGATAGTGATAGAGTGGGAACGTGGAAGACTGTGTGTCCTAATTGTAGGAGTACTGGCAGACCTTTCTGCTGCTGAGAATCTTTATTCTTGCAAATCTCTAATTTTATGTCAATTTCTTTATTTTAGTAGTGTATGCGGGGGTTGGCCTAGTTGGGACTTAGAGTCCGTTCGCTAGCCCCTTATCTAACTCACTTAACACTTTTGTTGTTTGTAACGTATTTGTAACTTGTCTTTTTTATTGTATTGTATTGCATTGCATTGCATTGCATTGCATTGCATTGCATTGCATTGTATTGTATTGTATTGTATTGTATTGTATTGTATTGTATTGTATTGTATTGTATTGTATTGTATTGTATTGTATTGTATTTAGTGAGTTTGATTAAAGCTTCTGTAAGATCTTACGTTGTTGTTTCAATACTGTATTTGCCTCACTGTGTTGGGGTTTTTTTTGTAAAACATTAGTATTGTAATTTATGTACTTAAGTTATTGTATTTGCTATATATACGCCATGCAATCTGTGTGTTCACGTTGACTGATGATAGACTAGGTTTGTCCGAAACATATATGTATCTCATAAGTCATTCTGTTCATTTAAAGTGTATATGAAACGAAAATTAAGTTTGTCTTATTTGAAAGAACTCTTAAAATAATGGGGAATATCAATTTACAGCTTTTTCATATTTTACTTAGTTCTTGAGATATTTAGACTTATGTGATATTCCAATGAGATTTTTCACTAATTAACATATTCGAAAATCGCGAATATTTTTAAGATTATTGAACAAAATCACTTGAAACTTAATTTGCGTATTGCTACAGTTCATGCAACTAAACATGAAAGACAAGTTACAAGTGATTTTGATCAATAACCTTAAAAATATTCACGATTTTCGAATATGTTAATTAGGAAAAAACGAACCATAAGTTATCTCATTTGAATATCGCATAAGTCTAAATATCTCAAGAACTAAGTAAAATATGAAAAAGCTGTAAATTGATATTCCCCATTATTTTAAGAGTTCTTTCAAATAAGACAAACTTAATTTTCGTTTCATATACACTTTAAGTTCTAAAATTTTATTTGTTTTCCGTAACTTTAGCCTGTATACTCTACTTGGCAAAGAGGTCAACAGCACGTCTGAACTTCTCAGTGGTGAGAAATATGTGGCAGTTGGACATGGGAAAAGGTTAGTTTTAGGAAAAGGTTAGAGGAGCCGAGGGGGGAGCGAGCGAGAAGAGGTGGCTGTTTACTCAGGTTAAAAAAAAAGAGAAGGGCTATACATGCAGGTATACAGTGTAATGGTATTCACTTGAGTTAAGCGCCCTGGGGATCTTAAATGCCTGTTTACACAGGAATTACGCATGCGATCTAGTAGACGTCTCACGTCCAGTGCATTCGTATGCCAAGCCATATGACCGCATACGTCAGAACAGGGCCGTAGATAGGGCGGGGGGGGGGGGGGGGGCAGAGAAAATCCAAAATATGATTTTTATAATGTCACACATCACATTTGTTCCCAGAGTCACAGAATAAAGAACTAACTAGTCGTTTAATTAATATCATAACTCTGACAATGAATTTTCGCGTTGTGTTCGCGCTTTATCCCGTTAGAGTAACTATTATTTTACAGTCATTTGCTACTCACTTTCACCAAAATGTGGAAGTTCGTTTCGAAGTTCGCAAGTTCGTTGGGAAGTTCAACGCTCGTTTCAA
>OZ036010.1:10129782-10138114 GCA_964035015.1 Corallium rubrum
TTACTCTCTTACTCTTACTCTTACTCTGTTACTCTTACTCTGTTACTCTTACTCTGTTACTCTTACTCTTACTCTTACTCTGTTACTCTTACTCTGTTACTCTTACTCTGTTACTCTTACTCTGTTACTCTTACTCTGTTACTCTTACTCTGTTACTCTTACTCTGTTACTCTTACTCTGTTACTCTTACTCTTACTCTTACTCTGTTACTCTTACTCTGTTACTCTTACTCTGTTACTCTTACTCTGTTACTCTCACTCTGTTACTCTTACTTTGTTACTCTTACTCTGTTACTCTTACTCTGTTACTCTTACTCTGTTACTCTTACTCTGTTACTCTTACTCTGTTACTCTTACTCTGTTACTCTTACTCTGTTACTCTTACTCTGTTACTCTTACTCTGTTACTCTTACTCTGTTACTCTTACTCTGTTACTCTCACTCTGTTACTCTTACTCTGTTACTCTTACTCTGTTACTCTTACTCTGTTACTCTTACTCTGTTACTCTTACTCTGTTACTCTTACTCTGTTACTCTTACTCTGTTACTCTCACTCTGTTACTCTCACTCTGTTACTCTTACTCTGTTACTCTTACTCTGTTACTCTTACTCTGTTACTCTTACTCTGTTACTCTTACTCTGTTACTCTTACTCTGTTACTCTTACTCTGTTACTCTTACTCTGTTACTCTTACTCTGTTACTCTTACTCTGTTACTCTTACTCTGTTACTCTTACTCTGTTACTCTCACTCTGTTACTCTTACTCTGTTACTCTTACTCTGTTACTCTTACTCTGTTACTCTCACTCTGTTACTCTTACTCTGTTACTCTTACTCTGTTACTCTTACTCTTACTCTGTTACTCTTACTCTGTTACCCTTACTCTGTTACTCTTACTCTGTTACTCTTACTCTGTTACTCTTACTCTGTTACTCTTACTCTGTTACTCTTACTCTGTTACTCTTACTCTGTTACTCTTACTCTTACTCTTACTCTTACTCTTACTCTTACTCTGTTACTCTTACTCTGTTACTCTTACTCTGTTACTCTTACTCTTACTCTTACTCTGTTACTCTTACTCTGTTACTCTTACTCTGTTACTCTTACTCTGTTACTCTTACTCTGTTACTCTTACTCTGTTACTCTTACTCTGTTACTCTTACTCTGTTACTCTTACTCTTACTCTTACTCTGTTACTCTTACTCTGTTACTCTTACTCTGTTACTCTTACTCTGTTACTCTCACTCTGTTACTCTTACTCTGTTACTCTTACTCTGTTACTCTTACTCTGTTACTCTTACTCTGTTACTCTTACTCTGTTACTCTTACTCTGTTACTCTTACTCTGTTACTCTTACTCTGTTACTCTTACTCTGTTACTCTTACTCTGTTACTCTTACTCTGTTACTCTTACTCTGTTACTCTTACTCTGTTACTCTTACTCTGTTACTCTTACTCTGTTACTCTTACTCTGTTACTCTTACTCTTACTCTGTTACTCTTACTCTGTTACTCTTACTCTGTTACTCTTACTCTGTTACTCTTACTCTGTTACTCTCACTCTGTTACTCTTACTCTGTTACTCTTACTCTGTTACTCTTACTCTGTTACTCTTACTCTGTTACTCTTACTCTGTTACTCTTACTCTGTTACTCTTACTCTGTTACTCTTACTCTGTTACTCTTACTCTGTTACTCTTACTCTGTTACTCTTACTCTGTTACTCTTACTCTGTTACTCTCACTCTGTTACTCTCACTCTGTTACTCTCACTCTGTTACTCTTACTCTGTTACTCTTACTCTGTTACTCTCACTCTGTTACTCTTACTCTGTTACTCTTACTCTGTTACTCTTACTCTTACTCTGTTACTCTTACTCTGTTACTCTTACTCTGTTACTCTTACTCTGTTACTCTTACTCTGTTACTCTTACTCTGTTACTCTTACTCTGTTACTCTTACTCTGTTACTCTTACTCTGTTACTCTTACTCTGTTACTCTTACTCTGTTACTCTTACTCTTACTCTTACTCTTACTCTGTTACTCTTACTCTGTTACTCTTACTCTGTTACTCTTACTCTTACTCTTACTCTGTTACTCTTACTCTGTTACTCTTACTCTGTTACTCTTACTCTGTTACTCTTACTCTGTTACTCTTACTCTGTTACTCTTACTCTTACTCTTACTCTCTTACTCTTACTCTGTTACTCTTACTCTGTTACTCTTACTCTGTTACTCTCACTCTGTTACTCTTACTCTGTTACTCTTACTCTGTTACTCTTACTCTGTTACTCTTACTCTGTTACTCTTACTCTGTTACTCTTACTCTGTTACTCTTACTCTGTTACTCTTACTCTGTTACTCTTACTCTGTTACTCTTACTCTGTTACTCTTACTCTGTTACTCTTACTCTGTTACTCTTACTCTGTTACTCTCACTCTGTTACTCTTACTCTGTTACTCTTACTCTGTTACTCTTACTCTGTTACTCTTACTCTGTTACTCTTACTCTGTTACTCTTACTCTGTTACTCTTACTCTGTTACTCTTACTCTGTTACTCTTACTCTGTTACTCTTACTCTGTTACTCTTACTTGTACTGTTACTCTTACTTTTACTTTTACTTTTACTGTTGCTGTTACGCTTACTGTTACCATTACTGTTACATCAGATAAACCACACAATGATGTCTACAAAGCAAGTGGTGCAAAACGTGAAAAAGGAAAACAAGTGGATGACGATCAAGGTAATACTTTTTTCATTCTGGAATACACATACATGTACCGTCATGTGTGTTTTGTTTTGTTTTGTTTTGTTTTGTTTTGTTTCGTTTCGTTTTGTTTTTTGTTTTGTTTTGTTTTGTTTTGTTTTGTTTTGTTTTGTTTTGTTTTGTTTTGTTTTGTTTTGTTTTGTTTTGTTTTGTTTTGTTTTGTTTTGTTTTGTTTGTACTACAGTATACGTACAGGGTCGTAACCAAGCAAGTTATCTTTTTGTTTACAGAAATCAAAGTGGAGAAGCCAATTGACCAACTTCCTGCTGAAGAAGTTGTTGAAGAAATACTGGAACAAGATCAGCCAGGAAACACTGAACAAACCCTGGATCCGAAAGATCGGGTAAGTTTAAAGCGTAATAATTCGGGGGAAACTTAAGGTTAGATTGGAAATTTCTTCGGAAATTGCTTCGAAAGATAATTCAGAATAAGTGCGGGATTGTTCAAATGCTGTTTTAGTCGTCAAATCAATGCACCAAATTCTTGGTTTTCATCTGACGTCACGGCAGCCATATTGGTGCACAATCTTTATCTTATGGGAATTTAACTCTAGTCTTATTCAAATATTTCGTATTGTTTCACTGCCCCAACGAGGCCACCGATCACGTGAGTGAAAACGATCCATTTTTACCTTAATCTTTTATCGGACATTGTTGCCATTTGGCAACTTATATATTTTACTCTGTCTAACGCCAGACGATTTTACTTGTCAAGTGAAGATCAGACCTCCTGGAAATCCACCCAGTAAAGAGTTAAAAACTATGTACACAGTACACTAAAGACTATATAATATACACTAGGCTAAATTTGTCCAAAATAACTTTTTAATACTTACAATATCATCTATGTGATAAGACTAGGCCAATATCATCTATGCGATGAGACTAGGTTTGATATGGGGTATCATAATTGACGGTACTGAAAAAGATGGCGGCGGTACATTTAACCACAATGCTTTGCGACCTCAAATCAGCTAGAATAACAACTAAACATTGTTTATCACGCTAAGATGGATCAAGTAAGCAAGAACTTCATTCCTGCCAAAGTTATTCGTTTTAAACCCGTATCTTTCAACAATTCTGCAAAAAAACAATATTTACCGCACGCAAAGGATTGTGGTTAAATGTTAATAGAAGCTTTAATCAAACTCACTAAGTAATACAGTACTACAATAATAACAACAGATTACAATACATTACAAACAGTAAAATATGAGTTTGATAAGGGGCTAGCGAACGGACACGAGTTCCCAACTGGGCAAACCCCGTATATAAATCAATAAATTCGAGACAATACACATAATGGTCCACTATTCACTACTATACAGAATGCTCCATTATCCGCACCTGACGTTGAATTCAGCCCCCTACCCCCGAAATCAAAACGATTTAGTTTGAAATAGACGGATAATGGAAGTATTCAAAGGGCTGATCCCGACGTCAAGCCCTAAAAAAGACGCATCCTATATATTCCTGCATCTTGCCTAAAAATCTCAGCAGCAAAAAGGTCTGTCAGTTGTCCTACAATTAGGACATAGTGTCTTCCCCGTCTTCTTCGGTACGGTCAATTTGTGTAAATTCCAGCATATTGTTTTCTACGTATAGGTGAAACCATCCGCGAATAATGATGGAGAAAACGAAGATAATGTTCAGGAAACTCAAGAATAACTCGGGTATAAAATGATATAGTGTCTGAGGCTCTGGTGTCCTGGAGTTCCGAACATCAATCGACCAAGTCCAAGAGCAGATATAGGTTTGAGCGATCCCAACAACAACGTCGAAACAAACGATCTCAGCGAATATTGCTTTATGTGTTGGGTATACATGTAAACAAAGAAACGGGGTAGCCATCCCTTCGTTTGAAACACGTCTGTGTATATAAAATGGTGATATCCCGCCTTTCATTTGCCAAACGCAGTCGCGATTGTACAGTGAATGCTCCACGAAGCTGAGCTTAGATTAAATAAAAAATCATTTGCGCAAATTGTGATATTGATTTGCGCGATTGTACAATGAAGTGTTTCCGGTACTTTGCGCGAGGTGGAGCTTCGACTAAAAATTGTGATATTGATTTGCGCGATTGTGCAATGAATGCTCCGCGAAGCTGAGCTTAGATTAAATAATGTGGTTGGTATTCATTTGCGGAAATTGTGATACTGATTTGCGCGATTGTACAATGAATGCTCCGCGAAGCTAAGCTTAGATTAAATATTGTGGCATTCATTTGCGCAAATTGTGATATTGATTTGCGCGATTGTACAATGAATGCTCCGCAAAGCTGAGGTTAGATTAAATAATGTGATATTCATTTGCGCAAATTGTGATATTGATTTGCGCGATTGTACAATGAAATGTTTCGGTACTTTGCGCGAGGTGGAGGTTCCCAATAAAGAATTGTGATATTGATTTGCGCGATTGTATAATGAAATGCTTTTTGTACGATCTTACAAAATCATTTTTGCTCGAAAATATTGCCTTTTTTAGTGTCACCCTCTTTAAATAAAGTGTATTGTATTGTATTGTATTGTATTGTATTGTATTGTATTGTATTGTATTGTATTGTATTGTATTGTATTGTATTGTATTCTATTGTATTGTATTGTATTGTATTGTATTGTATTGTATTGTATTGTATTGTATTGTATTATTATTTTTAGCTAGAAATCTTTCACTAGCCATTTAGTCCTATCATTTCGCTAGTCATTATTTAGTGTAATTTAACTGAAGACAATCATTTGATTTTGGGGTCGCCGTTCGTAAAATAGATTTCTATTAATATCTATTCAGAGCCATTAATAATCTTACTGTAATTGTTCTTATTGTATTTCTTATTGTAATAGTTATTCTTATTGTAATTGTCTTTTTGTTTGTAATGTAATGTTATCTTTATTGTAATTCTTATTTTTATTGTAATTCTCATTGTAATTCTAATTCTTACTGTAATTCTTATTGTAATTGTAATTCCTATTTTAATTCTTATTGTAATTTCTTATTGTAAGTGTTATTTTTATTGTAATTTTATTGTATATGTAATTCGTATTGCAATTCTTATTGTAACTAATTGTTGGTCTTGTAAGTCTAATTTTTATTGTAATTATAATCGTAGTTCTTGTTGTAATTCTAATTGTAATTCTTATTGTAATTGTAATTCCTATTTTAATTCTTATTGTAATTTCTTATTGTAAGTGTTATTCTTATTGTAATTTTATTGTATATGTAATTCGTATTGTAACTAATTGTTCTTGTAAGTCTAATTCCTATTGTGATTCTAATTGTAATTCTTATTGTAATTCTAATTTTTATTGTAATTCTTATTGCAAGCGTTATTCTTATTGTAATTTTATTGTATATGTAATTCGTATTGCAATTCTTATTGTAACTAATTGTTATTCTTGTTGTGATTCTAATTTTTATTGCGGATACTGGTTGTAAACCATAATCCGCTATGTCATGAGCGCGGTTGTGTGTGTGTGTGTGTGTGTGTGTGTGTGTGTGTGTGTGTGTGTGTGTGTGTGTGTGTGTGTGTGTGTGTGTGTGTGTGTGTAAGAATGTTTTCGTCAATCACGTGATCAACGCAAAGGACCAATAGCAACAGTCCGAATCAGCATACTTATATGTCCGAAGGGTTTTACGAACGTGTACCAGAGCAACGAATGGGAGATAAAAAGTTGAGTTTTGTTTCATGTAATGAATATTTGCGCGCTATCACAAGACGCCAAGAAATATGATGACAAGTCGACAGCTGACAGTGGGCTACTGGTCTGTTGGTATAAATTTGAACGGTTTTGAGAATTTTTGTGGATTGTCTGGTTTCGAAACAATATGTATTTCAGCATTTTAATACATTTTTATGTATGTATATACTGTTGTTTTATACTATAAATACAAGCGCGCGGACCGCGCGGTGACTGCATATTTACGTGATAATAATTCCGGAACGCGTTTCGACTTTGTCGCTTCAAACGACAAGCTTTCCAAGGACGAAGAAACAGTTTGAGCGCTTGTTTGGCTTCGGATTAAAGATCTTTCTGAAATCTGAATGCCCTTTTAACTATTAAATGTTTCAAGTGTTTACGTGTTAAGCGCTCGGCCAAGATGTTTTAGTTATTTTTATGTTGTATGTACTGTTGTTTTATACTATAAATACAAGCGCGCGGTGACTGCATATTTACATGCAATACTTTCTCGTGTTCAATACAGCATCACGTAATAAAACCACACAAGGTGTTACTATGCTAATTCCGGAACGCGCTTTGACTTTGTCGCCTAAACGACAAGCTTTCCAAGGACGAAGAAACAGTGTGAGCGCTTTAATATTTGGCTTCGGATTAAAGATCATTCTGAAATCTGAATGCCCTTTTACTGTCGTGGCAATAGAAGCGTTCCTAAAATAATTGTGCAGTTGTATTCCTCACGTTGAACAATTCATTTGATGAAAATATTGCTAAACTTCCTGTTTTGAATTCTGTTTTGAATTTGATTGGTGTTTGGCAAATAATCCTTTTTCGTGTTCAATACAGCATCACGTAATAAAACCACACAAGGTGTTACTATGCTAATTCCGGAACGCGCTTCGACTTTGTCGCCTAAACGACAAGCTTTCCAAGGACGAAGAAACAGTGTGAGCGCTTTAATATTTGGCTTCGGATTAAAGATCTTTCTGAAATCTGAATGCCCTTTTAACTATTAAATGTTTCAAGTGTTTACGTGTTAGGCGCTCGGCCAAGATGTTTTATCGTGCTTGGCACTGTTTATGTTACATGTAGACGTATTCAATACTTGTTCAAAAAACGCGTTGAACATTCATTTATTGGGACGCATCAATGCATGTGTTACGAGAGTCTAAAACATAGACAATATAAAACATAAAAATATCATATTCTTTAAAATGCGATTAGCGTCCACGTTTCCTGTTTTTGCCGATTTACCTAAACGTGAATTCAAACATTTTAGTGTTAGGGGTTAGAGATTAGGGTTAATCGTTAGAAATTAACGATTATTGTTATTTCTACGTAACAAAGAGCTCATGTTGAAGGGAAAAAGAAGGCAGAAGGGTGCAGTCAATTTTTAGCGTTTTTGCTCAGACAAGAGTGTTAAACCGTTCGAATCAACATTTCTGAAACCTGAATAGCCTTTGAATTAATGTTTGAAGTGTTAACATGATAAGCGCTGATCACAAGCAGAACTGAATTTTCAGGCTGTGCTTTGTGCCGGCGCTATGTAATGCTTATCGAAAATACGTGTTGCACGATCACGTTAATTACACTCGAGCGAAAAATTAAAGCGATATAAATATCATATTTTTTAATGCGATTATAGGGACTTTGCAAGTTGTCAATTCTGTTTTCAACGTTGTTTATGTCTCGCTCATCTTGCAGATAGTTTTCAAAAGTCAGCAAGTTATCAGATTGTGAGCATGAGTAATACTTTTCAGTATTAAAATTGAATAAATCATATAAATCGTTTATAATCAGTTTGTCTTGATCGAGACAGCGGAATATTAACCCAGATCAAAATATACTGTAAATAGCTCAGCACCGTCTAGTGTAGATTTATCGCCATCAAGATCTGCA
>OZ036010.1:10138314-10373529 GCA_964035015.1 Corallium rubrum
GTTACATCAGATAAACCACACAATGATGTCTACAAAGCAAGTGGTGTAAAAAGTGAAAAAGGAAAACAAGTGGATGACGATCAAGGTAACACTTTTCTCATTCTGGAATACACATACATGTACCGTCATGTGTGTTTTGTTTTGTTTTGTTTTGTTTTGTTTTGTTTTGTTTTGTTTTGTTTTGTTTTGTTTTGTTTTGTTTTGTTTTGTTTTGTTTTGTTTTGTTTTGTTTGTTTTGTTTTGTTTTGTTTTGTTTTGTTTTGTTTTGTTTTGTTTTGTTTTGTTTTGTTTGTACTACAGTATACGTACAGGGTCGTAACCAAGCAAGTTATCTTTTTGTTTACAGAAATCAAAGTGGAGAAGCCAATTGACCAACTTCCTGCTGAAGAAGTTGTTGAGGAAATACTGGAACAAGATCAGCCTGGAAACACTGAACAAACCCTGGATCCGAAAGATCGGGTAAGTTTAAAGCGTAATAATTTGGGGGAAACTTAACGTTAGATTGGAAATTTCTTTGGAAATTGCTTCGAAAGATAATTCAGAATAAGTGCGGGATTGTTCAAATGCTGTTTTAGTCGTCAAATCAATGCACCAAATTCTTGGTTTTCATCTGACGTCACGGCAGCCATATTGGTGCACAAACAATGAAATGGCGGCCATGTTGGTGCACAATCTTTATCTTATGGGAATTTAACTCTAGTCTTATTCAAATATTTCGTATTGTTTCACTGCCCCAACGAGGCCACCGATCACGTGAGTGAAAACGATCCATTTTTACCTTAATCTTTTATCGGACATTGTTGCCATTTGGCAACTTACATATTTTACTCTGTCTAACGCCAGACGATTTTACTTGTCAAGTGAAGATCAGACCTCCTGGAAATCCACCCAGTAAAGAGTTAAAAACTATGTACACAGTACACTAAAGACTATATAATATACACTAGGCTAAATTTGTCCGAAATAACTTTTTGAATACTTACAATATCATCTATGTGATAAGACTAGGCCAATATCATCTATGCGATGAGACTAGGTTTGATATGGGGTATCATAATTGACGGTACTGAAAAAGATAGCGGCGGTTCATTTAATCACAATGCTTTGCGACCTCAAATCAGCTAGAATAACAACTAAACATTGTTTATCACGCTAAGATGGATCAAGTAAGCAAGAACTTCATTCCTGCCAAAGTTATTCGTTTTAAACCCGTATCTTCCAATAATTCTGAAAAAAACAATATTTACTTCACGCAAAGGATTGTGGTTAAATATTAATAGAAGCTTTAATCAAACTCACTAAGTAATACAGTACTACAATAATAACAACAGATTACAATACATTACAAACAGTAAAAGATGAGTTTGATAAGGGGCTAGCGAACGGACACGAGGTCCCAACTAGGCAAACCCCGTACATAAATCAATAAATTCAAGACAATACACATAATGGTCCACTATTCACTACTATACAGAATGCGCCATTATCCGCACCTGACGTTGAATTCAGCCCCCTACCCCCGAATTCAAAACGATTTAGTTTGAAATAGACGGATAATGGAAGTATTCAAAGGGCTGATCCCGACGTCAAGCACTAAAAACGACGCATCCTATTCCTGCATCTTGCCTAAAAATCTCAGCAGCAAAAAGATCTGTCAATTGTCCTACAATTAGGACATACTGTCTTCCCCGTCTTTTTCGGTACAGTCAATTTGTGTAAATTCCAGCATATTGTTTTGTACGTATAGGTGAAACCATCCGCGAATAATGATGGAGAAAACGAAGATAATGTTCAGGAAACTCAAGAATAACTCAGGTTTAAAAAGAGATGATCCTATAGAATGATACAGTGTCTGAGGCTCTGGTGGCCTGGAGTTCCGAACATCAATCGACCAAGTCCAAGAGCAGATATAGGTTTGAGCGATCCCAACAACAACGTCGAAACAAACGATCTCAGCGAATATTGCTTTATATGTTGGGTATACATGTAAACAAAGGAACGGGGTAGCCATCTCTTCGTTTGAAACAATCTGTGTATATAAATTGGTGATATCCCGCCTTTCATTTGCCAAACGCAGTCGCGATTGTACAGTGAATGCTCCACGAAGCTGAGCTTAGATTAAATAAAAAATCATTTGCGCAAATTGTGATATTGATTTGCGCGATTGTACAATGAAGTGTTTCCGGTACTTTGCGCGAGGTGGAGCTTCGACTAAAAATTGTGATATTGATTTGCGCGATTGTGCAATGAATGCTCCGCGAAGCTGAGCTTAGATTAAATAATGTGGTATTCATTTGCGGAAATTGTGATACTGATTTGCGCGATTGTACAATGAATGCTCCGCAAAGCTAAGCTTAGATTAAATATTGTGGCATTCATTTGCGCAAATTGTGATATTGATTTGCGCGATTGTACAATGAATGCTCCGCAAAGCTGAGGTTAGATTAAATAATGTGATATTGATTTGCGCAAATTGTGATATTGATTTGCGCGATTGTACAATGAATGAATGCTCCGCAAAGCTGAGGTTAGATTAAATAATGTGGTATTCATTTGCGCCAATTGTGATATTGTTTTGCACGATTGTACAATGAAATGTTTCGGTACTTTGCGCGAGGTGGAGGTTCCCAATAAAGAATTGTGATATTGATTTGCGCGATTGTATAATGAAATGCTTCTAGAATTGTACTATCTTACAAAATCATTTTTGCTCGGAAATATTGCCTTTTTTAGTGTCACCCTCTTTAAGTAAAGTTTATTGTATTGTATTGTATTGTATTGTATTGTATTGTATTGTATTGTATTGTATTGTATTGTATTGTATTGTATTGTATTGTATTGTATTGTATTGTATTGTATTATTATTTTTAGCTAGAAATCTTTCACTAGCCATTTAGTCCTATTATTTCGCTAGTCATATTATTTCGTGTAATTTAACTGAAGACAATCATTTGATTTTGGGGTCGCCGTTCGTAAAATAGATTTCTATTAATATCTATTCAGAGCCATTAATAATCTTACTGTAATTGTTCTTATTGTATTTCTTATTGTAATAGTTATTCTTATTGTAATTGTCTTTTTGTTTGTAATGTAATGTAATGTTATCTTTATTGTGATTCTTATTTTTATTGTAATTCTTATTGTAATTCTTAATTTTATTGTAATTCTTATTGCAATTGCAGTTCCTATTTTAATTCTTATTGTAAGTGTTATTCTTATTGTGATTTTATTGTATATGTAATTCTTATTGCAATTCTTATTGTAACTAATTGTTATTCTTGTAAGTCTAATTTTTATTGTAATTATAATCGTAGTTCTTGCTGTAATTCTAATTCTTATTGTAATTCTTATTGTAATTGTAATTCCTATTTTAATTCTTATTGTAATTTCTTATTGTAAGTGTTATTCTTATTGTAATTTTATGGTATATGTAATTCGTATTGCAATTCGTATTGTAACTAATTGTTCTTGTAAGTCTAATTCCTATTGTGATTCTAATTGTAATTCTTATGGTAATTCTAATTTTTATTGTAATTCTTATTGTAAGCGTTATTCTTATTGTAATTTTATTGTATATGTAATTCGTATTGCAATTCTTATTGTAACTAATTGGTTATTCTTGTTGTGATTCTAATTTTTATTGCGGATACTGGTTGTAAACCATAATCCGCTATGTCATGGGCGCGGTTGTGTGTGTGTGTGTGTGTTTGTGTGTGTGTGTGTGTGTGTGTGTGTGTGTGTGTGTGTGTGTGTGTGTGTGTAAGAATGTTTTCGTCAATCACGTGATCAACGCAAAGGACCAATAGCAACAGTCCGAATCAGCATACTTATATGTCCGAAGGGTTTTACGAACGTGTACCAGAGCAACGAATGGGAGATAAAAAGTTGAGTTTTGTTTCATGTAATGAATATTTGCGCGCTATCACAAGACGCCAAGAAATATGATGACAAGTCGACAGCTGACAGTGGGCTACTGGTCTGTTGGTATAAATTTGAACGGTTTTGAGAATTTTTGTGGATTGTCTGGTTTCGAAACAATATGTATTTCAGCATTTTAATACATTTTTATGTATGTATATACTGTTGTTTTATACTATAAATACAACCGCGCGGACCGCACGGTGACTGCATATTTACATGATAATAATTCCGGAACGCGTTTCGACTTTGTCGCTTAAACGACAAGCTTTCCAAGGACGAAGAAACAGTTTGAGCGCTTGTTTGGCTTCGGATTAAAGATCTTTCTGAAATCTGAATGCCCTTTTAACTATTAAATGTTTCAAGTGTTTACGTGTTAAGCGCTCGGCCAAGATGTTTTAGTTATTTTTATGTTGTATGTACTGTTGTTTTATACTATAAATACAAGCGCGCGGTGACTGCATATTTACATGCAATACTTTCTCGTGTTCAATACAGCATCACGTAATAAAACCACACAAGGTGTTACTATGCTAATTCCGGAACGCGCTTTGACTTTGTCGCCTAAACGACAAGCTTTCCAAGGACGAAGAAACAGTGTGAGCGCTTTAATATTTGGCTTCGGATTAAAGATCATTCTGAAATCTGAATGCCCTTTTACTGTCGTGGCAATAGAAGCGTTCCTAAAATAATTGTGCAGTTGTATTCCTCACGTTGAACAATTCATTTGATGAAAATATTGCTAAACTTCCTGTTTTGAATTCTGTTTTGAATTTGATTGGTGTTTGGCAAATAATCCTTTTTCTTATTGGTTATTCAAAAACCAGGAACCAATCAAATTCAAAACAGGAAGTTTAGCAATAATAAAAAGGAAGTTCATCAAATGAATTGATCAATTTGAACAAATGAATTGCACAATTATTTTAGGAACGCTTCTATTGCCACGACAGTAACTATTAAATGTTTCAAGTGTTTACGTGTTAGGCTCTCGGCCAAGATGTTTTATCGTGCTTGGCACTGTTTATGTTACATGTAGACGTATTCAATACTTGTTCAAAAAACGCGTTGAACATTCATTTATTGGGACGCATCAATGCATGTGTTACGAGAGTCTAAAACATAGACAATATAAAACATTAAAATATCATATTCTTTAAAATGCGATTAGCGTCCACGTTTCCTGTTTTTGCCGATTTACCTAAACGTGAATTCAAACATTTTAGTGTTAGGGGTTAGAGATTAGGGTTAATCCTTAGAAATTAACGATTATTGTTATTTCTACATAACAAAGAGCACATGTTGAAGGGAAAAAGAAGGCAGAAGGGTGCAGCCAATTTTTAGCGTTTTTGCTCAGACAAGAGTGTTAAACCATTCAAATCAACATTTCTGAAACCTGAATAGCCTTTGAATTAATGTTTGAAGTGTTAACATGATAAGCGCTGATCACAAGCAGAACTGAATTTTCAGGCTGTGCTTTGTGCCGGCGCTATCTATAAATGCTTATCGAAAATACGTGTTGCACGATCACGTTAATTACACTCGAGCGAAAAATTAAAGCGATATAAATATCATATTTTTTAATGCGATTATAGGGACTTTGCAAGTTGTCAATTCTGTTTTCAACGTTGTTTATGTCTCGCTCATCTTGCAGATAGTTTTCAAAAGTCAGCAAGTTATCAGATTGTGAGCATGAGTAATACTTTTCAGTATTAAAATTGAATAAATCATATAAATCGTTTATAATCAGTTTGTCTTGATCGAGACAGCGGAATATTAACCCAGATCAAAATATACTGTAAATAGCTCAGCACCGTCTAGTGTAGATTTATCGCCATCAAGATCTGCAGTTGTAAAGCCGTAATCAAACGAGAACGCAAGTCATCGCAAGTTGGCAGTCACAAATTTCTGTAGCGGGCGTTCGAACACCCAAATTAACAAAATAAAGGTTTCATGAGTGCTTTAAACAAGTTTTACTTTGTCACGGTACATAATATTTTTGGGAAATTATTCAGAGAGGCTGGCTGAGATAGCGTGACTGCCAACTTGCGATGACTTGCGTTCTTGTTTGATTACGGCTTAAGCGTAGGGAGCACAATTTTCAGCCACATGACTGATTAATAACAGTGTTCTAAAGTCACTTGTGATCTTCTAAAAGCTTCAAGACGGAGCAATACAAGATCGATAGCACACCACGTGGTTTCGCAAAGCATATCGGGATGATGCAATAATTGCAAATAATAATAATAATAATAATAATAATAATAATAACAACAATAATAACAACAAAACATTACGTCTAAATAAATATTTTGAATATTACAACTACCTCGAGTTTTGTGCTGGGCTCTTATATATGTCACAAGATTCTCTATTATTTTCAGTATATTTTGGTATGTTTGCATGAAATTGAAATTACAATCCACAGTAGACCTTTTCACCAATAGCGGCGCCATCTTGAATTTGCAATGCATTATGGTCTATCCAGGGTGTTGAGGCACAATGCGGTAATGTTTTCTTTATAAATACTTTCGTGGCAACAATGTCTAAATATAATAATTGTCATATTGCAACAATTCTCGGACGTGTAAGGATAGATTCATAACAAATGTATCCTTATATGTACGAGAATTATTGCTTTTACCAATATGACAACGATCATATCTAGACATTGTTGAAAGTGTTAATCAAGACAAAATTACCGCATTGTGTCTCAACACTAAGCATTCGCCCTTTTAATTGAGCTTATTACCCTGGATAGACCACAATGCATTGCGAATTCAAGATGGCGCCGCTATGGGTGAAAAGGCCCATTAGTTATTTTAGACTCTCAAGCCAAATAAATACCAGTATCCGCATGTACGCATTGCGTACCTATTTTTGTAATTCTAATTATAATTCTTGTTTTAAGTGTTATTCTTGTGATTTTACTGTATATGTAATTCGTATTACAATTCTTATTGTAACTAATTGTAGTGTTATTCCCTTCGTAATTTTAATTTTTATTGTAATTTTAATATAATTATTGTAATTCTAATTCTTATTGTAAGTGTTATTCTGATTGCAATTTTATTGTATATGTAATTCGTATTGCAATTCTTATTGTAACTAATTGTTATTCTTGTTGTGATTCTAATTCTCATTGTAATTCTAATTCTTATTGTCATTCTAATTCTAATTCTTATTGTAATTATAATTCTTATTGTGTTATTCTTGTAATTTTATTGTATATGTAATTCGTATTGCAATTCTTATTGTAACGAATTGTTATTCCTGTTGTGATTCTAATTTTTATTGTAATTCTAATTTTCATTCTAATTGTAATTGTAATTATAATTATCATTTATAGACCTGGAGCGAGGGGAATTCGATGAAATATTATCCCGAGGCCCGAGGGATATATCATCTCAAGGGGTAATATTTCATCGAATTCCCCGAGCGTAAGGTCTATAAATGATATATTATATCGAAACATATTAACCTTTCCAAAAAAAAGCTTAAATAATGTTAATAAAGTTCGCTTAGCTTAACTTTTGTCCGCTTTTCATTGTCTGTTTCCATTCTGTTGTCGTCTTCTGTGGCGGCCACAACGGGGTATTCGAGGTTATACCCCGCTGTGGCGGGTAATTCTACGATAAATTAACTGGTCACGTGGTACAAATCAAGCTCTCTGACTGGACAATTTACAGTTGAGATATAATATTTCTTATTGTATTTCTATTGTACGTGTTATTCTTATTGTAATTTTATTTTATATGTAATTCGTATTGCAATTCTTATTGTAACTAATTGTTATTCTTGTAAGTCTAATTTTTATTGTAATTCTTACTGTAATTCTTATTGTAAGTGTTATTCTTCTTGTGATTTTATTGTATATGTAATTTGTATTGCAAATCTTACTCGATAACTAATTGGTATTCTTATTTTAACTATAATTTTTATTGTTATTGTAGTTGTGGTTGATTCTTATTATAATTATTATTGTAATTCTAGTTGTAAATGTAATATAATTGTGATTATGATTGTAAATGTAATAGCAGTGAAAAGTGTAACAACAGGGCAAAAATTTGGAATTGCATAGTGGTTAGCGCAAGTGCCTTTAACCTCTACGCCCGTGTTCGATTCTTGTTCGATGCTGTTATCAGATCAGAATTCACCCTGGCCGCATGCAGGAGTGCTTCTACTAACGAGACAATAAGCAGTAAGGGAATTAGGAAGGCGTGCATCTGGGAAGGAACAGGCGCGTTTACGAAAGAGAAATTGGTCTTACGACGGCGATGTTTGAGCTCTCACAGGCAATAGGTTATGGAATCGATTCTTGCTTGGAACAGAAAATCATAACTAAAAGAAAATCTTCACGATAATTTTTTAATTTTCTTTCTTTGTATTGCTCACACACTTTGTTCGTCACTCGTAATTTTTCGCACACAATTAATTTACATTTTTACTAAGATATACATGTAAAAACATTGTTTCCTGTCTTTATATAGGGTCCTTGTAAAAAATAAGATAGATTTTTGAGCACGCAAGCCCAGGGTAAAAAAATAACAATTGTAAAATCACAACTAAAAGGTAATCTACAGTGCGCTTTGCTTTAAATAAATTGTCTGGAAACGCGGTTGAAGTCTTTGTTCTATGTATTTGTTCACGTTTGTGCATTTTCATACACGCTTGCTGAACACATTGTATTTTTGGTATAATGAAACAATCAGCCAATAGCAGCGTTGCCGTATAAATATTAATGAACGTAAAAACAAAAGATTTGCACACTTTCAGGACACCCTCATCTTAAATTACAACTCATCTTAAATTACAACTCATTGTCATCCGCTTTGATGTTCACCGCCTTTGCAGACAATTTAATTCTAATTCTATTTGTGATCAAGAGAGTTTGTTTATATTATATTGGTGTATTCAACACCGCGGAAAAATATCTACGCATATTTGCCATATTCATAAAGATGGCCGCCAATTCATATTCTTTTATATGCATTTAGATTAGACTTTTCAGCCTCGTTCCTGCGTAAAATTTCTTTTCAATTATATAAACACAAGAACGAGGTTCGAAAGGCTAATTTAAATGCACTTAAAAGTATGTAAATTGAAGCCATCTTTCTGAATTGAGTTCTTGCACGTACTCCCAAGCTGGATGGCAAATCCATATAAACAAAAGATTACCATCACTTGCAAGAGCCCAATTGCGCTGCTTACGAGTATAGTTCTGAATTTTCAATGAGGGAAATTTCGATGCCACTTCTCAAAAGAAATAAATTTGACCCGCCAAACCCTTCAAAGGTGGCAAGGAAAATGTTATAATTTAACACATATTTGTTTATTATTTATTTAATTTATTTATTTGTTTATTTATTTATTTATTGAATAATTCATTTATTATTAATTACCATTCGAAAGAAGTTCATTGGTTTATGTATGTATGTTTACTTAGGTCTTTACTGACGTCTTAGAAGATCATTGTTAAAATAATAAAACTAGCCTGGGAACTTTGATTAACATCGATAAACACTTGATAAATTTACGTTCCCTACCTACTCTCTGCGACTCGCAGAGTGCACTGTAGATCACCTTTAATATGTCTATGCTAATTATAAATTGTATATTTAAAAAATAATTTAGTGCTTTGATATTAAAAGTAGCACTTGATGACGTCTATATAGAGCAGTTGGCTTTTGGGGAAGGTGGTATTCCATGGATGATTTTCAGTTCATTGATCAATTCTTCTTTTTCATCTGGTGGTAGAAAACACGATCTTGCAGCATTGAATGTCTAAAGAGAAAGCGAGAATTTGTGGTAACACCACGCCTATTATTTGGGCGAGTCAATAGATGGAAAGCTCAGTAATACCGAAGAAAACTTATTTTTAAAATTATCTTGTTCCAAAATATTAATTTCATATAGATTTTTTCGACCCTTGGTTCGATGCCGTAGTTTCGGATAAAAATTCGTGAGAAGAATGTCCAGTTTGACTCTACCAAACACCACAGGATAAACATTTGCTAAATATTGTTTTACCAAACTTCCACACAATTGACGGTACCGAAAAAGATGGCGGCGGTACATCTAAACATAATGCTTTGCGACCTTAAATCAGCTCAATTTACAACTAAACATCGTTTATCATACTAAAATGGATTAATACAAACAAGAATTTCATTCCTACCGAAGTTGACCGTTTTAAAACTCTTCTTCCGATTATTCTGCAAGAAACAATATTTAATGTGCGCAGAGGATTGTGGTTAAATGTACAAGACGCCATCTTTTTCGGTACGGTCAATTATATTAACGATCCTTTTCGGGATGAAAACTTTGCTAGCCAATAAGCAGTCGGTCGGTAATATGAGGAAGCGATAGAGGCACTGCCAACAAGAAACTATTTCTAAAAAGAAATAGCTGTTTCGTTCCCGTCAGCCTCTTGTAAGAGGCTGTTGCATGCCGATCGGTAGCCTGATTTCGGAGAATTCAAAGAGGGGAAAGTTCCTACAGTACTCGACATTCGCTTGTTCATTAGTATTGTATGATTCACTTCACACGGGATTGTTTACGTCGTTCAGCTAATTATGCTAGATCAGCAACAGTTATTATTTCACTTCGTTTTTGGCGTTTAACCACGCCTACAACTAAATTTTTTATGCGGAATTTTGATTTCATTGGATAAGTCCGAAAATTTGGCTTATGCTGCCAACAACACTGCACTGCGATTGGACTATTTTCATCTGTGATGACAGTTTCTTTTGTGACGTCAATGGAAAGCTAACACAGTAACAGTTTCGTTCCTGCTGGGAACGAAACAATAAGGCATGCAAAAGATTTCAGTTCTTTGTATTTTACATACACATACCAGTGAGCTCTATATATAACTGGAGTGATATATCACTCAAGTTATATATATAGAGCTCACTGACATACAAACACACATTTGTACATAGACAAAACATACAGGCATGCATGCTTAATTGCAACGTAATTTTGTACTTGTTAACCTTAAGGTTGCAGAGCTACTAATATACCTTAATACATTAATATATTATTATTTTCACTATTAGTGCTGAATACGTGTATAGTTGATCAATATGGCATATATATATATATATATATATATATATATATATATATATATATATATATATATATATATATATATATATATATATAGATATATATATATATAGTATATATATATATATATATATATATATATATATATATATATATATATATTAGTATATATATATATATATATATATATATATATATATATATATATATATATATATATATATATATATATATATATATATATATATATATATATATATATATATATATATATATATATATATATATATATATATATATATATATATGGATTTTCGCTTACCTCAAAAGTCTGCAACAGGCTGTTTCATCTAAAAAAGAATCTTTTTTAGATTCTTTTTTAGATGAAACAAAAAAAAGATTCTTTTTTAGATGAAACAGCCTGTTGCAGACTTTTGAGGTAAGCGAAAATCTATATTTGCTCTAACTATATGTTATCGAGCACTCTTTGCGTTTCGTAGACCAAAACCCACACGTATATATATTATATTATATTATATTATATTATATTATATTATATTATATTATATTATATTATATTATATTATATTATATTATATTATATTATATTATATTATATTATATTATATTATATTATATTATATTATATTATATTATATTATATTATATTATATTATATTATATTATATTATATTATATTATATTATATTATATTATATTATATTATATTATATTATATTATATTATATTATATTATATTATATTATATTATATTATATTATATTATATTATATTATATTATATTATATTATATTATATTATATTATATTATATTATATTATATTATATTATATTATATTATATTATATTATATTATATTATATTATATTATATTATATTATATTATATTATATTATATTATATTATATTATATTATATTATATTATATTATATTATATTATATTATATTATATTATATTATATTATATTATATTATATTATATTATATTATATTATATTATATTATATTATATTATATTATATTATATTATATTATATTATATTATATTATATTATATTATATTATATTATATATATTATATAGCTACTCACTATATATGAGGTGTTCTGCAATCTCATTGGTTCTGATTGGTTCCGCTACTAGCAAGCTATCAGCTCATATATCATTAGTAATAAAAAACAAGATGGTGGCATGAGTTTTTCAGTCACTGTACTACAGATAAAACTGCCTGTTAATTCTAAACTGCAACAGCGAAAATACTGAACTGAGTGAAACTAACTTAAAAGACCGTAAATCAACAAAGTGTAATTTTTCCGAACGTTTTCGGCTTTTTGATAACTTTTTAAATGCTAAATCTTTACATGTCAATATAAAGTAAAGAACAGCTGACTAACCTTTTCACTTTCCTGAGCTGTTTAAGTCGTTATATACGATGTTTCCAACGCTTTTTTAAACTCTAAGAGCTCTCAAACACATTTCCGAGACTGTTTTGAGGTCAGTTTACTGTCAAGGGAAAACCTTGCTACGTGAAGGCAAATGCGCATGGCAGAAATATGGGTGGCGGAAGTTCGCGTTTTTTCAAGCGATTCATTCCGTTATGAATTAAAAGTTTTTCTTTATTTTTATAAATGTTTTCGCTATATATTAAAACAATTATACCATTCTCTCTCGTCGTATATGAACTCATATACGATTCGATATATATATATATATATATATATATGTATGTATGTATGTATGTATGTATGTATGTATGTATGTATGTATGTATGTATGTATGTATGTATGTATGTATGTATGTATGTATGTATATACACATATACACACACACTGCACTTACCGCTTGTGTTAACAATGCTGTTGTAAAACCCATTTTATTGAAAGCTACTTCAAATTCCTTCCTCATACACGTTCGGCAAACCAAAGGATCGTCAGTGTTCAACGAGAAGTTCACTCCATCACTCGCAAATCTAGTTTTGAAAAAAAAATTAGAATAAATTACCTAGTATTAATTATCTGAGTGATATATTACTAGTATTAATATTATATTAATATTATATTACAGCTTAAAATCTCGAGTTACGATTTTTGTTTTCGAAAAACTCGCAACTTTATTTTCAATTCCCAATCAAGCAAGAATGTGCCAGTAAGGATGTATGCCAAAATTACTGGTAAAAATCAAATTGTCAATGATAAATGAAATATTCATAAACTGGAAAACGTTTGAGAACTTTGCAATAAAACGTAAACGTGACTGCTTTGTTATATCATGTTATCTTACTGTGTTGTTATTTATGTTATTTTATATGATAAGTTGTATATACATGTAGTGCATGTAGTACGTTCGGGAGCGTAGTGCAATGTAACAGACGTTTGCATGGTAGACGTTCGTCATGCTTAATTACTCAGAAAAGATTTCTGAGCCTATATATAGGGTTCTAACCATACCACTTTTAACTACATATATGCAAACGCTACCACTTAGGAGCACATATGATTGTGAATTTGCAACCTTAGCTCTGCATGCATCTGAGCCTCAGTTGCTCAACCCAGTGGCTCAATGGTTAGAGTGTTTACCGGTCATTAGAAGGTTGCAGGTTCGAACCCTGTCTGGGGCTCAGAAATCTTTTTGAGTAACTGAGCTTGACGAACGTATACCAAACGTCTGCTATGTTATTTTATGTTGTCATGTTATACTTATATTGGCTAGACGGGAGGAGACCACCTTTTTAGATGTAAAAATGGAGTAAAATTGTTGTTTTGTGCAGTATTGTCTTGCAAAATTAATCACAGAAAATTCCTATTTTTGTCCAACTGCACAACCAACTTTTTTGTAGGTTTTTCTACTTCAGTCGTACTTTTGTCCTACCCTTTTACCAACACCTACATGTATATCAGAAAGCCTGATACTTCCATCTAATTTATTCGAAGCGAGAAGGTTAACGCAATTATTATGTTCTTATATCACCATCGTGATATAAGTGTCCCAACAATTTTGTCCAGGATTGTAGTTTTAACTAATAGTCATGTGCATAATTATAATACTAGATATGCAGCAGAATACCGGTCGCACACATGTCGTACAAATATCAAACAATTTACATTTCTTCACCTACACACGTCAAAACACGCAAGCTGTTACATACCTGCAAGCAAGTTGTTACAAGGCTGTTCAACAGGCTGTCACCGTCATGTGTTCGCACTGGCTGTCCCAGTCTGTTAGCATGTCTGTAACAGGTTGTTGACAACTTGTAACAAGGCTGATGACTCCAACAGACTGATGACAAGTTGTTCCAACAACCTGTTACCGCCCTGCACTCAACAAGTTGTTAACAGGCTGATGCTAACAAGGTTGTAGCAGCTTCTTGAATGAACAGCATTGTTACAATACTTGCTATACCGACCTGTTGCGGACACATCCTGTTGACAAGCTGTGAGATTTTTACGTGTGTAGGTCCAAAAATTTGGAACACTCTACCATCTTCAGTTACCTACTCAGTTACTATACAGTATATTCTTCTTCAAAAAGAAATTAATAATTATCTACTATGTATTTGCATACACTGATCGTTGTAATTAATTCTAAACAAGACACCTGCATGGGTCAGGCATTCACTCGGGCTACTGGGAAAGTGCGGAAGTGCTATTGCAGCAACCACAAAATCTATAAGTCGGAATCCAATGTAAAATCTATTATCCTATTTTATTATGTGGCGAACAAAAATAAGATTTTTCTGTACT
This sequence comes from Corallium rubrum, assembly GCA_964035015.1. Lineage (NCBI taxonomy): Eukaryota > Metazoa > Cnidaria > Anthozoa > Scleralcyonacea > Coralliidae > Corallium > Corallium rubrum. The sequence continues at coordinate 10,153,067 of OZ036010.1, forward strand.
ATATGTCTAAGTCTTATTTTGATACTTACTTGATAGCAGGATGTTTTCTGAATGGGCCTGAGACAGCGCCAGTAAGAATACTAGATGTTGGACACAGCTTAAGCAAAATAAATAAATAAACTGGATGAATTTATGTTCGGGGTAAGAACAACAAAATGCTTTAAAATGCAATAGGGGAATTTCAGGGTATTGCGTGCGCAGCATTTTGCAAAGAAATTGGTGGGCTCTTGGCAGGCTCCCCACAAAGTAAGCAATGGCAAACAGACTTGATAGCGAGGCAACAACAGCAGAATAACAGTGTTAAACATCCAGAAACTGTATCTATACTTTGTTGATTTTAAACAGTATGTTTACTTTGAGTGGAATTTGCCATTTTTTTTGAAAAATGATGCGCGCGCAACACCCTGAAACTCGCCTATTCAATCCCTTTTCCGTCGTGGTCACTATATGGTTTTACAACAAAATAAAATAGAGACAGATTTGTTAATTTTGTATCATTAATAATTTTTGAACTATATTTCTCAAATCATTAATAATTCATGAGTTAATTAGCCAATCAAAGAAAAATGTTTGGTCATGTGCATGAGTTTTGAAACCCGGTAAAGGTCAGGCAAACTGAAATCAGGTAATAAACGGCACAAACAAAGAACCGTTTATTACCTCATTTGTTTAATTATAAATTCAAAATGAGACCATTGGGTGAACCAATATCACCAAGTCCTTCGCAAATTCTATTATAATAGACGATTGAGAAGCTATTTCATAAACTCGTGTATCGTGTTTTACCATGGGGTTGCAAACACTCGAGAACAACAAAAATCACTCGGCCTATTACCTCGTAATTTTCATTGTTCTCGACTCGAGTGTTTGTACTGGCCGAGTGATTTTTATTGTTTTCGAATGTTTGTTTCGAAAACAATAAAAATCACTCGGCCTGAAGCCTCGTGATTTTCACTATTTTCTCATGTTTACAAACACTCGAGAACAATGAAAATTACTCGGTTAACGGCTTCGTGATTTCCATTGTCCTCTCGTGTTTGTAACCCCTGGTGAAACACTCACCACTCGTTAATGAAATATTACTACTAAACCAAAATAGAGTCAAAAATGATGAAGAAGATCGCCAAACGATTTGGCAAAACAAGTCAGTAGGTTCATAGTTACCTCTAAATGAATTTGTTTTTCGATAACTAATTTATATAATTCAAGGTCTTGAACAACGTGGTAACCATGTCCAATTCGATTGGCATGCAACAGAAAAATTGCCTACAAAGAAAAAACGACAATAGAACCAAAGTTTGTTTCATTGTTGATTGCATGTTTATTTGTTTGTTTGTTTGTTTGTTTGTTTGTTTGTTTGTTTGTTTGTTTGTTTGTTTGTTTGTTTGTTTGTTTGTTGGTCTATTTTAATTGTTTATTTCTTCGTTTGTTTGATTATTGTTTATTTAATTGTTTGTTCGTTTGTTTACTGGTTGATTGATTGTTTGTTTCTTTGATTCAGTTTGTTTTAATTGTTTGTTTGTTTGTTTGTTTGTTTGTTTGTTTGTTTGTTTGTTTGTTTGTTTGTTTGTTTGTTTGTTTGTTTGTTTGTTTGTTTGTTTGTTTGTTTGTTTGTTTGTTTGTTTGTTTGTTTGTTTGTTTGTTTGTTTGGTTAGTTTAACTGTTTGTTTCACTGATTGACCCTTTGTTTGATTGTTCGATTGTTTGTTCGCTTGTGTCAGTTGTGGGTTTGTTCGATTGCATGTTCGGATAACTGTTTATTTATTTGTTGGTTGGTTGGTTGATTGGTTTGCTGGTTTGTTTGTTTGTTTGTTTGATTGGTCTGTTTGTTTGTTTGTTTGTTTGTTTGTTTGTTTGTTTGTTTGTTTGTTTGTTTGTTTGTTTGTTTGTTTGTTTGTTTGTTTGTTTGTTTGTTTGTTTGTTTGTTTGTTTGTTTGTTTGTTTGTTTGTTTGTTTGTTTATTTGTTGATTGGTTGATTGGTTGATTGGTTTTTGTTTGTTTACTAGTTGGTCGGTTTGTTTGTTTGATTAATTGCTTGTTTTTTTTTGCTTGCTTGCTTGATTGTTTGTTTGTTTGTTTCCTTGTTTTGTATAACAAATTGATTTCTAGTCTAATGGATCCCCAAAAGGTTAAATTGCCTGGCGTTGCTTGCATGCATGCGTTAGCCAATAATCCAATATATCTTAAAATTAGAGAGAACATCAGTCTACTTGTTTGGCTGCTTTTACGAACAATCAATGTTTGTTTGAAGTCTTACTTCATGAACGCTAGCTGCAGGTCCAGCTTCGCCAGCATGTACAGTGCGAGGAATACCAAGACTTTGGGCTTTCTGCAAGAATAAGTAAACAAACACATGTATTATTAGTCAGATCGGTGTTTACGTAATAGACAAAGCATGAGCTGATTTACAAGGCGAGCTGCAAGCGAGCCGTAGTAAATCAGATACAGATCGGCTGCGAATGCTTTATCGTACTTATCAAATGGACGCATCTAAATAGCCAATGTTTTCAAACTATTTTTCAAGTTGGAGTGATTTTAGCTAAGTAAATTGAGGAAAACGTTTATGTAAATCGGAACGAATCTGTATGCGATTTACAGATATTGATTATTCATTTATTTTTAATTTTCTTCATGAATTTTTAATGATTTGATAAACATTATAAAATCACTGAGTGCTAAGAAGGGATCAGTAGAATAACATTGGACCACAGTACTATTGTTCGCAGAAAATATTATAAGACCTCACTTGCCAGAAAGAATAAAGGAGAGCTATTTTAAGAAATTAAAGAAAAAATGCTAATATTCTATACATATTTCTTATTTATTAGATAAATATCGCCCAAAATACAATATTACTGATATGGATTCTATTAAGTGAATAGTTAGCTGAATGCCAAAATATTTTTTGAATGAAATTTTTATTTACTGTTATATTGAGGTTTGTATTTCCAAAATGATAATGAGGACGAAGTCAAGTAGGCATTTTTGTTTCTCCATTTTCGTATAACCTGCTTCAAGTATATTTTAATGGGAAAAAATAAGAAAATATAGAATATACTATTCAAGTATGCCATTAACTTGCCAAATCGGTATAATACAGTCATTGGCACCTAAGCGTGTAGTCGTGGACCACCGCCCGTCAAAATATGTTTTATGTCAACGTCAAAGTTAAATGTTTACCTCGGAAACGCATAACGTATTATGCTTTCAATCGATACATTCGAACCAATAAATTATTGTCACATGAATGTGCCCTTAGCCAATCACGTCTCGTTCATCCCACGCTGTCAATTTCACAACCGTTAACTCTGACTTAAATTTAAGCTTAGTTTCCATAAGATCGTCCGGGATTGCCCAAATCTCTCCAATCAGACGAGGGCTACAGTATCTCGAATCGCCCAATCTGATTGGATGGATTCAAGCGATCGGGACGATCGAGATGGATGGTGTACACGCTTAGATGCAAACGACTGTATTCCTCCTACAACAGAACATTGTGTATGCAAACTTATACCCCTCCCTCTCTGGATACGCCAGTGTAGTTTTCACACGCACCTGAAATGCCATAATGTGTTCTTTAATGGCTGCGATTTCACCAAGACTTTCATCTCCGGCTATGTCCATGCCCACAATATTTTTATTTCGGAATTCATAACACAGATCCACAATCTCTGACGACCAATCTGGTAGTAAAAACAGAGCTTAGTTGCTGGCCTACCTGCACACGGTTGGGTCAATTTTGTCGAAGCGTCGGAATGTTCCGATTTGAAAAAAAAAAAGATTAAAAAAATAATTCCAACGCTTTCGTGCGGTGGAGGAGAAAAAAAACAGAGAAAAAACCTGGTCGAAGGTAGTATACAAAGTACCTTCATTTACACAGCACGTTATAAGCTATAACATTAGTTACAACGCCATTGCAATCGTAAACTAACATTTTATCCAATTCCAAAGTTTCTAACGTTTCGAGCGAAGGCCCTTCGTCAGAGAGAAACGTCAACGGTCTTCGCTTGAAACGTGACCACTGACCTGTATATAACTGGACCGCTTGCTCCTATTATCTTTGAGTTACGAAAAGTGTGGCCATTTGAACGTGGCGTCAAATGGCGAATTTGAGTCCTTCTGCTCATGGTAGACAACACTGACCGCGATTTTGACTGGATTACAGACGCAGGCTTTATAAAATATCCCGTGAAAATGAAGAAAAAAATTAAAAATCCTTGACTCGCTGATATTTTCAAAGATAAACACAACAAATCTTTTTTGAAAGGTTAAAAAAGGTACAAAGCAGTTTCATTGTTCATTCCTGTCGGTTACTCGGTTTTGTTGTTGCATATATTTAATTGTTTTTGTTGCCGAAACGAAGAAGGGACAACTGAACTGACAAGTGAATACCAGGTCGACAATTCAACGGCTTGTATTTTAATACTTTTCGTAGGCTTTCGGCACATTTTAGTACTTTTCGAAAAGGATTTAATGAGCTTACTGTTGTAAAACATCAGTATTTCTCGTTGTAAAACATATCATCAAATGTCCAAATCTTGCGAAAAATTCTGTCCTTATGTTGAAATGTTCCAGTGAGTTTGAAATCTGAACCAGAAGGTCCAGTGAAGGCAAGCAAATACGAAGTAAACATAACTGTTAAGCTTATTAAAACTTAAACCGAAACATCAATCATATACTGAAAAACGTACTTGCGGGCGCAGCTAACTTTTAAACGCTTTATATTCTGTGTGTTCGTTCGTTCGTTCGTTCGTTCGTTCGTTCGTTCGTTCGTTCGTTCGTTCGTTCGTTCGTTCGTTCGTTCGTTCGTTCGTTCGTTCGTTCGTTCGTTCGTTCGTTCGTTCGTTCGTTCGTTCGTTCGTTCGTTCGTTCGTTCGTTCGTTCGTTCGTTCGTTCGTTCGTTCGTTCGTTCGTTCGTTCGTTCGTTCGTTCGTTCGTTCGTTCGTTCGGAATTAATAGTATATTTTTGACGCGACATTTTTAACGCGATATTTTGAACGCCACAGGGCACCGCTTTTTAGCACTGTGTCTGGTTTCGATTTGTATTCCAACACTGCCTACGCAGCATGTGCACTACTTTTATTTTACTGTAAGAACATCCTTTTGTTGGGTCAGGCAACAATACCCACGAACCACCCATACAGCATATCTTATGATCACCAATGTAGATATTTCCCGAGACGAAGTCGAGGGAAACATCGAGACTCGAGGGAAAACAAAACTAACTGTTTCCCGAGGGATCAGACATTAAGTGTTTTGCTATATAGCTTGAGTTTCGCTGAATAATTTCGACGTTTATCAAGGGAAAGTACACAAAAGACAAACGCTAAGACTTACCAAAACATTTCGCCTGGCTCGTTATTTCACTTCAACCAAACAAATATGAGTCTCAGAACAAAAGAACAGCAATACATTTCACCAGTTAATCTTCACACATGCTTTGAAGACCTATAAAGATTCTTTTTTCGTACCAAACAAGCTTTTGTTTATAGGATGCCGTGAAGAGTTCAAAGTTCTGGCGGGCAACAATTGAAAACTTATTGACCGACTGGGCAATAAGTTCTCAATTATTGCCCGCTCGGTAGACATTGAAATTTAGCTAAGGTCATGTGACCACAAACCAACCAATGACAGTCATCGTTGCATCCAGTGAAACTCTAGCTATATAACAATACATAATATGCAAATTGTTATGTTAATAAAGTGTTGCTCCGAATGACGAACCAGGCCTGGCTGAGATTCGAACCCATGACCTTCGGTTTACTAGTCCAACGCTCTACCGACTGAGCTACAGGTCAAGTTGGGAGCTGGTGGTGGAATGATGGTACAGTACTTGTTCTAAATCTACATGTATAAAGACTAATATGTCGATATTGAAGAAACTAGTATCTGTTTTGAAATATCAAATAACCCAAGTACCCTCATTTTCGAATCCCATCCCGGTCTAGTAGAGTTTTCTCTACTTGTCCAGTATGGTTCGCTGAGCAATACCTTATTATCATTTAATACTCTCCACCCGAGTATATAGCCTGCGTATAGGTAATCATATGATAGTGAGAACAAATAAGGATTAGGGGTGCACCGGAACCAATATTTTAAGATCCGGCCGGAACCGGATCTGACCGGAACTGAAAAAGAAATCCGGCCGGAACTGGGTTTGTTAAGCCATATATGGTTATGTGCTATTTTATCAAGAGCCGGGGGGGAGGGGGGGGGGGCAAAAGTTGGAATACAAATAATGAATAATGTTAACGTAATTGTGTAAAACATCTTCATGAAATGCTCATGTATTGGTATTAATGATTTAATGGAATACAAATATATCCTTGTATAGTGTATTATCTACACGAGAGCAAAGAGCCTGGGAACGAGGTTGTAACTAGAGTATCTCAGCTTATATAAAATCACTTGTTTTCATTTTATTTTGTATGTTTCACACCAATTTTCAACCTTTCATTTGCATGGCTAGTATGAAATGATTAAATTATCAGTATGTGCTTGTTATATGAAGTACGTTCCCTAACCCACCATTCTGAACCGCTGACCGTCTTTTAATGTGTGATAAAATATATTATTGAATAAAATCTGTGAAAAAATAAACGCCGTGTTATAAAAAAGACAAGAGTATTATTTTTTTTTTCAATAATTGCATGTTGTTTCTTGCTATTTATGTAAATTAGAACTTCACAGTTGTTGAAATATGATCTGTTCAGTCTGTTTGATCGATGTTATTGAATAAACAAGACGCCTGATCAGGCGTTCACTCGGGCTACTGCAAAATCACAGTGCTATGCAGTGCTAAGGTCTAAAGTCTATTAAACACATTGGTCACAGACAAAAGTCAAAACACAATCCAATTCTCCGATAGACAACACAATTTGCAATAACAAAACACGATTTCCTGTATTTATTAACGCATTTCCACACATGTACACAGCGTTCATATGTCGAGTCTCTTCAGGTATTAAATATCAACACAACTATCAACGGCGTGTGCGTTTGTAAGTGTATATAATATCAAGATACTTGCCAGCGACATTACTGACCAATAACTATGTCTGTGAACACACAGAACACATCCGAGACGAGTGATCAGACATCAGGAAAGCAAAGAAAGAAACAGCGGTCAATATGTCAAGTCTCTTCGCCTTTAATTACACAGCTTCATGTTTATGAACGGCGTGTGCGATTGTAAGTGTATATAATAATATCAAGATACTTGCCAGCGACATCACTGCCCAATAACTATGTCTGTAAACAAACAAAACACATCCGAGGCGAGAAAGCTCACTCACTAACTCAGTCGAAAAGAAAGAAGGCACTGGTCAACATGCATATGGTCAGTTGATCACATGGCTCAGTTTCGCAAAGCTTATTGGTCAATATCGCCAGCGCAAAAAAACAACACGACCGAAACCTAGACTCGGCTACAAGGTAGCCCGGGTAATAAACTTGATATTCAATCTCTCTGAAAACGACAGAGTTCCGGTTCCGGCCATGCTTTTTTAACAGTTCCGGCCGGAACCGGATCTCCGAAAAATCAGAGTTCCGGCACCACAAGTGACATTTGAAAATTTTGACAATATCATATTTTCAAATATCTGGAGACACGCTGATTGGATAACGCTCTGAAGCGAGTCTTTCAAAATAAAACACCTACTTATAGTTTGTATCACTCCATAGAAATCCCAATTTAAAATTACGGCTGGTAACCCCCCTCATCTTCAAAATATACACCATCTGATACTATCTGGCATGGTTACCTGCTTGTAACAAAAAATGCTATCAACGATGTTTCTGAGACACTTTTATCGAGGTTGGCAGGTGTAACAGGACCAGATCCCCCTTCAGAATGCCTCCCCGGGCATCTGGTACTGGGACCATCTATTTAATAAATTGGAAATTCGGCAAATTCTAATGCACTTCCACGTGCTGGCTTTCGAATTATATGGTGTGCCGTACTGCCGTGTACTGGTTGGCCTCTTCTTTTATATACGCTTCCATTTCTTGCAAACTCCAGTTTCGCAGACGTCTGATATTTTTTCTTACGGCATGAGTGAATATGGCTATCAGACTATTCCACGTTATTCGATAGTTATGGTGTCAAAAAAATGAAAGAGAAAATCCGAAAGCCAGCTCGCAGAAGTGCATTAGAATTTCAATTTTGTCAGTGGCCATGGTCATGGTCATGGTTAAGCCGAATTTCCAATTTATTAAATAGATGTTCAAGTTTTGTTTTTTATTGATTGTAACATCGTTGAGCTGATGTTTCGAAGCGTTGAAATAGACCTCGGTTTTCGGGTCTGGCATACTCTGAAATTCAAAAAGGCACTATTTCGGCACGGGTTTTTCTCCGAAGCACTGTTTCAAAAATAGAAAAACAACCATTAATCATTGCTGACCGCAATTAGCATTTCAATGGCGCTTTGGGAGACATTCGAACGTCTATCAAACGCTTGCGAACTCATTTAACCATCTAAAGGTGCTGTTACACGATGCGATTTTTCTTGCAACTTGCAACAAATTTGCAACTTGCAACATATGGAAAAAAAATCGCAAGTTGTAGGAAGGGTGTTACACGTTCAGTAACTTGCGATTTTTATTGTACATTGCAGCAAAAAGTAGAAAATGACAAAATCGCAAGTTGCTACGGGGTGTTACACGGTGCGATTTTTTATGCAACTTACAACATTCAGTGATTTGTTGCAAGTTGCATGCCGAAAATCGCATCGTGTAACAGCAACTTAAGAGTTTTATTGTTAGTTTCGAAACAATTAGTTTCAATACATTTCGAACTTGGTTTATGAAGTATTTTAAAGGATTTCACAAGGGGGGCACCTGGTCCTGAAGGGGGGCATTCTGACACCCGATCCGCACGTTGTATCTAATAAACTACTAGACATTATATACACATTGTATCCAGTAAGTTACTGGAAATTGTTTAATTGTAAGATGCGCCAATTAACAGATTAAAACTCACTGCGCATCCCACAATCTTTGCGAAAAACTGTTGACCATAAATTACAAACACCGTAAGGGGGGTTGGTCGGGGAGGCGGAGCCTAAAAAAAGCCCCCGACACTTTTCAAGTTAGGGTTAGGGTTACCCCCGGGAAATGCACATTTTTGAGGGTTAGGGTTAGGGGGTTCGAGGGGGGAAGGGTTTCATTAATAACCTCTTTATTAAACAATTTCCAGTAACTTACTGGATACAATGTGTATATAATGTCTAGTAGTTTATTAGGTACAACGTTCGGATCGGCTGATTCTGAAGGGGGGCATTTAAATATGACTGCTGACCAAAATGATTTCATGCTCATCCTCGACAAGGATCAACTCCTGAACTCCACCTGTTAGAAAATCTACAGAAAAACTTCAATGAATGTTTATTTACCTGGCCTGTGCCTCATACATGCAAGAATGCTACGAACTTTCACTCCGAAGTCTTTACATCCACTTTCAAGACCTTTACTCACAGCCTCGACGACTCTTCTGGGTGAGACGTCGTGTCCTTCCCCACATTGGATGCCATCAATTCCACAGTCAGCCAGAAGGTGAGGACAGTAGCGGGTTTCACAATACAGCACACCATTGTTGGCTATGTCTTCGCAGAACTCGTACGCTATCCTTTCAATGGCGTCTGTATCTCCTCTAATAACAAATGTGAAATTTCTGACTACCACATGTGAAATGTAAATTATGTGAAAATCATGTGAAATTTATGGAAGGCTAAAAATTGACTAAAAGTTTCTCTGAAATGCCTAGATTACAGAAAACCAGGCACGCAACAAGGGAGGTGGGGTGTGAGGAAAATTTTGGAGGTCAAAAGTTACATTTTTTATTAGTTTTTTTATTTAAACAATAATTATTTTATTAACAATTGTTCCAAAAGCCAAATTATGCTTATCTACTAGGGAATTCTTCCAACATCGTTAAACATTATTTTTGAGGAGAGACTTTATATAACTGAGATTTTTATCAACAAATAAAACATAAAATAATTACTGAAATAACACAATAAAATCATACCTGGTGTTGTTTTCTACTCCATTACTGTGCATTTATTTCACTTACCCGATTTAGCTTTAACCCCACTTAGGGGCTGCATGATTACATGGAGATTTTCAGCCCGGTCACAGAATAGTAAGACAACCAGAAGTCCGACTCGCGTCGGAACCTTTGAAGTTTTTGTCCTTGCGCATGTCGCCTCGCGCATCTATATTCCTCGCCATCCTACGCCAAGTTCCCCCGGCAGTTTGGACCTTCAAAAGAAGGTTAAAACTGCCGGGGGAACTTGCCAGGATTGCGTAGGATGGCGTGGGATATTGCGTAGGATGGTGTAGGATGGCGTAAAATATCACGCATACGCAGGGCTTCAAATTCGCGGTATCCCGATATCCCGGCGATACCACATTTTAAATTTGGATACTGGAAATCACAAGCTCAGTATCCCGAGGGATACTGAAAAAAATTCTGTCCACAACTGATATCTCTGGACGCTTCGAAATTAAAAATAAGAAGCGTTTATCTACTAGCCCGCGTGCAGGCTATAATCTTCATGCATTAATTATCTTCAGCTCAGCCAATCAGTGCGTGACTATTAAATTAGCCTTGAAGTGATTGGCTGAAGTTAATTACCATAGTAACGTATACATTCACGCACTCGTATTCAAAATATGTTGGCAAAATGTTAAACACGGAGCGAGCGTATAAAAGGGAGCCCCCCCCCCCCCCCCGGCTACGCACTGACAGTTTGAATCAAGTCAACAACGAGTCAGTGAGCTGGTGAAGTTTTGAGAATTATCTTTTATTTATAACCTTTTTACCTTTCAATTACCTATGTAAATTGTAAAGAGAAGCATAAGAGTCTTAGATAAAAACATTTCTGAAGTGATTAAATTTGTTTGGTCAATGAATTTGTAAAATATATAAGCTTATATTATGACCTTGCTTTCAAACGATGTTTCAAGGTCACATATAGCTGCTTTGGCTTTTGCCGTTTTTTAAAACAGAGTTCCACATAAAAGACAATACTTTGATATTCAACCAAAACAGACCATTTAAACGAAGACAATAAATAGTTTATTATATTAACTTTGCAAGTCAATATACCACAAATTTAGAACTTTTTAGTAGTCATTTGTCTGGCTTTCCAGACAACATGTACTGTCGGTCGTGCAAAAACAAAGTTGTCGTCGTTGAAAAGTGAGATGATGTTCAGACATCTACATGGAGATATTCATTATCAACATTCTTGGTGTATATAAAAGGGTCTTATAATTACAAGGACGGAATATATGAATGAATAAGCAAAGAATCAATACAGACATCATCTGCATTCAACAAGAAAAATGGTGAGACGCTTGGTCTTTTTCGTACGGTTTTTCCTCACCTTAGTTTTGTTTCGACGTATTGGAAGCGTAATTTTTCCGTCTTTCTACTCAAAATGATGTGTTACACTTGAAAAAGACAAATTCGGCGTTTGGGAAGTGGCAAGTTTAATTTAAAAACAGTAAACAAGTCTCACAAAAGCTCCACTCTTCAGTCTTAGCCAAAGTTCCTCGGTAAGGCCGGAAGTAATTTTAGCTGTGTGGACCAATCAGATGCGTTTGGGCAGGATTGGCTGAGTACCTCAGCAGTACTTATGCAGTCGCTTCGTGTTTAAGATACGTTATACAAACTGAGTCTACTGAGACACAGCAAATATTAATTGATGAACAAGTTGAAGAAAGACCACATATTGAAATAAATGATCAATCGCAGACAGCAACCGTACAGCCTATACAAGAAGATAAACAAAGTGAAAGGCGATCGAGTTCGACTGAGCAGGAAAGGCGCGCTCAAAAAAGTGCCAAAGCCAAGCAAAAGTATGAAGAAACAAAGCGTTGTCGAAAATTTAAAATAACTTGGAAAAAATCCTTTCCATGGGTAACGCACGTGAACGAGAAGATGTTTTGCACTACCTGCATAAACAATCGTAGCTATTGCGACAAGGAGTCAAACTTCGTGAAGAATGGCTGTAGAAATTTTCACATAAAAGCACTGCAAACACATGGTCAAAGCGAAGGACATAAACGATGTGTAGAACACAAGAAAGCCATCACTGCCACGCCGGGAACAAATCCTGCTGAGAAAGCCTTACAGGCATTGAATAAACAAAACTTTGACAAGATGAGGTCGCTTTTTCGAATAGCTCATGCTATCGCTAAGAAAGGGCGGCCGTTTTCAGATTATACCTGGAGCGTCGATCTTCATGAAACAACCACAGGAACTTCACTTGGTGAAACCTATCGCAATAATCAAGCATGTAGAGATTTTGTTGGCTACATTGCAGAAGCAGAGCGTTTGGCTATGGCACAAGAGATTACCAAAGCTCCGTTCTACAGCATGTTGACAGATGGCAGCACAGATTCTTCCATACGCGAAGCCGAGGTGATGTGCATAGTAATAAAGGAAAGATATCCAACAACTTCCTCGCTTTAAAGAACACTGTTCGCGCAAATGCAGAGAATGTGACCGAGTTAATCGAGAAAACACTGAAGGATTATGGAGGGTTCACTGACGCAACAACTCTACAAGAGGAATGTTATTGTTATGTATTCCATTGTAAACATGATACTTGAGTGAGATGCATTTAATTGTAAATATAATGTTTAGTAAATGGTTTCAATTATTTCAAATCAATCAGCGGAGCTGCACTGTTTGTATACTGGTCACAATACAAAAATAATTTACTATCCAAATGTGGGATACTAGATTTTCTGGGTGGATACCAGATTTTAAGTTGCTAGTATCCTGTTGGATACTGCTGAAAAATTCAAATTTGAAGCCCTGATACGCATTGAAGAAATGCAGACAATTTGTCACTCGAGTCGGACTTCTGGTTGTCTTACTATTCTGTGGCCCGGTGTCCCAGTAAATTTGTCCCCCCCCCAAAAAAATATGTCCCCCTCTTTGGAAATTTGTCCCCCCCCAAAAAAAATATGTCCCCCTCTTTGGAAATTTGTCCCCCCCCCTCAGAATGATTCCTTACAGGATAATTGCTATACATGTAATGTGGACAAAACTATATTTAAAAGTAAAAAATATATATTTCTGAAGGGTCCTACTAATTACTGCCCAAGACGGTATACATCTATATTAGAGAACATCCACACCTCCCCCAAGGAGGAAATGTGAAGTTGACCCCCTCCCCCTTCGGACGTCCTAGTACATTTTACTATTATCAGAAGTAGATTTACCCCCTCCCCTCCCCAGATGGCACAAACTTCCTCTGTTGGGGAGGTATGGATCTTTTCTGGAATGACCCAATATTGCACATTTACGGCTAGCCGTTAGAAGTTAGGAGAAGTTGTATGTTAAGACTGAAAGCTTCTGTTTGTGTTTTGCCATATATAAGTATATATATATGTGTATATATATATATATATATATATATATATATATATATATATATATATATATATATATATGAAAATAAATGGTAATTTTACATAAGGTGAATATGAATACGAGTTTTTTTCCATTGATTTATGGCCCAGGAACAAAGCTCGAGTCTGAAATTCTCCCACAGTGCCATTGAAATGTTAATCGCAGTCGGCAATGATTAATGTATTTGTTTTTCTCTTTTTGAAACTGAGTGCTTCGGAGAAAAACCCACGCTGAAATAGTGCCTTCAGAGTATGCCAGACCCTGAAGTGTCAAAATAATGAAAGAGAAAGTCAGAAAGATTAATCATGAAAATATTTACAGACGCGTAACACTCATGTTTAATACTTGTTTAACTAAAATCAAATGTAAGGAATCATTCTGAGGGGGGGGGGGCCCAAATTTCCAAAGGGGGGACACATTTCCTAGGAAATCTGTCCCGGGGGGGGACACATTTTTTTTGGGGGGGGGACATATTTCCTGTGACACCAGGCTGAAATTTCAGCCCGGGGTTGAAATTGTTTCACGATTACATGGGAAATTTCAGCCCGGGCTGAAATCATATTTTCGTTAGCCAAGCTAAAATATTCTCATGACGTAATGAAGGATTTCAGCCCAGGCTGAAATGATAAAGACTCGTAAAATGGCTATTCCGATTCTTTAAACAATATTTGAAACGCTTAGATCACGTTGACTTTTGACTTTTATGAGACTGTGGTTGCATATAAAGATGAAATAAACAAAAGCAAAAGTAGTTTCAAAATTGTTTTTTCAGCCCGGTCAACCGGGCTGAAAATTTCATCCCGGGTAGCTCAAACTGCAGTGAAATTTTTGTCTTGTAATCGCAAATTCCATTTTACAAGGATTTTATTGGAAGCCCGGCTGAAATTTCAACCTGGTTAGCCGGGCTGAAAATCTCCATGTAATCGGCCCCTAACCGAGAAAACAATACCATTTTATTGCATTAGTTCAGTTATTTTACGTTTTATTTGTTGACAGTGGTGTAGCCAGGGTCTTGGGTCTGGGGGTTGAGAACATCGATCTCCTAGGATCTCGATTCCCCCTGGAAAATTTTGGATTTCAACTGAAACATTTCCTGCATTTTGAGCCAAGTACTTAAAAGTACATGTATATTCACCAGGGTGTAGGCATCGGTTTAGTCATCTGCATGTAGACTAGGTAGGAATGGGATTGTAAGTTTATATTTATTTGGTAATGTCATGTTTGCAGGAATTTCTTTTGTTCTCACATGCAGGTCCATTAACAACTAATATACCTATTATATTCATTTTTACTAATCCTACCTCCATTGATGTCAAACCAGGTCTGATTAGAATTAATCATACCCAGTTTGACATCAATGTGGAACAACAGGAATTCCTGCAAACATGATATTACAAAGGAATAGCATAAAACGAGGTGCATTAGCTATTAAATGTCCCACTGGATTTGGGTCATTTAGTAAAATTCCCAAGGGCCAACCCAAATCGAGTGGGACATATATGTATAGCTAATGCACCTCTTTTTATGCTATAATTATAATAATTTTATGCTTAATAACTTAGCATAAGCAAGAACTCACTTCAATATAGGCATGAAGATACTAAAGCAATGAAGAAAACTGGTCAGAGATTTTGGTTCATTCATACTGACATATTCCTCCAGGCTATCAACATCATAAGCAGGTAAGTACATATTTTTCTTCCTGTATATTAATAAAAGGGAAGACATTTTATGAATATAGACGACTTTCAGGCTCATGCGCTGTAGCAACTTTACTTCAAATTTTCATCGGAGGTAAAAACAACTGTTTTAGCTGGAAAGAGCATATTAAAAATAGTAAAAGTGCAAAGTTTAAAATAAATCGGACAAATAGTGCGAAAGCTACGCTCTTCGGAAGTTTTGCTCTCCACTAGGGATTTAATAGGGATTTTGGCTTGGTGTGCAACTCCCGCCCGCCAAGCCAAAATCCCTATTAAATCACTAATAAATCCCTGTTGGAATGGTCAACTTTCCGCTTGTGAAACTTTTTCCATTTGTTAAGCAATTCGTTTCAAACTTTGCACTTCTACTATTTTCAATATGCTCGTTCCTGCTAAAACAGTTGTTTTTATCTACGACGAAAATTTGAATATTTGTTGCTACTGCGCATGATCGTGAAAGTCGTCTATTGAACAATATATTGACTTAAAAATAAAAACAAAAAATTAATATATATATAATAAATATTATGTACAGTATATATTATGTATTATGTACAGATTTTTTGTTTGTTTTCAATCACAGGGCACTAACAATTTTCACAATCATAATGTGGCATTATAAAAAATCTCACCATGTCAGCAACCAATCACAGATTCACAGCATGCAATTGATTTTCCTGGAGGTAATCTGTGCAGTATAATATATAGTATATTCTTGTACTGTAGCTTATTTCTGCAGGATAACATTCTTAACACTTTGAGGACTGGACCTCTCCCTGTGCCGAATAAAATCATCTGGCATTAGGTCCATTAGCCAGAATAAAATACTAAAGACTCGTCATCAGGCTTCAAAGTGATAATACAGTAAGCAAGTAGGCATGATTTCATCCACCAATGTTATTTCACACTGGCCAATCTATGACTTACTGTAGTTATGCTCTTTTGAGTCTTTTCAAATGTGGCGTGTGGAACTTCATAAAGTTTCAATTGGCATAGAATATGTGGCAAACAAATAGAACCAATTCCAGCCTGGTGAGGTTTCTGATGGGTTTACATCACCTAACCCAATTAACAGTAATTGGTTAATTATGGCCAATCCGAAAACTTGTTCTTATTACGTAGTTCTTTACCGGTATATTTTTGTTACTGATCAATCAGTAAACTTAAAGTTTCCCGATTGCCCCCAAATCTCTCCAATCAGAATAGAGAAATCCCGAATCGCCCAATCTGATTGGATGGATTCTCAAGCGATTGAAAAAACAACTCAAACAATTTTAAAATCACCGATTCAATCAATTAGCATACAATAAAGTTGCAACTGACGTCTTCTGGTGAATTATTTTGCTTATCTTACTTTGCCAGTTCAATGATCGTTGCAATTCTCGCCGATCCATCTAAATGAACGTGGAGTTCGACCTGAAAATACCCGTAAAATGATTTTAACATAGGGATTGGGAAGTAAACACGCCGATACGGCCGGCCCGGCCGGCGACTTTCGAGAGTTGATGGATGGCAGCAAAAATCGAAGAAGCATCAAGTCAAACCTACCTTTGATTTAGGTACATTCATGGTGAATTTCCTCCCCAAAGCGACAAGGCGACCAAAGATCTTATTATTCTTCTCTTTAAATTATATTAATGCGCAATATAAAACACAAAAAATTTTATGTCAAATGATCAACAGACAGGAAGTTGCCTGAAGAACAATTTTGTCAGCGGTTGTTTATAAGCATGAGTAGAGTACTTCATCCTATAATAAATGTGAAACCGCAGCAAAAAATTCGGCTTCCGGCTCGAGTCAGCCGAATTTTTCGGTTGACTTTAGCAGTGTACGTAAGAAAATCATGAAAAATTTTCTCATATAAATGGCCATAGTACGTGTGTTATAGGATTAGAAAGAATAAGTTCAACCAACAGCCTGTCCAGATGTAACCTGCATTAGCAAGCGTTCTGTTCTGAGGGAGAGGGGCAGCGGAAAGAGGCTTGAGAGGCCGTGTTCTCGCCTCGCTTTATTTTTTCAATATCGATTCATCATTCTCGACTATCGATTTATCAATCTCGACTACTGATTTACATTTCTGGAGTAGTGAATTAAAACTCGACCGACTTTTTGTCAGGTATGGCTTGTACGATGGCTTATTAGGGCCATCACACTTTTTTTAATTTCGTGACTTTTTTAAAAAAAGCGCTGCAATTTTATTAGAATTGCACACACTTTTTTTTTTCGCGACTTTTTAAAATTGCAGCGTTTTTTTTAAAAAAAGTCGCGAAATTAAAAAAAAGTGTGATGGCCCTAATAAGCCATCGTAGGCTTGCCATTCTTTCTGCTGCCCTTCTCAACTCTCTCCCCAATGCAGAACAGAACGCCTGCTAACGCAGGTAAAGCCGTGTTTACACGGCCAAAATGTAAGCGTGCTTAAAATGCGCCACCTTGGTGCGTTTACACGGTCATTTAATAATCCCTTACTAAAACACATACACCACTATTCAACATGGCGGACGAGCTATATTTTTGGTTTTTGAAGCTTCGTATGGGTAGCGTGCGTTAAAGAACAACGGAAGACATCGGTACACGAGAAAGAGTAATAGCTAAAAGAAGGAAAGAAACAAAGGAACAAAGAATAGCGAGATGGAAGCTTCTACAGCAGGGCAAAAAAAAAGCATTTTATCGTATTAATAACACCGTATTAATAGCAAGCGTTTTTCAATCCCGTTGCGTTTACACGGCCAAGTTAAGCGCGATTAACTGATCGTGCTCAGTTTAATCCACCTCCTTGAGGTGGTGCAAACTAGTCGCGATTAATTCACGCCGAACTGTTTACACGGACATTTTAAGTCCACTTAAAGTCAGATGTGGCTCAGATCCCGCTTAAATTTTGGCCGTGTAAACAGGGCTTTAGTCATGATGAGGAGTATCCACTCTGACCCCTTCGTGCATTGTTTGAGCGGCTGGTTATGCCGAAGTGTAATTTTTCTTGTTTTCTGCTTAAACTTAAAGAGTGTAGGTGGTGTGAATAAAATAAGCTATTGTTAGCCAGAATAAAATATAGCCAAAATCGTAGGCGATGTTTATAAAAAGTCCTTGTTAATTGATGATAAATTGAAAGTCAAAAACGTTTGGTCTCGGCGTAAGGGTAAAAATCGTAAAATACTTGTCACAGTTCGCTTGCACAGTTGCACTGACTTAAGTTTTCAACTGGCAGGAAAGTTTTCTAAATATATATTAGAATATTTTGTCACGTGATTTCCAGCCTTTGCTGGGGCGTTCCCACGCCTCTCCTCGGCACAGTCTTTGGTCCTTCTAGCTTACAAGAGTCACCGAAAAATATTTTAAATGTATCGAAAAGTTTGTTAACCTGCTCCCGGCAAAATCCAGCCGTTGCCAGAGTGTTCTCTCGTCTCGCCAGACGATACAGAGGCTAGGGGAGCAGCTACTTACGGTAATCTACCTACGGGGTTCATCTTTGGTTCGTATTAAAATTACTTTATTTGTACTTCACTTGTTTGTATAGTATACCATATTTTTTAAGTTTGTCAATAAAAAGCAGCTTACCAGTCATAAACCACAAATTTGAGAATGTCTGCGATTAATCGGAGTCTATAATCTTACCTTTTGATAAAATGGCGAGTGACGACGACAACAAAGTTAATTATACGGAAGCTAAGTTGACGAAGAATTAGAAGCTATTGTGTAGGTGTTTAAACACAATTATTGAAAGATTATTAAAGCGACTTCAATGCATGCAATCCCTAAAAAGTGTTCAGTTTTGTGAAGTGTCGTCTGTCGAGCCTTTAAGGCATGTTGGTTTAATAATTTCTTCGTTTTTATGTTAAAATTTGAACTATGCTTGCTGTAGAATTAGATGAAAAAGTTTCTTCAAATTGCTGCAAATTGTGTTTGCGAGGTTCTAGATTTCAAAATTTCCCGGGAGAGCATGATTATCTGCATGTCGACTTCAGCCCCTCCCCCCCCCCCCCCAACTTTGAATTTTGAATCCGTTCCTACGCCTCTGCGTCTCGCCACATCTTCTCATGAACGCCCTGTGGACGAATTCGAAGGTTGGATCTTTGTCAGTAACACTGCATTCCATATAATTTTGCCCCGCCACATATTCCTGCCAATTTTTTTGATGAGAAAATCTATTCGCCAAATGATTCACATGCCTTCCGCCACAGCAAATTGATTTCGTACCCGGACCTTTAAACACGCGGTTTTCAAGATGGCGGGTGCTCCCCCGTTTTCCCAGAGGGGTATTTTCCTAAAACAAATTTCTCATTTTACACCAAGTCACCCGCCAAGAAAAGCTTTCATGTGTCTATGCGTGCCAAAAGTACATGTACCTTGGTGGGAGTTTCCTGGCCTCTCTCTCTCTCTCTCTCTCTCTCTCTCTCTCTCTCTCTCTCTCTCTCTCTCTCTCTCTCTCTCTCTCTCTCTCTCTCTCTCTCTCTCTCTCTCTCTCTCTCTCTCTCTCTCTCTCTCTCTCTCTCTCTCTCTCTCTCTCTCTCCGCCACATATCTATGGCGGAAGGCCCTTAGAATGCAGACTAATTGTGTTATTCTACTGCGGCAAACCTGCGCTGTTATGCATATAAATTCACTAGGGCATGCGTGTGATTGTACTATAGGCGTGGTTGGCCCTCTAATAGCTACTGATTAGAACATAGGCACAGAATAAAGACTATACAGAAGGGCCACTTAGCGGTACAACGTGTCCTCGTATTTTTATGCAAAAATATGCAGTTTACTGGCTAGGACAGCCAGTTCAGCGTGCTTATTGGCCGGAACATGCAGTTTACTGGCTGAGCAAGATGCGTAATGCGACATGCGCGGAGACAAAAACTTCAAAGGTTCCGACCCGAGTGGCCCTTCTGTATAGTCTTTATTCTGTGACATAGGCGTAGAGTTTGCGGGGGGGGCTGAGGGGCTTTAGCCCCCGGAGAAATCTCAATGCCCCCCCCCCCGAAATTTTGCAGCAACTGACTCATCAATCACCATTCACAAATTATAGGTTACTCGTTAGGCTAAAGTAACTGTTACAGCCTCATTCCTGTCAGCCAAAAGCACCCATATACAGTGATAAGTCACCCAGTAAACACAACATCGAAAAATTGTTGAAATGTGTTGTATTTTAACTAGTTTTTATGACATTTCAAGACCTTCAATGTTCTTAAAAATCACCCATCAGAATGCAGGAAATGGCATTCCCAAGACTCTAAATTCCAAAAATTTCCGAAAGGGCATGCCCCGGACACCCCTAGAACAGTCCCTTTTTGTAAACGCCTCCCACGAGAAAATTCTTAGTAAGGTCCTGCTCAGCACTTCAGCCCCCCTAGACGAAAACAAAACTCTACGCCTATGGCTTTCATGTGTCCGTGTGCGCCAAAAGTACATGTACCTTGGTGGGAGTTTCCTGGCCTCTCTCTCTCTCTCCACCACAGATCTGTTGCAGAAGGCCCTTAGAATGCAGACTAATTGTGTTATTCTACTGCGGCAAACCTGCGTTATTATGCATATAAATTCAGGGCATGCGTGTGATTGTATAGGCGTAGCTGACCCTCTGGTAGGTACTGATTAGAAGGTCCGATGTTGACTGTCTGGGCTCTGAAACATTTTCTGCTGGAATATATTCGGACTTGACGAAGGCCGTCCACCAAACGTCCGTTACAGTTGACATATAAACATGATTATGTTAATAATGTTGCATGATCGTGCATTACAGCCGACACTTATGAATTAAGTGACTCATGCGTACACAACATATGTCAAGAATCCTGTGAACTGTCTGAGCTCGAGTGTTTTCTTAATTCATGCGAGCCAAATCATTGTGAGAACAATCAGAGTTCGCATTCATTCACCTTGTGTGGACAGCGTTGGCGTCCAGGGTTGTGTACTTCCGTGTGAACTTAATGGCCTCTTTAAGTTAAACGACCGTGTGATTTGGACCTTCTGTTTGGTGGCTTGCACCGTTGCACGCGATGTTGTCCAGTTGTCGGTGTCAGTGGCGTGGTGCCAAGTTTCAGGCTGGGGTCACCAGATTAGCCTTGGCGCCCAAAAGACATTACTGTATTTGATAAGTGATCACATTTTTTGTTTTAAAATAACTCAAGTAGCAATATATAATATTACAACAAATAACGGAACCTATTCTCTCAAAGGCGACGCCAATGCGAACGGGAACGGACGCCGAAGTAGCGCCAAACATCTAGGGGGTCTGCGGGCATGCTCCCCCGGAAAATTTTGAAATCTAGAGTCTCTGATATGCCATTTCCTGCATTTTGGAGTGAGATTTTACAGAATTCTGAAGATTATAAAACTTCATAGAAAACACAAAAGATTACAGATTTCAGATCTTTATATCCCACCATTGAAGACCTAGTTATACAAAGTTTTGGCGCCGTTGCTAGTTTTGGCGCCCCTTCTGTGTCGAGTCTTGCTGGAATTTTCGCACTCAAAATATTCAAGACGAGGGGGGAGAACTGACCTTCAAATTTAGAATAATGCATGATGTCCTTGTTTCATATTCGCTCTCATTTTGTGAGCATAAAATAAAATCCAACAAACTAGCTAAAAATAAAGTAAAATAAAGAGACTTTATTCAAAATGAGGCTATAACATATACGCATGACAATATTTAGATACTGTCTGATATAACCCAATGGTCCTCATCACTTGATGGGACTACTAGTTTGTCGAATTAACTGTTGCTGTGGAAAACTATGATGTTTGATTTTGCGGAGAGAGAAGAACTGGAGACTGTCCGGTGAAAAAACGTCCAGGCTAGGCACAGGAGGGAACCAACAACTCTACTCACATGCGTGCATGAAGCTATAAGGGGGTGTTTATATGCCAACCCTCTTGGTAGCCCTGGTAAGAGGGCTCAAGTTTACCTCGTGTTTACATGAGCTTTTTTGTTAGACCAGCCCTAGTAAGAGGGCTGGATTTCACCTCGTGTTGGCTTGTTTACCGACTTGTCCAGCTTTCCCACGAAGCCCGAAATCATGTTTTTGCAAACACCATTTGAATTTATAACAAACACATGAACAAACGCAACTTGTAAAATAAAAAGTTGATCAAAACTATTAGTAAGGCAAATTAATAAGGCAAACTAAGTTTACCGTGTATACTGAGCTTCGATTTGCTAGCCCTCCTAAGAGGACCAGCCCACTTGAGTGCGTTTACATGGGAAATTTCCACATAGGCGTAGAGTTTTGTTTTTGTCTAGGGGGGCTGAAGTGCTGAACAGGGCCTTTTTAAGAATTTTCTCGGGGGGAGGGGCGTTTAGAAAAAGGGACTTTTCTAGGGGCGTCCAGGGGCATGCTCCCTCCGGAAATTTTTGAAATTTAGAGTCTTGGAAATGCCGGCCGTTTCCTGCATTCTGAGGGGTGATTTTTAAGAACACTGAAGGTCATGAAATGTCATAAAAACTAGTTAAAATACAAGACATTTCAACAATTTTTCGATGTTTGTTTGCTGGGTTGTCTTATGTGTACATGGGTGCTTTTGGCTGACAGGAATGAGGCTGTAACAGTTACTTTACCCTAACCAGTAATCTATAATTTGTGAATGGTGATTGATGAGTCAGTTGCTGCAAAATTTCTGCGACCCCCCCCCCCTTAACATTTCTTGGGGGGCTAACGTCCCACAGCCCCCTATACTCTACGCCTATGAATTTCTAGCCTTCCTAGACGAGATCCCGGGTTGTCAATAGCGAGATCTCACCCGTAGGAGGACTGGCCCTCTTGTCATGCAAACGCAAACAAATTTTTACAAGGAATTACGCTGAGATGTGAGATCTCGGCAGAGAGGGCCCGCCATCCTCCATATAAACACCCCCTAAATGCGATTAAAAAATAAATAAATACATAAAAGCTCACATTATATGCTCTTTCAAATGACATTATTTTAGACTATATATTCCAATACGTTAACGAATAAACAGCCTATAGTATGTCAACTATCAAATCATAATAGACAAGAGAGATTGCATATACCAGTCCCGCCAGCGGATTATTATCTGTTCTTTGGATGTCAAGATATTTATTCATTTATGAATTGAAGTATATATTGACGTGACGTGACGTTTATTATTCATTTATGAATTGAAGTGTATTGACGTGACGTGAGACTTAAGACGAAACTACTGACAAACCTCTATAGCATTAGCCATACGGAGGGTGACGTTCTGTAGATTTCGGATATGTTCTGTTAGTTTAGATTTGCTTGGGGGAGTGTTAAAACTATGGAAAGAACACTTAGTTAACATCGTAACAAGTAACATCCGTTTTCCAGTTCTTCGTTTCCTTGCTTCGTTTTTGAGGTATTTAATTTAGTTTGTTATACACGGGGACGCCCGTGTATGGGTCGTGCTGGAAGCCACTGCGTGCAGCCTCTGGAGATGCCTTAATCAAGCATTGATCCACTAGAACTCAGATGATTTCACTTCTTTCGCTTCCTTTAAAACTCAGTTATATAAACTCTATCACAATAAGTTAAACACTATCTTTGATACAGACAGAGTAAGCACGTGGAAGACAGTATGTCCTAATTGTAGGACAATTAACAGACCTTTTTGCTGCTGAGATTTTTAGGCAAGATTCAGGAATAGCAGGATGCGTCTTTTTCAGTGCTTGACGTCGGGATCAGCCCTTTGAATACTTCCATTATCCGTCTATTTCAAACTAAATCGTTTTGATTTCGGGGGTAGGGGGCTGAGTTCAGCGTCAGGTGCGGATAATGGCGCATTCTGTATAGTAGTAAATAGTGGACCATTATGTGTATTGTCATGAATTTATTGATTTATGTACGGGGTTTGCCTAGTTGGGACCTCGTGTCCGTTCGCTAGCCCCTTATCAAACTCATCTTTTACTGTTTGTAATTTATTGTGATCTGTTGTTATTATTGTAGTACTGTATTACTTAGTGAGTTTGATTAAAGCTTCTATTATTATGTATACGGCACTATTATGTATACGGCACTATTATGTATACGGCACTATTATGTATACGGCACTATTATACTACTATTTGAATTTGAATTTATTAAATTTGCCACTTAACGTGTGGCAGGAGAGAGGAACAGAACTTTCGTCCCAATTGACACCAAACTCCTATGTGTAGACAACTAAGACCTAGGTGTTGATTTTACGGAGGGAGGAAAACCGGAGAACCCGGCGAAAAACCCTCGGAGCACAGGAGAGACCAACACATAAGTCCCAAGCTGGCGGAGTAAGGGGTTATTCCCAAACGGTCACCCGACCAAGTACTACCCCGTCGGACCGGGCTTAACTATTGGTGAGAGGCAGCGCCCTAATATCACACGCCACCCGTGCTCCCAGTGCGAATCCATGCACAACTCTCTGATTGCCAGTGCCGAGACAGTCCGACGATTGAGCTACTGGAACTCAGCTGATTCAGTTGAACGTAGATTGAGTTCGATGTATGACATTAATTACATTATTTATTATATATTATATAGATGCGAGTGTTTTACTAAGAAATATACAGTGTCGTATTTTCCATATCCTCACTATAGTGATCGAAGATATCGATTACGTCATTTAGAATTTTACCGCTTTTTGCATTGAATCTATATAATAAAAAGAACATTACACGGTGGCTTGAAGATATGAATTTTATCTTCTCGTGGCAAAAACAATATTTTACTCATTCGCTACGCTCATTCGTAAAATACTGTTTTCCCCCACTTGAAGATAAAATTCATATCTTCGCGCCACCGTGCAATATCCTCTATATACTACTATGTACAAGTATATGCATGATATATGTTAATGTTGTAACTCATGTTGTTAAGAGGAGAGACATATATGCCAGCTCAGATATGCGAATTGGGTGCTAAAGTTGTTCTTCGATCGAGCTATTTCAGTAGCTCCGAAAAATTTCCCAGTTCTCCAACACATAGATAATCTCGCTTTGATTATAGGATTACATTTATGACTTGAATTGACGACTGCCGTTATTCAGTATATACGTATTTATAAACAGTGATTGATCAAATTGTTACAAGGTAAACGCAATTGCCATGGCAAAATATATACAACTGTAAGTTTGATTCTAACTTGAAGTCTGGAACACCAACTCTGATCCTTAACTCAAAGGTACGTTAATTCTTCCATTAGAAACTAGAGCTTAAAACGGCCATCAACCATGCATTGTTTGCTTTAGAGCTTAAAACGGCCATCAACCATGCATTGTTTGCTTTGCATAAATTCGTCAAATTTATATCGTATTTGACAATTTGTGATTCAGACAAAAGACGAACTATTTACAAGTATATGCTATCGTTTACGTTGCGAATATTATAGCCTATGTATACGTATTCTTCACAGTACGAGGTCACTACTACCAGGTTCTTACAATATAATTTTTCCCTAATGCAAAACAAAAATTGAATGAATAATTTTTAATCAAAAATTTCCAGCTTTGCATGGTGATGATGTTAGTCAAAAAATAATTTGCGGAGACGCCATGCATTTTAAGGATCTATCGGTATAACTGAGTTTTTCTCCTTGTAACTAACTGTCAGGACATCTTCGAAGCTGAATGAAAAATTGTTTATTGTTATATTACACGTGAAATTAATGATTTTTTTTATTATTTCAACCATAAACGTTCTGTCATACAGAGTTGTTGGCCATACATACAGTGAGAAAAAATGTATTTAAAATATACATACATGTAAATAATACGATATTTGTCTGTTTAAAAATATTAGTTCAAAGCCATGAAAATTGTGCTTGGTTATCTTCCATATATACGTGCAAAAGAAACTACTATACGAGCCTCAATTTAGATTGTTCGTGTTAGCGAAAGGTGTGATAGCGTTAAGTGAACTAACGGAATATATATATATATATATATATGTATATATATATATATATATGAGGCCCGAAAGGCCGAAACGGTACCGTCTGTTGTTATATATATATATATATATATATATATATATATATATATAGGTACAGTAGGTTATAATAACATTTGGCAGAGTGTTCAATGGATACCCAGAGCATATTAAACAAATGGAGGTAGAGTGACTCAACAAATTTGATTAGGCATATTTATTAAACTAAATAGTAATAAATATGCCTAATCAAATTTGTTGAGTCACTCTACCTCCATTTGTTTATATATATATATATATATATATATATATATATATATATATATATATATGTATATGTATATGTATATATATATATATAGTTCAATCTACAGACACGTGTTTCGCCGTACTACAGCTCATCAGTGTAGCTTGGAACAATCTGAATGAATTTCATCAATTACTTATATACATGCGCTCGTCGGTGACAACCGCATGTGGGACAGCATCGGTGAAGTACATTCAGTTAGCGTGAAGTGCGCATTAATTACATATATATATGTATATATATTTGTGAAATCATTACTAATTCATGAGTTTTGCAGCCAATCCAATTTCAGAAATTACGTCACATGTATACCCCTGTAAACCCCATACAAACTAAAACCAATGATGCTAATTAGTTACAACCACTTGTGGATGTATACTCTTCTGATACAACCACTAGTGCTTGTAACTAATTAGCATCTCAATGTCCCAAACGGATTTTTACTATTTATTCATTTCACAAGTTGTTTACAACACTCGCGTCCTTGTTGTATTGAATATACAATCACTCGCCTTCGGCTCGTGATTGTATATTCAATACAACACGGCCGCTCGTGTTGTAAACATTACATACATATATATATATATATATATATATATGTATATGTATACGTAGAGCAATATGAAAAGGTGGTTAACTCTCGAGCTTAATATAGTTTTAATTCAGAATCATCCTCAGAGACATGAGAAAATTTTTCATGATGTCATGTCTTACACTACTAATGTCAACCGAAAAATTTTTCAGCTGACTCGAGCGGGATTTGAACTCGCACCTTCGGGATTCTGGTCCGCCGCTCTACCTGTTGAGCTATCGAGCCGCACAGGGATTGGAGGCGAGTTCTATCCAACTTAAGTGCACGAGATATTCTCGCGACAACTTAACGCCTATCCGTGAGGACGTGCAGTGTTTCAATTCTAATTCAGAATCATTTTCTCATTTTTCGGTTGACTTTAGCAGTGTAAGACATCATGAAAAATTTTCTTATATAGTTTTGATAACGAAATACTGACGTTTCGAGTGGAGCCCTTCATCAGAGTAAAATGTGACAATGCATGGGCTCTGAATTCCTGCATGATGAAGGGCTTTGCTCGAAACGTCAGTATTTCGTTATCAAAACCATCATTTCAGCAGTTTAATTACATGTACCATCTTTTTAATTTTCTTTATGGAATTTTCTCTATCGCCGAAACACCGCCTATACATGTATACGCAGCACTCGACAGTACTTGTTTAGTTATACCGACTCTTGGAAAAATACATATATTGACGGTATATGGAGTTTAAGTGTTTAACTTCTTGTGGTCATTGATCTGCATGGCTAGACTATTAAAGCTACTGAAAGCAGATCAAAGTGAACACTCAAAAATGCGCGACCTTGTGCATGTCATTCTCTGTTGACTTTTATATCGACGCCGACCTTGTTCTATTTAGGTTTAGAAAGATTTATATAGAGGGACGTCAACCTCAACGACTTTAAACAAAATAATTCTTTCTGCAAAACAAGGAGACTGAATAATTTTTAGACCCAAGAGTAATCTCAACACCGTCTTCGTTCTTTATACAACGCCATATTTTTCACCTCTTCAGGACGACGTCAATGGCCAGAAGATGAGAATTGTTGCTTGCATGAGATTAACTTCAATGCAGACACTACATTTTTACTTTTTAGCAATACTGGTGGTGTTTTGTTAGTCATTAAACTAGCTTCAAATATCATATGTAATATCTATAGAAGGACTTGGTCTTCACATTTTCAAGAGACGTCGTGTTTGCTTATAGTCTTCGGCGAATTCGGTGGCGATGCCGCGATGGCGGCATAATAAAAGCACAAGCACAAACAATGTCTGTTCAGTCATGCATAATTGGCGCCCTTGCTGTCTCTGTTGATTAAAACGAGACATCAACAGACCCGGGGTTTGTTAGGCTCGAACATTTTCCCTCTAGCAAAACGGCCAAAACTATACCGTCTCTTGTCTGCATGAAGACCGTTATCCATTACGTACGTTTTGCCCACGCGAAATCTTAAACTTTCCAAGCGAACTGAATAATGCAACGCTGCGTCCGCGACCCGCGCGGGCAATTCAAAGCCGACACCGCCTTTAGAAAGAACTCAGAGCAAAACGACAAGCACTGCGAGTTCTTTTTAATGAGATATAAACTCGCAGGGAGCTGCAAGCCAGTTTCTGCGAAGACTGGATGGAAAAGGCTTAAGAGTATAAAATACATGATAATGAAAAGCAGAACACACGACTGTATATGATATGCCGATGACGCGGTTTAACTCCTTCACTACCTAGGGCTCTCCACTTGACAAGTAAAATCGTCTGGCGTTGGACAGAGTAAAATGCTAAAGTCTGCATGCCTCGTTCGAAAACGAACGATATTATAGGCAAAGAATTTAGGAAATAGTTCTTAAACCATCCTTAAAGGTGCTGTTACACGATGCGATTTTTCTTGCAACTTTCAACAAATTTACATATGGAAAAAAAAATCGCAAGTTGCAGGAAGGGTGTTACACGTTCAGCAACTTGCGATTTTTGTTGTAAGTTGCAGAAAAAAGTAGAAAATGACACAATCGCAAGTTGCTACGTGGTGTTACACCGTGCGATTTTTTATGCAACTTACACATTCAGTGATTTGTTGCAAGTTGCAAGAAAAATCGCATCGTGTAACAGCACCTTAACTCCTTCACTACCGACAGTAAAATACTAAAGTTTGCTTTGCCCAAAAGGGAACAATAGGGTAGACAAAGAGTAATTAATTAAGTATGGTTGTATGTTATATGTTTTGTTGGGGTGAGGTGATCGAGAAAATTCGGCTTTGTGTGGTATATTTATATAAAGTCTAGACCAATGTTTACAGTGCTTGCAAGGTAACATTTACCTAAAAGATTATTCGTATACGTTATATACTCTTGTAACTTAGTACCTTTCAGTCATGATCTTGGTCGAAAGATCGGATATAATTAATGAACTGCTAATCCCAGATTTAATTTATCCTTCCTTGATTTTCTTTTGTCTACGAAGATCTCAAGTGGAACTAAGGAGGAGTCGGTTATAAATGTTTATGATAATTAATAATATAGATCCATGTAGCTTATAAAACAGAATAATATTTTCTTTGATTAAACCTTTGGTTGCTCGTGTGTACGTTATAGAAACAAGGCATAAAGATGGTATTAAAAACTGCCGAGAATAGTTTTGATAACGAAATACTGACATTTAGAGCAGGTGTCCCAGTTAATTTGGACCCCCTAAATTCTGACCCTGGGGGTCCAAATCTACTAGTAAATATGGACCCCCCTCCAAAAGTTAAATATATGTAGTGTGAACACAATAATATAAACGAAATTCATAATAGCGAACAGTCTGAAGTTTTTTTGTCACTTTATATTAGTGATAAAGAACACAAAGCGTAAAATAGAAACCACTACAAGAGTTAGTTTTTTATTCGCTATTGCAACACAGTAAGCCAGACTATACGTGAGGTTTATAATATATGGATATGAAAATTAATTAATGTAACATATCGTTTTCTGGGTTGTTTTGGGTATACTGAAAATGTTTAAAGAGGGGGGTCCATATTTACTAGTAGATTTGGACCCCCCGTCCAAACTTACTAGGAGATTTGGACCGGGGAGTCCAAATCTATTCGGGGGTCCTTATCCGCTGTGACACAGCCCCCACTTTATTCTGATGACTGGCTCCGCGTCAGTATTTCGTTATCAAAACTATCCTCTGCAGTTTACCTACCACCTTTTCACCTTGCTTTGGTTTATATAAAACACCTACGCAGCACTCTACTCTTTAAACTAGGTGCATGTATTGTGTTTTTTGCGAAAATTTTCCTTGGCAAGTTCTGTGTAAGGCTGGACAAGATTTTCTTGACAGCAAAAAAAAAGTTGTATCTGTCCATGTATAAGTGCCATTATCAGGGAATGATTAAACTTTGGGATATTCAAATTTCAAATGAACGATTGAAACCAGACGTATGTTATAAATCATGTTGACTGAAGGATATTTGGTGAAGGAAAATCTTGAGTGTAAGAATTAATATATACATTTTAAGACCAAACCAGGACCATGCAGTTGCAAAAGTGCAACATCAAGGCATTTGGATTAATTTAGGAATCGAACACACGACCTTGCCATTCTAGTGCCGACTGCTCTGAGACCATGGAGACCGTTGCCAAGCGGCAAGGCTACGTTTACACGGTACCCGGCAGACGAATGCTATAGACCGGTCTAATTCGACGGACCAGTTCCGAATTTGTCTTTCGTGTAAATGGGGTCTCAAAGAGTATAGAATGCTTCGTAGGCAGTTAATTTAGACATAGAGGCAGAGTGGAAAGGTAGTAAACTGCCGGGATTAGTTTTCAGAAACGAAATACTGACGTTTGGAGTCTTTCATCAGGGAAAATGTGGATTTACAAGTAATAATTGGCATTTCACTCAAAGCTTTCTGACACACGAGCGCATGTCTTTGCCCAAAAGCTGGCATGATTAGCAAGCACTGGAACTCGAAAACATTAACGCAACAACCCCTCTCCGCTTCTCAATGCATTTTTGGGATATAACACTCTCCCCCTCCCAATAAAAAAAAGGAATTCATGTCAGTCAGGGGTGGCAGAGGGGGGGGGGGGGGGGGGGGGGGGTTCAGACTCCTATCGGCCGGCTTGAGAAAAACAATTTTCGCCATATAAATGCTCTGTCCCACCTAACCGGGACGAGATGACGGATACCGTTTCGAGTATTAATTTTGATTTTTAAGCTGTTTATTCGATACAAATGTATGATAACGGATAGCAGGAGGACAGCAGCTCTTTATAATACGTCAATTTCTATTTGTTTCTCTGTCAGTCTGTGGTTTTTACAACTTTCTAGCTGTGTTGTGAAACGTCCTATGAAATTGTCCCGCCTGAAAACATTTTCATATAAACCCGGGATTAAAAATGTCCCGTCCCGCTTACTTGTCCCGTCCCGGCTCCCGTGTAAACAGCCCCTATAAGGGGCTTGGGCACGCCTTCGAACATTTAAATTGTTGTGTTCATATAGAAATTTATCCCACTTCACTGAGATCAGCGGTCAGTCTCACCCATAGGTCAGTCAGCTTATCTCGTGTCACGAAATTTTTTTCTTGGCCGCAAAAGTGGAGATTTGAATCGTCGTTAAGATTCGTTTACTAAAAACTAACCCATTTTTTCTTTGCAAATTTAGTTTATGTAAGTTTTACTGAACTCCAATACTAATCCTATATAATCAGACGAACCAGCTTGGTTAACCAGGCCAACTCGCATTGTGTATTCGGCTATTTAATGTGGGATCTGGCCTAACTGGCTGGCTCATTCCCACGTATATGAATGATTTTTCATATATATGAAGTATAGCAAGGACGCATGAATCTGACTTAAACGGGTATCTCGTCTTGCCGGGCTCATACAGGAATAAAAGTAGCGTGCTGCGTAGGCAGTGTAGAAACAACAATCGAAATATAGTAAGGTTAGATATACTGCCGAAACAGAGAACGTAGGAGTCTGTAACGTTTCGAGCGAAGGCCCTTCGTCAGAGAGAACGTTTCTCTCTGACGAAGGGCCTTCGCTCGAAACGTTGTTTCTCTCTGACGAAGGGCCTTCGCTCGAAACGTTAGACTCCTACGTTCTCCGTTTCGACAGTACATCTAACCTTACTATATTTCGATTGTCATACAGGAATATAGACTTTTAAAATTTGTTCATGTAGTTGATGCGGAACTTAATTGATTTTCTATAGCTGTTTGCTCAATCCCACGTCCATTTTGTGACGAGCACTTGTAACGCTCGACAAGCAAGTTAAGTCAACTTTCACATCTGCTTGTTTCCCATTGGAAAGATAAAGACCTCGAGTGCATAGCAAACAAACTGAATGATTTTTTTTCGGTGTTTATCTAAAAACTCTTTTGACTTTGTTTTGAAATTAGCGACAATTTGTTTGCATTGGCGGAGAAAAATAATGAATAGATAATGTTTGTTTGCATGTGTCATAAGTTCTGCTTTTTCTCATGCACGCAAACGCTTCTCTTTGCGTTGCCAAATGCGTCTAAGACTACGTTTACACTAGAGCAAAAATATCCAGATTCACATTGTTTTTTATTCCCATGAGAATGAAAAACAATATGAATCTGGATACTTTTGCTCTAGTGTAAACGCAGTATTAGACCCAAAATATCAGTATCACAAATAAAGTATCACAAAAGTATCTGGATTCACATTGTTTTTTATTCCCATGAGAATGAAAATCAATGTGAATCCGGATACTTTTGCTCTAGTGTAAACGCAGTCTTAATCTGAACAAACAGTTGATGTATTTGCCGTATTTAAAATTCAATTTTTGTTCCTAATGACACAATTCTAACGACGCCGACACGCCTCACCTGTTTTTAACAGACTGCTCATCAGGATATTAATTTCAAATTTTAGGTCATTATCGTCAGTTGGTTTCCAACCGTCTTGAGATCGACTTCAAACCTTTCGCGTGAACCATTCTGAACTACTACAAGTGTCAAAGATGCGTCTCTTCGTTTTGATGGTACTGACTGTCCTACATTCCTCGCAAGGAATATCCATTCAGGCTTTTGAAGGTTCGTCTTTCTTTTTTCAGTCTTTATAAAGCACAAAATTTGTATATATCTTATATATTCCGGTTGTTGCGCAGCCGTGATTTTCTTTTTTTTTTAAACAATCTGTTAAAATGGACGGAAGAAGTATGCAGCTGATTTATCACAATCAGTATACATGTTATATAACGGTTATGAGAAACTGGGTCTGATAATAAGTGAAGTTAGGTTTCCAATTAAGATATACAATAAACTTTTCTTTTCCTTGGTGTATTGACTTAAAAATCAAAGCGTCTGCCCTAACCGACTTTGGTTCAAATCCTTGAAAGATACTATATTTTTAAATTCTGGGAAGTGTTTAGAACGGCGAACTGTACTATATTTGTCTTCGTGTTAAGCCTGGTTGCATATAGTTGTAATTGTTGTAATTCAGGCGGCGATTGATCGGCGATTGTTTGCGATCTTTTACAACAGTCGTGTTTCCATATAGTTGTAATTGTTGTAATTGTTGTAAACAGTCGCCGACTGTTGGCGATTGATATTTCCATAAACTGTTGTCGCATCGGCGACTGTTGTACTTGTTGTAGAAGTTGAACCTGATTCAACTTCTACAACAGTCGCCGACTGTCGCCGTTTGGATTACAACAAGCGTTGTAATCGGCGACAGTCGCCGACTGAATTACAACAATTACGCCTATATGGAAACCTTACAACAATTAACGGCCGTTTCGTTGAATAAAGGGAGCAATCATAATCCTAAATATAAACATAGTAAAACATATGTATATAATTGTATACTATGTCTATGGCTTAACGATTAGCAACTTTTACAAATGTCTATAATAGCTTAAATTATTTATATATTTTACAGTTATTAAAAATATAGTTCCCGACCGCAATTATAATCGAGCAAATTTAGAGTTTAGAAACATGAGCGAAACATGAGCGAAACATGAGCGGCAACAACACGAAACAGTCAGATATAGTTTCCCTACATATATGTCCAATGGTATTAAACAGTGCATTAGCGCCATCAGCTAACGTAGATTCATGTAATGTCAACATGTCTACACGACTGACCCCTACTGAAATTACTGAGCATAAAATAGCCACACCCATAAATTAGTTTTATTCAATATACGGTTAACGTTTAAAGTAAATGGTATTCAACGCGCTTCATGTGGTATTGAATATATAGACAGCGGCTTTAACAACGACGAACTATCTTTTGTGATTGAATAATCTGAATATTTTTTTCTTTTATCGCTTTCAGCATATTTTACCACCCACTTTAATCTCCTTATCTTATTTCGTTTCTTTTGGAACTTAATCCCCACTCTTGTACACCTTATCAAATTCCTATGTTTATCGTGTGTAAATTTAAACGTAATTTTCCAATTTTCCAATTCTTAACCGTTATTTTGTAATTTCAAATTGTAACCGTTATTTTGTAATTTTATACTTGTTGTGTATTTATTTATTTGTATATAAGCGACGAAACGTTAGTTCAGTAAATATTTTCATTTTCCATTTCTTCAATGTTATGGGCTTTTTCAAAGTAATTGTCTGGGCTTTGATATTTTTAACAACATTATTTTAGCAGTTACTGGAATATCTCGAAAGTCATTAAAACTAGCTTTGAACACCAAATACAATAGTCAGTTAACCGTAGAATAGAATAGAATAGAATAGAATAGAGTAGAGTAGAATAGAATAGAATAGAATAGAATAGAATAGAATAGAATAGAATAGAATAGAAGAATAGAAGAATAGAAGAATAGAAGAATTTATTTAACCACGTTTCGCCTATGAGCTATTAAAGCTCGTTCAAAATACGATCGTGAGAATTACATTACATTACATGACATTATATTACACTACATTACACTACATTACACTACATTACACTACATTACATTACATTACATTACATTACACTACACTACATTACACTACACTACACTACACTACACTACACTACACCACACCACACCACACCACACCACACCACACCACATTACATTACATTACATTACAGTACATTACATTACATTACATTACATTGCATTACATTACATTACGTGACTTCTTAGTAAATGGTAAAATTCATGTTGTTTTTAAACCGTTTTTAAGGTCTCTACTAAGATGCTATAAGTACAACGGCTATTAGAAAGCAACATGAATTTTACAATTGAGTGTAAATGTTCTTCGAGCTATTTTTCTCAGAAAAAATTTCTGAGTTTCCAAGCGGGACTCAAACCCTTAACCTTCTGATCGCCAGTGAGACTCTCTAACCAACCATTGAGCTACTGGGACTCAGATGATTTGAACGCAGGTTGAGTTCGGTGTATTACATTATATGCTGCTATGTGCAAGTATGATGATATATGTTAATGTTGCAATGCATGTTGTTATATAGCTAGAGTTTTGACAATCTCGTTCCCAGAGCCCACGTTCCCCTTACCCAGCGGGCGGGAAACGAGAGGCTCTGGGATAATCCGTTCACGCCATCACAGGACCGGATTCTTGTTGTCCGGAAGAAGAGTTATATAGAGTTCACTGTGTTCATCAGCCAATGAAATATCGATGTGAAACGGATTATCCCAGAGTCCCTCTTTTCCCGGGTGGGGAACGTGGGCTCTGGGAACGAGATTGGAGTTTTGATGGAAAAAACGATGACTGTCATTGGTTGGTTTGTGGTCACATGGCCTTAGATAAATTTCAATGTACCGCGACAAAACCATTATTTTAAGAAGGGAGGCTACGTCTGAATAGGAAGCACATCTATCTTTCATAATTATTAGCGATTATACTCGGATAAAGTTAAAAATTTTCAAAGTAATATTATTTATTGTTATTGATATACCAGGCGGAATGCGTAGTCTTAATGGCAAAAAGATAATTGCCCAACAAATAATTTTCAAAAAAGCCGTAACGATAAAAGTAAAATCGGCGGCCCTTTTTTTCAAATCACGCTTTTGCTGTTTAGAAATTCTTCGGCTTGGTGTTCAAGGTAGGCCAAAATAAATGGTTACATAATAATACTTTGTGTATAAAATCAACGGTGATTTTTTGCGAAAATGGCGAGCTGACTCATTTCCCATACGCACGTCGTCCAATGGTTCAGCAAAGACACCACAACAGCGCCACAGTTGAGACCCTCTGCACATGCAAGCTTCCAGACGAGTATGACGATATGGTTTCATGTGATCTTTGCGGGGAATGGTTCCACTTAAAATGTGTGCAATGCCATTCTACGCAGAGTGAGTGGCTTTCCCCACCTGCTAAAAAGACTAAACTAACCCTCTGAACTAGTCGACTAGTATAATAATTGTAACGTATTAAATTTACTAAACAATATTCTTGACATGTTTAATTTTAAATCGAAATCGAGAGGGGGGCTAATTTCCTAGAGGGGGGCGAGTATCCTAGGAAATTCGCCCCCCCCCCAGGGGGAGGGGGCGAATTTCCTGGGGGGTGGCGAATTTCCTGTGATACCGGCACAAAAATAACATATATGTTGTATTTGCATACTGGCATGATTTTGTGTACTGTATAATAAACGAACAGGAGTGTTTTATCAGATATAAAGACACGAGGCGAAGCCGAGTGTTTTTATATCTGATAAAACACGAACTGCGAGTTTATTATACGGCTTCAAAAACGAACCACTTGGTAAGTTGATTGGCGGAGTTAACCTTGTCTAAGCCGAGAAAATCAAAGCTAAAGTTTATGTAAATCAGGAGAAATCTTTATCACACATATAAAGATACGATACGGTCATGAGTTTCTTTTGTGTTTTCCTCATGAATTATTAATGAGTTTTTGAATCCGTTTTCAATAATGGTCTTTAGTAATGAGAATACATCAAACGTGTATCTTTACAATCAAATTTCTCCTAAGGATTTTTCAACGTGGCCGTGTCGAGGCATATCAAAGGCGCTTTAAGCAGCCGCCATACGACACAGTTCAGACCACGGATCCCAGCTAAGCCCTAGGTGTTGATTTTACGGAGGGAGGAAAACCGGAGAACCCGGCGAAAAACCCTCCGAGCACAGGAGAGACCAACTAAACTCTACCCACATGAGTTCCGAGCTCGAGAACGGGGTTGTTCCCAGACGGTCACCCATCCAAGTACTAACCCCGTCTAACCGGGCTTAACTATTGGTGAGAGGCAGCGCCCTAACAGCACACGCCATCCGTGCTCCCCAAATTGTACCGGCATCGTGTAAACGAGGTCTTAGGGGGTGTTTATATGGAGGCAAGTCAGTCTGGGTACCTAGGCTCGTGCTTGCGCTATTATTTCTTGTTAATTTTCATCTTGTGTTTATATGAGAGCCGAGCCAGCCCGCGCCTAGCCGATATGAACTATACACGAGCACATAGAACTTGTGAATTGTTAATACGTCGAAAAAAGCTGATAAAAGTAAATTTTGTGGGTGTTCGAATAGCCCAGTCAGTTGTGTTTACATGCATGAGAAAAAAACAGCCCGGGTAAACGAGATCTCGGTCTCACAAAGCGAGATCAATCATACTTCGTGTCTTACCAAAACTGATAAATTGCGCAATTAGCGCAACAAGCAAGCCAGCCGGCTAGGCGAGCCGGCAGATTTGACTTGAACACTTAATCCACTTTATGTAAACAGGACCTTATACGTGTAGACCGCACGATCGGGCTTAACTTTTGATTATAGCTAGTCGTGAGAGGCAACATTTGCCGTCTGTATTCAAGTCAATCTTAGGGGTTTATTTATGTGGTATTTATATAGGGATATAAATTTTCATACAATGTTTTAATATAGTCTAATGCTTTTTAGAGTTTGATGAATGGCCTCGTAACGGAGTGCCTGGAACATCGAAGCCTAATCCCCAGTCAACAGGTACAAGACCGGTCAACACTATATATCCGCCTGTCTATCCATTTATCAAATCAAATATTCATCCATCTATCCAACCATTCATTTATTCATAGTTTTATTCCATCCTTTCGTCCAATCTATCTATTTATTTATCTAATCATTCCATTCCTATTCCATTCCAGTCATGACACATCTATTTATCCATCATATTCATTCTATACATCTATTCATCACATCCATCCTATATCATCCATTTCACCATAGTCAATCGAGATATGGTCGGGAAACTCAGCTAAAGTCTTTGGTCTATCTTTCTGTTCGCCTTTGTGCATTTTTGTGCACGGTGCACGGTCACTGAACACATTGTATTTTAGTATAATGAACGAATTGTCCAATAGCAACGTTTCAGTTCAATCACTCAACCGTGCTATTTAAATATTAATAAACCTAAAATAAAGGATGTGCACGGTGTAAGGTACGGTTCAACATAAAATCACAGCTCGTTATAGGCGCTTTGAAGTTTGCTGAGTTTCCAGACCATATCTTGATTGACTATGATTTCACCCGCGGTTGTTTATTTATAATAATTACTCCTAATTACCACACATAAATCAAGTTAATTAACTTGATTTATGCGTGGTTGGAAAATTAATGGTTAATCAAAGGTCACAAATTTATCATCGCGAATAAAGTGTTTTTAGACAACCGCTATGATAACGAATTCAGTTGTTTCGAAACTAACAATAAAACTCTTAGGATCTCACTTTCCTTAGGCAACCTCTGTGATCTTTGAAATAAGTATTCGGGCCTCGGTAAATAATTGACGTAGTTACCTCGAGTTCGGTAACTAACATATACATATTTATCCTATTATTTATCCATCCATCCATTCATCCATTCATCCATCCATCCATCCATCCATCCATCCATCCATCCATCCATCCATTCATTCCTTCCTTCCTTCCTTCCTTCCTTCCTTCCTTCCTTCCTTCCTTCCTTCCTTCCTTCATTCATTCATTCATTCATTCATCTATTTATCTAGCTATCTATTTATTTATTTATTTATTCATGCGTTCATCCATCTATCCATTTATTTATATCTATCTATTCATCTATCCATCCTTTTTCTATCATGCATTGGTCAATTAATCTACCCATCCGTCTATCTCTCCACCATCATCCGTGCACGCATGCATGCATGCATGCATGCATGCATGCATCCATTCACCAACCCTTTTTCTATCCGTCTGTCCATCCATCCCTATTTTTATTATTGTTGTGTTGTTTGGGATAGTATTGGCATCGAATTAACGAAAAAATTACAGAGACTACAAAATGGAGCTGGTCGTATTATAAAGGGAATTTCGTATACGACCAGCTCTAATGTAGTCTTAGATACCTTAAAATGGTCTTCATTAAAAAACCGACGACTTTATCAAAAAGCAATAATGACTATGTGAAAGAGATTTTCCAATCTAATTTTGGTTCCAAAGCATATTATATGAGAAAGTCAAACAAAGATTTCAACCTTCCTCAAAACCAACTATTACAAAAACAGCTTCGCTTATACAGGGGCTAAACTTTGGAATTCTCTTCCTCCATATTTGAAAGAGACCCAGTCTCTCACATCATGTAAAAGAAAGCTTAAATCTGTCGATCTGCATCAGCTACTTTAAGGAATGCTAATTAATATTTATGTTTTATGTATATAGTTTAATGTATAATATTTATAATCCAATGAAGAAAAAAACAGTTCTGTAAATATAGTTTATTTTATTGTGTATACACGGCTTACAGGCAGAACAGTACTGTATTTTTTATGTACTGTTTAATAAACGAGCAGGAGTGTTTTATCAGATGTAAAGACACGAGGCGGAGCCGAGTGTTTTTATATCTGATAAAACACGAACTGCGAGTTTATTGAACGGCTTCAAAAACGAACCACTTGGTAAGTTCATTGGCGTAGTAAGTTTGAAAAATAACCTTGTCTAAGCCGAGAAAATCAAAGCTATAATTTATGTAAATCAGGAGGTATCTTTATCACATATAAAGACACGATACGGTCATGATTTTCTTTTGTGTTTTCCTCATGAATTATTTCATTAATAAGTCATGAGGAAAACACAAAAGAAAATCATGACCGTATCGTGTCTTTATATGTGATAAAGATACCTCCTGATTTACATAAACTTTAGTTGAAGTATAAGTAACTGGTGTAACTACCGTGTTTAAATAAAATTTTCGTATCGCATTGTATCTCACAGGACGAAAAAACGAATTTGCCTAAATTTGCTACGTAGTAAATTCGTACGCAAAGTTGCAAATACCGTATTTGCGAAATTTGCCCAAATTTGCTACGGCGCAAATTTATAAATTTGCTTCAAATTTGCTCCGAAGCAAACCTGCAAATACCGCGATTGCGGCATACACAACGGTGCAAATTATATGCAAATTTAGTTTATGACATTTGCACAAAATTTGCTACGTAGCAAATTTTCGCAAATTTAGTTTATAACATTTGCACAAAATTTGCTACGTAGCAAATTTTGTTCAAATCCATTTTTTCGTCCTGTGTCTATCCATCCATTTATCCATCCATTGGTCAATTCATCAATCTACCCATCCATGTTATCCAATCATCTTATCCATTCATCTTATTCCATCCCATCCCATTCCCTCCATCTATCTATTTATTTATTCATTCCATTTATCTTAACTATTATATCCATCCTGTTCATTCTATTCCATTTCCATCTCAGCTTATACCATTCTTTTCGCCAGCCATTAATTTATCTATCCCATCCAGTCGTTCATCTATCTGTTCATATATTTATCTATCCATACATTCATTCAATCCCATTCATCCATCTACAAAACTCATTCCATCTCATTTATGCAATCATCTATCCGTCCATTTATTCACCAATCTATTTATCTAGCTATTTATTTATTCACCCATCTATTCTTTCATCCATCCACTCATCCATCTATCTATTCATCCATCCATTTATTCATCCTTCCATTCAACCGTCCATCCATCCATCCATCCATCTATCCATCCATCCATCCATCCATCCATCTATCAATCCATTCATCTATCCATCCTTCCTTCCTTCCTTCTATCATATCTATCCATCCATCCATCCATCCATCCATCCATCCATCCATCTATCCATCGTTTTATTTATTTATTTATTCATCGTTCCTTTCATCCTTCCATCCATCCATCCATCCATCCATCCATCCATCCATCCATCCATCCATCCATCCATCCATCCATCCATCCATCTATCAATCCATTCATCTATCCATCCATCCATCCATCCATCCATCCATCCATCCATCCATCCATCCATCCATCCATCCATCCATCCATCCATCCATCCATCCATCCATCCATCCATCCATCCATCCATCCATCCATCTATCAATCCATTCATCTATCCATCCATCCGTCCATCCATCCATCCATCCATCCATCCATCCATCCATCCATCCATCCATCCATCCATCCATCCATCCATCGTTTTATTTATTTATTTATCGTTCCTTTCATCCAGCTATTCATCCATCCATCCATTTCATTCAATCATTCATTTATTCAGCCACCCAGCTACTCGTTTATCCATGTCTGTTGTAAACGAAATATTGAAAATATGTAAAATATGTACATGCATGTGCACGCACTGTTTTATGTTTTGTTTCCTCTTTGTCAAGATGTATGTAAAAAGGATATCTTGATAGTTTTGGATGTGTCTTACTCTATTGGTAAAACTGCTTTTAACGCTGAAATAAAGCCGTTTATGAAGAATTTGATAAAAAACAAGAAACTAAATGTTGGTGTCCACGGTACTCATATCGCCATGATTGTCTTCAGTAGCCAACCGAAAACAAAAGTTTTGTTAACGTTTGGAGACAAAACTAGCCAAAAAGAACTAGAATTATTTGTGGACCAAATGGATTGGGTACAGCTGTCTGGTGGTCAGACAAAAACTGGTCTTGCCCTAGAAATAGCCGACACACAGGTAAACCAGACACAGTGCTAAAAAGCGGTGCCCTGTGGCGTTGAAAATATCGCGTTAAAAATGTCGCGCCAGAAATGTCGCTTGCTATTGATTCCTCACGGACGAACTCGCAGGCGGAATAAAAATTAAAATGTAAATTTTCCCATTATTATCTGAGGGGGAGTTTACATGAGGGCAGGTATCACAGGAAATTTGTCCTCCCCCCCCCCCCCCCCAAGTTTGTCCCAAATTTCCTAGGAAATATGTTCCCTTTGTCCCCCCTCAGGAACATGCTTTTCTTTTATATTCTAACATATGCCACGCTCAGAAACCGAAAAGTTACTTCTGAAAGTTTCTAAAACTTTCTGTCAGTATTTAGAACTGGAATAGAAAGTTCAGGTTATCTTTAGCAGGGAAGCATAATAAAGAAGATCGATTTTGCTTTGTTAACATTTTGTACGTACGCCGTACGCTCAGAAAGCGAACAAAACAAGTATTTGTAAATATATATATATATGTTTTTTAAATTAAAGACATACTAAAGTGTTAACAAAGCAAAATCGATCTTTTAATATTATACTTCCTTCCCAAACTAGGTAACCTGAACTGGCTTTCTATTTAATTTCAAGCTGTGAATGAAAGGGATGAATTTCATCCCGGGTTAAAATTCAGGGTTCTATTCTATACGATTTTTTCAAATTCACATATCTTGTACATAATTTAACGTTCTATCTAACTGTACGAGTTTCGTGAATGGCACAAACCTACAGACGATTCAGGTGATTGCGTTTGACCGTACGCGAAGTGATAGCATAATAATGCTTTTGATATTTGCGCTCATCTCAGTTCAAATAGATTTTTCTCCGTTGCTATTCTATACGATTTGTTCTAATTCACATACGTTGTACAGAATTTAACGCTCTATCTGACCGTGCAAGTTTCCCAAATGGCACAAACCTACAGACGATTCAGGGATTTACTTTAAATATGACCGCGTTTGACCGTACGCCAAGTAAATAGCGTAATAATGCAATTTGATATTTGCGCTCATGTCAGTTCAAATAGTCTTTTCTCCGTTGCTATTCTCTACCATGTTTTCTAATTCACTTATGTTGTACAGAATTTAGCGCTCTATCTAACTGTAGAAGTTTCGTGAATGGCACAAACCTACAGACGATTCAGGGGTATGCTTTAAACACGCGGTATCCGGTGGCTCAACTGCAATGAAGATATGTCCCAATACGGCTGTTAGCCGTTAAATTCTATATTTCCGACAAAGCGTTGCACAAAAACATTTCGGAAACAGGGGATATTGCTGAGAAAACTGGTAAGTATTTTTAACGTGACTTATAGTATACTTGTGAGTGTGATCACAGTTTTTGTGAGTCATGATAAAAAGTTATTTTGGTCAGAGAACGTGTACGTGTAAAAATCTTATAAGATTTTTCTTAAGATTGCATGGCGGCGCTGATTCATGTACGCATAGCGGACCTTTTGTTTTTATTGAAGTGCCCATGAAACTAAAATTAAGCTTTGTCTTACTTCAAAGAACACTTAATTTAAATGATAGAGTAACATCTTTTGCAGTTTTTCGTTTCCTTGCTTCGTTCTTTATATGTTTCAGTTTGTTTGATTTGCAAATTAAACATTTTGATGTCACACGTGCATGATGAGTTATCGAGAAAGTTATATATCTTTGCTATTGTCAAGTATAATCACTTGAAAATTTACATGTTTAGTGTTTTAAGCGAAACACACCCACATGCTAATTCCTTCGAATTAATTTGGTTTCATGATAGCAAAGATATCAACCTCGTCCCCAGGGCATTTTGCCTCCACGTTGGGAGTCGGCGAAAATGGCCCTGGCATCGGCTGGTCACGTGACACCCAGAATTTTGGGGTGTTTTGGCAAGAAAATTTATGCGGTCTTTGTGTTTCGTTTTTGTATAATACGTATACATGAATAATAAATAATAAATATTTAACGCTCTGCCGAATCACTCATGTGAACCTTTATCATAAATGCAACTGGCTAGCATTATTCATCATGATACTCCCCACGATTATCCAGGATACATTTAAATGTCGGGAAGAAACATATATCTAATGTTGTTCTTGACTTTAACCAAAGCTATCGTTACAATTCTTTGGATGAACTTCGCAGAGTGGATTTATTGCAATTCATATTTTGATGAATAAATTACACTATCTGAATTAATCAAGTTTTTAAACCGGCCAATCCGATTATAGAATCGACCAGCCGATGCCAGGGCCATTTTCGCCGACCTCCCAACGTGGAGGCAAAATGCCCTGGGGACGAGGTTGCAAAGATATATAACTTTTTCGATAACTCATTATGCACATGTAACGTAAAAAGGTTTAATTTGCATCAAACAAACTGAAATATCTCAAGAACAAGGCAAGGAAACGAAAAACTGCAAAAGATATTACTCTATCATTTTATAAGTGTTCTTTCAAATAAGACAGACTTAATTTTCGCTTCATGGGCACTTTAACCATAGGCTTACAAAATAAATAATAGACTAATTAGTGTAAAACTGAAGTAAAACTATAATGTAACTTTGCCCTTATTTACTTGATAATTGCGAATTTCCGCCTGAAATCATCCACATCAATACAAAACTCATCCAGGCCAGCGCCCGGATTAATCGGGTCAGCCCGGTCCCTGTAATCACCCCCTTAATTAAGCTGGTTTTCCACTAGGCGATTTTTTTCGCGCGAAGCGACTTTTTTTTGTTCGAATTCAATAGATTTCTGATTAGTTCCAGCTCAGAACTCAGGAGACAAAAGAAAAAGTCGCTTCGCGCGAAAAAAGTCGTCTAGTGGAAAACCGGACTTAGTGTCCAAATTGCTTTTTCTTTTTCAGATTTTTAAAGCCAACAGTCCTGGAAACTATAGACCAAAAGTCGCGAATGTCGTGATTCTCATAACAGATGGCGAGCCGAGGGGAGCTTGGAATGAAAAAATTCTTGCTTACAAATATGCTGATTCTCTAAAGAAAAAGAAA
Organism: Corallium rubrum; assembly: GCA_964035015.1. Classification (NCBI taxonomy): domain Eukaryota; kingdom Metazoa; phylum Cnidaria; class Anthozoa; order Scleralcyonacea; family Coralliidae; genus Corallium; species Corallium rubrum. The sequence continues at coordinate 10,197,845 of OZ036010.1, forward strand.
GTTTTAATTATTGGCGTTGCAGCTGGTCCACAAAGTAAAAGCTTTAGACGTGTGATTGAGAAAATAGCTACTTCGAAAGAGGATACGTTTGATGCCGATTTTCCTGAGTTCGATAAAATTATGACGAAATTGGTAGACGCGTCATGTCAACCTTTTAAACCAGGTACAATTTCAAAGGATATAATTATTTTCTATGTCGCGCGTAACATGCGCTAGCTTGACACTGATCCCTACCACTGACCTACATATAACTGAACTCGGTAACCAATATAACCAATCCAAGATGGCGGTTTATGGGTCTTTTCTCTCATGGTGCAAGGTAATCGCTGACCGTTTTATCATAATCATTCATTTATGATAATTGTTGATTGATCAGCCTGCTGGCGCGGCTGAGCCCACGGTCAATTGAAGATGTTGGACAGAGTATGGTCAGCGGTCGCTACCATGAGTAAAATATTTATATTTTCGGCAATTTTCACCGCAGTCTATTATATTTAGGTCAGTGATTCCTTCTGATCTACATTTACAATTATAGGCTTCTTTTTATCTTTCCGTATGTTTCTCAAGCTCCACTTATATTATATTTAAAGTGTCTATGAAACGAAAATTAAGTTTGTCTTATTTAAAAGAACACTTAAAATGATAGAGTAACATCTTTTGCAGGGTTTTTTCCTTGCGTCGTTCTTGAGATATTTCAGTTTCTTAAACATTTTGACGTAACACGTGCATAATGAGTTATCGGAAAATAAGTTATATATCTTCGCTATTATCAAATATAATCACTTGCAAATCTACATGTTTGGTGTTGTGGACGAAACACACCCACATTTCATAATAAAAAAGATATATAACCAATTGTGCTCGTGTGACGTCAAAATGTTTAATTTGCATATCAAACAAACTGAAATATCTCAAGAACGAAGAAAGGAAACGAAAAACTGCAAAAGATGTTACTCTATCATTTTAAGTGTTCTTTCAAATAAGACAAACTTAATTATCCTTTCATAGGCACTTTAAAAAGTTTGTTTATGAAAACTTGGCAAACAAACAAACAAACAAACAAACAAACAAACAAACAAACAAACAAACAAACAAACAAACAAACAAACAAACAAACAAACAAACAAACAAACAAACAAACAAACAAACAAACAAACAAACAAACAAACAAACAAACAAACAAACAAACAAACAAACAAACAAACAAACAAACAAACAAACAAACAAACAAACAAACAAACAAACAAACAAACAAACAAACAAACAAACAAACAAACAAACAAACAAACAAACAAACAAACAAACAAACAAACAAACAAACAAACAAACAAACAAACAAACAAACAAACAAACAAACAAACAAACAAACAAACAAACAAACAAACAAACAAACAAACAAACAAACAAACAAACAAACAAACAAACAAACAAACAAACAAACAAACAAACAAACAAACAAACAAACAAACAAACAAACAAACAAACAAACAAACAAACAAACAAACAAACAAACAAACAAACAAACAAACAAACAAACAAACAAACAAACAAACAAACAAACAAACAAACAAACAAACAAACAAACAAACAAACAAACAAACAAACAAACAAACAAACAAACAAACAAACAAACAAACAAACAAACAAACAAACAAACAAACAAACAAACAAACAAACAAACAAACAAACAAACAAACAAACAAACAAACAAACAAACAAACAAACAAACAAACAAACAAACAAACAAACAAACAAACAAACAAACAAACAAACAAACAAACAAACAAACAAACAAACAAACAAACAAACAAACAAACAAACAAACAAACAAACAAACAAACAAACAAACAAACAAACAAACAAACAAACAAACAAACAAACAAACAAACAAACAAACAAACAAACAAACAAACAACAAACAAACAAACAAACAAACAAACAAACAAACAAACAAACAAACAAACAAACAAACAAACAAACAAACAAACAAACAAACAAACAAACAAACAAACAAACAAACAAACAAACAAACAAACAAACAAACAAACAAACAAACAAACAAACAAACAAACAAACAAACAAACAAACAAACAAACAAACAAACAAACAAACAAACAAACAAACAAACAAACAAACAAACAAACAAACAAACAAACAAACAAACAAACAAACAAACAGGCAGGCAGGCAGGCAGGCAGGCAGGCAGGCTGACAAACAGACAGACAGACAGACAGACAGACAGACAGACAGACAGACAGACAGACAGACAGACAGACAGACAGACAGACAGACAGACAGACAGACAGACAGACAGACAGACAGACAGACAGACAGACAGACAGACAGACAGACAGACAGACAGACAGACAGACAGACAGACAGACAGACAGACAGACAGACAGACAGACAGACAGACAGACAGACAGACAGACAGGGTGATAACATGGCGGAGCTAACTAAATACTAATGTAGTTCAATTTACCGTGAATGTGCGTTCCATGTCTTGGCTACTGCATAACTAAAATTTCTCTTCATATCATGGCGTTGGTTTTTGGTTTTGACAACATCAGCGTTTTGTTCTTGTTTATAAGATTAAATAGGTGTAAATATAAAGATATGGTGTCACTTAATGTGGGTATCTCCCCGTGATAATAACACTATACACCATATCTTCTTTTTTTTTCCTTTTTTTTTTAACGACTAAATTGGATATTTACATAAAATTACTTAAATATACCCAAACGGGGAAAAGCGCGAACGGGACTCGAGGACCCATGCGAGGCGCTTTCCCGTTGTAATTAAAAATAGATATTAAAACAATCAAAAACCAGTCAATACAGTAAAGTTGATCATAGACCAATTGCTCGAAATCCACGATGCACCAATACACACGCACAGCCCAAGCCCATTCCTATGAAGTCTATGAACTCAAAACTGAAAGAGCAAAATGAGTAACACTGAATGGAATTCATAAGAACGAAGCTGAGGTCACGCACGCACAGTGATGCGCCGTAGAGTTCAAGCAATTGGTACATTGGAAAACTACTCTCAGTGACAGGAGCAGTTACGGTATAATGACCATGTACAGGTCATATGAACTTCAAAAGTAGATGTCAATAATGATAAATAAGTATCGAGTAAAAAAGTTTTGAATGTCGCAAGATTGCACAGATTTAGGGCAAGGAGCCGCTCCTTGTATGACATGCCTCCTATCTTGGATTGTAAGATCCATCTTGTTGCCCGTCTCTGAACGCGCTCAGGTTTCTTATTCATTATCCGGTTGACGAATATTAATAATTAAGTAATCATTTCCTAAACGCTGGTAGAGATTTGTATTTAATTGTAATGTGTTTTGGTAAGGCACAGTGTCACCATGACGCAAACTTGAAAAACTTCGTGGACAAATTCATGTTCACATGATTAAAATTATGCTGAATATCACACACGTCAAAACTTGGACTAAATAGTCCATAAGGAAATGCACTAACGACTTACTATTTTAACGTTTTATGAATATTATTCCTTTTCTTTGCACATAAATATGATTTTTGTCTCGCACGAAACTATTAGGGTGGCTCCATAGGAGTAAATTATAAAAAATCATATTTTTTCCTCTAAAAGGTTTTGTAGTGTACATTTGTGCTTCATTCTAGTTCCTTGCACGGCCCTAGTGCTACTCTTGAGCATTGAAAAGTACTAGACAGTGCACGACTTTAAGGAGGGGATAAATCTAGCTTTGTTCTAGGAAGTTCAGAATGCAAGGGCTACGACAAGGAACTAGAATGCAAGGGCTATGACAAGGAACTAGAATCCAAGGGCTATGACAAGGAACTAGAATGCAAGGGCTATGATAAGGAACCAGAATGCAAGGGCTATGATAAGGAACTAGAATGCAAGGGCTACGACAAGGAACTAGAATGCAAGGATTATGACAAGGAACTAGAATGCAAGGGCTATGACAAGGAACTAGAATGCAAGGGCTACGACAAGGAACTAGAATGCAAGGGCTACGACAAGGAACTAGAATGCAAGGGCTATGACAAGGAACTAGAATGCAAGGGCTACGACAAGGAACTAGAATGCAAGGGCTACGACAAGGAACTACAATTAGTGACAAAACCTCTTCGGACACATTAAATAATAATTTATTTTATAGAAAATTACATAAACATAATCCGGTGACCCCCTCCCCCCTTTTTCAATGTTGCTGTACAACAAGATCATGTAGTTAGGAAGGCATGTGTAATGTAGACAGCGATACTTTGGCCACTCAACATTGAAAGGGGGGAGGGGGGAATATATCCTTTAATTAGGAGAAATGTCCGAAGGGTTTTGTCACTGATTGTCTGAAAACGAAAAGGTCTTATTTATACTCACGGGTGATCCTTTCGCTGACTTTCATCTTATTATTTTAGAGAAGTTTATATGTCCAAACGTCCGAACTCCTGTTTTCACTGCGAAAACTATTTTATAAGATTTTGGTACCTGTTTATTCCATATATTTACAATGGAGGGCGGTCGCAAGGGTGTGAAAGTCGGGTCAATGCAGTGTTAATAGCTCGCGTATTCAGTTTTACGTTAATAAACACGAAGCCATGAAAACAAGTAGAATATAGATACCCCTGAACGTGTGTCATGTTGCAATAACTATGCCCCTTGACGCATCTTATCTGTACGTTTTCGGTATTGCATTTACACGTGTTGTTTAAATATGACGTAGAAGGAGAGTGTCTGATCTTCAAGAGTCGTCTAATTAATTGCCGACACGGTTAACGATTTACACCTATTTGAATAAAACTATTGAATATATATTAATTATGTTGAGTGTAAACCGTAAATCGTTCTCAAATTCATTAATAACTCATGAGATTTCGCTCAATCAGACAGCTCCATGGCATTCCGTCACGTGAATCGAATGGGCTGTGAAACACCGGTAAAACACTGGTTTCTTCGTCAAACACTAGCGTTTCATTTCTGTCACTTAAACAAGAAACACGATACGATTATCCGCAAGTCCCACAACGGCGGCTCATTGGTTCACTGTCTTTCATTTGAGAAGCCATTTCCAAAACTCGTTCTGCGTGTTTGTCAGGTCAGGAGACCTTGGCTGAATTGTTCGCATTGCTGCGTTAACAGAGCGCAAGGCACGTTTTTGCTTTCGCTGACGTCTGTGACGGCTCATTGTCCATCACAAATATTTTGTTGTCACATTCTCCCTTACCGGCAATTTCAAAAAGAATTGCAGACGATCGACGTATAAACTGGGCAAAATAATGTAACAGACATCTTTTCATATACCTCTGCACAAATAACACCTTTTCCGTGCACTATAGCCACTAGTAAGTGTAAACGCTTTCCTCCATAAAAGAGCGCTATTATGACGTCATTAAATTAGTATGCTTATACGAATTATTATTTAAGGAGATATATTTTTGTGCAGTTGCATGCAAACGTTCATGAAATATCATATTGTATTTCTGTATAGTTGAGGAGAAAACACTTAACCGAAATTGACTCTTTTTTTTTTCAGACAATTAGTGACAAAACCTCTTCGGACACATTAAATAATAATTTATTTTATAGAAAATTACATAAACATAATCCGTTGACCCCCTCCCCCCTTTTTCAATGTTGGTGTACAACAAGATCATGTAGTTAGGAAGGCATGTGTAATGTAGACAGCGATACTTTGGCCACTCAACATTGAAAGGGGGGAGGGGGGAATATATCCTTTAATTAGGAGAAATGTCCGAAGGGTTTTGTCACTGATTGTCTGAAAACGAAAAGGTCTTATTTATACTCACGGGTGATCCTTTCGCTGACTTTCATCTTATTATTTTAGAGAAGTTTATATGTCCAAACGTCCGAACTCCTGTTTTCACTGCGAAAACTATTTTATAAGATTTTGGTACCTGTTTATTCCATATATTTACAATGGAGGGCGGTCGCAAGGGTGTGAAACTCGGGTCAATGCAGTGTTAATAGCTCGCGTATTCAGTTTTACGTTAATAAACACGAAGCCATGAAAACAAGTAGAATATAGATACCCCTGAACGTGTGTCATGTTGCAATAACTATGCCCCTTGACGCATCTTATCTGTACGTTTTCGGTATTGCATTTACACGTGTTGTTTAAATATGACGTAGAAGGAGAGTGTCTGATCTTCAAGAGTCGTCTAATTAATTGCCGACACGGTTAACGATTTACACCTATTTGAATAAAACTATTGAATATATATTAATTATGTTGAGTGTAAACCGTAAATCGTTCTCAAATTCATTAATAACTCATGAGATTTCGCTCAATCAGACAGCTCCATGGCATTCCGTCACGTGAATCGAATGGGCTGTGAAACACCGGTAAAACACTGGTTTCTTCGTCAAACACTAGCGTTTCATTTCTGTCACTTAAACAAGAAACACGATACGATTATCCGCAAGTCCCACAACGGCGGCTCATTGGTTCACTGTCTTTCATTTGAGAAGCCATTTCCAAAACTCGTTCTGCGTGTTTGTCAGGTCAGGAGACCTTGGCTGAATTGTTCGCATTGCTGCGTTAACAGAGCGCAAGGCACGTTTTTGCTTTCGCTGACGTCTGTGACGGCTCATTGTCCATCACAAATATTTTGTTGTCACATTCTCCCTTACCGGCAATTTCAAAAAGAATTGCAGACGATCGACGTATAAACTGGGCAAAATAATGTAACAGACATCTTTTCATATACCTCTGCACAAATAACACCTTTTCCGTGCACTATAGCCACTAGTAAGTGTAAACGCTTTCCTCCATAAAAGAGCGCTATTATGACGTCATTAAATTAGTATGCTTATACGAATTATTATTTAAGGAGATATATTTTTGTGCAGTTGCATGCAAACGTTCATGAAATATCATATTGTATTTCTGTATAGTTGAGGAGAAAACACTTAACCGAAATTGACTCTTTTTTTTTCAGACAATTAGTGACAAAACCTCTTCGGACACATTAAATAATAATTTATTTTATAGAAAATTACATAAACATAATCCGTTGACCCCCTCCCCCCTTTTTCAATGTTGGTGTACAACAAGATCATGTAGTTAGGAAGGCATGTGTAATGTAGACAGCGATACTTTGGCCACTCAACATTGAAAGGGGGGAGGGGGGAATATATCCTTTAATTAGGAGAAATGTCCGAAGGGTTTTGTCACTGATTGTAGAATGCAAGGGCTATGACAAGGAACTAGAGTGCAAGGGTTATGACAAGGAACTAGAATGCAAGGGCTATGACAAGGAACTAGAATGCAAGGGCTATGCAAGGAACTAGAATGCAAGGGTTATGACAAGGAACTAGAATGCAAGGGCTATGACAAGGAACTAGAATGCAAGGGCTATGCAAGGAACTAGAATGCAAGGGTTATGACAAGGAACTAGAGTGCAAGGGCTATGCAAGGAACTAGAATGCAAGGGTTATGACAAGGAACTAGAGTGCAAGGGTTATGACAAGGAACTAGAATGCAAGGGCTATGCAAGGAACTAGAATGCAAGGGCTATGACAAGGAACTAGAATGCAAGGGTTATGATAAGGAACTAGAATGCAAGGGCTATGACAAGGAACTAGAATGCAAGGGCTATGACAAGGAACTAGAATGCAAGGGCTATGACAAGGAACTAGAATTCAAGGGCTATGACAAGGAACTAGAATGCAAGGGTTATGACAAGGAACTAGAATGCAAGGGCTATGACAAGGAACTAGAATGCAAGGGCTATGACAAGGAACTAGAATGCAAGGGCTATGCAAGGAACTAGAATGCAAGGGTTATGACAAGGAACTAGAGTGCAAGGGTTATGACAAGGAACTAGAATGCAAGGGCTATGACAAGGAACTAGAATGCAAGGGCTATGACAAGGAACTAGAATGCAAGGGCTATGACAAGGAACTAGAATGCAAGGGCTATGACAAGGAACTAGAATGCAAGGGCTATGACAAGGAACTAGAATGCAAGGGCTATGACAAGGAACTAGAATGCAAGGGCTACGACAAGGAACTAGAATGCAAGGGCTACGACAAGGAACTAGAATGCAAGGGCTATGACAAGGAACTAGAATGCAAGGGCTATGATAAGGAACTAGAATGCAAGGGCTATGACAAGGAACTAGAATGCAAGGGCTATGACAAGGAACTAGAATGCAAGGGCTATGACAAGGAACTAGAATGAAAGGGCTATGATAAGGAACTAGAATGCAAGGGCTATGACAAGGAACTAGAATGCAAGGGCTATGACAAGGAACTAGAATGCAAGGGCTATGACAAGGAACTAGAATGCAAGGGCTATGACAAGGAACTAGAATGCAAGGGCTACGACAAGGAACTAGAATGCAAGGGCTACGACAAGGAACTAGAATGCAAGGGCTATGACAAGGAACTAGAATGCAAGGGCTATGATAAGGAACTAGAATGCAAGGGCTATGACAAGGAACTAGAATGCAAGGGCTATGACAAGGAACTAGAATGCAAGGGCTACGACAAGGAACTAGAATGCAAGGGCTACGACAAGGAACTAGAATGCAAGGGCTATGACAAGGAACTAGAATGCAAGGGCTATGATAAGGAACTAGAATGCAAGGGCTATGACAAGGAACTAGAATGCAAGGGCTATGACAAGGAACTAGAATGCAAGGGCTATGACAAGGAACTAGAATGCAAGGGCTATGATAAGGAACTAGAATGCAAGGGCTATGATAAGGAACTAGAATGCAAGGGCTATGATAAGGAACTAGAATGCAAGGGCTATGCAAGGAACTAGAATGAGGCACAAATGTACACTGCAAAACCTTTTAGAGGAAAAAATATGATATTTTATAATTTATTCCTATCAAGCCAACTTAATTAAGTCATAATTTAATACCTGACGCTGTGCCTTTAACTCTTTGTCTACCGTATCGTTCGTTTTCGAACGAGGCAGACTTTAAAATTTTACTCTGTCTAACGCCAAAGTATATTACTCTGTCTAACGCCAGAGTATTTTACTCTGTCTAACGCCTGAGTATTCACTCTGTCTAACGCCTGAGTATTCACTCTGTCTAACGCCAGAGTATTTTACTCTGACTAACGCCAGAGAATTTTACTCTGCCTAACGCCAGAGTATTTTACTCTGTCTAACGATTTCACTCTGTCTAACGCCAGAGAATTTTAGTTTGTCTAACGCCAGAGTATTTCACTCTGTCTAACGCAAGAGTATTTCACTCTGTCTAACGCCAGAGTATTTCACTCTGTCTAACTCCAGAGTATTTTAGTTTGTCTAACGCCAGAGTATTTCACTCTGTCTAACTCCAGAGTATTTTAGTTTGTCTAACGCCAGATTATTTTACTCTGTCTAACGCCAGAGTATTTTACTCTGTCTAACTCCAGAGTATTTCACTCTGTCTAACTCCAGAGTATTTCACTCTGTCTAACGCCAGAGTATTTTACTCTGTCTAACTCCAGAGTATTTTACTCTGTCTAACGCCAGAGTATTTTACTCTGTCTAACTCCAGAGTATTTTACTCTGTCTAACGCCAGAGTATTTTACTTTGTCTAACGCCAGAGTATTTTACTCTGTCTAACTCCAGAGTATTTCACTCTGTCTAACGCCACAGTATTTTACTCTGTCTAACTCCAGAGTATTTTACTCTGTCTAACGCCAGAGTATTTTACTCTGTCTAACTCCAGAGTATTTTACTATGTCTAACTCCAGAGTATTTTACTCTGTCTAACTCCAGAGTATTTTACTCTGTCTAACTCCAGAGTATTTTACTCTGTCTAACTCCAGAGTATTTCACTCTGTCTAACTCCAGAGTATTTTAGTTTGTCTAACGCCAGATTATTTTACTCTGTCTAACGCCAGAGTATTTTACTCTGTCTAACTCCAGAGTATTTTACTATGTCTAACTCCAGAGTATTTTACTCTGTCTAACTCCAGAGTATTTTACTCTGTCTAACTCCAGAGTATTTTACTCTGTCTAACTCCAGAGTATTTCACTCTGTCTAACTCCAGAGTATTTTAGTTTGTCTAACGCCAGATTATTTTACTCTGTCTAACGCCAGAGTATTTTACTCTGTCTAACTCCAGAGTATTTCACTCTGTCTAACTCCAGAGTATTTCACTCTGTCTAACGCCATAGTATTTTACTCTGTCTTACTCCAGAGTATTTTACTCTGTCTAACGCCAGAGTATTTTACTCTGTCTAACTCCAGAGTATTTTACTCTGTCTAACTCCAGAGTATTTTACTCTGTCTAACGCCAGAGTATTTCACTCTGTCTAACGCCAGAGTATTTTACTGTGTCTAACGCCAGAGTATTTCACTCTGTCTAACTCCAGAGTATTTTACTCTGTCTAACGCCAGAGTATTTTACTCTGTCTAACTCCAGAGTATTTTACTCTGTCTAACTCCAGAGTATTTTACTCTGTCTGACGCCAGAGTATTTTACTCTGTCTAACTCCAGAGTATTTTACTCTGTCTAACTCCAGAGTATTTCACTCTGTCTAACGCCAGAGTATTTTACTCTGTCTAACTCCAGAGTATTTCACTCTGTCTAACGCCAGAGTATTTCACTCTGTCTAACGCCAGAGTATTTTACTCTGTCTAACGCCAGAGTATTTTACTCTGTCTAACTCCAGAGTATTTCACTCTGTCTAACGCCAGAGTATTTCACTCTGTCTAACGCCAGAGTATTTTACTCTGTCTAACTCCAGAGTATTTCACTCTGTCTAACGCCAGAGTATTTCACTCTGTCTAACTAACCAGAGTATTTCACTCTGTCTAACGCCAGAGTATTTTACTCTGTCTAACGCCAGAGTATTTTACTCTGTCTAACGCCAGAGTATTTTACTCTGTCTAACGCCAGAGTATTTTACTCTGTCTAACGCCGGAGTATTTTACTCTGTCTAACGCCAGAGTATTTCACTCTGTCTAACCCAGAGTATTTCACTCTGTCTAACTCCAGAGTATTTTACTCTGTCTAACGCCAGAGTATTTTACTCTGTCTAACGCCAGAGTATTTTACTCTGTCTAACGCCAGAGTATTTCACTCTGTCTAACCCAGAGTATTTCACTCTGTCTAACTCCAGAGTATTTTACTCTGTCTAACGCCAGAGTATTTTACTCTGTCTAACGCCAGAGTATTTTACTCTGTCTAACTCCAGAGTATTTCACTCTGTCTAACTCCAGAGTATTTCACTCTGTCTAACTCCAGAGTATTTCACTCTGTCTAACTCCAGAGTATTTTACTCTGTCTAACGCCAGAGTATTTTACTCTGTCTAACGCCAGAGTATTTTACTCTGTCTATAACTCCAGAGTATTTTACTCTGTCTAACGCCAGACGTTTTTACTTGTCAAGTGGAGACCCCTTGGTAGTGAAGGAGTTCAACTTAGTGCAAACTATTTCTGTTTAGGTGATTGTGACTGCCCAAGTAGTACTTTACAAGATCTTTTTGTCAAGCCTGGTCAAACCGCAACGTTCACATGGGTAGAGCCACGTCCCAGTTGTAAAGACAATCGCACACTAGATCCAAGCCTCGTCACCACTGTTGTCAGTCCTGCGGTCAAGTCTCCCGCGAAGTTTGGGGTTGGTCCACACACACTTACCTACACTTACACATTTATTAAAGAAGGCTTTGATCTCAAATGTTACGTGACGTTCAACGTCAAGGGTAAGCCTACTGAAATATATTACACTATATTGTTATTACATGGGAGGGCAACTAATCATGGTCGTATATGTGGGCTTCTTGAGTTTCGAAAGAAAAAAAGATTAGTTCTAAAATTGAGTCGTTTCTATGTGGCCATTTTAAAGTGATTCTCTGATGAAAATATTGTTGGCAATGTTCTTATATAATCCTAAAGATAATAATTGTCAGTTGTTTGCTGTACAAGCTGTGTTAGTTAGTAATACTCAGAAAAACTCTGAGCTCTAAGCGGGACTCGAACCCACAACCTTCTGAATGCTAGCCAGACGCTCTAACCATTGAGCCACTGGAACTCAGATAGCGGAGCAAGGTTTACCAAGACTGTGCCCAGTCCTCCAGGAACGAGTCTTAACCGCTCGGTTACAAGTACGTGTCGGTACGTGTTGGTCTACAAGTCGCGTTGTAACAGTAAGTTTCCAGTTAAACACTGTTAGTTAGTTTCAGAAATTGCAGCTTGATGTTAGTAATGATTGTCAGTTGTTTGTCGTTCCTGGAGGACTGGGCACAGTCTAAGGTATAAGTACCTTAATTAACCTTGCTCCGCTATCTGAGTTCTAGTGGCTCAATGGTTAGAGCGTGTGGCTAGCATTCAGAAGATTGTGGGTTCGAGTCCCGCTTAGAGCTCAGAGTTTTTCTGAGTATTACTAACTAACACAGCTTGTACAGCCAAACAACTGACAATTATTACTAACATCAAGCTGCAATTTCTGAAACTAACTAATCCTAAAGATGTTATGGTAGTTGGTAATCGTGCAAAGTTTCATTTCAAAATTCGTTGAAGAAAAGGTGATATTTTACGATTAAAGTTTGTATTTTGGAGCGCCGCCATTAAAGTGGCTGAGCTTGAGAAGAAGTATTCTTTGGTTTCGCGATAAACACAAACCGTTAATAGTTGTGAATTTTTTAATTAAAACCCGAGGGCTTCACTCGAGGCGACTTTAGAACAAGGCGTTTCATTTTGTTCATAAAAATTTTTCGCAGTTCGATTCCGAGATAAATGTCCAGCAAAACGGTGTCAGCGTTTTTTATTTATTGCCTGGTTTCGAATTTATGACTTATTTTCTCCGAATGTTGGTCGAAAAACAGCATTTTTAACTTTGGTCGTCAATAAAATCGGCAAAACTCGACATATGAAAAAACGCTGACACCGTTTTGCTGGAACTTTATCTCGGAATCAAAGTAGAAAAAAACATTTTGAACAAAATAAAATGCTTTTTACTTGAGTCGCCTCGAGTGAAGCCCTCTGGTTTTAATTTAAAAATTCACAATTATTAACGGTTTGTGTTTATCGCGAAAGCAAAGACACCATTGTATTCTACAAATTAGCTTTCTAACGATATCTATTTTATTTTTGTGGCATAAATTCTGACGAATTGAGAGCGCTTTACAGAAATGACCCTCCAAACCTTAACGAAGACTTTATAAGCCGCGAACTGCAGCTCGTATAAACGGTCAATAATTCTTGAATAAGTCGCGGCTTATTTTAGTCTAGCTTCAACCCTGGGCTTATTTTACTCGTGGCTTATTTTGCACTAGCTTCAACCCTGGGCTTATTTTAGTCGCGGCTTATTTTGGACTAGCTAATTCAACCCTGGGCTTATTTTAGTCGCGGCTTATTTTGAACTAGCTTCAACGCTGGGCTTATTTTAGTCGTGGCTTGTTTTGAACTAGCTTCAACCCTGCCCTTATTTTAGTCGCGGCTTATTTTGGACTAGCTTCAACCTTGGGCTTATTTTAGTCGTGGCTTATTTTGGACTAACTTCAACCCTGGGCTTATTTTAGTCGCGGCTTATTTTGGACTAGCTTCAACCCTGGGCTTATTTTAGTCGCGGCTTATTTTGGACTAGCTTTAACCCTGGGCTTATTTTAGTCGCGGCTTATTTTGGACTAGCTTCAACCCTGGGCTTATTTTAGTCGCGGCTTATTTTGGACTAGCTTCAACCTTGGGCTTATTTTAGTCGTGGCTTATTTTGCACTAGCTTCAACCCTGGGCTTATTTTAGTCGCGACTTATTTTGGACTAGCTTCAACCCTGGGCTTATAGTAGTCGCGGCTTATTTTGAACTAGCTTCAACCCTGGGCTTATTTTAGCCACGGCTTATTTTGGACTAGCTTCAACCCTGGGCTTATTTTACTCGTGGCTTATTTTGAACTAGCTTCAACCCTGGGCTTATTTTAGCCACGGCTTATTTTGGACTAGCTTCAACCCTGGGCTTATTTTAGTCGCGGCTTATTTTGGACTATAGCTTCAACCTTGGGCTTATTTTAGTCGTGGCTTATTTTGCACTAGCTTCAACCCTGGGCTTATTTTAGTTGCGACTTATTTTGGACTAGCTTCAACCCTGGGCTTATTTTAGCCACGGCTTATTTTGGACTAGCTTCAACCCTGGGCTTATTTTAGTCGCGACTTATTTTGGACTAGCTTCAACCCTGGGCTTATTTTAGCCACGGCTTATTTTGGACTAGCTTCAACCCTGGCCTTATTTTAGCGACGGCTTATTTTGAACTAGCTTCAACCCTGGGCTTATTTTACTCGTGGCTTATTTTGCACTAGCTTCAACCCTGGGCTTATTTTAGTCGCGGCTTATTTTGGACTACAATCTTGGACAATAATGTTGTAACACCCCCTCCCCCCGATTCAATGTTGACCGAAATGAAACAATGCTGGAACGGAGTTTCATATAACAACATTGAATCGGGGGGGAGGGGTTGACTGTTACAACTATTATTGTCCAAGATTGTCTAAGACGCAATTTTCCTAATTTTGATAAAACAACTAGTTTTTTTATGTTACGGTAGTGGTACAGCATTAAAAGATTAGTTTGCATCAAATTTTCAATATCAAGTATTAAATACCCTCCGTAGTTTGGACATCCAAATTACAAATAACATAATCTCTTCCATGGGCAAAAGAATAACAAATATTAAGGAAAGGAAAGGCCAGAGATTGAAGTATTGACATGTAGAGTAACACTAAGACGATTGGACATTAAAATATATCTTAAAATTATGTCGGTATTCATCGTGTTTTTATAATTTATATAATAAATAGTTATCTGAACCATCCACCAACGGTCTACCACGGTCTACCACGGTCTACCACTACAATATAACAAAATTAATATACATGTAAATCCCTTTGAAACCCATGGTAGACCGTGGTAGACCGTGGTAGACCGTTGCATAAGGCGGTATATAGTTGCGCAGGGGAAATTAAACCAACTGCTTATGAATAAATGTGGCTTTACAAGCATTCTATAAAAGAGGCTTAAGCTTTACACTTATTTATTGAATGATTTCAACCTCTTCCAGATTTCGCTTCGTCTAAAACACGTGCGGCAATACGATAATTTCTCAAATTTCAACGACAAGGTAGCGGCGGGTCTTCTTAGTTTTCGAAGCTATTAATCTTAATATAAAAATAACTATATTCCCATTAACAATTCATTGATAGTATTAGCTGGGGAAATAATTTTTAAACTTAAATAAAACGTTCTATTATGAAATGAAATACACCGTACGTGCTTATTTTCCCCCAATAATCATCACAATGTCAGATATAGATTTAGTTAAAGCGGGTTCAGATATCAATCACCCAACGGCTGAAATATGAGCGTCATATCGAAACAATAGTAATATTATTAATACATCTCTCTTTCAACAGTTATCCTATCCAAGTTACCAACTCTCACACTTTCTCTCGCAATACTAGTGACGTAGATATTATTGAGTGACAAAGAAAGGGCTTCAGGCAGAGAAATATGGCGGAGAAGCGTGCGTAGTAGAGCGCAATCTATACATTTTAAATGCAAATATCTTTCTACTAATTGCACCAAACAGTCTCAAACTTCACCACTGTTTAGTGACTTTAATTTACAAATAGAAAGCATCTTTTAGCTGTATTTTAAACAATATTAAGAAAAATCAGTCAAGGACTGTCTAAGACGCAATTTTCCTAATTTTGATAAAACAACTAGTTTTTTTATGTTACGGTAGTGGTACAGCATTAAAAGATTAGTTTGCATCAAATTTTCAATATCAAGTATTAAATACCCTCCGTAGTTTGGACATCCAAATTACAAATAACATAATCTCTTCCATGGGCAAAAGAATAACAAATATTAAGGAAAGGAAAGGCCAGAGATTGAAGTATTGACATGTAGAGTAACACTAAGACGATTGGACATTAAAATATATCTTAAAATTATGTCGGTATTCATCGTGTTTTTATAATTTATATAATAAATAGTTATCTGAACCATCCACCAACGGTCTACCACGGTCTACCACGGTCTACCACTACAATATAACAAAATTAATATACATGTAAATCCCTTTGAAACCCATGGTAGACCGTGGTAGACCGTGGTAGACCGTTGCATAAGGCGGTATATAGTTGCGCAGGGGAAATTAAACCAACTGCTTATGAATAAATGTGGCTTTACAAGCATTCTATAAAAGAGGCTTAAGCTTTACACTTATTTATTGAATGATTTCAACCTCTTCCAGATTTCGCTTCGTCTAAAACACGTGCGGCAATACGATAATTTCTCAAATTTCAACGACAAGGTAGCGGCGGGTCTTCTTAGTTTTCGAAGCTATTAATCTTAATATAAAAATAACTATATTCCCATTAACAATTCATTGATAGTATTAGCTGGGGAAATAATTTTTAAACTTAAATAAAACGTTCTATTATGAAATGAAATACACCGTACGTGCTTATTTTCCCCCAATAATCATCACAATGTCAGATATAGATTTAGTTAAAGCGGGTTCAGATATCAATCACCCAACGGCTGAAATATGAGCGTCATATCGAAACAATAGTAATATTATTAATACATCTCTCTTTCAACAGTTATCCTATCCAAGTTACCAACTCTCACACTTTCTCTCGCAATACTAGTGACGTAGATATTATTGAGTGACAAAGAAAGGGCTTCAGGCAGAGAAATATGGCGGAGAAGCGTGCGTAGTAGAGCGCAATCTATACATTTTAAATGCAAATATCTTTCTACTAATTGCACCAAACAGTCTCAAACTTCACCACTGTTTAGTGACTTTAATTTACAAATAGAAAGCATCTTTTAGCTGTATTTTAAACAATATTAAGAAAAATCAGTCAAGGACAATCTTGGACAATAATGTTGTAACACCCCCTCCCCCCGATTCAATGTTGACCGAAATGAAACAATGCTGGAACGGAGTTTCATATAACAACATTGAATCGGGGGGGAGGGGTTGACTGTTACAACTATTATTGTCCAAGATTGTAGCTTCAACCCTGGGCTTATTTTAGTCGCGGCTTATTTTGGACTAGCTTCAACCCTGGGCTTATTTTAGTTGCGGCTTATTGATTACATGACAGTTTATACGAACTGTTCGTGACTTAACTTATAAGCCTAAACGTATTTATAAATTATTATAATAGCAATACAGTTGATGTTCTTGGACATAAATATGTTTTTGGCCCTTCTCCCTTTGGCTCGCGCTAAAATGAGCCTGAGACGGGCCAAAAATATTTTTATGCCCGTTAACATCAACTCCATTGTTATATTATAACACACGCGCAATTTTG
Source organism: Corallium rubrum (assembly GCA_964035015.1). NCBI lineage: Eukaryota > Metazoa > Cnidaria > Anthozoa > Scleralcyonacea > Coralliidae > Corallium > Corallium rubrum. Next base: position 10,215,137 of record OZ036010.1, read on the forward strand.
AGGCAGGTTATGAAAATTTGAAATCTTGTCGGCCAGAGGAAGGTTGAAAACTGTTTTCAAACTGAATTTTTGTATCTACTGCGCATGCATGTAGATACTATGTCGTCATGTAAGGTTTTCCAATATTAGTTGAGTAACAATAGGATATTTTTCAAGACCAATCGAATTTCAGAAGGTTTTTACGATCAGATCCCGAGTCAGTCCGAGCAGCCTGACACAGTAATAAAGACTTATTAACCGAGTGCGAGGTCTGTACGGGAAAGTATTTGTCTGGGGCTTTCGTACAGACCGAGCGACGAAGGAGCAAGGTTTGTGCGATAAAACCGAGGGCAAATACGTTCCAGTACAGACCGAGCAAACGAGGTTAATAAGCAATTTATTATATGGCTATTGGTTCATTGTATTTTTAAGCTTCGAGCGTTGTTTTCGTCGTAGGAGTATGCTGTTTACCTTACCTGTTGACTTTTTCGTGTCGCTTCTTGGCCTTCTTATTTACACCAGTTCGGCTTTTATTTGTCGTGTATTTAGATAAACAGCTTTAAAGGAAACCAGCAGTGATATTCCAACACATTTTATTGTTCAGAATATCTGAACGAAGATACCTGTTTCTCTTTTGTTTGTATTCAAATCAACTCAGAAATGTTCCCGCCAAAACTTACAGGGCCGAGAAAAAAGCAATTTGACCGGTCGGTCAATATCGTAAAATCCCGACCTATCAGGAACCAATCAGCGTGCGTAGTTTTGCGTACGGACCGGAAATCAAACCCAGCCATATAATAAATACATGTACGCCCAAACGTGACTATTTTTTGTTTTGGTGGGGTGTTTTCTTCACATTTTCAACTGAAAGTATGATACACAAAATGAATTAGATAAAATGTATAAAACATTATCCAATCATTCCTCAAATGTATTTCCAGCTTGCGAGTGTCCAAAATTTAATCCTACAGTAGTGGTCTACGTTGACTCCAAGGATTCGAATTCAAAAGCCAGTGTTTCATGGGGTGCTCCACAACCAAGTTGTAAAGCAACGCAGAAATCCGTATCTCCTAACGTTGCTTCAGGAGATTTGTTTTCTGTTGGGTCGCACACTGTGGACTACGTCTATTCTACCGTAGCTGGCTTTGACATCACATGTAGCGTCAATATTGAAGTGAGATGTAAGTTGATCGTCTATGACGGTCACAAAATTGGTCTTAGTTCTTGTTGCAGTTGTAGGCGCAGTTGGGGGTTTTCTTTTATTATTTTTTTTCTTCTTTTCATTTTTTATTTTTTCTCTTTTTTATTGTGTTTATTTTTTTTTGTTTTCTTCTTCTCCCTTTTTAATTTTTTTTTATTATTTCTTTCTTGTCTTGTGTTTTGTTTTTCTATTTTCTATATTTTTTTTTAACTGTTTTAGTTTCTTTTGGGGTTTTTTTTGTTGTGTTTTTTTTTTATTTTGTTTTATTTTGTTTTGTTTTGTTTTGTTTTGTTTTGTTTTGTTTTGCCTTGCCTTGCCTTGCCTTGCCTTGCCTTGCCTTGCCTTGCCTTGCCTTGCCTTGCCTTGCCTTGCCTTGCCTTGCCTTGCCTTGCCTTGCCTTGCCTTGCCTTGCCTTGCCTTGCCTTGCCTTGCCTTGCCTTGCCTTGCCTTGCCTTGCCTTGCCTTGCCTTGCCTTGCCTTGCCTTGCCTTGCCTTGCCTTGCCTTGCCTTGCCTTGCCTTGCCTTGCCTTGCCTTGCCTTGCCTTGCCTTGCCTTGCCTTGCCTTGCCTTGTTTTCTTTTCTTTTTTCCTTTCCCTTTTTTTCTCTTCCTTTTCTTTCCTTTCTTGTTTTATCTTCTTTTTTTTGTATGGTTTTCTTTGGTTTGTTCCTCTTTGCTTTGTTTGATTTTGTTTTCTATTTTTATTATTGTTTATTTCTTTAAGTGTGTTACTGCCCACCATTTAAGACTAAAGAACTTGTTTACATCAAACCCGGGCCCAGTAGTTCAACTCGAAATGTTGCTTGGATGGTACCAAAACCAGCGTGTTTTGGAGCACGTGTCTTCTCATTGACCACGACACCACCAAACTTTCCTCAGCCACCACACTCGTTCCCTGTTGGTCAACGCTCCGTGACCTACCACTACGCCATGGGCTACCACAAGTCCAATACTTCCAGTGTTGATCTGAATTGTCGTGTTGACATCGAAGTGAAAGGTTTGTAAAAACACCCAGTAGCAACACCGCTGCCAAACGTTTTGCGCATGCGCGACGTCCGAGCTCGCACCTCAGAAAAAGAGCGGGAAAACATTGAAATATTTGGATTGGCCTGAGAGTCCGACACAAAAGTTAAAATTAGAAGCATACTACCAAAAAGATAAGGTAGGTAGTTTGGGCATGGCTTCTTTGTCAATATTGTAACATATTCTGAAATCCCCCCTTCGTAATTTTCATTACCCTTTTTTTAAAACGCGAATGTATAGTCGATTGCCACTGATCTCTTGCAATGGTTACTCTAGCAAATTCACGCATGCGCAAACCTTTGGCAGGGGTGTTCCCATGCAGTAGCGGATCTAGGAATTTTGTTGTAGGGTACTGGGGCTTAGGGATGAGTTAAGTCGGGTTGTAAAGCAATAAAGTTTATTCAACTGATTAGTATGCATATAGTGTGATGAAGATAATCGTATGAAATTGTCCTTCAGTAGCATATTGAGACTGTAATAAAGTTAAATCGAATGAGGCCAGAGTACCTACTGTTTAAAAATTTTAATGGATAAAGGTAAAAAGGTAAAAATACAGAGTTAAGCTTTCGTTGTACTACAACATCATCAGAACTCTTAAAAATGGAAAAGTGTGTGATAACCACCTTATGACACTGTGATAATTATAATATACATGACAAAATAACTGCATTCCGATTGGTTAAGAGGAGTGCAATTTCAATGTAATATAGTGCAGAAAAATGAAATACAGTGCAAATTTCAATGGGTATTAGGCATTCTGATTGGCTAATAAACTACCGGAAAGTCAGTGAAATGCCCATGCGGATTTTGAAGGATGTTTTTTCCTTCACAAGAAAATCCAATATGGCGACCAAAACATTGAGTTGTCGAAGAACATTTCGATGAAATACAGAAGGAATTTTGTTTTAATATTGCTATTAAAGTTCCTGCAAGAAGAATAGAAGAGGTTAGATGCTATGAGTAAAACGTTTGACGTTTTAGTGCACGAAACGAAACAGTTTTAAACCTTTGAAGCTTCGAAAAGTGCAGCAATGAGTGGTATGTAACTTCGTAGCTGGAATATAACATTTTCATATATATTACTAATAAGTAATAGCATGATTTATCGTGCAATTTTGAAAAAAAAACCCAAAAAAACACGCATGACAAAATTAGTGCATTCTGATTGGCGAGAGGAGTGCAATTTCAATGTAATACAGTGCAGTAAAATGAAATACAGTGCAAATTTCGATGTGTATTAAGCATTCGATAAATTAAATAAAAAAAAGTACGGTTGAAGAGTGATAAGATAAGCTTGGCGACGAGTGGACGTTATTGAAGCTTAAGGAGCGATGATAAATCTTTTATCAAACGAGTAATTATCGATTAACCTCCTTACATACTAATTGGTTAATAATGGAAATATATTTCATAATAGATATAATTATATATTTATTAAAACATTTTCTGACCTAGGCAGTTATTATTAGTAATACAAGCTTTTGGTCTCCAGACTGCAACCTTCAAATTCGGCGTATGATTGGATACAACAATAACAACAACAATAATAATAACAACAAACAAACAAACAAACAAACAAACAAACAAACAAACAAACAAACAAACAAACAAACAAACAAACAAACAAACAAACAAACAAACAAACAAACAAACAAACAAACAAACAAACAAACAAACAAACAAACAAACAAACAAACAAACAAACAAACAAACAAACAAACAAACAAACAAACAAACAAACAAACAAACAAACAAACAAACAAACAAACAAACAAACAAACAAACAAACAAACAAACAAACAAACAAACAAACAAACAAACAAACAAACAAACAAACAAACAAACAAACAAACAAACAAACAAGCAAGCAAGCAAGCAAGCAAGCAAGCAAGCAAGCAAGCAAGCAAGCAAGCAAGCAAACAAACAAACAAACAAACAAACAAACAAACAAACAAACAAACAAACAAACAAACAAACAAACAAACAAACAAACAAACAAACAAACAAACAAACAAACAAACAAACAAACAAACAAACAAACAAACAAACAAACAAACAAACAAACAAACAAACAAACAAACAAACAAACAAACAAACAAACAAACAAACAAACAAACAAACAAACAAACAAACAAACAAACAAACAAACAAACAAACAAACAAACAAACAAACAAACAAACAAACAAACAAACAAACAAACAAACAAACAAACAAACAAACAAACAAACAAACAAACAAACAAACAAACAAACAAACAAACAAACAAACAAACAAACAAACAAACAAACAAACAAACAAACAAACAAACAAACAAACAAACAAACAAACAAACAAACAAACAAACAAACAAACAAACAAACAAACAAACAAACAAACAAACAAACAAACAAACAAACAAACAAACAAACAAACAAACAAACAAACAAACAAACAAACAAACAAACAAACAAACAAACAAACAAACAAACAAACAAACAAACAAACAAACAAACAAACAAACAAACAAACAAACAAACAAACAAACAAACAAACAAACAAACAAACAAACAAACAAACAAACAAACAAACAAACAAACAAACAAATTTATTCAAGCATATAAATTAAAGTACAACATGAAAAAATGCTTTAAAAATGCTAAAGGATAAAGGACTAGGGGCTAATTATCCTTACTAGCAGCCAGCGGCTGAAATCAACTAAATAAGGACGCAGATCAACATGGCGCTCCATGCAGCCGCCAAGGTGGAGGTGTTGATTTTGTAGTTAAACACAATGGATGATTAGTAGTTAAAAACAATGTTTTACAAAATATGCTTATGCCACAGCTATTTATCGTGTTGAATCGTGTTGAACAAGATATCTCACTCGTTTACATTGCTGACTTGTGAGATATCCTGGTCAACACTCGAAATAGATTTCCTATTTCCGCACATTTATGTATTATTTTCTAAATTAATGTTATTATTATTGTTATTATTACAATTATTGTTATTATTGCTATTACTTTTACTGTTACTGTTACTGTTACTGTTACTGTTACTGTTACTGTTACTGTTACTGTCACTGTTACTGTTACTGTTACTGTTACTGTTACTGTTACTGTTACTGTTACTGTTACTGTTACTGTCACTGTCACTGTCACTGTCACTGTCACTGTCACTGTCACTGTCACTGTCACTGTCACTGTCACTGTCACTGTCACTGTCACTGTCACCCTCGCCCTCGCCCTCGCCCTCGCCCTCGCCCTCGCCCTCGCCCTCGCCCTCGCCCTCGCCCTCCCCCTCCCCCTCGCCCTCGCCCTCCCCCTCACGCTCACGCTCACGCTCACTCTCGCCCTCGCCCTCGCCCTCGCCCTCGCCCTCGCCCTCGCCCTCGCCCTCGCCCTCGCCCTCGCCCTCGCCCTCGCCCTCGCCCTCGCCCTCGCCCTCGCCCTCGCCCTCGCCCTCGCCCTCGCCCTCGCCCTCGCCCTCACCCTCACTCTCACTCTCACTCTCACTGTTACCGTCACTGTCATTGTCACTCTCACTGTTGCTGTCACTCTCACTCTCATTGTCACTCTCACTGTTGCTGTCACTCTCATTGTCACTCTCACTGTTACTCTCACTCTCATTGTCACTCTCACTGTTGCTGTCACTCACTCTCATTGTCACTCACTGTTTCTGTCACTCTCACTCTCATTTTCACTCTCACTGTTACTGTTACTGTTACTCTCACTCTCATTGTCACTCTCACTGTTACTGTCACTCTCACTCTCACTGTTACTGTCACTCTCACTCTCATTGTTACTGTCACTCTCACTCTCACTCTCACTCTCATTGTCACTCTCACTGTTACTGTCACTCTCACTCTCACTCTCATTGTTACTGTCACTCTCACTCTCACTCTCATTGTCACTCTCACTGTTATTGTCACTCTCACTCTCATTGTCACTTTCATTGTCACTGTCACTCTCACTCTCACTTATTAGTCATTATTAGTTATTATTATGACACTTCGTTTTTAAATAAGTCTCTATTATGAATTGTTTAGAGCTGTATACTACCCCCAGTCAATACGTTTGTCTTCTGTTATATAGTTATTCCATGTCAAGGTCGGGACTACGATCCTCAATCTGAGATATGCTGCTGCGGCAAAGTCCAAACGAAGAAACTTGGTTGGCAGTGTTGTGGTAAAAAGTACCATGATGCATCGCAAGAGAAATGCTGTGGTTCTCCATTCTACAACATTGCTGCGAAAAGTGCGGTATGTCCAGGAGCGGACATGAAGGTTTGATCGAAAGAAATATCAAACTCACACATAGGGCATCGAACGACTAGCGTTTGTGTCAAGGCATTGAGAGTATTATCGGGAGGAAATGTTTAAGAATATAATAATATACATAGGACCTTAAAACGTGTAGCGTTTATGTCAAAGCATTAAAGACATCACGTCAGCAAAATGTCGTCAGGTATATCAGTAAATATTAGTTAGTTTGCTGGTCAAACTGTTAATTCTCAAGAAAGCCTCCTGGCCTCAGATGCGATACGAACGCGTTCCAAACTTGTTCCTAACCTGTTCCAAAAGCGGAACAAACGTGGAGCAAATGCGTACTAAACACGGAACAAATGCAGAGCAAATGCGTACTAAACGCGGAGCAAACGCGGAGCAAACGCGGAGCAAACGCGGAGCAAACGCGGAGCAAACGCGGAGCAAACGCGGAGCAAACGCGGAGCAAACGCCGAGCAAACGCCGAGCAAACGCCGAGCAAACGCAGGGCAAACGCGGAGCAAACGCGGAGCAAACGCGGAGCAAACGCGGAACAAACGCGCACCAAACGCGGAACAAACGCAGAGCAAATGCGTACTAAATGCGTATCAAACGCGTATCAAAAACGCGCACCAAAGGCGGAACAAACGCAGAGCAAATGCGTATCAAACGCGTATCAAAAGCGCACCAAAGGCGGAACAAACGCAGAGCAAATGCGTGCTAAACGCGTACTAAACGCGTATCAAACACGCACGAAATGCGGAACAAACGCAAAGCAAATGCGTATCAAACGCGTATGAAATGCGCACCAAAGACGGAACAAACGCAGAGCAAATGTGTACTAAACGCGTATCAAACGCGCACCAAACGCGGAACAAACGCAGAGTAAATGCGTACTAAATGCGCGCGATCAAAATTGGTGGATGAAGCGCTGGAGTTAAAGCTTAAGCTAGTGTATCGCATAATGTCTAATACAGGTCAGCTTTAACTGCATGCCTAGCACCCAAGGACCCACCTCTAATACCGTCAACTATATAGGCAGTCTAGTTCCTAGTCCTCTTTTCTCTCGATAACGTATTTTGGTGACGTCACAGAATAGGGATCGAGCGAGAGGACCAGCGGAAAATGATTCTTCTTTATCCATCATGATCTTGCTGGAGCTCGGATTCTTTAATCTTTATGAACGAGGGCACTGCGGTTTTAAGCAAACGAGTAGGTTTCTTTATTTTAAATTACGTTAAAAGGTTGTTACATATAAAAACTGAAAAGGGAATTGGCAAAGAGCCAATCACGTTGTACAAAACATCGCTGCTAAACGTTTTGCGCATGTGCGACATCCGAGCTCGTCCTCGGAAAAAGAGCGGGAAAACACTGAAATATTTGGGCTGGTCCGAGAGTCCGACACAAAAGTTAAAATTATAAGCATACTACCAACAAGAAACTATTTCTAAAAAGAAAGAGCTGTTTCGTTCCCGTCAGCCTCTTATAAGAGGCTGTTGCATGCCGATTGGAAGCAATGACGAATTTTAGCTCGGCCAATTCCCGCCAGTGGTCTGACGCGACAAGGCCTACCATTTTGGAAGCAAAATGTTTTGATGGTTACGCTTTCGCGGAGAGGTTATGCGTATATAAGTACAATTGGTTGTTGGCCTACGAGGTAACTGAATTTGAACAGATTGAATTTGAACTTGATGTCATTCAATGGAGTCGTTTTCTTGATAATCATCAACAAAACATACAGCGGGACAGTCACACTTCCTGTTTCTTTTAGGCCCAGTTTATACGTCGGACAATCGTCGTATTTCAGACGAATTTACAGTAACTTGATCAATTAAATGGGGAGTAAATTCGTCTAAGACGTTGTATCGGTGACATCCGTCGTGATCAGACTGAAATGCGACATCACGGCGCAACGAATTAAATGTATAAATTTCCTGCTCTTAATTTAATTTTTTGTGTTTTAATGTGCAAAACATTAAATTTGTCCGAATTAATCTCGTCGTATAATTTAAGTCGCATTGATGTCGTCTAATCAACGAAGTTAATATGAATTATAAATTTGTCTTAATTAAATGCGACGATTGTGCGATATGAACCTGTTAGCGTCTCGCAATTTTCTTGAGAACGCAATTATTTTGGCGAATAGGGAAATGTCACGTGGTGTCAGTACGATGGAAATTTTGTGGTTATTTATATGTAGATACATAAAATATCGCTGTTTAGGAAAGCCGGCTATATTAGCGGTCATTTATGTCACCGATATTTAAGTTAAAATTTATTAAATAATCTTCAATCTGTGTGTAATTCTTTCAAAGTTTGTATTTGATCGGAATAAATGCTGGAGTGATTGAGCAGCTTTTCCAAGGCCAAGGGTCAACTCGACCACTGACTCGACCCGACCTTTCGGAATGCTATTCGCCCAATCTCAATCTTTATTATTACTCGGGCGACCTGTGGTCGGACGAGTCTAGGTTTCGCCTTTTCTGTCTTTTTTTTAGTTTTCGGGTCACAAAATTGCATTTTTGCACATTTTACTTCCGGTAAAGCTTTGCGGCCGCGACGGCCATAGCGAGTATACATCTTCTTTTCGTCAACATCTTGGCGTTGGTGTGTTTCTTCAAGATTTCGAGTGTTTAATAGTTGGGTTGAGCTGATTTCCGCGGTATTGGTGAATTCATCAATATTGGATCAGTAATGTTGCTGACAAGGTTTGTCCATGAAGACAGAATAGACGAGTATATTACAGACGCGAGAAAATGCCGTATTGACATCAGAATCGTAAGGCCGAGCCTTGACTTGACTTGACTTGACTTGAGGACTAGTAGAGATACAAGAAAGAGCCACAGAATATCAAAGAACATATACATGTTTACCTAGTATTAAACGCCTTTCTGCTTGGCCCAGCCTGGTAGGCACCGAATAATGCAAAAATATGTTTAGATATGTTTATAGTCGTCTACATGTCGCCTATTTGGTACGATTTACATGATTCTATATCGGAACCATCGCTTGAATCTGCCGAATTCAGCACTATAGGTTTTGTGGTTTTGTCTAGTCTACTGAAAGTATTAAGATCGTTTAATTTTTTGGCTAATGAGCTTGTTTACACCAAATCGCTTCATGGAACCAAGTACTTCGTATAAGACCATATATAGAGAATTTGTGCCGAGCGCCAAATAAGGCCTAGTATGTTGGCCTATGCCAATATTTGCAGAAATCAGAGCCCGAGTGAACGCCTAAGCAGGCGTCTTGTTAAATCTAAAGCGGCAAAGAGCAGTTAGAATGCAATTTTGGAGAATTCAAAGAGGGGAAAGTTCCTACAGTACCCGGCATTCGCTTGTTTATAGTATTGTATGATTCACTTCCCACGGATTGTTTACGTCGTTCAGCTAATTATGCTAGATCAGCAATATTATTTCACTTCGTTTTGGCGTTTAACCACGCCTACAACTCAATTTTTTATGCGGAATTTTGATTTCATTGATAAGATCGAAGTTTTGGCTTATGCTGCCAACAACACTGCACTGCGATTGGACTATTTTCATCTGTCATGACAATTTCTTTTGTGACGTCAATGGAAAGCTAACACAGTTTCGTTCCTGCGGGGAACGAAACAAAAAGATAAGGTAGGTAATTTGTGCATGGCTTCCTTGTCAATATTGTAACATATTCTGAATTTACCCCTTCGTAATTTTCTTTACCCATTTTTTGAAACACAAATGAATAGTCGAGTTTTACCTACTAGTCTTCACTGTCTTGTTGTTGTCGCCACGGCTAGTTCCCACGTCTCTTGCAATGTTTACTCAGCGAATTCACGTATGCGCAAAGCCGCAAACGTTTGGCAGCGGTGTTGTTCGATCTACAACGGATTTTGACGGATGGCAATTTCCAACCTCGTGCCCAGGCTCTGCACATAAACAACTATGGCAGCCAAGATTTGAAACGGAGGAGAACAATTCGTTAAAGTTTGAAGCTAATTATTCCTTCTTGTTGTCGAGTAAAGTACCAGCAAGAAAACTAGAAGATTCTTTATAGTGCTTTTAGTAAACTTTTTCGAGTAGTGGTAGAAGAAGCAAAGCGTTTATAATTAAACAACCGAATATACAAGGACTCAAGGAGTGGACGCTGGTGAAAGGGAACTATAATGTAGTAATTGCATGGTTTTTCGAGCAATTTGGGAAAACATGCCGTCATGAATTTTTCAAGGATCTCAAATAACACTCGTCCTTCGGACTCGTGCCATTTTGAGTCTTTGAAAATCTCACTCGTTAAAAATTGATCTACAAGAATTTTTTTAAATTTTTCCATTCATTACTTAAACCTCGAGAAATGTTTTAGTGCAAAAAAATTGGAATTAACCAAACTAATTTTTACAATAGATTGGATTTAATGTGAATTTGCGGCCTTTTTGAAACGTTACTGTTGCCATAACAACAGATGAAACACTTTATCTGTTGACAGTATTTGATACCCTGAACGTTATATTATGCATAACGTTAGTTTAATTCTTTTACGAAATATTCCTGCCCACTTTTCAAAGTCTTTCAAGCTTGGAATTTGCATTTTCGCACTTCTCAAGAAACTGTATGGAGCCACCTTAAATTATATTTTGATCCCTTGTGAAAATATTCTTACCATTACACTCAGGAACCAGTCATAACGTCCAGGAGGGGGTGGGCTAGGGAAATCAAAAATATTAAAACACCAGTTTAATTGGCCCACCCCTTGTTTCATGCATGATTAAGCAAGGCCCAGCCTTGAATACAGTAAGAACCCGCATAAAATAACCCCTATTTTTCCAAGTCAGGCTGAAATGGTCCTTATATGTTGGGTGTGTTGTGAGAAATCAGGTTCTTAACAGGTTCTTATTTATAGGGCATAAACAATTGTTCTTGATATGGTGTATAAGAAAGAGTAAATGGATCTGGTTAAAAAGCAGTTTATTAATATATCCAGAACACAATCAATGTATTACACTATTTTTCATAGATTATTTTAGTGCACAGATTTTTTTGGCTCACCCCTTTTTTCAAGCATGGGAATGATGGCCCACCCCCCTTTTCTCTCTGGCTCATCGCCTCATCCCCTTCTGTACTTTATGACTGGTCCCCACATCAACACTTACTTAGTATCATTCAATTCGCCTATCCCCCGCATTCTGATTGGTTAATTCACCTGCAAATACCTGAGTGCAAATAGCTTTCTGCTGCAAATAATTTGCGGTGCATGCGCACTTGCGATAGCTGCTGCAAATAACTTTTGTAAGCTTGTTTGCAAATATGGCGGCCAGATTTCATCATCTGTCCGAGGAAGTAAGAGTATTTGGAAGGAAGGACAAGCCATAACACGAAATACAAAATTATCCATATAACGACAATATACTTTAGAAAAGGAAGATTTAGTGAGATAAAAAAAACAAGACTTGTGCCAACAAAAAGTAAGTTTTACGAAGATTAGTGTGTCGAAGACTGAGAGAAGAATGGCAATCTCTAACATCAGGGCCAGGTGAGGCATTTCAAAGGCTCTGCCATTGGCATCAGCAAATAACTGTGAGCTCGCCACTGACTATATTATGCTAAGATTCGTCCAGTAATCAATAACTATTTGTATACTATATGAACACCTTTTAATTATTCTTTGAACAACTTGTACGCAAACAATCACAAGCATTGGTTTTCATATTGGTTAAACACTTTTATATATACTACAATATTACATGCACTTCTATATATGTTACCATATTGTATATGCACCGTTACTCCTATAGATTCATGCAAGGCGTCTTATATTCTTTGCCCATTTCGTTCTACATGTTTTCTAGTTGTTTTTTTATGGACAGGTTATAGCTTTTGAAGCGATGTAAGAATCATTGTAATAATTCTTTCCGCAACACTTCCACGATCCAGTACTTTCCATTATATACTGCAGTTTTCCTTGACAGCATACCTTGTCAAGAGGATTGTAGCCCTTGCCACCGCATGTGTATTTGTATTTGTAAGCTATAAGAAAACAGACAAACAATATTTTACAATTATGTTGCTCCGCTCAAAAAAATCAAGCAAAATTGATTTAACATTCAACAAAATTAAATTCATTTACAAAATTAAAAATCTAAAGAAAGTACAGCGCGAATGTATAGAAAAAATCCTGTTTAATGTTTTTTTTCCTTCCATTTGTTGGATATTGATCTTTAGCTTTAGCCTAAGAATAAATAAGGATCCCAAGACAGTTTTTCTAGTTTTTTCTTGTTATGTTCATCTACAGGAGCATTTTCAGCCCAGATATGAAGTGCACCTGATGGATAATTAGTATCAGATGGAGTTATTGATCTTGACTGGATTATCTTAATGTCATCTTCTGTAGCAGTTCTTATTCTGTTAAGAAGTTCAATAAATGCTTGGTCATTTTTCTGTCTCATGATTTTATTAAGTTCTATCATTTTAAAGACCTTCCATGGATGGCATAGATTATACGCATCATTTTTGTAATTGTCAAAAACAAATCTTTTACGTATTGGTGGAAGCTTAAGTTGGCATAGATCAGTAGATCACCCACAACTATAATTATTGTAATTCCAGTAAATAGCGGATAACGTGTGGTGCCAAATATTTCTTTTAATTTCCTTTAATTTGATGGATATGTTATAAGGTAGTGTTTCCAACCATAGAAATTTCATCTATTATTATTACGTTTAGGTCAGATAATGATAGTCTCACTTGTGTTTTCTTTTGATCTGACATTGCAGGTAGATTGTCACCTGTTTCTTTAGGAATATCAAGACCAGTATTTCTAATAGTTGTTCCATCAATGTTTATTGCATGCAGCCACACATGTTGGTGCCATGAGAAGAACTGTTGGTAATTCAGGGTTAATAGGAGGATGTCTAAAAGTTTTAACTGCTGTATGGTATATTGTTTTAATCAATTAAGTGATTTTTTCCTGTACCTCCACCACCAGGTAAGAAAAGATAGATTGGTTCTATTTCAACAGGTTTTAAGCTATTCATGTTTTTCATTGTATTGCTGCACCATGTAAGAAATGTATCATGTATTGCATTGCATTGCATTGCATTGCATTGCATTGCATTGCATTGCATTGCATTGCATTGCATTGCATTGCAAAATTTCGTCAGATGGTATTGACGTTTACCGTAAAAGTACTCACACCGGTCAATATACTCATTTCTCTAGTTTTGAACCGTTTTCTCGCAAAACTGCATGGATAAAATCGCTTTTTCATAGAGCCTCTAAAATCTGTAGCACTAATAAACTTTTTGAAAGTCAGATTTCTAATTTAAAGTCATTTATGTCCTGGAAAACTCCTTTCTTTCTGCTATAAATAACACATCTGATGAGTTAGATAATCTGCCGAAAATCTGGTTTCGTATTCCATACCTCGGTAAACGAGGTGAAAATCTAGTTAAACGATGCATAAATAAAGTCCGACGTTGCCTTAGAGAACCTGTTAATTTTATTGTGATTTACAACACCAAAAAGGTTTCTTATTTTCTGTCAAACAAAGACAACATTCGGATAATTTACGAAGTAACATTGTTTACCAAATTTCTTGTCCAGGCTGCGGTCAAAGATACATTGGTAAAACCGAGCGTTGTCTCGAAAAACGTCTTCTCGAACACAGCACCCAATTCAAAACTAGCGCGGTGGCTCAACATTTTCACAATTGCCAACATGCTCAACACCTCACCGATTTAAACAACTTATATGACCGATTAAATAATAATTCATCTCTTGAGTCATCTCACCATATTAAATCTCTTGTATTTAACAACTCTAGAATTTTTCACTCCTGTAAGTCTTACAGTCCGAACATATATTATTAATCTTAGAAGCTCTATTAATTAGATTCAACTCGCGAGAGTTAAATTCTGGTCTAAAAGCCAATAAAGAACTGACGCTTTTCTTGTAGCATGTACTTTGTCACTTTGACTTGTAATAGATAGCACGCATGCCCTTAATTCCTTTTAATTCTTCTGACCTTGTATATACTATAGCTTATTTTCCGTCTGTAATCAGTTTAAATTTCAAAATTTTAAAATTTTGAATTTTCTTATCCTGCCGTTAACCGTTGTAATATAACTCTAGTTATTTTAATCCTATTTCACCATCCTTGTATAAATAGAACGTAGATATTTGATTCTAGCATAGTCAATCGAGATATGGTCTGGAAACTCAGCTAAAATCTTTGGTCTATCTTTTTGTTCGCCTTTATACATGTTTGTGCACGGTGCACGGTCACTGAACACATTGTATTTTAGTATAATGAACGAATTGTCCAATAGCAACGTTTCAGTTCAATCACTCAACCGTGCTATTTAAATATTAATAAACCTAAAACAAAGGATGTGCACGGTGTAAGGTACGGTTCAACATAAAATCACAGCTCATTATAAGCGCTTTGAAGTTTGCCGAGTTTCCAGACCATATATCTCGATTGACTATGATTCTAGTCACTTGGTCTGATGATGATTTTGTGATAAAATCGAAATATCACCTTTTCAATTGTTGTCTTGTTTTTTAGCTCATATTTTGAGTTTCAAGATGTTTATTTTCGGTTTGTACTTTGTCTTGTATTTTTTCAAATTGTCTGCTGGATGTGGTTTTTGTTTAAAAACGCCGTATATAAATGGGTCAGTTCGCGTATTATGTAAAGTGCGTCTTGTCTTAGCCTGTGCACAGCCTGAAAATACCCTATTACAGGGGTATTTCAGGCTGTGCAGGCTAGTCTTGTCTAAGCCGCGGTTTTTTGGCTCTCATTCATTATGCAAATATAATACAGTTTTTTGTAATACACTTACGTTTGACGTTGAGTTGCACCTGACATGTGTGTGTTTCAAAGTTATCACGGCCATTCTGGTATGTGTATGTATAAGTAATAACATGATTTCCAACGCCAAAAGACTTTGGAGATTCTGTGCCTTTAGGGTCAACCCTTTCACCTACAATTACTGGTGGGTAGACTGCACATTTAAGAGATGGCTTTAACCAGTAGACTTCGGCCATGTCTCTGCCAGGCTTGAGATACGTGATTGCTTGAGTTGCGGCACAGTCACACTTTCCTAAAGAAGAATATAATTTCTATTATAATAACTTTATCGGGCATTCTGGTGTATTTTGCGGGCTAAGATGGAGAATTCCCCGGGCTAAACTATATTTTAGCCCGCTGATCCGAGCCAGTTTTAAATCACTATTGGCTTGTTGTTTACGGAATAATTGTATACTTTTCTTGTCAACACTAATTGGAGCAAAGATTGTGTTGATGACAAATGTTGTGTTTTTTATGCCGAAGAAGGCGAGTAAAGTCAATCCGGTGTCACGGTCTCAGCGATCCCCTAGTCTGAGTTATCCCCTAAGACCAACTTCGTAGTTGAACGCGATAAAAGTATGGTTTTCATGATTATACGTATTTTTCGAGTTACAACGACAATATCAATGCAGAAAAGCAGGGAATAACTGCGCAGTTGGTCTTAGGGGATAACTCAGACTGGGGGATCGCTGAGACCGTGACACCGGGCACATGTTTACATGGAGAATCCAATCTGTTTGGAACATTGTTTTCGGGTTTGGAACACTATTTTCTGTGCTTCCCTCAATGTTTGCCATGAAAACGACACGCACCAACTTCACTCATGCAGTCATGCGTATCAAGTCATTTTCAAGTCAAACCTTGTTTACATGAATCAGATAGACGAAATCGGAGTTTCGACTGCGCATACAATCTGAGTCGGGATAAAACGTAATTCATTTATAACATGACGCTGAAGCAGCCGTAATAAACATAACATTTCTAATTTCAGAAACTTTTTAATGTTTAGGTATTCTATAAGGATAAACTTTGCTTATCGATTATCCTTGACACTAATCCTAAACGTAGTGTCTAAAAATAATGAACTCAAAACATGAAAAAACAGTCCCAGCCTATGTTATCTTCCCGTCATTCATGTAAGTCGACTGATCCTTGCTTGAATTTCAAGTGGATTGACTTCGATCATTCGTTTCGATCAGATCGAAAACTTTCAATCTTCTTCATGTAAACACAATAAAGAGAAACAACATGGGAAATTTGACATGAACACTCAATGTCCACTTCATGTAAACTGGGCCTAATAGCGGAAGTAATTAAATGAGCAAAAAATGCAAAATGATACCCAAAAAGAAAAAAACAACAAAAAACCCGAGCCGAAATCCAGGCGCGCCGCCATGAATACTAATTGGGGGTGGGGGGGGGGGGGGCAAGATAACTTCAACCAGGTCTTATGATACAATCTATAACCAAACACTTCATCTTGGTGTTGTGAAGCAGTTAGTGCATGGTAAAGTGTATTTAGTGAGTTGATTGCATCATAAGACGTGGTTGAAGTTATCTTGCCCCCCAATTAGTATTCATGGCGGCGCCCCTGCCGAAATCTAGGGTCGACCTGACCCCCCCCCCCCCCCCTCCCCCCTGACAACAAGATCAGAGCCACGTACAAAGTTGGCTGAGTTTCTTACCTGGTCTGAGGCACTCGGGATGGTTAGGTCCTTTCTTACAGTCTGGACAAAAAGATTAGACATTTTTGTTATATTTTGTACATACATATACATGTTATATTTCATAGTCAATCAAGATATAGTCTGGAAACTCAGCCAAACTTTAAGGCGCTTATAATAAGCTGTGAATTTATCTTGGAACGGTCCTCACATTCATGTTAACGAGACGGAAGTAACTATAACTTTAGCTTAGTTACCGACTTCGAGGAAGCTGTTTACATGAGCCGGGCTGACTCGTGAAATTCTTTCCTCGGCCGCAGAAGGAGATTTTAATCAACGTTAGGATGCGTTTACATCTAAACTATTTAAACCAATTCTTCTTTGTACATTTAGTTTATGCGAGTTTCAAAACCATATAGTGAGATCCTAATCAGCTATCAGCACCTTAGGTCATTCATGATATAGACCCTTTTACAGTCGGTTTTCGTTCGGAGGTTCACAAGTTCGTATTGAACTTGGCATTTGATTGGCTACTTAGTTGCTAGTAGCCAATCAAATGCCTAGTTCAATACGAACTTGTGTACTTCGGAACAAACTCCTGAACATTTCCGTCAAAAGTAACCTGAAACCGACTGCTGTAGTAAGTGAATTCTATTGAAATATATACTTAAGCTAATACAATCAACGAAATTGGGAAGAATTTAAAAGAAAATTGAATATATATATATTTATTATATAGATGCGAGTGTTTTATTAGAAAATATGCAGTGTCGTATTTTCCATATCCTCACTAGTGAAGATATCGATGACGTCATTAAGAATTTTACCTCTTTTTTGCATTGAATCTATATAATAAAAAGAAAATTACACGCTGGCTTGAAAATATGAATTTTATCTTCTCGTGGTAACGATATTTTACTCATTCGCTACGCTCATTCGTAGATTTTCACCACTCGAAGATAAAATCCATATCTTCGCACAACCATGTAATATCCTCTCTATATATATTTCTAAAACCGCGCAAACATGAAAGGGGTAGTAAGATGGAAAATCGTCTATTCAATTTTGGTTATATCTAGAAGTATACTTTCCGTATGAAGAAGTATAGCGTTCTTATATATTAAATCAATATCTCATGTTCCAGCGATATTCCAGTTTTTGTAACATGCAAATGAGATTGCCTTATGATGTCATCTACTTCACATGCACAGATCAAGCAAACTTCCCCAAATGAGGAATATATCAAGCAATAACTGTGTACAATGCAAAGTACCATTCATATTAGAACAACTTCAAAGTTTATTGGTGGGTTGCAATCAATCCCCTGAGATTTAGAGGACAACGACACAGCGGCCATGTTGGTTGGTAGGTACAATAGCATCTAGTATAATTTTCTTTTGTTCCTACCAACCAGCAATTTGCATATTTTTAAAAATCAAAATATCTTTGGAACAAGATGAGAAATTGAACAAGTGAAGACGCTATTTTTCTTTATTTTAAAACCACTTAATCTAAACAAAATCAAAAATTGGGATAGACAATTTTGGTGTCTTACTGCCCCTTTAATAGCAGCTGTCAATAATATATTTTTACCTGTTTTTTTGCATGATTTGTCCACCATTGTAGAAACAACCGTGTCAAATGCTGCTTTGTTTACATGGATCGCATCGGACGGTGTAGTTGTCCACTGTTCCAGCAATTTTGGGTCGCCGTAGTTACCAATGTAAACACCAACAACCCTGCTATTTTCGCGCAGTTTCGCTGAGAAAACGTTGGCCATTTTTGTCTCTCCTTGCGAGCGTCGTCCACTGGCAAATTCTTCAGGTTTATTATCGTAATCATAAAAGCCGTACGTTGGGTTGCCTCTATCTCTGATTGGTTTGCCGTCGGTGAGAATCATCACTACGTCTTTCACGTACTCTCTCCCCTTACCCCCGTTCAGAGGACTTTCTTTGGGAAACATCTGTGAAAAGAAATAGAGTTTAAGAGAACTCTGATATTTCTGACCAGAAGCAGTATGTATAGAGACCATAGCCATATAGGATAACCTGAAGGGTTTATTCAGCCCATCCAAATTAGAAATTCTTGACGTGGGGAGCCTCAGTGATATATATATATATATATATATATATATATATATATATATATATATATATATATAATTGGAGCGGTGATATCTACAGGGTGGCGGAAGTGTGTGACAGTGGATCGGTGGGCGATCGCCCCCACAACAAGTTTTTACATGCGGCAGCTAGAGTCCCCCCCCTCCCTCCGACACACACACAACATTTTACGGATTATACTACTCTAACCTAAGCTAATATGTTATCAGTAACAATTCGGGATTAAAATGAAAGCTAGTAAACAACCATGCATATATGCGCAATATACGGCCGTGTACCTAATACAGGCGTGCCCGTGCAATTAAAAAGGCTTAAAGTGTCTATGCACTTTTTTTGTTTTATTGTACAGAGGAGCATGACAGGAGCACTCACTGAAAATTTCAAGAGAATCTGATGCGTAGTTTTCGCGCTATCAACTCTCAAAATTTGCCGTGGATAGTTTGTTTTGGGGAAATTTGGGCTTCTTGGTAACAATGCCTTATGATGTACGCAGATGGATCATTAATAGTGAAATCTATTGTTCTTATGCATAGTTGTCCATCTGCGTATGTCATAAGCATTGTTACCGAAAGCCCAATTTTTCTCCAAGAACGAACTAGCCATGGCAAAATTTGAGAGTTAATAGCGCGAAAACTACGCATCAGATTCTCTTGAAATTTTCAGTGAGTGCTCCTGCCATGCTCCTCTGTACAATAAAACAACAAAAATGCCAACGAATTTTTCATTTCATATATAAGACTTTAAACAGTCTGACAAAACGTTTAACTTAGCTCTGAACCGACGCGAATATACGTTAGGTGAAATATCAATGTTTGTGAACTTATGTCTTATGCCTTAGAATATATAGAGATTATTCTGGGAGGCTGGGAGTTTTATTAGTGCGTTCTTATTATCCTGGGAATAGCCCGAAAATGGCTAAAAAGAATTCAAACCACCACTGAAACTTTGTATGTTTTCGTAGCACAAAAAGGGCCACATTGAGAACATTCTTGCTATTGATATCAAACAAAGAACACTGTACAAGCCTTAGAAGCTTAGTTTTTGCATTTGTTGGTACTGTACAGGCCCGCAAAGAGACTAAAATAAAGAATTGGGGGCCCCCTTGCAAAAATTTCGCATGCCATTTTACGGATGAATCGGATATTTAAGTGAAAATGTTTCCGTTTTACATGTGAAATGACAACGCAAATTTTCGTAAGGACGAAAAAGATGTACATTTAAAATAAACCCTTTAAGGACAAAATTCAGTAAATAATCACTAACATAGAGAAGCAGAAAATATTGTTTGATACCTTTCTTAATTTCAATAACACACATACTTTGGCGGATATTGCGCTTGACGAGTTGACGGTAACACAGAATAGTAAGACAACCAGAATTCCGACTCGCGTCGGAACCTTTGAAGTTTACGTCCTCGCGCATGTCGCCTCGCGCATCTTGATTCCTCGCCATCCTACGCCATCCTACGCCATCCTACGCCATCCTACGCAATCCTGGCAAGTTCCCCCGGCAGTTTGGACCTTCAAAAGAAGGTTAAAACTGCTGGGAGAACTTGTCAGGATTGCGTAGGATGGTGTAGAACATTGCGTAGGATGGCGTAGGATGGCGTAAAATATCGTGCATGCGCATTGAAGAAATGCGGACAAGCTTTCACTCGAGTCGGACTTTTGGTTGCCTTATTCTGTGACGGTAATGCTTTATCGTTTTCAACACCAAAGAGCCTGGGCCGAGGGAAGACTATAGTCTACGTTCGATTATTCGATTAAATTAAGCAAATTGGTGAACCTTATTTGGTCTTCATCTGTGATATAAAGAAAAACCATGTTTGTTCTGACGAAGTTGTCGGGAGGCCCTCGCCCTACTACAGCCGCTTGGCTACCCTGTCTATCGATTCTCTACAACGTAAACTAGCACTATAATTAGGGGGCCCCTCTCGAGCTGGGGGCCCCGGGCAACTTGCCCCAGTTGCCCACCCCCCCCCCCCCTCTGGGCGGGCCTGGTACTGTATTAAGCAGTAAAACGTATTATTTCGTTGTTTTTTACTCTGCCCGGCAATTGATAATCTTTGCCTACAGTATATCACCGAACTCGTAAAAAAGCAACGGAAACAGTCAATAACTTCATTATGAAACTATTTGTATACTTTTGGTAGTAAAATATGTCTTTACAAAGCCTTGAAGTATGTAGTTAAGTCAACTGCAAAAAGTATACAAATAGTTTCATAAAAAAGTTATTGACTGTTTTCGTTGCTTTTTTACGAGTTTGGTGATATTCTATGTGTATTCTATTTTCCTGTGGTATTGTAAATTAATTGGCATGTGAGAATTGTATTCCGGCTTTTCCGACTCCGCCAGTAAACTCTTACTACTCTTAAGTTAGGTTAAAATCAGATTGGGGGAATGGTGTCCAATTTAGAGGGTCTTGCTTTTCCGAAACTTGTTATTTGTTGCCAACACCCTTTACAAAACTACTTACTTACATGCAAAAACATTTTCACTGCTAAATTCATAGAAAGGATTACCTGATTAGCTAACATTAAAGCCCTCCCAGTTCTCGTCACATCGCCTTCTACATCTGACCAAACCAATCCATTGATATACTGCAGTAAGTCAGCTTTTGTTGTTTTCTCTCCAAATTCCAGCAACACTTTAGTTCTCTCTTGGGTACTAAAGGTGATTATGGCCAGATGTGTTCCTTCCGGACCAACATTTAAATCCTTGCTTTTGATGAGATGCCTGAAGAAGTCTTTTACTTGGTTCTCAAAAGTGCTTGGCTTAATAGATCTTGAATTGTCCCAAATTATCAAGAGATCGAGTTTACAGTCTAAAAAGATTATAAAGTATACAGTAGCCATTAGTTAATGCGTAAATCAGGAAAGTGGACGGATATTGTTCAATCTAGCTCTGACACATGTCAATAACAGACCTTTTTCAAAAAATGTGTTCAATTCCTCAAAAATCACTCGAAATATAAATACCTGTTCTTAAGAATTCTTTATCTTCTTCAACTGGGAACATATGAAATGTTTTGAAGAATTAGTCTTCACTGCATTATACCGCAGAACATATTGTAGCATGCATTTGCAAATTGTTTTCAAGGTATTAGCAACCACTTCTTCTGGCTGATTTTTGTTATAAGATCTAATTTATTTTAATCTTTACTGATTTTAGTCAATTTTTTTTTCAGAGTCAATCAAATAACTGAAATCTAAATAGTAATATGGCACAAAAAATTGTTTTGAAACACTAAAAACTAAAACTTGTAGAACCATGCATATAAATAGAGGATATTACACGGTGGTGCGAAGATATGAATTTTATCTTCGAGTGGTGAAAACAATATTTTACGAATGAGCGTAGCGAATGAGTAAAATATTGTTTTTACCACGGGGGCATACTCCCCCGGAAAATTTTGAAATCTAGAGTCTCTGAAATGCTATTTCTTGCATTCTGGGGGAGGATTATTCAAAATTCAAGAATGGATATGAATACTCAAAAAGCATAAACGTCACATGTATTATTTAATCATTTCACAGTTACATGTCTGTCATTGACTTATCAGGAGATCAATTTCACACTAAAAGATTTTCAAAACCTCATTAATAATTGATGAGGTAACCACAAAGGAAATCAGATCCATGGTTTTATGATCTGATAGAAACTCCTTATTTACATAAACTTTACTTTTCATTTTCTTAATTTTGACAACGTTGCAAGCTTTCAAAATTACCGCCTCATTAACTCACCTAATAGGTCGTTTTTTAAAGCTATTCGCAGTATTTTTTTTAAATATTACGTATAAACTGCAGTAGCCATAATAAATTTGATCATGGGCTTCAGTTTTGAAACCCGGTAAAGGTCGAGCAAACTGAATTTATATTTAAGAAATCAGATCATAAACGGTACAAACACAAACACAAACACAAACAAAGAACCGTTTATTACAACATTTCGTAATTATAAATTCAACGTGAAACCATTGTCTAATCCAATGTGCACCAATATTACCAAGTCCCTCTACTATAATTGCTTGACGATTGAGAAGCTGTTTCATAAACTCGTGTAATGTATCGTATTTTTGCAGGTTACAAAACACTCGAGAACAACAAAAATTACTCGGTTATAACGGCCTCGTGATTTTCATTGTCCTCTCGTGTTTGTAACCCCTGATAAAACACTGATCATATCAAAAGATACAAAATATTATAATTATGAACACAGGTATATTCTACAAAATGTTGAATCCGCCATATTTACAGTACAAATTAATGCAACTAAGCTATGGTTATAGACAAACCTGTGCATACTTTGGTTAGGCCCCAAGATGCGACTTTCAGGACAAAGTATACGGTATTGGCGAACTCTATCCTCAAGACTTTCCTTGATGAGGCCGCAACAGATGGACGACTGACTTTCAGGGTTATCACATTGTATGCGATACTGACGACGGTCTTCATTATACTCTCTCCGTCTTTTGTCACAAAAGCTTAATTCTTCTTCACTGTCGGCAAGCGTCAGTGTTGTAGACCGCAAACAATAAAACAGTGTAATTATAAAAAGCGATCTTATCAAAATTGGTCTTCTGATCTTGCTGTCTTTTGCTGCCATACTATCTTATAATGGCTAGTCGGACCTTAAGGACGACTACACGAAGCTGTGAAGAAAAGTTTTATTTAAATGTTTAGAATATGAACTAAAGATTAAAGTCTAAATCAGAATTTGGTCTTCTATTTATTTATAAGCTTTGTCACTTTCTGATAGGAATTACTTAATATTATAACCAACTATAGTTTTATCTTCTTCTGCTAAAGTTGGTTTGCAATGTACAGGCAATGACGTTAAAGGTTATGGGCAGCAAAAACAAAAAAAATTCAAAAGCAAACCAATAACATGAAGATACAATCTAGTGCGTTATTTAGACCCAAAGTATTCCAATAAAATAACTTCATTGCATTTTTAAAGTTGTTAATCTGAATCAGTATCTGCCATCTTGGATACATTTTTGTTATGCATGTGATGTCACAAGCTGGGTAAAGCGAAACGTTTAATAGTTAGCCATACTTTCACATATATAGGTCTGAAACTCATTTTTTGTAGATGATTTTCATTCTTGATTAAACCACAACATTTTAAAAACATACCACAGAAATTCAGCTGCCAGAAGAATAAGTTTCATCAGAATAAATATATTTACATGGTTGTATCCGCAACTAACATTTTATTATAAAAGTTTCATCATGTTTACCCAGCTTGTGACGTCAGTTAATTAGGCAAGGTCTTGCAACAAGATGGCAAACGGCAAGATTGTCTTTTGTCGAAATTATTGACGTTGTTTGGCACAAGAGTTGTCTTGTTTACTTGGATTACCATCGCAAGACAGTTTGTTAATAATTAAAAAGTGTGTACTTGTAATTTTTGTTGCTCTTACTTTAACCAAGAGACACGCAAAGATGTTACACAGTGATACAATAGTGGGTGGGACGAGAGTTTGCTCTGCAATTTAAACAAACTTGTTTGGAAAAAGAAATATTTAATTTTCTAATTTTTACTCTTGAATCACTCCACAATTTCTTATAAAGTGTCTCCGCGTTGACGTCATTTCCTGTGAATAGTAAACCAACTTTAGCAAAAAAATAATTAAGGCATCATGAGATGAAACTTTAATTTCATATCAGAGTGTACCAAATATATATAAATATAATATAATATATATATATATATATATATATATATATATATATATATATATATATATATATATATAGTTAAAAGCTTCTAGGACAGCGTCGGCCACGGTTGAAATCCAAATATTACCAGGGTTAAGTCACGTTGGCCTGAAAAACAGAGAAAAATCTTCTCGACGTTTCGAGCGAAGGCCCTTCGTCAGGAGAAATTAGTAAAAAACGAAGGGCCTTCGCTCGAAACGTCGAGAAGATTTTTCTCTGTTTTTCAGGCCAACGTGACTTAACCCTGGTAATATTTATGTATATATATATATATATATATATATATATATAATTTTTTCGGGCATGCATAGCATAGTGGTGTATTTTGCGTGCTAAAATGGAGAATTCAGCGCCCTAAAATAGATTTTTTAACCCGCTGTTCGCTGATCTGAGCCTATCAGTTTTAACAGTTCTAAATACTATTGGTTTGTTGTTTGCGGAACTTGCATATTGTATCCATATACAGTTGATGCATGTTCTTGGGCATGCATGCAGAAATATGTTTTCGGCCCTTCTCAGAGCTAATTTTAACTAAAATGAGCCAAAAACATATTTATGCCCGTGAACAGCAACTCTTTCGGTTATAATATTTAACAAGATATAATATTAATCTATCCAATGTAGTGTGAACGGATTACGGTGAAACTGAATGTCTTTTCTGTCCTGCATTCTCTAAAAATCAGTTGACACCTGGTGAGCTCAACAGCACTTGAAAGCGATAGGCAGCACCTAACAGGCTCGTAAATTTAAGCAACATACATCCGCAAATATACTTGAAGCTACAATCTTGGACAATAATGTTGTAACACCCCCTCCCCCCGATTCAATGTTGACCGAAATGAAACAATGTTGGAATGGAGTTTCATATAACAACATTGAATTGGGGGGGAGGGGTTGACTGTTACAACTATTATTGTCCAAGATTGTCTAAGACCCAATTTTCCTAATTTTGATAAAACAACTAGTTTTTTTATGTTACGGTAGTGATACAGCATCAAAAGATTAGTTTGCATCAAATTTTCAATATCGAGAATTAAATACCCTCCGTAGTTTGGAAATCCAAATTATAAATAACATAATGTCTTCCATGGGCAAAAGAATAACAAATATTAAGGAAAGGAAAGGCCAGAGATTGAAGTATTGACATGTAGAGTAACACTAAGACGATTGGACATTAAAATATATCTTAAAATTATGTCCGTATTCATTGTGTTTTTATAATTTATATAATAAATAGTTATCTGAACCATCCACCAACGGTCTACCACGGTCTACCACGGTCTACCACTACAATATAACAGAATTAATATACATGTAAATCCCTTTGAAACCCATGGTAGACCGTGGTAGACCGTTGCATAAGGCGGTATATAGTTGCGCAAGGGAAATTAAACCAACTGCTTATGACTCAGGGACGTAGCCAGGGGGAGCCGTGGGAGCCGCGGCTCCGCCCCCCCCCCCTTTTGATATAAAACAACAGACATGTAACTATAAAACTGATGCAATATGCCATTGTGTCAGGAAATAAACTGTAAACAGTGTATTCAATCTACTGAGTGTATGCATTTTGAGTATCTATGTGACGTTTGCATGTTTTGAGTATTTATATGACGTTTTTTAACCTTTAGAGTCTGTAAAATCTTCCCCCAAAAGCCAGGAAATGGCATTTCAGCGACTCTCGATTTCAAAATTTCCCGGGGGAGCATGCCCCCGGACCCCCCTAAAAACTTATTTTTATTTCGGCTCCCCCCTTTCAAAATCCTGGCTACGTGCCTGTTATGACTAAATGTGGCTTTAGAAGCATTCTATAAAAGAGGCTTAAGCTTTACACTTATTACTCGGGCTACCTGTGGTAGCCGAGTCTAGGTTTCGGTCGTGTTAGTGTTGTTGGTGTTAGTGTTTTTTGGGGTCGCGGTTATTAGTCCTCCGCGCGGCCGCTGGCGATATTGACCAATAAGCTTTGCGAAACTGAGGCATGTGACTATATCTATGCATGTGACCAGTGCATGCCTTCTTCGAGTCTTTCTTTTCGACTGAGTGAGTGAGTGAGTGCCCTTTCTCGTCTCGGATGTGTTTTGTGTGTTCACAGACATAGTTATTGGACAGTAATGTCGCTGGCAAGTATCTTGATATTATTATATACACTTACAATCGCACACGCCGTTCATTAAGTGAACTTGCAGGTGACACTTTCTAGGTAAACATGAAGCTGTGTAATAAGGCGAAGAGGCTTGACATATTGAACGCTGTACATGTGTGGAAATAATACTTTCTTTCTTTGCTTTCCTGATGTCTGATCATTCGTCTGAGTCTCGGATGTGTTCTGTGTGTTCACAGACATAGTTATTGGTCAGTAATGTCGCTGGCAAGTATCTTGATATTCTATAAATTTACAATCGCTGAATCGCACACGCCTTCAATAATAGTTGTGTTGATATTTAATACCTGAAGAGACTCGACATATGAACGCTGTGTAGCTACATGTGTGGAAATACGTTAATAAATACAGGCAATCGTGTTTTGTTATTGCAAATTGTGTTTTCTATCGGAGAATTGGATTGTGTTTTGACTTCTTTTGTCTGTGACCAATGTGTTTAGTAGACTTTAGATTTCAGTAGCCCGAGTGAACGCCTGACAGGCGTCTTGTTTATTGAATGATTTCAACCTCTTCGAGATTTCGCTTCGTCTAAAACGCGTGCGGCAATACGATAATTTCTCAAATTTCAACGACAAGGTAGCGGCGGGTCTTCTTAGTTTTTGAAGCTATTAATCTTAATATAAAAATAATTATATTCCCATTAACAATTCATTGACAGTATTAGCCGGGGAAATAATTTTTAAACTTAAATAAAACGTTCTATTATGAAATGAAATACACCGTACGTGCTTATTTTCCCCCCAATCATCACAATGTCAGATATAGATTCAGTTAAAGCGGACTCGGATATTAATCACCCAACGGCTGAAATATGAGCGTCATATTTAAACAATAGTAATATTATTAATACATCTCTCTTTCAACAGTTATCCTATCCAAGTTACCAACTCTCACACTTTCTCTCGCAATACTAGTGACGTAGGTATTATTGAGTGACAAAGAAAGGGCTTCAGGCAGAGAAATATGGCGGAGAAGCGTGCGCAGTAGAGCGCAATCTATACATTTTTAAATGCAAATATCTCTCTACTAATTGCACGAAACAGTCTCAAACTTCACCATTGTTTATTGACTTTAATTTACAAATAGAAATCATATTTTAGCTGCATTTTATACAATATTAAAAAAAATCCGTCAAGGACAATCTTGGACAATAATGTTGTAACACCCCCTCCCCCCGATTCAATGTTGACCGAAATGAAACAATGTTGGAATGGAGTTTCATATAACAACATTGAATTGGGGGGGAGGGGTTGACTGTTACAACTATTATTGTCCAAGATTGTCTAAGACCCAATTTTCCTAATTTTGATAAAACAACTAGTTTTTTTATGTTACGGTAGTGATACAGCATCAAAAGATTAGTTTGCATCAAATTTTCAATATCGAGAATTAAATACCCTCCGTAGTTTGGAAATCCAAATTATAAATAACATAATGTCTTCCATGGGCAAAAGAATAACAAATATTAAGGAAAGGAAAGGCCAGAGATTGAAGTATTGACATGTAGAGTAACACTAAGACGATTGGACATTAAAATATATCTTAAAATTATGTCCGTATTCATTGTGTTTTTATAATTTATATAATAAATAGTTATCTGAACCATCCACCAACGGTCTACCACGGTCTACCACGGTCTACCACTACAATATAACAGAATTAATATACATGTAAATCCCTTTGAAACCCATGGTAGACCGTGGTAGACCGTTGCATAAGGCGGTATATAGTTGCGCAAGGGAAATTAAACCAACTGCTTATGACTCAGGGACGTAGCCAGGGGGGAGCCGTGGGAGCCGCGGCTCCGCCCCCCCCCCCTTTTGATATAAAACAACAGACATGTAACTATAAAACTGATGCAATATGCCATTGTGTCAGGAAATAAACTGTAAACAGTGTATTCAATCTACTGAGTGTATGCATTTTGAGTATCTATGTGACGTTTGCATGTTTTGAGTATTTATATGACGTTTTTTAACCTTTAGAGTCTGTAAAATCTTCCCCCAAAAGCCAGGAAATGGCATTTCAGCGACTCTCGATTTCAAAATTTCCCGGGGGAGCATGCCCCCGGACCCCCCTAAAAACTTATTTTTATTTCGGCTCCCCCTTTCAAAATCCTGGCTACGTGCCTGTTATGACTAAATGTGGCTTTAGAAGCATTCTATAAAAGAGGCTTAAGCTTTACACTTATTACTCGGGCTACCTGTGGTAGCCGAGTCTAGGTTTCGGTCGTGTTAGTGTTGTTGGTGTTAGTGTTTTTTGGGGTCGCGGTTATTAGTCCTCCGCGCGGCCGCTGGCGATATTGACCAATAAGCTTTGCGAAACTGAGGCATGTGACTATATCTATGCATGTGACCAGTGCATGCCTTCTTCGAGTCTTTCTTTTCGACTGAGTGAGTGAGTGAGTGCCCTTTCTCGTCTCGGATGTGTTTTGTGTGTTCACAGACATAGTTATTGGACAGTAATGTCGCTGGCAAGTATCTTGATATTATTATATACACTTACAATCGCACACGCCGTTCATTAAGTGAACTTGCAGGTGACACTTTCTAGGTAAACATGAAGCTGTGTAATAAGGCGAAGAGGCTTGACATATTGAACGCTGTACATGTGTGGAAATAATACTTTCTTTCTTTGCTTTCCTGATGTCTGATCATTCGTCTGAGTCTCGGATGTGTTCTGTGTGTTCACAGACATAGTTATTGGTCAGTAATGTCGCTGGCAAGTATCTTGATATTCTATAAATTTACAATCGCTGAATCGCACACGCCTTCAATAATAGTTGTGTTGATATTTAATACCTGAAGAGACTCGACATATGAACGCTGTGTAGCTACATGTGTGGAAATACGTTAATAAATACAGGCAATCGTGTTTTGTTATTGCAAATTGTGTTTTCTATCGGAGAATTGGATTGTGTTTTGACTTCTTTTGTCTGTGACCAATGTGTTTAGTAGACTTTAGATTTCAGTAGCCCGAGTGAACGCCTGACAGGCGTCTTGTTTATTGAATGATTTCAACCTCTTCGAGATTTCGCTTCGTCTAAAACGCGTGCGGCAATACGATAATTTCTCAAATTTCAACGACAAGGTAGCGGCGGGTCTTCTTAGTTTTTGAAGCTATTAATCTTAATATAAAAATAATTATATTCCCATTAACAATTCATTGACAGTATTAGCCGGGGAAATAATTTTTAAACTTAAATAAAACGTTCTATTATGAAATGAAATACACCGTACGTGCTTATTTTCCCCCCAATCATCACAATGTCAGATATAGATTCAGTTAAAGCGGACTCGGATATTAATCACCCAACGGCTGAAATATGAGCGTCATATTTAAACAATAGTAATATTATTAATACATCTCTCTTTCAACAGTTATCCTATCCAAGTTACCAACTCTCACACTTTCTCTCGCAATACTAGTGACGTAGGTATTATTGAGTGACAAAGAAAGGGCTTCAGGCAGAGAAATATGGCGGAGAAGCGTGCGCAGTAGAGCGCAATCTATACATTTTTAAATGCAAATATCTCTCTACTAATTGCACGAAACAGTCTCAAACTTCACCATTGTTTATTGACTTTAATTTACAAATAGAAATCATATTTTAGCTGCATTTTATACAATATTAAAAAAATCCGTCAAGGACAATCTTGGACAATAATGTTGTAACACCCCCTCCCCCGATTCAATGTTGACCGAAATGAAACAATGTTGGAATGGAGTTTCATATAACAACATTGAATTGGGGGGAGGGGTTGACTGTTACAACTATTATTGTCCAAGATTGTCTAAGACCCAATTTTCCTAATTTTGATAAAACAACTAGTTTTTTTATGTTACGGTAGTGATACAGCATCAAAAGATTAGTTTGCATCAAATTTTCAATATCGAGAATTAAATACCCTCCGTAGTTTGGAAATCCAAATTATAAATAACATAATGTCTTCCATGGGCAAAAGAATAACAAATATTAAGGAAAGGAAAGGCCAGAGATTGAAGTATTGACATGTAGAGTAACACTAAGACGATTGGACATTAAAATATATCTTAAAATTATGTCCGTATTCATTGTGTTTTTATAATTTATATAATAAATAATTATCTGAACCATCCACCAACGGTCTACCACGGTCTACCACGGTCTACCACTACAATATAACAGAATTAATATACATGTAAATCCCTTTGAAAACCATGGTAGACCGTGGTAGACCGTTGCATACGGCGGTATATAGTTGCGCAAGGGAAATTAAACCAACTGCTTATGACTCAGGGACGTAGCCAGGGGGGGAGCCGTGGGAGCCGCGGCTCCCCCCCCCCCCTTTTGATATAAAACAACAGACATGTAACTATAAAACTGATGCAATATGCCATTGTGTCAGGAAATAAACTGTAAACAGTGTATTCAATCTACTGAGTGTATGCATTTTGAGTATCTATGTGACGTTTGCATGTTTTGAGTATTTATATGACGTTTTTTAACCTTTAGAGTCTGTAAAATCTTCCCCCAAAAGCCAGGAAATGGCATTTCAGCGACTCTCGATTTCAAAATTTCCCGGGGGAGCATGCCCCCGGACCCCCCTAAAAACTTATTTTTATTTCGGCTCCCCCCTTTCAAAATCCTGGCTACGTGCCTGTTATGACTAAATGTGGCTTTAGAAGCATTCTATAAAAGAGGCTTAAGCTTTACACTTATTACTCGGGCTACCTGTGGTAGCCGAGTCTAGGTTTCGGTCGTGTTAGTGTTGTTGGTGTTAGTGTTTTTTGGGGTCGCGGTTATTAGTCCTCCGCGCGGCCGCTGGCGATATTGACCAATAAGCTTTGCGAAACTGAGGCATGTGACTATATCTATGCATGTGACCAGTGCATGCCTTCTTCGAGTCTTTCTTTTCGACTGAGTGAGTGAGTGAGTGCCCTTTCTCGTCTCGGATGTGTTTTGTGTGTTCACAGACATAGTTATTGGACAGTAATGTCGCTGGCAAGTATCTTGATATTATTATATACACTTACAATCGCACACGCCGTTCATTAAGTGAACTTGCAGGTGACACTTTCTAGGTAAACATGAAGCTGTGTAATAAGGCGAAGAGGCTTGACATATTGAACGCTGTACATGTGTGGAAATAATACTTTCTTTCTTTGCTTTCCTGATGTCTGATCATTCGTCTGAGTCTCGGATGTGTTCTGTGTGTTCACAGACATAGTTATTGGTCAGTAATGTCGCTGGCAAGTATCTTGATATTCTATAAATTTACAATCGCTGAATCGCACACGCCTTCAATAATAGTTGTGTTGATATTTAATACCTGAAGAGACTCGACATATGAACGCTGTGTAGCTACATGTGTGGAAATACGTTAATAAATACAGGCAATCGTGTTTTGTTATTGCAAATTGTGTTTTCTATCGGAGAATTGGATTGTGTTTTGACTTCTTTTGTCTGTGACCAATGTGTTTAGTAGACTTTAGATTTCAGTAGCCCGAGTGAACGCCTGACAGGCGTCTTGTTTATTGAATGATTTCAACCTCTTCGAGATTTCGCTTCGTCTAAAACGCGTGCGGCAATACGATAATTTCTCAAATTTCAACGACAAGGTAGCGGCGGGTCTTCTTAGTTTTTGAAGCTATTAATCTTAATATAAAAATAATTATATTCCCATTAACAATTCATTGACAGTATTAGCCGGGGAAATAATTTTTAAACTTAAATAAAACGTTCTATTATGAAATGAAATACACCGTACGTGCTTATTTTCCCCCCAATCATCACAATGTCAGATATAGATTCAGTTAAAGCGGACTCGGATATTAATCACCCAACGGCTGAAATATGAGCGTCATATTTAAACAATAGTAATATTATTAATACATCTCTCTTTCAACAGTTATCCTATCCAAGTTACCAACTCTCACACTTTCTCTCGCAATACTAGTGACGTAGGTATTATTGAGTGACAAAGAAAGGGCTTCAGGCAGAGAAATATGGCGGAGAAGCGTGCGCAGTAGAGCGCAATCTATACATTTTTAAATGCAAATATCTCTCTACTAATTGCACGAAACAGTCTCAAACTTCACCATTGTTT
Source organism: Corallium rubrum (assembly GCA_964035015.1). Lineage (NCBI taxonomy): Eukaryota > Metazoa > Cnidaria > Anthozoa > Scleralcyonacea > Coralliidae > Corallium > Corallium rubrum. The sequence continues at coordinate 10,248,164 of OZ036010.1, forward strand.
ATTGACTTTAATTTACAAATAGAAATCATATTTTAGCTGCATTTTATACAATATTAAAAAAAATCCGTCAAGGACAATCTTGGACAATAATGTTGTAACACCCCCTCCCCCCGATTCAATGTTGACCGAAATGAAACAATGTTGGAATGGAGTTTCATATAACAACATTGAATTGGGGGGAGGGGTTGACTGTTACAACTATTATTGTCCAAGATTGTCTAAGACCCAATTTTCCTAATTTTGATAAAACAACTAGTTTTTTTATGTTACGGTAGTGATACAGCATCAAAAGATTAGTTTGCATCAAATTTTCAATATCGAGAATTAAATACCCTCCGTAGTTTGGAAATCCAAATTATAAATAACATAATGTCTTCCATGGGCAAAAGAATAACAAATATTAAGGAAAGGAAAGGCCAGAGATTGAAGTATTGACATGTAGAGTAACACTAAGACGATTGGACATTAAAATATATCTTAAAATTATGTCCGTATTCATTGTGTTTTTATAATTTATATAATAAATAGTTATCTGAACCATCCACCAACGGTCTACCACGGTCTACCACGGTCTACCACTACAATATAACAGAATTAATATACATGTAAATCCCTTTGAAACCCATGGTAGACCGTGGTAGACCGTTGCATAAGGCGGTATATAGTTGCGCAAGGGAAATTAAACCAACTGCTTATGACTCAGGGACGTAGCCAGGGGGGGTGCCGTGGGAGCCGCGGCTCCCCCCCCCCCCCTTTTGATATAAAACAACAGACATGTAACTATAAAACTGATGCAATATGCCATTGTGTCAGGAAATAAACTGTAAACAGTGTATTCAATCTACTGAGTGTATGCATTTTGAGTATCTATGTGACGTTTGCATGTTTTGAGTATTTATATGACGTTTTTTAACCTTTAGAGTCTGTAAAATCTTCCCCCAAAAGCCAGGAAATGGCATTTCAGCGACTCTCGATTTCAAAATTTCCCGGGGGAGCATGCCCCCGGACCCCCCTAAAAACTTATTTTTATTTCGGCTCCCCCCTTTCAAAATCCTGGCTACGTGCCTGTTATGACTAAATGTGGCTTTAGAAGCATTCTATAAAAGAGGCTTAAGCTTTACACTTATTACTCGGGCTACCTGTGGTAGCCGAGTCTAGGTTTCGGTCGTGTTAGTGTTGTTGGTGTTAGTGTTTTTGGGGTCGCGGTTATTAGTCCTCCGCGCGGCCGCTGGCGATATTGACCAATAAGCTTTGCGAAACTGAGGCATGTGACTATATCTATGCATGTGACCAGTGCATGCCTTCTTCGAGTCTTTCTTTTCGACTGAGTGAGTGAGTGAGTGCCCTTTCTCGTCTCGGATGTGTTTTGTGTGTTCACAGACATAGTTATTGGACAGTAATGTCGCTGGCAAGTATCTTGATATTATTATATACACTTACAATCGCACACGCCGTTCATTAAGTGAACTTGCAGGTGACACTTTCTAGGTAAACATGAAGCTGTGTAATAAGGCGAAGAGGCTTGACATATTGAACGCTGTACATGTGTGGAAATAATACTTTCTTTCTTTGCTTTCCTGATGTCTGATCATTCGTCTGAGTCTCGGATGTGTTCTGTGTGTTCACAGACATAGTTATTGGTCAGTAATGTCGCTGGCAAGTATCTTGATATTCTATAAATTTACAATCGCTGAATCGCACACGCCTTCAATAATAGTTGTGTTGATATTTAATACCTGAAGAGACTCGACATATGAACGCTGTGTAGCTACATGTGTGGAAATACGTTAATAAATACAGGCAATCGTGTTTTGTTATTGCAAATTGTGTTTTCTATCGGAGAATTGGATTGTGTTTTGACTTCTTTTGTCTGTGACCAATGTGTTTAGTAGACTTTAGATTTCAGTAGCCCGAGTGAACGCCTGACAGGCGTCTTGTTTATTGAATGATTTCAACCTCTTCGAGATTTCGCTTCGTCTAAAACGCGTGCGGCAATACGATAATTTCTCAAATTTCAACGACAAGGTAGCGGCGGGTCTTCTTAGTTTTTGAAGCTATTAATCTTAATATAAAAATAATTATATTCCCATTAACAATTCATTGACAGTATTAGCCGGGGAAATAATTTTTAAACTTAAATAAAACGTTCTATTATGAAATGAAATACACCGTACGTGCTTATTTTCCCCCCAATCATCACAATGTCAGATATAGATTCAGTTAAAGCGGACTCGGATATTAATCACCCAACGGCTGAAATATGAGCGTCATATTTAAACAATAGTAATATTATTAATACATCTCTCTTTCAACAGTTATCCTATCCAAGTTACCAACTCTCACACTTTCTCTCGCAATACTAGTGACGTAGGTATTATTGAGTGACAAAGAAAGGGCTTCAGGCAGAGAAATATGGCGGAGAAGCGTGCGCAGTAGAGCGCAATCTATACATTTTTAAATGCAAATATCTCTCTACTAATTGCACGAAACAGTCTCAAACTTCACCATTGTTTATTGACTTTAATTTACAAATAGAAATCATATTTTAGCTGCATTTTATACAATATTAAAAAAAATCCGTCAAGGACAATCTTGGACAATAATGTTGTAACACCCCCTCCCCCCGATTCAATGTTGACCGAAATGAAACAATGTTGGAATGGAGTTTCATATAACAACATTGAATTGGGGGGGAGGGGTTGACTGTTACAACTATTATTGTCCAAGATTGTAGCTTATATCTTAAGCAGCTGGCCACAAGAGGAAAATGCATGATTAAAACATTGTTATAGTTTTTATATTATAGTTTTTAACTTTTCTAAAGGTTAGGATAAATATGGAGTGAAACATGTTTGTTTTTTTATGAAGAAGTATATAAATTATAATTATTTGGCAATACATGGCCCTCACAAATAGTGTTTTGCTGAAAAAAACGCCGATTTCAGCTGTCACTATAAATCGCTACACAAACACATGCTTTTAAAATTGTTTGTAAAGATCGAAAGTATCTGTCAGTGTTTCCTTTTGTTTTTAGCAGTGCAGATAATAAAAACTTTTTGATAGTGTAGTATAGTAGTTAGTTATTGACCCGATTGTGCAAGAAATTAGTTTTGAAAATAGAAGAATGGCTTCTTTTAACCATCTGTTGTTATTGCTTCACCCCATGCAATTGCCTATAGGAATCACACTGTTAGAAAACTATAATTATCAAAAGTTTACCCAGGCAAAGTTGAAAACTGAAATTATTCTATTGCATATGAAGAAGGTGCATATGACGAAAGTTTGAAGTTTTTCTTGGAGTTGAAGGAAGGTTGAAAACGTTTTAACTTGGTTTTTGGATCAAAAACGCCTTTTGCGAGAACGAACAAAAAAGAACAGGTCATGCACTCTTTCAAAAGCTAATTGTTTTAGACCCTGTTTACATTGAGCGGATTGACAGTCCAATCGGATGGAAAAACGCGAGTGAAGTCAATCCGGGCACATGTTTACATGGAGAATCCGATCTGCTTGGAACATTGTTTTCGGTTGTGGAACACTATTTTCTGTGCTTCCCTCAGTGCATGCATGTCTGCCATTTAGCACGACACGCACCAACTTTACTCATGGGTTTCAAGTATAATTTCCAAGTTAAACCGTGCTTAGATGAATAAAATTGGAGACATTCAAGTCGATCCTTGCTTGAATCTCAAGTCCATTCACTCCACTGCGTGGATTGGATTAACTTCAGCCATCCGTTTCGATCAGATCTGAAACTTCAATCTTCTTCAATGAGAAACAACATGTGCGATTTGACTTGAACACTCAACCCGCTTCATGTAAACAGGGCCTTACCTATGTAATTTACTTTGCTGTTCACTGATACAAACATAAATAAAAACATAACAATAGGCTGGATAACCAAACGAGTAAAATAGCTTGGCGTTGACCGGAGTAAAATACATAAAACTTGAAAGTCAGATCACTCAGATGCCGTCCAGAAATTGTTTAAAAAACACGACGAAAGTATAGAACATGCATGCATGTACACTGAATACGATACAGTAATAAAAACCAACATAATGGTGGGTTTATAAGAAACTGGACTGTATATGCACTTGAGGCATATGCTCGGCTTCCATGTTCGTTGGTCGTCTGTGTTAATTGTACGTGTTGTTTTGTGCATTGCATGTATATATATAGTATATAGTTACATAGCGACTTCCTATAAAGTTAGAGAGAGTGATGACTTTTTGTTGTAATGTCTTTGGGTCTTAGTTTGTGGTATTGCATTTCTAAATTTGATATTTGTAGCAGCTATATGAGTGGAACAAGCTGTTAGCGCGCTGCCTCTCATCGCTGAAGTTAAGCCCGGTCAAAAGGGGTTAATATACTCTGATGTGTGTCCACATTAGCTTGGTGTGAGTAGAGTTGTTGGTTCTCTCCTGTGCCTCGAGAGTTTTTCACTGGGTTCGCCAGTTTTCCTCCCTCCGTAAAATATCAACACCATAGTTTCTCCAATTAAAACTTGTTCCATCAAGGGGTGAGGCCATTGTGTTATCAGTGTCTAAATACTGTCATATCTTACTCTCAATAAATATAGTCGCTTACGGTTTGTTTTGTAAACAGTTTCAATCCTTTCTTCTTATAAAGACAATAGTTGTTTTGCGGTTTTCATATTGTAGTATATGCGAACATCTTGGCATTCTTAAACGCGCCCGCCCTTCCCTACATCACACAGTTAACAATTAACAATTAACAATTAACAAAACACGATTTTTACCTTCGGTCTTTACGGTTGAAATCCCTGTGAAATCTGTTATGACAGTATGGTATTCCAAGTAACTGAAAGCAACAATTCTCACTTCTCTTCTGCTTATAGCTTTTGCCGTCAGGGTTAAAAGTAAACTAATTTATGTTGTGTCATCGTAAGACACTATATACTGTAAAGTCTCTCGAAAGTAACCGCCCCTCCGAAAATAACCACTTCACGAATTAAAGTATCGGCCATTTTTGACGATGCAAAATAGACGCCGAAGTATATAAACTGCTGCCTTTGTGAAAGTAACTGCTCCTTATATCACCCATTTTGCACATTTAATTTTTTTACAAAGTTGGTTTAATAAGGTGTAGAAAATGTTCTATATGGTTTGTTTTTTTATATTTTTGTGCTTTTTTTTGGTCCTTGTAATGGGTGATGTAAATTTACATAAGTCTTTGTGATGATTTATTACCCGTCTCGAGGTAAAAAAAAAACAATGACTGTCTCACTCCGCTTACCCAAATATTCTCTTTGTATAGACCACTTTCATAATGGCCACCCACTTTAAATATTCTTTTATGTGCATCCAAATGAGCCTTTCTGACCTCGTTATGAAGCAAAGATTCTGTTGAATTACAGACGCACAAACGAGGCAAGAAAGGCTTATTAAAATGCACATCCGCTATTTGCAGTTGAGCTTGCAGCTTGCTAAATTAAGACGTTGTTTCATCGTTTGAAACCCTGCGTTCATTGGACCGCAACGCATTGTTTCCAAGGACACAACGTGACGTTGCTACGGAGCTTTGACAGGGTTTCAATTAGTGATTAATTTGTTATTCGCGATCGTGGCGAGTAGATATTATAAAAAAATGTCTAGTAAACGATTTAGCAAGGCCGGACGGACATATGTTGGGAAATTTTATAAACGATATTGGGCATTTCACTCGATTACATAGCATGTTCTAAGGATTTAGGGTGAAGGAAAATTCGAGTGTAGAATATATACATTTTAAGACCAAACCGCGACCAGTTGCGAAAAATGCAACTACACAGGCCTTCCGGCAGGAATTGAACCCACGATCTTGCGATTCTAGTGCAATGCTCTGACCACTGAGCCACGTAGGCCGTTGCCGAGAGCTTGATCGCGAGTTCTGTATATATAATAAGGTGGTAATGCCAGGAGAGAATTGGGTATATTATAAACGATATTGGGCATTTCACTCGATTACATAGCATGTTCTAAGGATTTAGGGTGAAGGAAAATTCGAGTGTAGAATATATACATTTAAAGACCTAATGTTGGGAAAGCTCTATCATGACGTAAAGAGAAGCATTATTGATAAGATATCGGAAAACGGCAGAGAAAGAGCAACGGCGACAGTTATAACAAATTAATCACTAATTGAAACCCTGTCGAAGCTCCGTATAGCAACGTCACGTTGTACCCTTGGAAACACTACGTTGCGATCCAATAAACGCAGAGTTTCAAACGATGAAACAACGTCTTAATTAACGCAAGCTGCAAGCTCAACTGCAAATGCACATAAAAGAATATCTAATGTATACTGAACATTTCTAATAACAGCTACTATACATGTTATTTTCTTTGTTCTTTTTTTCGGTTAGGTTAAATTGTATATTTTAGACATCATATGCATCCTGGCTACTGTGATATATAAACATTCGTAAAAAAATAATACAGGCAGGTGTTATGATCAGCAAAATGGCGTGCTAGACGGCGACAACTAGGTTTGGGGGCGAAGAGAAAATGGTTGCACGGCAACTGAAAAGTCTAAGATGTAAAAGATTGGGTAAAAAACACAACTTCTCGTAATGTTTATGAGTAAGAAAATTTTCATGACCATGCACATAGCTATATTTAAAAGTTGCTCAATAATAAGTAAAATAAAACCGTTCAGAGTTCATTTATCTAAAATGTCAATAGCATGCAATAACCGCCCTTTCGAAAGTAGCTACGTACTATAATAGCTTCACGAAGTAAAGTAGCGGCCCTTTTCATGATGCGAAATAAACGCCTAAGTATATATAAGCCGCCTTCTCGAAAGTTACCGCTCCTTGAAATAACAGCTTGTTTAGTTGTCTACGTCGGCAAGTATATCTACATATATAAGCATTAAGCTGTTCACATCTTTCGACACAGACTTTAAATTTTTGTAGTCCTATTTACTATCCCGACTACTGGATAAGATGCATGGATTTGGATTAGATTTTAAACCAGTGCAGGGTGTACACCTGGTTTATTGTTTCTAGAATTGCATATTATATATATAGTTTTATATGCGACCACATCAGCATTTTGCTGGCATATACAAGTATTGTGTAGAATTATCGTGTTTAAATAAATGTTCTAACTAACTAACTAACTAACTATAACTAACTATAACTAACTAACTAACTAACTAACTAACTAACTAACTAACTAACTAACTAACTAACTAACTAACTAACTAACTAACTAACTAACTAACTATAGCTAGCTAACTAACTAACTAACTAACTAACTAACTAACTAACTAACTAACTAACTAACTAACTAACTAACTAACTAACTAACTAACTAACTAACTAACTATAACTAACTAACTAACTAACTAACTAACTAACTAACTAACTAACTAACTAACTAACTAACTAACTAACTAACTAACTATAACTAACTAACTAACTAACTAACTAACTAACTAACTAACTAACTATAACTAACTAACTAACTAACTAACTAACTAACTAACTAACTAACTAACTAACTAACTAACTAACTAACTAACTAACTAACTAACTAACCATCTAACTAACTAACTAACTAACTAACTAACTAACTAACTAACTAACTAACTAACTAACTAACTAACTAACTAACTAAATATAATTAACTAACTAACTAACTAACTATAACTAACTAACTAATTAACTAACTAACTAACTAACTAACTAACTAACTAACTAACTAACTAACTAACTAACTAACTAACTAACTAAAACACTGGCTGGTCTCCAATGGCAGAGTTTGTACAAAGCTTGCATGCCGACAAAGCGAAGTCTATCAACACTTTGTAAAGATAAGCAGAGAGGGACAGCAATAAAGTGCTTGGACAGCGACCACGACGCAAAATGCTCTATCATGTGTTGTTTCGCTTATTGTCTACACAGTATATAATAAAGCCTGAAATATTAACTTTCTTCACAAAACGCCTAACTTTGTATTTTGAGATACCGAACTTTATTTGATACATTGAAGTATTCTTGCATTTTACGTACATTTTCGCCCCGGAAAACAGCCGCCTCTTGAAGTAACTGTAAAACATCGCATCAGACCTAAAGTCAGTTTGACCTGAGTTCGGGCCAATCCAGTATAAACACTTCTTTAGATGCAGTTTTCTACTTGTGATTAAATTTGCGCGAATCGAATTTCTTTTTTATTTTTGTTAACTCTCGACTGGAACTATAATTAGAAATCTATTCAATTTTTACAATAGAAATATCGATTCGCGTGGAAAATATCGCAAGTGGAAACCAGCTTAGAGGCGGGTTTTGACCAATTTAAGTGCATGGGATATTTAATAATTATTTACTGAAGTGAAATTAATTATTAAGTCGATCATTAGTGCTGAATATTTACCCAGCCGCGAAGCAGCGAAGTTATATTATGTCTATACTCTTCACTACGACACCGACACCTGGGTGAATAATTGTTTTAGCCGATATACCTATAAATAAAATAACAATTAAGTTTAACATTTTTATATTTTTCGATATTTTTTTCATTTTATGTAAGACAGGGCCGCTAGCAACTTGGCGTAATCAATATTTGTCAACTAAACGGTTTTTACAACTTTTGGATATATTAATGGCTAGAAAAGTCTAACGAAACAATATGCATACTTTTGCTTAATCTTGTTGTTCTACTTTACCTAGCTCAGTTTTATCAACAAAATCTCTTGCTTCTGTAAACAAAGCAAAGCTGGTGGCCATTTTGTAATTTCCCCAGTTGAATCGATATTTCGATATTTCTATTGTAAAAATTGAATAGATTTCTAATTACAGGAGCCAATCACACAATCATATTATTTACCTGCGAGGTGCGAGGTATATGCGAACCTCAACCTCGTCCCCAGGGCATTTTTCCTCCGTTGGGAGTCGGCGAAAATGGCCCTGGCATCGGCTGGTCACGTGACACCCAGAATTTTGGGGTGTTTTGGCAAGAAAAGTTATGCGGTCTTCAGTGTGTTTCGTTTTTGTATAATACGTATACATGAATAATAAATAAGAAATATTTAACGCTCTGCCGAATCACTCATGTGAACCTTTATCATAAATGCAACTGGCTAGCATTATTCATCATGATACTCCCCACGATTATCCAGGATACATTTAAATGTCGGGAAGAAACATATATCTAATGTTGTTCTTGACTTTAACCAAAGCTATCGTTACAATTCTTTGGATGAACTTCGCAGAGTGGATTTATTGCAATTCATATTTTGATGAATAAATTACACTGTATCTGAATTAATCAAGTTTTTAAACGGGCCAATCCGATTATAGAATCGACCAGCCGATGCCAGGGCCATTTTCGCCGACCTCCCAACGTGGAGGCAAAATGCCCTGGGGACGAGGCTGGCGAAGCTCACTTATTGTAAGGATTCTAGCGTTTCAGTTCTATTTCAGCTCGGGCTAATTCATTTGAAAATAGTCAGTGGCTTTTGTTTTAGCTGTCAACGCAAAAAAAGCACTTTAATTCAAATTACTTCAGCGCGAGTGTTCATAATTACACTGTCAATTTTACTGAAACTTAATTGTTCTTATAATTAGAAAATGGATAGAATAACTCATTTCGGACTTAATTTAATGTTTTTATTCGTCACTTATCGTTTTGGATAAAAGTGTGTATTTGAATTTCAAATCAGTCAGTAATAGTATTTTACGCAAATATTAAATTGAAATTTTCGCCAAAACGACCTTTCAAAAGTTCTTCATCAATAAATTACCCAAAGATGTTTCGAGGTGTTAAGTAGAGACGGGAGGGAAAAGACCAAAAAGTTTTACTTTTCAAAATTTAATGTCGAAAATGACGATAAGATAAGGATAAGTGACGGTATAGGTGACGGTAGCTAGGTGACGGAAGGAACACCGCTGCCAAACGTTTGCGCATGCAAGAGAAGTGGGAACTAGCCGTGGCGACAACAACCAGACAGTAGGGAGCTTAAGCAAGCTAGGACGACCGACGAATCATATACGCACTATTGAATGCTTAAAGTATGTTTTTTGACATCCAAAAGCTTTAAGCCCTAATCAAACGAGAACGCACGCAAGTCATCGCAAGTTGGCAGTCACGCTATTTCAGCCAGCCGCTCTGAATAGTTTCCCGAAAATATCATGTACCTAACCGTGACAACGTTAAAACTTGTTTAAAACACTCATGAAACCTTTATTTTGTTAATTTGGGTGTTCAAACGACCGCCACAGAAATTCTGACTGCCAACTTGCGATGACTTGCGTTCTCGTTTGATTAGGGCTTTAGAGTTCTAAAAGGATTTTGTCGCAAACTTTAAAGTCAAACTCAACCAACAGGTTCTGCCGCTCCACGAGTTAACGTTGTCCTGAATACGTGAAAATTATCTGAATAACGTTGTATGTAGAGCGGGGACGGCGTTAAGATTACTCTTGGGTCTAAAACTGAATTATTCTGATTTTCTTTGTTGTATGAGGAGAATTCTATTGTAATAAGGACGTTGTCCTTGACGTTCGCGTTGTATTTGCTTAAGCTCCCTAGTAAGACTCAACTATTCATTCAGGGTAAATTCAGAATGTTACAATCTTGACAAAGAAGCCATGCACAAATTACCTACATTATCTTTTTGGTAGTTGGATTCTCGGACCAGTCTAAATATTTCAGTGTTTTCCCGTTCTTTTTTTGAGGACGAGCCCGGACGTCGCGCATGCGCAAAACATTTGGCAGCGGTGTTGACCAGGGCGTTTATATACAACATGTCCTCTCACTTCGAAATGATGATTATCGTCATTTGTTCACAAAGTCGAATATGATGATTATCATGATACTCAAGTGAGATTCTGTCCCACATGCGGGATGTTAAACTAAATTGCATATAACAAAAGAACCATTAGGGGTGTTGTGGTCGGGGTCTGAGAGGCGGGACTCTTTTTTCCGGAGGGTTGTGGTTAGGGTTAGGTCCAACGGGGGGGTTGTGGTTAGGGTTAGGGTTGTCAGGGGGGTTGTGGTTAGGGTTAGGGTCAGGTTTAGAGGTGGGGTTAGGGTTGGGGGTTTGGGGGCAGGGAATTCTTTTTTTAAAATGATGATTATTGTTAATTCAACGACATCTCACAAATGACGATAATCATCATTTCGAAATGAGAGGATATGCTGCAATATTGTAACATATCCTGATTCCTGAATTTACCCCTTCGTAATTTTCTTTACCCTTTTTTTAAAACACAAATGAATAGTCGAGTCTTTCTTAGTCTTCACTGTCTGGTTGTTGTCGCAACGGCTAGTTCCCACTTCTCTTGCAATGTTTACCATTGAACTCTAAATAAACTGCTTAGTCAACACGATCTCTTACCAAAATTAAGCGTATATCTTAATTGTAAAATAGGGCTCGAATTAAGACATGGCCTTAATTTTAAAATAGGGCTACAATTAAGACATGGCCTTAATTTATCTGTCCCACAAGCGGGATGTTAAACTTGAACACATAAAGCTAAAAATCCTAGAGGGGTGTTGTGCTCGGGGTTTGAGAGGTGGGTCATTTTTCCGGAGGGTTGTGACTAGGTTTAGGGATACCGGGGGTTTTGGTTAGGTTTAGGGTTACCGGGGGGTTGTGGTTAGGGGTTGGGGGATGGGGGATGAGTTTTCATTTAAAATTAAGGATTATCCTTAATTTCAGGCGAGTTGACAATTAAGGATAATCCTTAATTTTGGATGTGAGGTCGACCTCGCTTTAGGTCTCTCGTTCCGTATGATGATATATAACATACAACCCAACACGCATGTATGATGCATTTCATCACACATGTGCATGTTTTTAATAAAGAGGTTATTAATGAAACTCTTCCCCCCCCCGAACCCCCTAACCCTAATCTCAAAAATGTGAATTTCCCGGGGGGAACCTTAACCCTAACTTGAAAAGTGTCGGGGGGGGTTTATTGATCCTCCACCCCCAACCACCCTAATAGTGTTTGTAATTTATGGTCAACAGTTCTTGACAAAGATTGTGGGATGCGCAGTGATTTTAATCCGTTAATTGGCGCATCTTAGAATAATTAAAAACATGCACATGTATACACGCGTGTTGGGTTGTATGTTATATATCATCATACAGAACGAGAGACCATGTTGCGCTCACTGATCTTATATAGATCAGTGGTTGCGCTCAGTTTACTCGCGAATTCACGCATGCGCAAACGTTTGTTAGTGACTAGGTCCCAGATCTTTATACAAAAACATGCTCCTCGGCCGCAGAAAGTTTTGGCTTGAGCAACAAACTTTGGTAGTTCAGTAGTCTGGAGGAGTGTGTTTTTAAAACACTTTTCTGTTTTAATAACAGTCATGTTGTCCTCATTGAAGACAGGTACTTGGCTTTCAAGACTTACGGTAATGCTGCACTTTGTTGTCGATTATTATTGAACGAATATGCGAAGAATATTAACATTCAGATATTAATTATTCCTATTAATTTAATTCAAGATTATGTCCTATTATATTATTTAGCTGAACTATCGTACTACATTTGCGAAAGTCCTGCCGTCCGTGAGTAGAACATTTCATTGCGGACAAAGATCAAATGCTACGACAAAGGCAGAGGTATGTTCTGTATATGAAAAATCGAGTCTGCAAGAACGTGAGTAGTTGCACGACTTTGATAACTTGCTTGCAAAATTGGTTTCATTTGGTGTAAATTTGTCGTCAATGTGGGATTTATAAGGTTTCTATAAGAAATGAAGATTTGTGATGTATATTTCTACAATAGAAGGGATAGAATGTAAAATATATGATAAAATGGAGTGCAGCGAGGTGAAATGCCACCTACCAAATGGTTGGGTTAGAGCGGGAGGGCCGGATGGGTGGTGGTGGTGGGACTGCAGGGGAATTGACAGTACTGAAATAGATGGTGGCAGTACATTTAACCACTATACACTTGTTGACTGGCACCGAGGGAAACATTGAGTTTTATGGACCAAAGGCTTCAATGTTACCCGAGGGCTTTAGCCTGAGGGACTGTATAACTCGATGTTTCACAAGGCAAAAGTCAACAAACATTTTGTTTTATACCAAAGACTTTTAAAATACAAAATACCAAACTGACTCAAAACTTGCAAAAGGCAAAAAGGACTTACCAAAACAGTCTTTGACTTTGACTTTGTCTTCGTAATTTCAATTCAACTAGGCCAAAAAAAAAATACCTATATACCTAGTTCTTTGCTAGCAAAATGCCGACCCTAATCTTTTTATTGAATTTTTAAGGAGCATGGGCCCGAGTTGCAGCATGATTTGCATCTTGGGATAGCAAGCGTGGCGTCAGAACCTAGTAATAGAGAAATAGGAAACCCAGGTATTTTTTTTCCCCTATTAAACAAGTACACCAGACTCAACAAGTACAAAGAACAGCCTTAAATTTCTCCAGGTTTTCTTCAGACCTTCTATGAAGATACTGTATGTATGGAATGATATTCTTTCTTTTAGAAAATAGACCATTTCATACCAAATAAGCTCAAAACAAGATCTTGTTTTCAAAATGCTCCGAAGAGTCCAAAGTTCTTGATCTGATGCAATAATCATTGTGTATTCATGTGAACAACGCATGGTTAAAGCTGACGTCAGAGGGAAACATTGCACTGTTTCTTTCTTCATTGTTGACATCAGAGGGAAACAGTGCAATGTTTCCCTCGGTAGAAAGAAACATTGAGTTTGTTGAACAACACGTGACCATGATTTGACCAATAGGATTTCATCTTTGGCAACTGAAAGTCTTTGGTATATAACAAAATGCTTTGCAATCTCAAATCAGCTGAAATAACTAAACGTTAGGGCTTTTTATACAGGCAAAATAAGCTGTGGCTAAAATAGGCCATTGCTTAAATAAGTCCTGAAGAGCTAAAATAAACGGTCATGTAATTAATAATGCATGAGTGAAATAAGCCCAGGGTTGAAGATAGTCCAAATGAGCTGTTCACAATTTATTTAAGCTGTGATTTATTGTGCCTCGTGTAAAAGGCCCTATATTGTTTATGGATTAAGTAAGCAAGAACTTCCAGGGGTGTAGGAACTAGGGGGAAATGGGACATGTGTCCCCCCCCCCCCCCCCCACTTTGTCATGAAATGCCCTTTTTTCAAGTGTCCTTTTAAAGTCCTACCCCCTAACCCCTGAACAAAGTGCCCTTTTGAAGCCGTGCCCCTCCAAAATCAACTTGCTTCCTTGCACTGCAAACTTCATTCATCCCAAAGTTCATCTTTTTAAAGTCCTATCTTCTGATAATTCTATAAGAAACAATATATATTTATTATGTGCACAGCATTGTGGTTGAATGTACAAGTTGCCATCTTTTTTGGTATGGTCAATATTTGATAACTGAGGATCTGGGATTTTGATGTAATTTTGAGTTTTGGTTACTGATCATTATTTTATAACCTCAGGTAATATTCTAGTTCTGATTAGTAAAAATGCAATGTTTATTTTTTGGATCTGGATATTGATTTTAGCTTGTGTGAATTTTAAAGTGTTCTACACTAATTTTGATACAATACCAAAATGCTGAAAGCAGCAAGAGGAGCTCTGGTCAAATAGGCCACCAATAATCTCAATCTTCATGTTGTAGTGATATACAGTAAATTTCAGCCTGACCAATAAAAACACTTGCCTAACAGTTTTGCCCCCTTAAAAGCTTTTTATAACTAGAAGATATAATGGTCAAGATCTGACCCTAGTAACTTCAGTAGCCCTCAGTGATCAAAGAAACAGCATCCTTGACTAGAGGTTCTTTTACCACTTTTGGCATTTTGAGAGGTCAATCATCTAATGACCAGGGTAGAAAACCCAGTGAAAAATCCTCAAAGCACAGGCAGGTCCACAGGAGTGAATTTGAAGAGGGGCTTTGGCTAAAATCAAGCACTGAAGGTGTGAAAACCTGCTACACGCGTAAAAACGCACAACTTATTCACGGTTGTCAATAGGCGTGAACAATGTTGTGCTGATCGCCGTGAACAATGTTGTGCTGCTCGCCATGAACAAGTTGTCAACAAGTTGTTCACTTATGGTTCGAACAACTTGTTCACGGATAAATCAACAGTCATGAACAAGTTGTTCCAACAGCACATTTTTTATAGCCAACAACGTTGTTCGCACGTGATACAACATGTTGTAACAGCATGACGAAATACAGTAACAATGATGAACAACAATGTTACAACAGTGGTGAACATGGTTGATGTATCAACACGTTCTTCGGTTGTTACAACATGTGTGAACAACTGTTGTTGTTTCATCAAGCAGTAACAACTTGTTGAAACAATGATGAACAATGTTGTTCATTTATCAATGTTGTTCACATATGTCAACAAGTTGTTACACCATTGTTGCAAGTTGTTACAGCATTGTTCAGGCAACAATGCTGTAACAATTTTTACGCTTGTAGGTGATATGGGGGCATGCTCCCCTGGAAAATTTTGAATTTTAGAGTTTCCTACATTTTGAGAAGAGATTTACTGTCGTGGCAATGCAAGCATTCCATAAAATATTGTTGCAATATACAGTATTTCTCAAGTTGAAGGAGGGGCTGGCTCAGTTTCCCCATTAAAAAACTTGGGGTGGCTCAAGCCCCTGTAGCCCCCCAATTCCTACACCTATGGGCACATGAGAGAATCAACAATTACTCAGACACTCAGTCTACCATACTGGTGCTGGTAATTCAGTTCAGCAGCAATAGGCAGCATGTGAAGAACACGTGTTATCATTCTCCCAATGCACGCAGTTGGTGGTAAATTTTTACTATTCAGTCCAAAGTTTACATGCAGTACCAGTATTAAGTGCCCACTTTGTAAGAAAATTTAAGCCTGGTTTTCACGTGTCGTAAGAATCAGAGGCGTAGGAACGGATTCAAAATTGGGGGGGGGGGGGGGGGGGGGGGGGCTGAAGTCGATATGCAGATAATCAGTGACCGCATTTTTAGCGAGGTTCGGGGGTGCTCTCCCGGAAGATTTTGAAATCTAGAACCTCGGAAACACAATTTGCAGCAATTTGAGGAAAATTTTTCATCTAATTCTACAGCAAGCATAGTTCAAATTTTAACCTAAAAACGAAGAAATTATTAAACCAATCTGGGAACCAATCTAACCATTCTCGTCCCCAGAGCCCGCATTTCGCGTGGCAGGATGGCTAACACTTCAGACTATTCACGCAATCACGATACACCCGTTTGTGAAATCCCGTGTTGTCGTGTAGATGAACCCCGCAGGTAGATTACCGTAAGTAGCTGCTCTCCTAGCCTCTGTATAGTCGCACTAATACAATCATTAAATTTAGCAACGCTTGTCCTGACTATTTTTTGGTGGGGGGCTCATGAGAAGCGTGATGGTTTGCCCTAATTTGTCTGAGATACAATAAATGTCGAATGTAAGCTGCTGCATCGGCAGTGTTTTCGATATGACATTTAGCAAAGCAAAAACCTTTGTGAAGTTGTGAAGTGCCAAGATTTTAGTAAAGAAATGCTGACGTTTTGAGTTACGTCCCACTCAGCGGTCTCACCACATTTCAGGCCGCGCTGATACTGGAATCGATTGCCAGACATTTAGTTGTTCTTGAACGAGTTCCGGTTGCCGGACCTATAGCCACTTCGTTTTTATTGTAGTTCTCATTTGTCGTTAAAATCGTAAGAATCAATCAGGGACAGTTCTATCTACGATTGTCGGCGATTCTTACGACAGCCACGTTCACACTTGTCGTGAGAACCGTAAGAATTGAGGATTTTTCTTGTCCCAGACGAGTGGTTTCAGTGTTCTTCATGTTCTTCAGTGTTCACACGTGTCGTAATTAGTCGTCAAGAATCCCCGATCGTTGGCGACCGTCTGGAATGCATTTTCCAAATAGAAATGATTCCGCTTCTTGCAATGCTTCCGATCAGATCGGCGACTGTCTGGGGGAGCCGGGGGAGCCGCGGCTTTGATATAAAACAACAGACATGTAACTACAAAACTGATGCAATATGAATTGTGTCAGGAAATAAACTGTAAACAGTAGGCCTATATTCAATCTACTGGAGTGTATGCATCTATGTGACGTTTGTGTGTTTTGAGTATTTTGTATGACGTTTTTTAACCTTTAGAGTCAGTAAAATCTTGCTCCAAAAGCCAGGAAATGGCATTTCAGCGACTCTCGATTTCAAAATTTCCAGGGGGAGCATGCCCCCGGACCCCCCTAAAATTTTATTTTGATTTTGGCTTCCCCCCTTTCAAACTCCTGGCTACATCCCTGTACTTCAACCATGTTCATACTTGTCGTAACAATCCCAGACGATACCCCTCGTCCCCCCGAGAGACAGACTTGATCCAAGTCTAGGGGACAGGAAAAATCCCCTATTCTTACGACAGGTGAGAACCAGGCTTTTTGGAGAACACTAAATATGAACAGCTATCAGAGTCGGACTGGCTTCGTATTAGGGACGGTGCCATTAGGGAGAGGGGCGCCGTCAGGGTTACTTTCAGAATATTTAACAGGGGGGCAAAACAGGCAATACTTACTACGTGTGGGGCAAGGAGCGCTGAAGTTGCGACCAATTTCTAGGGGGATCCGGGGGGCTGCTCCCCCGGAAAATTTTGAATTTTAGAGTCTAGCATTTCCTGCATTTTGAGGGGGGTTTGAAAGAGTTTTGAAGGATATAAAGTACCAAACAAAATATTCAAATATACATGTACTCATTTTATGGGAATACACCATAACATGCAAGGCATACATCATGAGGACATGTCGTCATACATGGACAAATCAACCCACATTGTGTGTACCATTAATTAGGTGATTACTTCATGTCAGGCTGTCAGCTGTGTGAAGCGTACTAAAATATTATTTAATGGTGATATACTATTAGCTGTACCATACTAATTAAAATGTAAAACGACTATAAATCCAAAATCGGGTTTGAATAGGAGTTGCACTACATATCAAATATAGTATTATACAACGGAAAAGGGGCGCAGTAACGGCATCCTAAAGCCTAGTTCACACTTGTAAGAATCGCAGCAGTGTTATCGTGGCCGATGGCATAGAGTGCTATCAGTCTAGACTGTGTGATTTGCATATATACAGCAGTCAAGACACAATAGAACAATAGAATAATAGAATAATATTGTATTGTGTCTTGACTTCTGTATATATGCAAATCACGCAGTCTAGACTGGCAGCACTCAATTACATCGGCCAGCATAACATTGCTGCGATTCTTACGACAAGTGAGAACCAGGCTTAAGGGGACGCATGTGCCATTGTGCCAATGGCACATAGGGCCAGTCCGACTCTGACAGCTATCTAGGCACAAAATGAAATGGGTTGAACTGAAACTTTGCAGCTTTCTTTTTAGTTTTCGAAGGAGTACCCAGTCATCGACCATTCTTATGACTGTGTTGTTGTCGGTGCTGGTGGAGCTGGACTTCGAGCAGCATTTGGTTTGGCTAATAGTGGATTTAAAACAGCTTGTATCACAAAACTATTTCCCACAAGATCACATACCGTTGCTGCTCAGGTAAGGTGGTCAATCCTAACTGGGCTGACTTCATTGTGACTAAATAATTTAGGCCTATCATTGAGAAAAAACACAGGCGTGCTGAGGTTAGCACGCCTCGGCTGACCAACGCGTGTGAATAGACCATTTGCGCGATGACGTGAGATGGCGTTGGGCGACTACAACTACCAGAATGCTTTGCCAGTATTCTAGGGTTTCGGCTACAAAGGATGACTCAAAAGGACCCGTCCAGTCCTTTCGCGGCTTTTCCAAAGTGTATCGTCAAATTTGTTTTTTGGACTAGCTTTTTGGAAAAACAAATTTGACGACATAGTTACATATTTTGGAAAAGTCGCGAAAGGACTGGACGGGTCCTTTTGAGTCATTCCTTTTAGCCAAAACCCTAGAATACTGGCGAAGCATTCTGGTAGTTGTAGTCACCCATCGCCATCTCACGTCATCTTGCAAATGGCCTATTGGCGTGCGATAGTGTGCACCGCTTTCAGAACACAGGGTATCGTTTTCAAAACATAAGAATCGCTACCCTGATTTAAAAGTGGTTTAAAGAAGCACTAGCAGCACTCATTTCGCACTATATAGATATCGGTTCAAATTATACCTTTTTCGCATTTTCCGTGCGCTCCCATGCCTGTGAACGCGCGGCGACGGCTGCCGTTTTCATCCCACGACGGAGCTCATTTACGCATTGTATGAACCAACGGATGTGACTACAAACAACCCGACAAGAATAAACTGTCGTCCGACTTCATAATATGATTTTCATTGTCTGTTAATAAATAAGAAGTGTTGATAATCTGATGTGAAATCTGAACCACAAACGAACCCTGTTAGTATAAAACAGAAACCCGCGTTTGATGTCATGATGCGTCACAAAGTATCCGCTCTCATAGCATTAATCTCACTCGTTCGATTTGTTTAACCGGACTGGAGAATACATCAGAATTCTGAATAAAAATTCCTGATTTATAATCTTTTAGGCGTGCGACCAAACGCACGCGGTCGCACGCCTCATGTTCTTCAGGCGTGTGGAAAGGCGTGGAACGGCTGTCAATGATAGGCTCCTGTCTATTGGTTAAAAATGTTACAGAATTTACCAAGAAGAAACACTGCCAATGCTTGGCCATATTATTTGTTACAAAACAATTTCTGACTCTGACCATAGTTAGTTGGAGGGCAAAAGTCATTGTTCTATGGTTTTGTTCAATTTGTCTAATTTCACGGTCACTGAAGTGAACGTATTATAGTTTTTGTATAATGAAGCAGTCATCCAATAGCAACGTTCGGGTTTAATTAGTGCAGTCCTTTGTCGTCACGTGTTGTAAGTCCTTTGTTCGTTGTGTAGCCCCTTACAAAAATTCCACATGAACACATGTGATCACTTGTGATTTTGGAACCCGTTCATCCTTCGTAATGAGTAATGATTTATTTAACGTCGATAAACACTGGATGTGTTCGCCCAATCATCCGAGCCAGAGGCTCATGATTAAAGTGCACGACATGGGCTAAGACCTATAGGTGTTGATTTTACGGAGGGAGGAAAACCGCAGAAGCCTGCGAAAAACCCTCGAAGCACAGGAGAGACCAACTAAACTCTACTCACAGTACACAACATCCACTTTATGAATACGTTAATATTCATTCATACTTTATGAATTCCTCCAACATGAACACAATAACATGACCATTGCATAATCTTGAAAGACAATGGAGCTTCCAAACCACCCCCTCAATGCACTAACTATGCTCTTACTCATGCAGTTCTCACATGTCGCTGGTGGTATCATTGTATCAAGGCGGTATAGATTGGGAGGTGCGGTACCTGAATGCGTGCCATTTAGGGTGTCCAGGCGCTTGCTCCCCATAAAGTTTTTGAATTCTAGGATCTCCTAGCCCGCGAGCAGGCTCTTGTGGAGGGAGAAAGGGAGGGAATGCAGACAAGAGACAGAGAGCCTGCACGGATGCTACAGAATGTTAGATATCTGCGTCCTAAATCATGACGCAATATTCTCGTTGGTTGGTTTGCCTTATAACGTCAATCATAAATGCAATCTTGAAGTGTGTTTTTGACGTATTCATAAAGTGGATGTTGTGTACTGAAGTCTCCCTTAATTTTTAATACGAAGGTTCAAAAGGCAAAAAATCGGATTTTGGAATGAAATTCGAAAATAGTACATCAAACCGTAGTACTTTGTCTTTTACTGAAATAGATTCAGCAAATTTTACAAGAAGGAAGAGAAAATCACCACTACCAGTATGCAAACCATATTAAGAATAACAATGACAAAATATTCAATAATGCACGCACAATGGAAATTTTCCGATCGATCAGTTTCTCGCGGTCAACAAGAAAGAAATGCTATTTGATTTGCTTTGTTCAGTTACACACGAACGAGCACACGTTTGACATGTATTTATGGGTTGATTGGCTTTATCTCAAACGGGGGCGGATGTTCAAAATTGTATGGAGTCCGTGCAAGCTCTCTCCCCTTTCTTCGATCTTCCAAGAGCCTGCTCGCAGGCTAAGGGTCTCCTAGAAATGGGATTTCTTGCATTTAATTGAGAGCACTTTTGAGTCGAACAAACTTTTTCTCGCATTGGGGGCACACTTTCCATCTCATGGAGGAGGGCACCAGATTAAACAGTGAGAGCAACTCTACTGCATGTAGGTTGATGTTTAATGATTTAGAATGTGCCAATGGCAGGAATGGCTTAAACTCATTTTCGTACTTCTGTATATAAATTCTTTTTTGATCTAGGGTGGTGTAAATGCTGCATTGGGGAACATGGAACCAGATGATTGGAAATGGCACATGTAAGATATGAAAGAATATATTCTGAAGTAGAGGCTGCACCTCTCTGATTTATATATATATATATATATATATATATATATATATATATATATATATATATATATATATATATATGATTATATTACAATTAGACAACAAGGCCGAGTTTTCTATGAGCTGATAGTCAACGAGGCCAAGCCGTAGAAAACGAGGGCGAGTTGTCTAATTGTTTTAGTATCAACCATAAACAACTTTTCTTTAAGGTAAATAAGTCTTATCAAACATTGTTCCAAATTTTCAGGTAGTTTTACCTTTTTGTTTGCAGTAGTCTCCCCATTCAAAATGTAGAGTAGTTCGATGGCACATGATAAACAATCGCTCACAAGAAACGAGATTGTAACTACTTTGCTTTAAATTTGGTGTTGATGTACTCGACAGACATAAGCGAATTCATTTTGTTATACGAATTCATTTTCTTATTCGAAAATGTCAAACTGAACAATTTTCCAATACTTTCGGGCCAAAGTTTTCATGATTTCGTCCCTCGTATATAAATTTTAACGGACGCCATGTTTGGCCTAGTTTCCAGGCTTTGCTCCCAGCGTGAATATGCCGTGGCTTCTGATTGGTCAGAATAGGAGTATTTCCAGGTATAAGAAGGTTTATCATTGGATAACTCTACTATGGTCTATCGCCAATAGACTACTAGTAGCTGAAGCTCAGCCAATCAGAAAGCCGGATTTGTAATAGACCACTAGTTTGGTTGATACTAAATATATTATTTATATATATATATATATATATATATATATATATATACATACATATACATACATATATATAGATATGTACTGTATGTATGATATATGTACAGATATGTATGATATATAATATATGGTGTGTGATGTATGTATAATATATATGGTGTATGATGTGTGATTTATATGATACAAGTATATGAAATATGAATTACTAGTATGTGATATATAAATTATGATATATATATATATATATATATGATACCTACATATCACACATCGTATATCATATATTATATATCATACATCATGTATAATATTATGTATCATATACAGTGTATCACATCTTATATCAATCATCTAACATCATACATCATATATTATATATCATATACTGTATGAAATATGAAATATGGCAGATGATGGATGCAAAGTGGAATATGAAATTCAAATGTGAAATATGACAAATGTTGTTCCCACCAGTGTTTCGACCGTGTTCAGAAATGTATAAGTTCAATCCTCATTCGCGACTTAAAAATTCTCAAAAATACCATTATTTATTATACTAGAGATACTGTTATTATTATTAGAGCTCTTGCATTCAGGAATTTTGAAAAATAAAAAAAAATATATTGACCGTTTCTTAATTTTTATTCTTATGAAGGTACGACACAGTGAAGGGTAGTGATTGGTTGGGTGATCAAGATGCGATTCATTACATGACAAAGGAAGCTTCTGAAGCTGTTATTGAGGTAATTTTCATCTTGTACATGCTGTAATCAGCATATATGTAAAAATTAACATCTTGGAAGTTAAGTCTTAATCCATTGCTGCCTAGGATGTCTGACCGTTCTCCCTTTGATGAGTAAAATCGTCTGACATGAGACAGAGTAAAATAATAAGGGGTCTTTTTTGCCGGTTCAGGGCATGAATGGATTAATAAAGGCTTATTAACCGAGTTCGAGTATTATTATCGTCATCATCATCATCATCATCATCATCATCATCATCATCATCATCATCATCATCATCATCATCATCGTCATCATCACCGTCATCATCATCGTCATCATCATCATCATCATCATCATCATCATCGTCATCATCATCATCATCATCATCATCATCATCGTCATCATCATCATCATCATCATCATCATCGTCGTCATCGTCATCGTCGTCATCATCATCATCATCATCATCGTCATCATCATCATCATCATCATCATCATCATCATCATCATCATCGTCATCATCATCATCGTCATCATCATCATCATCATCATCATCATCATCATCATCATCACATCATCATCATCATCACTCGGCCTTGGCAGGGACACCGAGCACAACATTCTTCCACACATCTCCATCCGCCATGGCTGTTTCCAGATCTTGAAGTTCTATACCAGTGTTTTTTGCGATAACATCTGGGTGGGTTTGTTTTCGTCCTTTTGATGGCTTCCACAAGATGAGGTCGGAGACCACTGGCTCTTTCGCTCGAAAGCAATGACCAGCAAATCTAGTGCGACGCTCCGGCAGTAAGATGGGAGTTAATTCTGGGGATGTTTTCATGGATTTGTTGCAGCGTTGAGTGACCTTATTTCCAGGAGAGATTTTGTATCCTGCGCAGCAATCTTGTGTAACATCCGTCCAGTCGTACATCAGAACTGATTTGATTGCTGCCCTGAAGAGGTTGATTTTTAGAATATTTGGCATGTTTGATTGCCATATTTCACCCATTTTGTTGCATTTTACTCAGTATTTTGTTATCTAAACTAACGTCGGCAGTTTACCACATTTTCACTTTGCTCTATCTAAAACACTGCCTGCGCAGCATCCACTTTTTAAAAATTTAATACATTTGCTACTCATTAGTCAAATTTTATATTTTTTGTGTCCAGCTTGAAAATTATGGGATGCCATTCAGTCGAACTGATGATGGCAAAATATATCAACGAGCATTTGGTGGCCAAAGTTATGACTATGGCAGAGGAGGACAAGCTCATAGATGTTGTTGTGTAGCAGACAGAACTGGACACTCGTTACTACATACTTTATATGGCCAGGTAGGGGTGCATATTTCCACAACCAACGAACTAACCCGTCCGTTGGTCTGTCTGTCTGTCTGTCTGTCTGTCTGTCTGTCTGTCTGTCTGTCTGTCTGTCTGTCTGTCTGTCTGTCTGTCTGTCTGTCTGTCTGTCTGTCTGTCTGTCTGTCTGTCTGTCTGTCTGTCTGTCGGCCGGCTAAACAGCCAACCGGACAGTCAGCCCAACCATGTGGTGGCTATTACCTCAAAATAATCGGGCAAACGTGTTATATTTATGTCATTTCAGTCCCTTAGCTATGACACTGATTATTTTGTGGAGTACTTTGCATTGGATTTGCTGATGGAGAAAGGCCGCTGTGCTGGCGTTATTGCGCTGTGCTTAGAAGATGGATCATTGCACAGATTTAAAGCCAAGAACACTGTTATAGCTACTGGGTAAGTATAAAGACATGATTAGTCTTTTTAGTTTAACGCGCGCGATCGCACGCGTATGAAAGGCGCTGTTTACTGTGTGAAAGCATCGTTAGTGTCACCTCTTACAATGTAACATATCATAGGCCTCGCAATGTAATGAAAGATCTGACAACGTATCGCAATGTCTAGCATTGTAACGTAAGTTCTCACAAAAGTAGCGTAAGGTTTCGCAATGGAACGCAAGGTGTCTCAGTGTAACATAATGTCTCACAATATGTAAGGCAAGGTCTCACAGCGTAACGTAAGTTTTACAATGCGACGTAACGTCTCATAACCTAACGTAAGGTTTCACAATGTAACGTAATATCTCACAATGTAGCATATGGTCCCACAATGTAAAGTAAGGTTTCACAATGTAACGCAAGAGCTCACAATTAAGTAACGTACATGTAAGATCTCACAATGTAACGCAAGAGCTCACAATTAAGTAACGTACATGTAAGATCTCACAATGTAACGCAAGAGCTCACAATTAAGTAACGTACATGTAAGATCTCACAATGTAACGCAAGAGCTCACAATTAAGTAACGTACATGTAAGATCTCACAATGTAACGTAAGATCTCACAATGTAACACAAGAGCTCACAATTAAGTAACGTACATGTAAGATCTCACAATGTAACGCAAGAGCTCACAATTAAGTAACGTACATGTAAGATCTCACAATGTAACGCAAGAGCTCACAATTAAGTAACGTACATGTAAGATCTCACAATGTAACGTAAGGTCTCACAATGTAACACAAAAGCTCACAATTAAGTAACGTACATGTAACATCTCACAGTGTAACGCAAGAGCTCACAATTTAGGGGCCGATTACATGGGGAAATTTCAGCCCGGGCTGAGATTTCAGCCCGGCTACTGGAAGATGGAAAAGAGGGAGTGAATGTTTTGAATAAGAAATACGAAGTATGGAATACAGAAAGTGCATTGTGAAAGGAAGTAATAAATATAGTTTATTTGAAATACACAACTAAATATGTTTGTTTTAAGCTGCATGTTTGTGACAACTTGGCTGATTTACACACTTGATTCCTATTCAAATCATTCTCCTCTTTTCCATACCTCAGTAGCCGGGCTGAAATCTCAGCCCGGGCTGGAATTTACCCATGTAATCGGCCCCTTAGTAACGTATAAGATCTCACAATGCAACATAAGGTCTCACAATATAACGTAAGGTCTCACAATATAACGCAAGATCGCATAAAGTACCGTACACTGTAAGGTCTCACAAAGTAACGTAAGGTCTCACAAGGCAACAGAAGTTCTCGCAATGTAACGTAAGATCTCACAACGTACTGTCAGATCTCGCAGCGTAACGTAAGGTCTCATAATGTAACATAAGGTCTCACAATATGTCTCACAATGTAACGTAAGATCTCACAATGCATTCACAATGTAACGTAAGGTCTCACAATGTAACGTAAGGTCTTACAATGTAACGTAAGGTCTTACAATGTAACGTAAGGTCTCACAATGTAACGTAAGGTCTCACAATATAACGTAAGGTCTTACAATGTAACGTAAGGTCTCACAATGTAATGTAAGGTCTCACAATGTAACGTAAGGTCTTACAATGTAACGTAAGGTCTCACAATGTAACGTAAGGTCTCACAGTGTAACGTAAGTTCTTACAATGTAACGTAAGGTCTCACAGTGTAACGTAAGGTCTTACAATGTAACGTAAGGTCTTACAGTGTAACGTAAGGTTTCACAATGTAACGTAAGGTCTCACAGTGTAACGTAAGGTCTTACAATGTAACGTAACGTCTCACAATGTAACGTAAGGTCTCACAATGTAACGTAAGGTCTTACAATGTAACGTAAGGTCTTACAATGTAACGTAAGGTCTCACAGTGTAACGTAAGGTCTTACAATGTAACATAAGATCTCACAATATGTAACGTAAGGTCTCACAATGTAACAATGTAACGTAAGGTCTCACAACGTAACGTAAGGTGTCACAACGTAAAGACTGATCCTTGTCTGAAGCTAAGAAATATTTTCTAAGGATTTGAGCTTGACAAACGTCTATACTAAACGTCTGTTACGTGCATGTACCACTCTTTACGTCAATTGCTATCTGTCTTATTGCTTTCTAGTGGTTATGGTCGTACCTATTTCTCTTGCACCTCAGCCCACACTTGCACTGGAGATGGCACTGCTATGGTCACCAGAGCTGGCCTACCTAACCAAGATCTCGAGTTTGTCCAGTTTCATCCGACAGGTCTGATTCTTATAAATCTAATTTCTTACAGAGTAATGGCAACAAAAATCAAAATTTTCAATTTATGACGAATGTCACCGAACTGTCGAAACGTGGGAAATATCTCACGACGTCCACGCCTACAAACATTTGCTTCCCCGCTCACAAAGCTAACGGCCGTTGATATTCGCGTTTATAGGCAAACTATCCTCTTGAGCCGAAGGGTATAAATGTAAGATGTTTACATGTATCAAGTTTAATTACTTTAAAAAGTGGAGAATCTTTCCTTAAATAGCTTCCATCGCACTTGATCGAACCACTGACCTCTATATAACTGGACTGCGGGTACCCCACGAAAAAATGGCCCAATTGCACGCCATTAGGCGCCATCTTGTTAGGTCTGAGCAGCGAAATTGACCAGTCACAGGGTGGCCTTTGGCTAACCGTGTCTTATGAGAGTGAAAAGGGCATGGGACCAAATTTACAAAAATAAACGAGCTGAGAGTTGACAAAAATTTTGAAAGCCAACAACCCTTGTCGGTAAGCAAAAAGTTCAACTAAACCAAACACATTTACAGGTTTCTTTTAAAAGGATAATTCTGAATGGTTTTATGTTGTATTTGTATGTTTCTCGGGTTTCTTCGTGTTCGGGACGATGTCTTAACTGTCCGTTTTAGTTTCAACAACAAACACGGCAAAGGAAAAAGGTTGGAATTTTCCTCGGAACCTTTGTTTTACGCCATAATTTACATGTATTTCAATGTCTTTGAACTTTTTACTTTTAAAAAGAATAAAATTTCTGCGTAAACGTCTTTCTCAAATCAAAAGAGTTATCGGCTTGAGTCGTCAACACTTCGGTCTACTTCATGCCGTCGGAAGACCTAACAAGATGGCGCCGTTCAATTGGGGACACTTCATGTAATACAAAAGTATCGTGGACCCGCAGTCCAGTTATATATAGGTCAGTGGGTCGAACTCGATTGATTTCAGTCCTTATATCATACACTGAAATCACGCAGCAAACAAATTCACCTTCTGTCCGCATACTTCGTAAAACCTTCTGGCGAATAGATGATTTGAACTTGACCCAGTTTGACGACGAAATCTGAAACATCCAAGTCGATGCATGACACTGCGCCCACAAGAATAATAGATACTTGGTTAAACAGGAACAAGTTTCCAACTTGACTTCGTATCTACTTCGTATCTACTTCGCAACGTATAGACGCAAAAATTACCCAAGATGGCGGATGACAAGGTTGTTTATTGTCGAAATTAGCGATGTTGTTGTTGACAAAAATTGTTCATATTACTTAGTAAGTTTGGGCTACATTAATACGTTTTTCAATTAAAGAGAAGGTCAAATTGAATTTTTTTATTTTTGTTTGCTATTACCTTTAACAGATGTTTGGTAAACCTTTTGGCACTCTATTTTTACGGTCGTCGCTAAACGTAGAAGAGATGACTCAAAAGAGCCCTTTCCGTTTTGCTGCGCCTTTTGCAAAACATGTCATCAAATATGTTTGTTTGTTTGTTTTCCAAAATGCTAGGCAGTAAGCCAGGGTTATGGTTTTTATTGTGGTTAGGTTATCCAGAAGATTGCTAAAATCTTGAGACTCGCAAATTTGCAAAAACTTGGAAAAACAAATTTGACGACATATTTTGGAGAAGCCGCTGAACGACTGCCAGGGTTCTTTTCAGTCATCCCCTTTAGTGACGACCTAATTTTACTCATGTTGATATTTCCTTCTCGCAGGTATCTATGGAGCTGGATGTCTAATCACAGAAGGTTGTCGTGGGGAAGGAGGTTATCTACTGAACAGTGAAGTACGTAGTCGTTTCTATAGACTTGTCTAATGAAGTTACGTTTTGCGTATTTCATGGTTATTCATATGTTAATGGTGCTGGTATTGTTGTTGGTGGTGTTGATGGTGCTGGTATTGTTGGTGGTAGTGGTGTTAAGGGTGCTAGTGTCGACCAGCATGCACCATCAACACCACCAACAACAGTTGGTGGTGTTGATGGTGCATGCTGGTTGATATTTTCTGCTAAAGGGCTTGACTGCCGCTGGTACACGAACTCGTGGTTCTTGATCTACTAGTTCAACACTCAGCTTAGTGATCAAATGGATGAAGACCGTGAGATGATTTTAGTGGCGGATTATCTAGGGGGCAAAGAGGGCATTTGCCTCCGGCCAGACTTTGACCGGCCCAAAAAAATAAGTGAATAGAAAAAAAACTTTTCAGTTTTTCTTTTTATGAACGAATGGTGAATACTTCAGTACATACGCAAATACTGTTATCAGCGTATCTGCGGGAAAGTATACTGAACGTTCTTATCTATTGTCGTAGAATCCCGAAAGTAGCGGGCCCGCCCCTCAAAGTAACACCCCTGAAAGTAGCGGTCCCCCAAAAGCAACTAAAGTAGCGGCCCTCCAAAAGCAACTAAAGTAGCGGCCCTCCAAAAGCAACTAAAGTAGCGGTCCCCAAAGGCAACTAAAATAGCGGTCCCCCAAAAGCAACTAAAGTAGCGGTCCCCAAAGGCAACTAAAGTAGCGGTCCCCCAAAAGCAACTAAAGTAGCGGCCCTCCAAAAGCAACTAAAGTAGCGGCCCTCCAACAGCAACTAAAGTAGCGGCCCTCCAAAAGCAACTAAAGTAGCGGTCCCCCAAAGGCAACGAAAGCAGTGGTCCCCCAAAGGCAAAGAAAGTAGCGGTCCCCCAAAGGCAAAGAAAGTAGCGGTCCCCCAAAGGCAACGAAAGTAGTGGTCCCCCAAAGGCAACGAAAGTAGCGGTCCCCCAAAGGCAACAAAAGTAGCGGTCCCCCAAAAGCAACGAAAGTAGCGGTCCCCCGAAGGCAACGAAAGTAGCGGTCTCCCAAAGGCAACGAAAGTAGCGGCCCTCCGAAAAGTAGCAGCCCTCTGAAAGTGTTGTTACCGGCCCGAAAATATTCTTTGCCCCTCTCCCTGGGAGGGTTAATCCGCCACTGGATGTTTTAATTGAGTTTAAAGTAATTTTATAAACGAGTGCGAATGTTTTACCAGGGGTTACAAACACGAGAGAACAGTGAAAATTACGAGGCCGTAGCCCGCGTAATATATTGTTCTCGAGGGTTTGTAATCCCTGGTAAAACACCAGACACGAATTTATGAAATAGCTTCTCAATCATCTATTATAGTAGAATTTGCGAGAGACTTGGTGGAATTAGATCAGACAATGGTGCATATTAAATCAGAATATGTCTTTAAGTTCTACGTTGTTCTGCGTCTGTCGCATGTTGAATATATAATTAATAAATGTGGTAATAAACGGTTCTTTCTTTGCGTCGTTTATTATCTGATTTCTAAATTATGATATTCGGTTTGCACGTTGCATATGAGCCATTGCCTGTTGAGTAGATATATACCTACTTTGAAATGGATTGAGGGTCAGTAATCTTTGTGTGTTTGCTTCGTTTAGGGTGAACGGTTTATGGAGAGATATGCACCAACTGCCAAAGATCTTGCTTCAAGGGATGTCGTCTCTAGATCGATGACAATCGAAATAAGAGAAGGACGGTTAGTAACTAAAATTAGTTGAAATATAAGGTTTATATATAGAAGGCGTTGGTGGTGGTGGTGGTGGCGAGGTGGTGGTGGTGGTGGGGTGGTGGTATTGATGGTTCTTAGTGTTGTTGGGGGTGTTGTTGATAATGCTAGTGTTGTTGGGGTGGTGTTGGGTTGTGCTGGTATTGTTGTTGATGGTACTGGTGGCGTTGATGGTGTTGGTGGCAGTGTTAATGGTGATGGTGCTAGTGTTGGTGTTGTTGTTGTTGGTGGTGGTGTTGATGGTGCTAGTGTTGGTAGTGTTGATGGTTCTAGTGTTGTTGTTGGTGGTGGTGGTGTTGATGGTGCTAGTGTTGTTGTTGGTGTTCATGGTACTGGTACTGTTGTTGCCTTGTTGGTCGTGTTGATGGTACTAGTGTTGGTGGTGGCGATGTTGATAGTACTGGTATTGTTGTTGGTGGTGATGGTACTAGTGTGGTGGTGGTGGTGGTGGTATTGATGGTACTGGTGTTGTTGTTGGTGTTCATGGTACTGGTACTGTTGTTGCCTTGTTGGTCGTGTTGATGGTACTAGTGTTGGTGGTGGCGATGTTGATAGTACTGGTATTGTTGTTGGTGGTGATGGTACTAGTGTGGTGGTGGTGGTGGTGGTATTGATGGTACTGGTGTTGTTGTTGGTGTTCATGGTACTGGTACTGTTGTTGCCTTGTTGGTCGTGTTGATGGTACTAGTGTTGGTGGTGGCGATGTTGATAGTACTGGTATTGTTGTTGGTGTTGATGGTACTAGTGTGGTGGTGGTGGTGGTATTGATGGTACTGGTGTTGTTGTTGGTGGTGTTGACGGTGCTAGTATTGTTGTTGGTTGTGGTGCTGATGGTACTGGTATTGGTGGTGGTGGTGGTGGTGTTGATGGTACTGGTATTGTTGTTGGTGGTGTTGACGGTGCTAGTATTGTTGGTGGTGGTGTGCTGATGGTGCTAGTATTGTTGTTGGTGGTGCTGCTGATGGTACTGGTATTGGTGGTGGTGGTGGTGGTGTTGATGGTACTGGTGGTGTTGGTGGTGGTGGTGGTGTTGACGGTGCTAGTATTGTTGTTGTTGGTGGTGCTGATGTTACTGATATTGGTGGTGCTGATGTTACTGATATTGGTGGTGGTGGTGGTGGTGGTGGTGTTGATGGTACTGGTATTGTTGTTGGTGGTGTTGATGGTACTGGTATCGTTGTTGGTGGTGTTGACGGTGCTAGTATTGTTGGTGGTGGTGCTGATGGTGCTGGTATTGGTGGTGGTGGTGTTGATGGTACTGGTGTTGGTGGTGGAGAACATGAGGCTATGGGGCCACTTTTTACTTTTTTAACAAAGACAGCCCCCAGATGATCAGATTTAGCAAGGAGGGTTGTCCAGAACGGTAAGCTTTTTTAAAAAATTTTTTAAGTATAAGAAAAAGGGACGAAAAGGGACCTAAACCAAAAAAAAAAATTCTGGAATTCATCAAGAAAGGATGTTTGAAAGGGGGGAAAAATTTTCGCGCCTCCAAAAACCCATTTTCGTCTGCTTATACTTCAAAAAGTGAGAAAAACGACCACCACCCCTTCCCAGGCGCTTTTGTTGGGTTTGATATGAAACACCCCAAAGCGATAAGGGTTGTGGTTTTGACACACATTTCACTTACTCCCCGATTTCTGTTCCGGTACTTTTGTCTTGTGTTGGTACACATGTTTTCCCACGGTTACACCACCAGATAACAGTCCGAGGCATGGTATGTACGGTGTGATCATGGCTACAACTTTACCAACGTCACTTTTTAACAGTTTGTCTTTTTGTAATTCGTTGTCTAACGCCTCAGAGCTTTCTACAGCGTCCAGACCACCGAGAAGATTGGAGAGTCTACTGATTAACATATCAGTCAGGAATTCGTTAGCTTTTTCCATTCTTTTAGCCTCATATTCAGCGTACAGCTTATCCACAACCTTTACCGACGCTTTTTTGATGTAGCCAACTGACTGAGTTATTTCACCGTCCTCTGACAGTTTTATTAGCTCACTTCTCTTCTTATTGGTGTCATCAGTTGGTGGGGACACTGGGTTGGTTTCTTCAGCCTTTTTTAGATCATTGACGAGCTCATCAACGAGTTTATCAACGAGCTCATCAGCCTCAGTGGGTATTTCCGTTTCCGGCCTCTCAACAGGTACCTCAGCTGGTTTTGCAGCAGGTGCCTTGATTTTTTCCCCAACTTTCACCGTTTTAGTTTTTCCCTCGACCATCTTACTATGGGCCAGATTTTGGGATAACCACCTTATACACGTACGGATGCCTTAACATAATCTCAAGCCTGGCGTATTTGTTCTCTTTCAGCTTTTTGGTTATCCCCATAACCTCATCACGGTCTAAACCACCCAGATAGTCATCAGTGATGACCTTCATGTCGGTTTTGTTGGGGTTGTAGAACGTTACCAACTTACTGATGTTTTCCCTGTAAGGTTTTGTGATAGCTGTTAGCTGTTGTGTGATTACGATAGTTGAGAGATTGTAGTGTCGGGCGCTGAAGGCTAACTTAACCAACTCACTTGTTCTGTTTTTTACGGGTTGCCCACTGGCACAGTCGTCGAGGACTATCAATGTTTTAGATCCCTTAAATATCCGGACAATATATTCTAGTACAATCTCAACGTCGTCCTGACTACAATCCACAGCGATGAAGTCTGGGTCAGAGGTGTATTTCCAGGTACCATAGGTTTCGTTCCAGCTGAACGTCGGACAGAGCAGAACGATGTAGTCGAAGAACCTGAAGTATTCATCTTCTAACATCTTCAGGAGATACCAGGTTTTCCCACAACCTGTCATACCAACGATCAGCATATTGAATGGGTGGTCCATTTAATACTGGATTGATTTCAGATTCTTATTTACCATATTTACCATATTTACCAAACCATCACTCAGCACAAAGATTCGACAGACTACGTTAGCCACAGTCACCTTCTTAGTAATCTCAATCAGAACCCCGGACTGTGTATTAACGATCCTTTTACCAGTTCCAACACTGTCACGGTCCTCAATACTTCTTAGATCAATCGCCAGAGCGAAAGCGTCCTTGTAGAACTTCTGGATTGTCATAAACTGGTCTGTGTTTTCCTTTCCACCAAACAGTCTCTTAGCTTCATCATAGAACCGACTCTTTGGGATCCCCTGACTGAAGACAGCGTTGGGCACACCCTCGATTGTTAGCTTAACACTCTCAATGTTTGGGTAGACGTATTTCTCACTATCAGTTCGGATCTTATTTGTGAACATCATAACGATCCCTTTCATAGACTTTCGTGGGAGGTTAATGTGTTCGTTGATTAGGGTTGATCCAGCCAACCATTCAGTTGACTTCATCAACGTGACGTGTTCGTAGGATAACGATCGACCAGCTGTGTATAGTGAGGTTATTTCACTGGCGATGTCGGTGTTATCAATCGTCTCATACTCCAGTTCGAGGTTTTCCAGTGTGTACCCGTCAACAGATTCACTTGACTGGGCCACCATAACATCACTCGCCTTCGGTAAACTGATGACATAGCGGAAGTTGTTATACATTTCAAAGGGAGCATAGAGTCCGTGGTCCCCGAGGATCTTATCCAATCTCACCTTCATCCTCACTCCATGGATTGTAAGCATCAGAGCGTCAGCTACCTTCTCAACGTCCCCAGAGGAGGCCCCACTGTCGTCCTTAGACATCAGCTTTCTCAGGTTCTCTGGACCAATCCCATACCCAACCATCTGATCCCTCACACTCTTTGGTAGCCAGAGATCTCTATACACACCGAGGACACTTTCACCCGTGTTGTCGTAAACAGTCTCACCGGCTAGCTTAACAACCAGCCTTTCAACCAGAAGCCTGGAGAGATTGTTTAGGAACCACGACTTGGTGTTCATGTTTTTGAAGTCGAACAATAGGTGAAAGCTACCCGGGACCAAACAGCTATCAGGTTTTAGCTTTGGTATGTCGATGTAGAGGTCCTCACCAGGGTTGACTTTGTTGGGGTTCATGGTGATTGTGTGTCTTGTCCGGAGTCCCTTAATCTCCGACATTCTCGCCCGTCTAAATCCAGGTAACAGCTCTGTCTGACTTCTGTTGGTCATATACTACATAACAGGTTTTATTTTCTGTTTTTCCAGTAGTCATACAATAACCACGCCATAGCTATGGCTAAAACCCACAGATTGTTGGCTAACCATGCTATTCCTTTTGCTCCCCAAGTCAGAACCTGTGCTACTAGGCTGAACAGTGGTGCTAATAGAGGTCCCAAACTCTTACCCAGATTAGCGAGTGCCTTAGCGAAACCACCAACAGCTCTCGCTCCCCCCGAGACAACCTTTCTGGCCGCCACAACTATTGTGGTTATGATCCCAGCTATGGTGATGGCTATGGCAGACAGACCAACCATGTTTCCCTTAGCCCACCTCTTAAAACGTTCCAACCTATTCAGGTCATTGTTTTCCACCTCATCGCTTAAAATAGACATGGCTTCTGTGTGTTCAGGTCTTTCATTAATCCTGATTCTTATACTGTCTGCCTTTAGTTCCACAATTTTTCTGACGCTGTCGTAGACTTGTTTTTTAAGAGGGTTGACCTCATTTTCCGCCTTTTCCCTGTAGTGGTTGACTTCTATCTCAAGAGACTTAATCGTATCCATATCCATACCCTGTTTGTTGATTATTCCAGAGATTTCTCTTACTTCCTGTTCTGATATGAATACCCCTTCCATTTGTTCCTGTAGGTCTATCACTCTTTCTTCAACCCAACCATCGATCGCTGAGCTGGATCGTGAGAGTATGTCATCCACCACTTCTTTGGGAAGTGTTGAGTTGCCGGTGATTTCCTCAACCGCTCCATCAGCCGTATTGTAATGTTCAATTCTGGCTTTTTCTAACAGTTCTTTGAAAAGTGTGATGGATTCGACTACGTTTTTTGATTTGTTTTTACTGTACCTAATTTCACCACCTTTAGACACTAAAACTTTTACACCATTAAAAAACGCTCCGTTGACGCGGCCCTTTTTGTCAAAAGTAAAATTAGTCTGTTCTATTATTTTTTTAGATGATATACCATCCCCCTTATTTATTCTGATACCTAACTTTGTTCGGAAGATCTCCTTCTTATCATATGTGACAGACCTTTTCATTGACCCGGCATCACTACCCATGTCGGGCACCCCATCCGCTACGTGGGTTATACCATCCCTACCAGGCGTCCGACCTATCGTTACCGCTTTTTGATCTTCATCGGTGAAGCTTGTTTCGTTAGTATCTTCTTCTTCCTCTTCCCTCTCCTCTTCCTTACTGAGATCATTCATTTCAAAGTCCTCCCCTTCAGCCATTATATACTAACCTATGTACAGCTCAAGCAAAACGGCTCCGATCCCAACCGGTCGACCTACTGAATGATCATTATTCCCACGAACCCTAAAGGTCATCTTACCATAGACACCCTTTCGGATCTCAGCTTTCGACTCAATGTCTGTGTAGTGCTGTACGCTTCCTTTCAGACTCTGCTCAGAGGTTATCGGAAGAGTACCAATCAGATCACTCCTCCTCCCATTGTCCAAACTTCTCTCACTCTCAACAGCGTCACACGAGATCCTGACATACCTTAACCCTCTGTTGATGTCCACCTGATTCGGACTATTCGTCCACCCGCCACCACCAACGTCTATCACGTCGTCCTCACCAAAACCCAAAAGAAGACCCATCTTCCCAAGTTTCAACTTTTCCGACGTTTTCACCTTAGAAGTTCCGTTGTGAACATTCTTTCCGAACTCAACCACCCCACTGTGGGTCCCGGCCAGACCCTTAACGAACGTTTCCAACGCGTCAAAGCTGAAATAACCTTCAGGAATGGATGCCTCCTTACCATCAAACGACACCGAATCGTTCAGACCTGACACCACATTGTTATAGTTCCAGTATACCGTAGCTTTCTTCAGCATCACCTGTGGTCTTGGACCTGTCACCATGATAGGTTGTTCGAAGTAGACAGTCTTCTCACCGTTTTCAATGAATAATGTTAACCTCATTACCCAGGTATACATTAACCCAGGTTTTGTACGTCACTCTCAGGTATCCATGAGTTGTGCTTATCACCATAACCCAGCCACTTGACCAACACCATCTTCCTCCCACCGACTCTCTTCCTCCTCAACACCTTCTCAACCCTATAAACGTTATCCTTCTTATCCACCGGCGACAGCTCTTCCTCATAAAACTTTCCGATAATTGGCTCACCCTCAGCGTCCTCTATCTCGTAAACGTTTGGATCACCACGGATGACCTTCGTAATCCTGAAGATTTCCTCAGTGAAGTTAGCCTCATAACCCTTTGTAAATATACTCTTGTACTTTGACACCCTTACGGTATCTCCAACCCGGAACTTAGGCAGAGGATGATCACCAAAATGATGACCAAACAACGTATTCCAGACCTGATTCTCGTTTGACTTATTCACGTCATTAGGCTTCAGCATAACGACACTGTGTTTTGTGTTGTTATAACCCTCAACGAGATCGTCCAGGACATCAATCCACCTATAAGTCCCCTTGGTGTAGAAATACTTCCACATAGCAGTCTTAAGTGTTCTGTTAAATCGTTCGACGATCGCTGCTTTCTTGTCCGAAAACGTACTGAAGTACTCAACACCACGTTCCTTCAGCAGACCTTTCACACCGACGTTATAAAACTCCTTTCCGTCGTCGAACTGAGCCAGGTCGGGGTAGCCACCAAAGCGGTCTTTGAACTGTTCCAACAGCTTACTCACAGCCCCAGTCATATTACTCGTGTCCTTCCTGTAAACGGGAACGGCGAAAGCATACCGACTCAGGATCTCAACAGCGGTCAAAACCCAGTAATACCCTCTATTCTGGTTCTTATACTTCCCCATATCAACCAGGTCCATCTGTATCTGTTCACCAAGGTGGCTGACGAACGTCTGTCTGAACTTATGCCTCCTCACAACCGGTCTGTACCTCGTGTACGTGTCCTGTGTTTTCAGCCAGTCCCTTACTGCCTTCCTACTCACATCAAGACCTTCTCCCACTGCCTTCTGGTACAACCGTTCAGCTGACTGATATCGTGTTTTCGGATTATACCATATATCTCTCAGTTCCTGTTCCAGCCCAACCCCGGTGTCCATATAACCTAACCTATGATATATGGATAAGACCCTGAGGGAGTTTTTCACCAAATACCCATACGCCGATAGGACCAAGTTCATAACTGAATCAGTCTTCGGTCAGTCAAAGCCTGGTGTGTTCTTTGGACCTGTCGGTGACTCATACATCTACACCGGCGACGCGGAGTTCAGGAGCAATAAAGACTACACCAAGTATTTAACAATAAATAAACCACCGCCCAGATTTCCAAAAATATGGTTATTAGGTGGTCACGTTCAGACAATCCCAAAAGGAAAACAACACAGATCAATGTACAAAACACATGGGTCATATTATTACTATGATAATTTTCCAACGGAGTATGTCCTGAATTATCCAGTCAATCAATTTCGGGTTTATGTGAATGAGACAGAGTATTTTCAAAGTGACCTCCCACCGTTAGATATAAAAACTTCCTCATACTCTAAATGGGACCTAAAAGAGAAGTATTACCAGGCGCTTGTGGGGACGTACGTCGCTACATACGCTTCTGGGGTGTCGTTACTTCATCTAACACCCAGTGATGACGTTCCACCGGAAGTTACGTCACTTTTGAGATTTCATCTGTATTTCACAATAAGAAGAATTATGAGAGAATTCAGTGTAAAATCAGACTCAGAAATAAGTGACATTATGAGAAGCTATGGTGCAACGTTTTTGATGGAAAACGATAAGGCACCGAGATGGACGTGGCAGGAGGTAGAACACACGGAAGACCCCGAGCACTCAGTAACAAAATGGAAAGGAACCAGGAGGTTAAGAGACGTTAGTGGAGATTTTAAGAAATTCGTACCAAAGACGAGTGATGGTTTAACCTCAAATGGTCTCCTACTCCTAAATCAGAGCATAGAGGCGTTTATTTATTCCATTCTTGGTGCTCAGGCAAAGACAAAACAAAGTATATATGGTGATAGGGCGAGTGCATTGGAGACTCAGAAAGTGTTTAGGCAACTGGTTGAGGATAGTATTATCAACTACAACACAGCTACATGGATAAACAATATGAATAGAGCGGTGACAGACACGAATGTCGTCCTAAATCTAGCAGTCTCACCAAGTCTTTGGCTATTACCATCCAACCTTATAATTCTTAAAAATCCGATTGCTGGCTACAACAACAAACTACAGGTTGCAAACTACAAAATGAAATTTGGTGTGAACCATGGTATCAATTACTTTACGGCTCACACCAAACCAGACCCAAAAAAAACTCATCAGGATGGTGGGAATCATCTTGATTCACTAGACAACACCCAACCCCTGGAGCCCACACCAACCGACCGAAGTCTAGAGACAACCACACCAACCCCGAAGAAGGCACAACGCCCCGCCGGTCAGGACGGGGGACCAGACAATGAGTTGGGAATCCTACTAATCCTAACAGCTGTGTCTGGGTATCTGTTCAGTAAATACGTCCTATAGTATATGAGTCTGTTTTATGGTTACAACAGACTGGACACAGTGACTGATGAACATCTCAGCGACAGGTTGAGAGAAGTCCTTAACACGAAGCCCGACTACAAGGTCATCTTTGACCTGAACGTAACCAGATCCAGTAAGAACGCAGTCTCCAGACTCCATTTTGTTGACTACATAGAAGACAGGGACGGTGAGACCGACTCGGCCATGTTTTGGAGACCCCCTAGTATCAACCCACAGCTGAACACCGCCGGTGACCGCCACTTCCTTTACCCTGAGTCCTCAATAAGAACAGCCTTCCAGGCTAACGTGCCCAGATTCATGGGCACCGATGTTTCAGTCTTTGTCGTGGTAAAGAGGAACAGTGTGAGATCGGCGTCGGGTGCCTGGGAAACAATTGTTTCCAATGCCAACGTTAACGATGGTAGAAGCCTTGGGTTTAAAGCTGGGGTGAGTAATAGACTGGTTTTTGGTGGGATGACACCGACTAGGTTTCATGAGTGTACAATTCCAGCGAAGTTCATTGGGAAGAGGGTTCTGATATCTGCCCACTGGCTATCTGGGATTAGAGTGTCACACGTCAGGATAAATGGTGAGATACTGAGGGACTCATACACTATGTGTGACATTGGACAGCTGGGAACACCCTACCTGAGTGTCCTCGGGGTGAACAGCTTAAAAAGTTTTTATTCAGACATCAGCTTCTACGGTATGAGGGTTGTGGAGGGTCGTCTGGGGGAACCTGAAATCGGGAGGATCTGTAAGGAGGTTATGGCTGAGTACGGTCTGTAGTCGCGTCTGGGTATCTGTCCTATAGTATATGAGTCTGTTTTATGGTTACAGCAGACCAATCACTAATAAACAACTCAACGACAGACTGAAAGCCCACATAAAGACCCGTGACCACAGAGTTATCTTTGATCTGAAAGTAACCAGATCCAGTAAGAACGCGGTTTCCAAACTCCCTCCCTTTGTTGATTACATAGAAGACAGGGACGGTGAGACTAGGATCAACTCAGCCATGTTTTGGAGACCCCCTAGTGTCAACCCACAGCTTAACACTGCTGGCGACCACCACTTCCTTCACCCTGAGTCCTTAATAAGAACAGGCTTCCACGTTAGCATACCTAGATTTATGTTCACCGATGTTTCGGTTTTCGTCGTGGTAAAGAGGAACAGTGTGAGATCGGCGTCGGGTACCTGGGAAATAATTGTTTCCAATAATGACAACAGTCTCGGTAAGAGCATTGGGTTTAAAGCTGGGGTGAATGACAAACTGTTCATAGATGGGTCGTCACCACACAGGATTCATGAGTGTACAATCCCAGCAAAGTTCATCGGGAAGAGGATTCTGATATCTGCCCACTGGCTATCAGGACTCAGGGTGTCACACGTTAGGATAAATGGTGAAATACTAAGAGACTCATTTTTTATCAGTAACATCGATCAGATAGGAACATCTTATATGGATGTCTTCGGGCTAAACAGTTTTAAGAAGTATTATTCAGACATCAACTTTTACGGTATGAAGATCGTAGAGGGTCGTCTGGGGGATTCTGAGATTGAGAGGATTTGTAACAGGACCATGGTTGAATATGACCTGTAATTAGAATGGGGAAAAAGAGGAAAAGCGTCGTAAGCTTCAACCACATTGGTAAAAACCTCCAATCGGCTGAAGTGGACAAACTAACCCGACTCTATTCGTATTACCACAGGCTAGCGACCTGTTACAAGTGGAAACACACCCGACTGAAGAGACTGAAGATGATCCTCGAGACGGTCTCTATTGGGTTGACTGTGGTTGGGGGAATAGCTGGTGGTGTTACAGCTAACCCACTGATCCTCGGAACCATAGCCGGTCCTGGCGTCCTGATTCAGGGGTACGTGACCAAGTCGGGGATGTCTGGTAGACTGGAGAACTGTGAATTCGCTCACGTTAGCTACCACAAGGTTCTGACACAGATCAGAAGCTTCCTACGCGGAGCTTACTACGACGAGACGGTCTTCCTATCCGACGTCCGTGTGCTTGACGACATTGTGACTGAGGTCTGCCCACATTCCGACAGTATGATCACACGGTATCATAGGACGTATGACTCAGCTGAGCCTGCCGGGCCTTCCGGGCCTGACTGACGATCTCTGGTATGTAGACGTCTCGGTCATCCACACGAGCCATCCAACCATGAAACCTGCTAGGGGTCCCATTGAGGGCACCGACTACCTCCGACTCATCCGGACCGAAG
The DNA here is from genome assembly GCA_964035015.1 of Corallium rubrum. NCBI lineage: Eukaryota > Metazoa > Cnidaria > Anthozoa > Scleralcyonacea > Coralliidae > Corallium > Corallium rubrum. The sequence goes on from OZ036010.1 coordinate 10,289,349, forward strand.
TCTTCCCAATCGAGGGTAATCACCTTAGTCCCCTTGTTCCAAACCATTACAACCATCTCTCCCATATACCACCGTATCCGCTCTAGGTAATCCTTAGTCACACCGGCTTCACATTCCCGACCTCTTCTGAGCATTCGGTTGTAACAGGTGTCAACCGAGGCCTGTAGCAGTAGTAGGGCATCAGGGGTTGGGAGTAGATTGTTTAGTGAGTGGAAGATCTTGGAATAATCAGAAAACTGTTCGTCGGTTATCCACCCATTACGCCAACAGTTCTTAGTAAAAGTCAGGCAGCTGTGATGTGTTCGCTCTACAATCACATTCCTCCCTTCGTTGACTAACTCCAGAGCTCTTAGGTAAGCGTCGATTCTCTCACCAAGAAACCAAGTCTCCATCTCATACGCCCACCTCCCAGGGTCGGCGTAAAACCTTTCTAGGTACGGGTTGCTCTCAACCGGCTCTTCGATGAGGTGATAGTGGTTCCTTCTAGCGAATGGTATAGCGAACGTTGTTTTTCCCACACCAATGTTTCCGTCGAGGGCGATCAGTCGAGCACCGGACTCTGTCCCAGTCATTATACCCCAGGTATACGGTGCGGCTCTAAACCTCCTGTATTTTATATGAAGATTCCAAAGAGACTTAAACGACCCATACTGATTATTTTCCACGTCCTCAGAAGAGCTATCGGGGTGATGAGACATTGTGTTAGGAGGAACCATAGGGGAGAGTACTACGTGACTGAGTCTGTTGTTGTCTGGCCGACGGTCTCAAAGATTCCTACAGATGATCCCACAGACTCCCCACAAACAGCCTCAGAGATTCCTATAGATGATCTCACAGACTTCCCAGAGACGACCCCAGAGATTCCTACAGATGACCTCACAGATGAAACATAGATTAGTGTATATAGATGGCTGACGAGTTTGAGAAAACCCTAGAAGTCCCTAAGATAACATCAGTGGTTAAGACGGAAAGAGTCAAGGATCCGAAACGGGTGGAGGCTGGTAAACGACTGGCTCAAATATCAAAGACAGCCAAGGAGAGAAAAGCCAGGGAGCGGTTGGCGGCTGAGATTGGTCCTGGGGTTGGTGGGGGCCGGTCAGCTTATTATGGTTACATAATTGGAACCGTTGGGTTGGTTATCGGTGGGGCCTCACTTTATTACACTATGAGGCAGGAGAGAAGGGAGGTTCAGAGGCTGAAAACCATTGATGAGGAGAAGGTAATGGAAGGAACTGTCGAGCCACAAAACCCCGTTCGGACTTCCCCGGTCTTAGACACCTTCGACGAATGAAATATGTGTTAGTATAATGTCAACCGACCGAAAAGAACTGATGAACGAGCTCTACGACGCCCTCCTGATCACAAGTGGAGCTGTGGCGGTCTCCATGGCTTCGAGGAAGGTCCTGAGTGAACCTTTGGGTACTCCTGAATCTGTAAAGGGTACCGTCAGGCTGGCTCTAGCCGTTGGAATTAGTACAGTTGGGATTAAATATGCCCAGTCGAAGGGGTACCTGCCGGTTGACCCTTTTTCAAAGCCTAAGTAGCCTAAGGGGGTTCCATACGCAGTGGTTACTATGAGCGTGGAGGTCGAGACACGTTGGTTGCCCCCTATGTCTAGAGGAGAAAGGAATGTGTGGGATGCCCTACGCGCTAACAGAATTGAGGTGGTCAGGGAGAAGACCTTTGATGGGTTAGTGGGGTTGGGCGGTGGCCTTTTGAGGTATGACTTCGCGGCGCCCCTTAGCGATGGTACTTTCGTATTGATTGAGTATGATGGTGAGCAACATTTCAGCCCCTCCACCTGGTCGGGTAAGTTTACCCAGGAAGAGGCAGAAAGGTGCTTTAGGGTACAGAAGGAACACGATCGGATGAAAGACGAGTACGCCAAGAACAACGGTCATTACCTACTCAGGATTCCGTATTGGGAAAGGCGTAACATCCATTCTATTATCGGATCTTTGTGACGGAGTGTATTATCTCTAGTTATATATATGGCTAGTGTGGTTGCTGGTGGACTGTTTAACGCCTTGGCCTTCGCGGGCGCTGGATTCCTGTTTTCAAAGTTAAATCACACCGGATATGAGGCTGAGATTAAGAGACACAACCACGCCCTTGAGCAGCTGGCCAGGGCAAAGGAGAAATGGTATGAGAGTGAGGTGGCTAGGAAGGATAGGATACAGAGGTTGAGGCAGGAACTGTCTGACGCCAACGCTGACATCAACACAACGAATCACGCCCTGGATCTGCTGAGGGGTAGGTTGGAGCAGGTTGAGGCCGTCGGGTCGTCCCGGTCAGGGCCTGAGCTGTCTGACTATTACAAACCATCGGGTGAAATGAAAGAGTATCAGGCCCTGTTCGTTGGGTCTGTTGGTCTGGTTGGTGGGTATCTGATGTCTAGGTTTGCTTTGTAGGGGTTAAGAAATTCGTTAGGGTTTAGTTATAATGTCTGTTTCCTGGTCGGACTTACCGAAAGGGCTGAGGGATTTACCGTTTTCAAGCGTTGAATGGGTTTGTAAGCAGATGGGGATCGAAGCCCCGGCTTGGGATCCACCCAGATGTAGTACGAAGTTGTGGTGTGAGGATTGTTTCAGATTCCGTGTGAAGGTGAGAACTGAGATGTATTCCTGTCCAGGATGTGGTGACACGGAGTATGGATATGTTGTCGGGAGATACCGGGCGGCCGGTCGTAGAAGTGAGCATTCGAGAAATAGTTGGATGAGGAAGAGACTCACCAGAGTCGTCAGGGACACAGCCGTTGACGTTGTCTTATCCGACTTTTCCAAGGTTCTTCGGGTGATGAGAAGTAAGGGTCTGATAAGAGGTCGTAACCTATCCAGATACAATTATTACATCATCAGATTGTGCTCAAGAAGAGGGATTGGGTTACTGGGTGGTATGAAGGATCTTAGGGAGGGGAAAACGAAGGACTTATTCGATAACAATCTGTTTGGGATTGTGTATAAAGAACTTGGTTGGGATCGTACCCTGGACAAGTTCTACACCGAGTGGTTGGAGCGACACCTAACGGAATGTGATCACCCCTGTTATAACGATGGATCCGAATGTTATGATCCACCAGGACGGCGACTTAGACCCTGACATGTTTGACTATCCCGATGATATAGACTCCCGTCTCTACGGGAGAATAATCGGTTACGACATAAATCAGTTAGACAGAGCTCTGAGGGGTAAGACCAAGTCGTTCAGTTGTGCTGTGGTGAGTCAACACCCACTAGAACAGGTAAACGCCCTCAGGAATGATGTGGTACGGCTGCTACGTCGGGAGCTGGCTGAGATGAGGGGGTTGAAGTTCGCTGAGACGCTGGTTGTAACGCTTGAGAAGGAGGTGTCCGACGGAACAACTTATAAGACGGCTCACTTCAACAGCCACATCAAGACCATAATCAACGGCGGTGAGATCGGTCAGGACGTTGACACCGCGAATGAGGAGGTGGTGGTTGGGATAGCCCGATGGATAAGCGAGGGGTCTGGCTGGACAGTGGAGTCAGTAGACGGTCACTACGTTAATCTGACTGTGTACAGTCCTCTGGGAGGCTCGTCGTATGTTGACCTCCCGGAGGAGCTGAGACATAGTCGGAAGGGGTTAATCAACGTTAAGAATAATGATGACAGGTGTTTCATGTGGTGTCATCTAGCTCATAAGTTTCCTGTCCCACAGCACCCACAAAGGGTGTCTAAGTACCGGGACTATGTTGACGATTTGGATTATAGTGGAATCAGCTTCCCAGTGAGTCAGAGACAGTACAACCGGGTGGAGAAACAGAATGAGATACGTATCAACGTCTTTGGTTATGAGGGCGGGCTAACCTTTCCAGTTTATGTATCAGAGGAAAGGTTCACCGACCTCATGAACCTCCTGATTATAACCAACGGGAACAACAAACATTACGTCCTCATCAGGGACTTTGATAGGTTTATGTACAACAAAACAAAACATAAGAGGAAAAAACACTTCTGTGTTTATTGTCTTCAATGTTTCAGTTCAGCGGAGGTTTTGGATAGGCATAAGGTTGTGTGTATCAGTGTGAATGGTAAACAAGCTGTTAGGATGCCTGAAAAGGGTAAGAACGTGTTGAAGTATAGTAACTTTCACAAACAGTTAAACGTTCCGTTTGTTGTGTATTCCGACTTCGAGGCGATCACGGAAAAGGTCAACAGACCGGAGGTGTTGGAGTCAGACCGGGAGGAGAAAGAGAAGAGACCGTATATGGAGAAGTATCAGAAACATACTGATTGTGGTTATGGGTATAAGGTTGTCTGTTGTTATGACGATAGGTATAGTAAGGATATTCAGGTGTACAGAGGCCCTGGTGCTGTCAACAAGTTCATTGGAAAGATGCTGGAAGAGGTGGAGTATTGTAAGGGTATTCGGAAAGAACACTTCAACCAGGACATGGTTCTGACTGACTCCGACAGGGCGGACTTCAGAGACGCTATAAAGTGTCACATCTGTGGGCGAGAGTACACAGCAGAGGACGTTAGGGTCCGGGACCACTGTCACGTGACGGGAAGGTATCGGGGATCGGCCCACCAGCTTTGTAACAGAAATCATAGACTAACTGATAAGATACCAGTCATCTTACACAACCTGAGGGGTTATGATAGTCATCTCATCATGGGGGAGATCGGAAAGTTCGGACAGGAGATTAACGTCATACCGAATAATATGGAGAAGTACATGGCCTTCATGTTAGGTAAAAACCTTGTGTTTCTGGACAGTTTTCAGTTCATGAGTAGTTCATTGGATAGGTTGGTGGGAAATCTCCCGGGGGACGCCTTCAGATACACAGCTAAGGAGTTTGGTCCCCGGTCAGACCTGATGAGGACGAAGGGTGTTTATCCTTATGACTACATGGATAGCTTTAGCCGGTTTGAGGAAATGGGATTACCACCAAAGAGTGAGTTTTATAGCGTGTTGAATGATGAGGAGATATCAGACACCGATTACCAACACGCTTTGAAGGTTTGGGAGTCGTTTGGAATGAGAACGATGGGGGATTATCATGATGTGTATCTGAGGTCGGATGTGTTGCTGTTAGCTGACGTCTTTGAGAACTTTAGGAAGACCTGTGTTCAGTACTATGGGTTGGACCCCTGTCACTACTTCACCTCACCTGGGTTGGCATGGGACGCCATGTTGAAGATGACTGGGATTGAGCTGGAGCTGATGACTGACATCGACATGTTCCAGTTCATTGAGAAAGGACTGAGAGGTGGGGTTAGCTACATAGCCAACAGATATGGGAAGGCGAACAATCCATATATGAAGGGGTATAGTGAGAACGAGGCTGTAAGGTATATAATGTATCTGGACGCCAATAATCTGTATGGTTGGGCCATGAGTCAGTGCCTTCCGACTGGTGGATTCAGGTGGATGAGTGAGGGTAAGCTGAGGAACCTAGCCTGGGAACTTCCGGAGAATGACAGCCGGACTGGAATGATACTTGAGGTTGATCTCGAGTATCCTGATGAACTGCACGACCTACACAACGACTACCCACTAGCCCCTGAGAAGATGGAAATACGGGAAGATATGTTGTCAAAGTATTGTTCTGAGATTAGGAGGAAGTTCGGTGTCAGTGTTGGTGGTGTCAGTAAGTTGGTAACCAACCTGATGGGAAAGGAAAGGTATGTCGTCCACTATAGAAACCTACAGCTGTACGTTAGACTCGGAATAAGGGTAAAGAAAGTTCACCGGGTTTTGTTGTTCAATCAGTCCCCTTGGTTGAAGCAGTACATCAACTTCAACACGGTGAAGAGGACTGCTGCTAGGAATGCTTTTGAAAAGGACTTCTTTAAGCTGATGAACAACAGCGTCTTCGGTAAAACAATGGAAAACCTGAGGAAGCGTGTAGACGTTCGGTTGGTCACCAGTGAAGAGAAGATGCTGAGGTTGGCTTCCAAACCAACCTTCGTGTCCGCCAAAATATTTAACGAAAACCTGGTCGCCGTTCATAAGATTAAGGAAGTCCTGACGCTGAACCGACCAGCATACGTTGGTATGTGTATTTTGGATCTATCAAAAACCCTGATGTACGACTTTCATTACAACTATGTGCTGGAAAAATACGGAAGTAGGGCTAAGTTGTTGTTTACAGACACGGACAGCCTGACATATGAAATTGAGGCGGAGGATGTTTATAAGGACTTCTGGGCCGACAAAGACATCTTCGACAACTCGGACTATCCGGAGAGCTCGAAGTATCACAACAAGTCGAACAAGAAGGTTATTGGGAAGATGAAGGACGAGGCAGCTGGTGTTCCCATAATCGAGTTCGTTGGTCTCAGAAGTAAGATGTATTCTTACCTAAAAGACAATGGAACAGGCGGTAAAACCGCGAAGGGGATTAAGAAGAGTGTCACTAAAAAACAAATCAGACATGAACACTACAAAAACGTATTACTTGATAAAAAACAGGTGTTTCAAAAAATGAAAACCATCCGAAGTGTAAAACATGAGTTGGGTAGTTGTGAGATTAATAAAGTGTCACTCTCATGCTTTGACGACAAGAGATACCTGTTGGAAAATGGGGTCAGCTCCTACGCGTACGGACATAAGGATATCTAATTAAAACCGACAATGGGAAAAGGGTGGGCCGTTTTTTCACTTTTTTGAAGTATAAGCAGATGAAAATGGGTTTTTGGAGGCGCGAAAATTTTTCCCCCCTTTCAAACATCCTTTCTTGATGAATTCCAGAATTTTTTTTTTTGGTTTGGGTCCCTTTTCGTCCCTTTTTCTTATACTTAAAAAATTTTTTAAAAAAGCTTACCGTTCTGGACAACCCTCCTTGCTAAATCTGATCATCTGGGGGCTGTCTTTGTTAAAAAAGTAAAAAGTGGCCCCATAGCCTCATGTTCTATACTACTTGGTGGTGGTGGTGGTGGCGTTGACGGTGCTAGTATTGTTGGTGGTGGTGGTGCTGATGGTACTGATATTGGTGGTGGTGGTGTTGATGGTACTGGTATTGTTGGTGGTGGTGTTGACGGTGCTAGTATTGTTGGTGGTGGTGTGCTGATAGTGCTAGTATTGTTATTGGTGGTAGTGCTGATGGTGCTGGTATTGTTGGTGGTGGTGTTGATGGTGCTAGTGTTGTTGGTGTTGGTGTTTATGGTACTGGTATTGTTGTTGGTAGTAGTGTTTATGGCGCTGGTATTGCTTTTGGTGGTGGTGTTGATGGCGCTATTGTTCTTGTTGGTGTTGGTGTTGATGATGCTGGTGTTGATGGTGCTAGTATTGTTGGTTGTGGTGTTGATGGTTCTGATATTGTTGCTGGTAGTGGTGTTGAGATTGCTAGTGTTTTTGGTGGTGGTGGTGGTGGTGGTGGTGGTGGTGGTGGTGGTGGTGGTGGTGGTGGTGGTGGTGGTGGTGTTGATAGTGCTGATATTGTTGTTGGTAGTATTGTTGATGTTGCTGGTATTGTTGCCGGTAGTGGTGTTGATGGTGTTAGTGGTGTTGTTGATGTTGTTGGTGTCGTGATGGTGATAATGTTTGTTCTTGTTGCCGCAGAATTTATTTCTATTCTTGCTGAATAACCAAGCTTGATAATTGTAGGGGTGTTGGACCAGAGAAAGACCATGTATTCCTTCAATTGTCTCATCTGCCAGCTGACTTACTGGCCTCTCGTCTCCCTGGAATATCTGAAACAGCGATGATCTTCGCCGGTGTTGACGTGACTCGTGAACCTATACCTGTCTTACCAACTGTGCACTACAACATGGGAGGAGTACCTACAAACTTCAAGGGACAGGTAAGGGGCCTCCTGGGTATGTTTACACTTATGAGTGGCAGGCCCGCCACGAGACGAAAGGAGGCCTGGGGCAAAATGGAAGGTGGAGGCCCCTCTAGTTATTAGGTGTGTCTGGGAACATGGCCCCCGGAATTTTTTTGAATTATTGGGTCTCTGAAAGGGTATTTCCTGCATTTTGTGGGCGCTATTTTCGTATTTTTGCTGCATTTAAAATTTTTTTATCCCCGAGGCCCCATGTTGTGCCGCGGGGGAAAATTGCCCCTCTTGCCCTCCCCTCTCTGCAGCCGTGATGAGTGGTACGTATAAATGTAGTGCATGTGGTACGCTTGCGAGCTTGGTGTAATATAACAGACGTTTACAGCCTTGGTAGCTCAATTAAGACATGGTTCATGGTTTGGCGTGCTCCATCGAGTTATGGATGCACGCGGGAAGTTCGGAGAGCACGAAAAAAGCGTGAGTTGGTAGAGGCGTAGCCGAGTAGAGGCGTAGTTGAGTGCTTTCCAACTTCCCAAGTGCATCCATTTAATAATTAGACAACGAGGACGAGTTGTCTAATTGTTTTAGTATACACCCTGTACCTACTCCAAAAAATACAGTTTTTCTAGTGCAAACTGACGAAAATGTTGTGTTATTTAACCACTCGCGAGCGATTTATTAATAAAATACGGTTTAATTGTATTTCGTTCCTTACCATTAAAAATCTTCATGCCATATCTTGTGGCGTTTTAAGTTTTCTCAGGGATAGAATTTTCTATCAAACTCTCAAAAAATTCCTCCGAAACGTCTGCAAAACGAGGGTTTACTGCCATATTTTTTCAGGTTTGTTTTCATTTTTGTGACTACCGCTGACCTGTCAGCGGTAGCCATAATGTCGGCGTGTTGCTTGCTTGCGCGAGTGTCTTGGACCGCACTTACGTCATACTCGTGCAGCCATCGCCATATAGTCAAGAAGATCGCCATTGATCGCCAAGTATTCGGGAAGTACTCGTCATATAGTCAAGAAGATCGCCATTGATCGCCAAGTATTCGGGAAGTACTCGAGTTGTTTTCGTGGCCTCGCGGGGAATAAACTAAAGTGAATCAAGTCTTTGCATTTTGGTTGCTCTCTCGATGACAGTTTTGATTTTTGAAAGTGTTAATTATTACTTTGCAAATCTTTTCTTCTTGGAACGGTTTCTGTCCACATTGATCAGTTTATACAAGGTAAGAAATAGTTTCAAAACTGTGACGTTGTTTATCTTATATACTATATACAAAATCTATAAGTACTTGGTCGGAAACAGGGTACTGTACTTATAGCAGTACTAGAAATATTCAGCTTTTGCTAGAAGTTGGGCCTTCAACCTTCTTTTATCGAAGAAACTGCTATATACCTAAATTATTTATAATGATAAAATCGCTTTATAAGTTTAATTTTGGTTGAATTGTGTGTTGTGCTCACTGGTCAGTGACTCATGTTTATACTGCATGTACACATGTATATATCATACACCAGTGCATACACTAAGAGTGAGAAGTGTGTTTTAACCAACTTCGAGCTAGATGTTTTGATATTAGAGCAAACACAACTTTCATTGTTTCGTGATCAAACAAATCAGGAAATTAATTGTTTGATCACATACCAAACCTTTGTCTCGCTTATGATTTTCCTATCTGTTTGGTTTGTGAATTATTAATGAGTTCGAGAAGTATATATCACAGTGCCCTGTATTTACACTATATACATTGTATATAAGAAATTTATGCTAGGTGGTGTTGGTGGCATAGTGGTTAGTGCACGTGCCTTTCACCTCTGCGAGCTGGGTTCAATACCTGCATGGTGCAGTTATCTGATTAAAATAATTCACCTTGGCCACATGCGAGAAGAGTGCTTCCAGTTTGACTCTACCAAACACCACAGGTTTCCTCCGGGTACTCAGGTTTCCTCCTGTAGTAAGACTGGACCAATGAGGGTGGGCCTGTACTGGACCTCTGAGGATAACTGTTTAGATATAACTGATAGAGTTATCCAGTATAAATAAGGTTAGATTAATTTAGTTTAAGCAAAATATGTTGGCTGTTACATAGACATTACAAAACCTTGACTTGGTGCTTTGTTTACTTGTTTTAGGTGTTGTTCAATATCTTGTATAATGAAATTAAGAAATCAACGTTTTGGACACCAGAGCTGCTACAGTGATCCGTCCACAGAATAGTAGATACACCAGAAGTCTAACTCTTGTGAAAGTACTGAAACATTCTATAATCTACATGCCACCAATTGTATATTTTGATACTGAAATTGTTGTAAAGCTATTGTGAAGTGCTGGGAAACTTAAAGCCTTGAATATGTTGAAAGCCTTGAAATGAAGAAATATATCTGTTGAAACTACAATACTGAGTATTGTTGTTCTGTGTTATTTAAAATACTAGCAGAATCACAAAATATCAGTGATGTGCATTACACGTGAATGCCACTGACAGCATATTTATGGCAGGTAAAATGTTGTTTTGGAACACAATGTTGATTATCTCGAGTGATTAATTCTTTGAAAGTTTTCAAGGCGATAATGTATATAGATTATTTTTGTGGAAACACCGCAATGAAAATTATTTATTTGCTAACAGTTTCGGCCTGAGTCAACAGGCTGAAAGCTTAGCAAACAAATATTTTACAGTGTTTCCACAAAAATAATCTATATGTATATGATCTGGGGTGAGTTGTACAAAGCCAAGATAGCTTATCTAGTTGATAAGTTCTAGCTAAAGAACAGCACTAATCATGCTTTGAACAACCTAATATAAAATTTTATCCACTGATAAAATTTTATCCACAGTGGATAAAAGTTAAATTGGGTTGTTCAAAGCACCACTAGAGTGGTTCTCTAGCTAGGATTTATCCACCATTTTTTTGTGTGTGTCTGTGCTTTTCACACATTTTCATGCATTTCAAGTCTATATCTCGTTCTGTACTTAACAGCGGTAGTCACATGTACGCATTGCGTACCTATTTTTCTCAAACGTTGTCCATCACGAATAGACAACGGTTGAGTGGCCAATCAGAATGCAGGATTTGTAATAAACGATGGTTGGGTGTATACTAAAACTCAATGGAGCACGCCAAACTATGAACCATTTATTTTATAACAGAGAGACACAAAACAACGGGAAACAATATTTATTTCGCTGATTAAAAATGAGTTTCTCACGACATTTAAAATTACCGTGCTCCATCGAGTTTTAGTATCAACCAACTAGTGGTCTATTACAAATCCGACTTTCTGATTGGCTGAGCTACTAGTGGTCTATTGGTGATAGACCATAGTAGCGTTATCCAATGATAAACCTTCTTATACCTGGAATACTTCTATTCTGACCAATCAGAAGCCGCGGCATATTCACGCTGCGAGCGAAACCTGGGAACTAGGCCAAACATGGCGTCCACTAAAATGTATATACGAGTGATGAAATCATGAAAACAGTGGCCCGAAAGTAATGGAAAATTGTTCAGTTTAACATTTTCGAATAAGAAAATGAATTCGCTTATGTCTGTGGAGTATATCAACACCAAATTTAAAGCAAAGTAATTATAATCTTGTTTTTTGTGAGCGATTGTTTATCATGTGCCATCGAACTACTCTACATTTTGAATGCAAACAAAAGGTAAAACTATCTGAAAATTTGGAACAATGTTTCATAAGACTTATTTACGTTAAAGAAAAGTTGTTTGTGGTTGATACTAAAACAATTAGACAACTCGCCTTCGTTTTCTACGAGCAGATAGTCAACTCGGCTTCACCTCGTTGACTATCAGCTCGGCTTCGCCTCGTTGACTATTTAACAATTAGTCATCGAAGTCGAGGTGACTATCGGTGAATATTTACCGAGCCGCGAAGCGGCGAGGTAAATACACCGATATTCACCGAGACTGAGGTGACTAATTGTTTTAGTATAATTTCAGAGGTTGATAAAAAACCAATCACGTTGAAACAAAAACTTTTAGACAACTGCTTTCATTTTAACAGTGATGATTCTGTTTATTCACACACGATGTTAGCAAGCCACAGTCTCGTCAGTAAATAATTTCAAAAAAAACAGTAAACAACATCTTACTTTGGAATTGAACTTGTACATACATTCCAATATATGCTAAAAGGACTTTTATTCTGGTGTTTCGGTTCCTGTGTTACGGCTTTTTTGAACTTAATTCATGTTCAATATGTTCTTCACTCATGACGAAGTTTTTGAAAACATCGCTACGACCAAAACATGGCCAAAACATACAAAAAATACGAAGAATTATAGAAAATATACTTCCTTACCTTTATAAAGTTTTGTTTTTACGATATTTGATATGTACAACATCTCAGTGATAATTGTTTTCAGTATTATGCTCTTTTGTTTGTCTCAAAAACTACAGACCCCATTTTGAATAAAAAAATCAACAGTTCAATGAATCAACCCATATTCTAAAATCTCATACTTCAAAATGACAACTCCGAGGGGGAGACTGAAACGAGTAAAGTCAGTGCAGTGTTGAATAAGCACCATTCTCTTTTCCAAAATTACTTTTGAAGAACAGTTTCTTGTGATGCAATAGTCACCGCCTAGCGCGGTGACTATCACCTCAGATTCACCGCTGAGCGGACCAATCAGAAAGCTGAAAAGCCTCTTTTCTACTATTAAATTATACTAACAGCTCATAGAAAAGTCGGTCTCGTTGTGGTATGTTGAATTTCGTGTGTGGCACGGTAACCAATCAGAAACGCCGTTGTATTACTTCTATGTTATAATGATTATTTATTAGAGCGCCTACCGGTCATTACAAGGTTTCAGATTCGATTCCTGTCTTGTCCTCAGAAACCTTTCTTAGTATCTGAGCTTGATGGGGGACTTGGGGGATCCCCAAATGTCTATCAGATTACACCAAGCTCGCATGGCAAAGACTACCCAATATGAACGAGTTTTCTGATTGGCTATAATTAACCAATCACATTGTCAATTATCAATTCGTTCTCCAGCTGTTATTCAACTTACTCTTACTCCTAACTCTAACTCTTACTTCTACCCCAACTCGAACTACATCTCTTATGCAAAGGCTACGGCTTATGAAGCCCATATCTAACTCTGGCTGTATTCGGAAATAAAATATGCATATCGGATTTCCGGTGAAGTCCCCCTAACAACAAAATCAAAGAACATGCGCAAAACGAACTGTAGTCCCCTTTAAGAAAGTATACCAAACACAGTAAAGAATTAGCTAAGTAACACTTTGAAATGGTAAATTTTACAATACTTTCTGACTTTTCAGGTGCTCGATTTTGTCGATGGTCAAGATAAAATCGTGGAAGGCCTTTGGGCTGCAGGGGAATCAGCTTGTGCCTCAGTGCATGGTGCTAACAGACTTGGAGCTAACTCATTGCTAGATCTCGTCGTGTTCGGCCGCGCCTGCGCAAACTTTATAGCGAAAGAAAATAAACCAGGCGAAGATCTCCCTGAACTATCTGCGGTAAGCGACTGGTCATTATTTATGGGGGTTAAATATTTTTATTATATGGCACAAGTTACTTCTGTTGAAATCGTGTGTTGTCATTGGCCGAGACGCGTCACGTGCCAGTCGATTATTTTCCGTAACGACCGCGGTCATTACGCGTTTTGCCAGCCATGTTGTTTGCAACTAAACAACGAAAGAAAACCGCAAAACGTTTGTGAATTCAACAACCTGAGATCTAAATTATGTACGAGTGAGACAATGAGCAATCTGGAAGTGAGTTTTAGGATTCCGAAAGCGATGACAACAAGAGCAACAAACAACATTGAAAACGATGAGTTTATGTCACACGCTCGAGGCCACATGCACTAAACTGACTAAAGTACGTATCATGACAAGGTATAATTGTAAGGTATGTTGTTTCCAAATGCCATATAATAAACTTCTTATTAACTTCGTCCGCTTGGTCATTACGGAAAACTATTAGACCTCGGTCTTTATGTACAGACCTCCCCCTATACGAGCTCGGTCCGTACTGTCAAGACCTTGGTCTGATATTTTCCCGTAACGATCACGCTCTCGGTTAATAAGAAGTCAATATTTACAGTTAGCATCTTTGCCATTCCTGTAATCATAAAGCTGAGGATACAACCAAGTTGTTCTTGGTGTTTGGTTGTGTGCTATCAACTGTAGTTTTTTTTCTTTGACAGGATGCTGGCGAAGAAACTGTGGAAGAATTAGACAAGCTACGTTACGCCGATGGCAACACGTCTGTGGCTGAACTACGTTTGGAAATGCAGAAAGTACGTATACGAGCTTGTAACTAATTAATTTGGTTGGTTGGTTGGTTGGTTGGTTGGTTGGTTGGTTGGTTGGTTGGTTGGTTGGTTGGTTGGTTGGTTGGTTGGTTAGTTAGTGGGGTCGTGGGATCGTGGAGTCGTTGGTTGGTTGGTTGGTTGGTTGGTTGGTTGGTTGGTTGGTTGGTTGGTTGGTTGGTTGGTTGGTTGGTTGGTTGGTTGGTTGGTTGGTTGGTTGGTTAGTTAGTTAGTTAGTTAGTTACAGGCGTGAGCACTTAAGCGGAAACACCGCCCGTCAAAACATGTAATGTCAACGTCAAACATAAAAATTTTCCTTGCAAACATATTAAGTTTCCCTTCGATACGTACATGTTTGTGCCCTCAGCCAATCACGTCTTGCCAATCCCACGGTGTCAATTTCACAACGGTTAGCTTTTGAACATGTTTCGAACATGTTTCGACGGGCGGTGTTTCCACTTAGGTACAAACTTACTTACTTACTTACTTACTTACTTACTTGCTTGCTTGCTTGCTTGCTTGCTTGCTTGCTTGCTTGCTTGCTTGCTTGCTTGCTTGCTTGCTTGCTTGCTTGCTTGCTTGCTTGCTTGCTTGCTTGCTTGCTTGCTTGCTTGCTTGCTTGCTTGCTTGCTTGCTTGCTTGCTTGCTTGCTTGCTTGCTTGCTTGCTTGCTTGCTTGCTTGCTTGCTTGCTTGCTTGCTTGCTTGCTTGCTTGCTTGCTTGCTTGCTTGCTTGCTTGCTTGCTTGCTTGCTTATTTACTTACTTACTTACTTACTTACTTAGTTTTATCTCGTAAAAGATCTTAAAACATTTTTTTGTCATATCAGAACATGTTAGTAATCAGAACTGACTAGGAGAGCAGCTACTTACAGAGCCTGAAATAATTTTAAAATTTGTCCGGCAAAACTTCCGAGCAAAAGAAATTTGACCGGAAATTTTCAAATTTGGTCGGAAATTTTTTAGTTTAGTTGACCCCCTCCGTTGAGTAAATTCTGTCAAGCATGCAGTAAATCATTCTACTTGTTATTTGTAATAAAACACAAATGTTTAATTCTGAATTGCGTATTAGTTATAGTGAATAATAATTTAATTAAAATGGTAACTATGAAACAACTTTAAACTGAAAAGCTGGATTACACGATAAGTTTCTGTGATTACAATGGCGTCAATCTCAGTTTAACGCAATGGTTTTGAATTAAAAATCACGCATTGTTGTTATCTCGACTCGACAACCTGGAAGATAAATAATACGTTTCCTCGACGTTTTGAGCTCAGGACCTTCGTCAGGAGAGTCAAATAAGCCTATTTGATCAGCCTATGTAACTGTCCTGATCATGAAGGGCCTTTGCTCGAAACGTCGAGGAAACGTATTCTTTATCTTCCAGGTCGTCAAATTAACAACAATGAAAGCAGTCACTCTGACTCGTAACTCACTGTCACACACTTAAGTTAACTAAACTTTGTTTAAAGCATACTCTGATCGAAGAAATTTTGATAGTGCACTGTAAAGTGTAAACCCAACTTTAACTCAAAACTATGGAAAACCCAATGGAAATTTAACAAGAAAATGGAGTGTTGAGCGCCGACCCGATCATTTAAAAAAACAGATTTTATTTTTTTTTCAAAATTTGTCCGGACAAAATTTCCGATCATTTCAGCATTTGGTCGGAAAAACTGGAATTTGGTCGGAAAACCGCCGGCCGCCGGCCGTTATTTCAAGCTCTGTACTTACGGTAATCTACCTACGGGGTTCATCTACACGACAACACGAGATTTCACAAACAGGTGTAGCGTGATTGCGTGAATAGCCTGAAGTGTTAGCCATCCTGCCACGCGACATGCGGGCTAATAATTTCTTCGTTTTTATGTTAAAATTTGAACTATGCTTGCTGTAGAATTAGATGAAAAAGTTTCCTCAAATTGCTGCAAATTGTGTTTCCGAGGATCTAGATTTCAAAATTTTCTGGGAGAGCACCCCGAACCCCCGCTAAAAATGCGGTCACTGTTTATCTGCATGTCGACTTCAGCCCCCCCAACTTTGAATCCGTTCCTACGCCTCTGACTGACGCGATATTTTATCTTTTTCAAGGCTATGCAATCCAATGCTGCCGTATTCCGCACAGGACCAGTGTTAAAGGAAGGTTGTCAGAAACTTGATGCATGTTACGAGAAGCTACAAGATTTGAAGTTGTTCGACCGTGGAATGGTTTGGAATACGGATCTTGTCGAGGCTCTCGAATTGCAGAATTTATTGTTAAATGCGGCTCAGACTATTTATTCAGCCGAAGCCAGAGAGGAAAGTAGAGGTGCGCATGCTCGAGAAGACTTCAAGGTAATTTATTGAGTTTGGAGGAATTTCCTCAATTTTTATTATTGATGTTCCGTAGTTAAAACTTTACCAAATTTCTGACAATAATTATTAGCCTAGTTCGACAGACAGACAGACAGACAGGCAGACAGGCAGGCAGGCAGGCAGACAGTCAGACAGACAGACAGACAGACAGACAGACAGACAGACAGACAGACAGACAGACAGACAGACAGACAGACAGACAGACAGACAGACAGACAGACAGACAGGCAGGCAGGCAGGCAGGCAGGCAGGCAGGCAGGCAGGCAGACAGACAGACAGACAGACAGACAGACAGACAGACAGACAGACAGACAGATAGGTAGATAGATAGATAGATAGATAGATAGATAGATAGATAGATAGATAGATAGATAGGTGGACGGACAGACAGACAGACAGACAGACAGACAGACAGACAGACAGACAGACAGACAGACAGACAGACAGACAGACAGACAGACAGACAGACAGACAGACAGACAGACAGACAGACAGACAGACAGACAGACAGACAGACAGACAGACAGACAGACAGACAGACAGACAGACAGACAGAGAGAAAACTTTATTTAAATTCGGAGTCTTATCAATTAAAAATTGCTTTTCATAAGAGCCGAATATAAGTTAATTAAATTAGAGAAAATATACAGTATTTACAATGTTATATATACAAATACTTTAATAGTTACGTTAGTAGTTAGAGGAACTGAGGGATGTCAATTCTCGCTTGAAAGACGACAAAGTAACTTGATTTTTCAAATAGATTGGAAGACTGTTCCATAATTTAGCGCCAGAAAATGTGAAGCTTTTTCTTAAATATTCGGTTTTTGGTTTTGGCAAAATAAGATTTTCACTACCTCTAAGGCTGTATTCCCTTCCATGATTAGCATAGAGAAAACATTGCTTCAAGTATGCCGGAACATTGCCATGAAGAATTTTATGCATAATAATACATTTGTGTTTACTCCGTCTTTCCTCGAGAGTTGACCATCCGAGTTGGCTTCTTATTAAACTAGATCTGACTTCGTACCCCAATTGGCATATTGTTCGACCAGCCCGATTATTTAACTTTTGCAACCTTGTGGCCTGTAACGCTCCAAGAGAATCCCACACAATGTCACAATAGTCAAACAGCGGCTGGATAAGTGAATTGTAAATGGTTATCGCAGTTTCTTTGTTAATAAAGGATCTGACTTGTCTAAGTCCACCAATTGCTGAAGAAACTTTCTTCGACACTATATCTATATGATCTGTCCAAGAAAGTCTCTCATCAATGGTAATTCCAAGTGATTTGCTTTTCCTTACTCTTTCTATTTGTTTGTTCGCGAGATGTATAGTTGCCAAGTCACTTATTTTATTTAGCGAGTTATCAGATGCAATATACATTTGTTCTGTTTTTGTCACATTTAAACTCAATTTATTTGCTAACAGCCAATCATTTAAATTATTCAAGTCAGTATTGACCAACTGAATAAGTTTGGTAATTGATTTACAGGAGGTAGTAATGTTAGTGTCATCGGCAAACATTCTTGGGTTTGAGTGTTTTAAACAGTTTGGCAAATCATTTATATAAATAAGAAAAAGCAAGGGACCAATTATAGAACCTTGTGGAACGCCACATTTAATCGTTTTAGGCGATGAGAGATAACCATTTACAAGACATTGTTGCTTTCTTTCAGTTAAATACGAGTTAAACCACTTCACAGTTTCTGTATGCAACCCATAATAGGAAAGTTTTTTGAGTAAAATCGAGTGGTTTACTGTGTCGAAAGCTTTTGACAGACAGACAGACAGACAGACAGACAGACAGGCAGGCAGGCAGGCAGGCAGGCAGGCAGGCAGGCAGACAGACAGACAGACAGACAGACAGACAGACAGACAGACAGACAGACAGACAGACAGGCAGGCAGGCAGGCAGACAGACAGACAGACAGACAGACAGACAGAAATATTTATTTGAATTCGGAAATTCTTCAGTTGAAAAACTGCTTTACAAGAAAGCCAGTTTTTCATAATATGGTATAACCCTATATTTATAATGCTTTATAGGATCGTATAGATGAATATGATTACAAGCAACCGTTAAAAGGACAAACGAAGAAACCACAAAGCGAACACTGGCGCAAGCACACATTATCATACCAAGATTATAAAACTGGCAAAGTATGTGATTTCTATTTAACCCATTGCTACGTAGGCTTGCTGAGGTTCTCCTGTCGCCGAGTAAAATTGTCTTGTGTTAAGCTGGTTTTCCACTAGGCGACTTTTTTCGCGCGAAGCGACTTTTTCTTTTGTCTCATGAGCTCTGAACTGGAACTAATCAAAAGTCTACTGAATTCGAACAACAGAAAGTCGGCTTCGCGCGAAAAAAATCGCCTAGTGGAAAACCGGCTTTAGTGGAAATTTATTTGTTGTGAAAAGAATAGCTATCAGATTTTGTTTGTTGGCAAAACCTAGACTTTAATTTAAACTGCCTATGAAACGAAAATAAACTGTTCATTTTGAAAGAACACTTGAAATAGAGTAACATTTTTTGCAGTCCTTCGTTTCCTTGCTTCGTTGTTGAAATATTTCAGTTTGTTTGATATGCATATTAAATATATTCAGGTCACACGTGCATAATAACTTATCAGAGAAGGTTATTTTTCTTTCCTATTATCAAACCAAATTAATTCGAAGGAAGCATGTGGATGTGTTTCTCTCAACGCCAAACATGTAGAATTTTCAAGTGATTACGTTTGATAATAGCAAAGATATATAATCTTCTCCGGTAAGCCATGCCCATGTGACGTCAAAATTTTTAACTTGCATACCAAACAACCTGAAATATCTCAACAACGAAGGAAGGAAACCAAGTGTTCTCTCAAATAAGACAAGCTTAATTTTTGTTTCATAGGCATTTTAAAACAAAAACAGGGCAAACGGCGTTTGTGTTGACCTTCAGTCTGGTCTGAGTCTACCCTGGCCCACTTTCCAAAGAAATATGGGCCAGGTAACCACCAATCTCATTCTCGCGTCATCAGGGCTAAATCCACTTATGACAATTGCAGTTTTACTCGTAGCCACTAAAAACGCGCGAAATTTTAACCAATAGGAAAGAAGAAGTCTTTAGTGGGTACCTAGGCTAGTCTGAGTCTAGCCTGTGTCACAACCCTGCCTCGCTACGAGTAAGGTCTTTGAACACTTGCGTGATTGCTTGTTTCCGCCGTGAGAGGACTGGGGAAATTATAAGCCTAAATATGATAATTAATTGTTACCGTGTGGTGCGATCAAATCCGCCAGAATAACATAGGTATACACATTATTTTCCGTAAAACTTGAGATTTAATTTATGCAAGAACAAGCAACGTGTGCTTTTAGCGCGCTACCTCTCACTAAAAGTTAAGCTCGGTTAGATGGGGTTAGTACTTGGATGGTACCCTACGAGTCAGAGCCCCTTTCCGACCTACGCAAGCTTCGGGGGAAAGTGGGCTCTGCCAACAAACTCGATCTTCGCCCCAAGTTTGGGGCGAGTCAGTCAGGTTTTAAACTGGTCAAACAAGTTCTAGTTTACGAACACGCGTAAGCAGGAAAATAGGAAGTGACGCGTTAGAGCCTGGGCCCAAAATAGTATCTTGGCAACCGTTCACGCATGCTCAAAAAGAAATATCGAGTTTGTTAGCAGAGCCCACTTTCCCCCGAAGCTTGGGTAGGTCGGAAAGGGGCTTTGACTCGCAGGGTACTTGGATGGGTGATCGCTTGGAAATAGCCCCGTTGTCGAAGTTGGAACTCGTGTGAGTAAAGGTGTATATCATGTGTTTCGAAGGTTTTTCGCCGGGTTCTCCAGTTTTTCTCCCTCCGTAAAATCAACACTTACATCTTCGCCTTGATCCGTGGTCTGAACTGTGTCGTGTGGCGGCTGCGTGGAGCCCCTTTGATATGCCTCGACACGGCCACGTTGATCTGCGTTCTTCGCAATTCAGCCCCTGGCTGCAAGTAAGGATGATTAGCCCCCCAGTCCTTTATCCTTTATAATGGAACCCCGCAGTCCAGTTACGTGCAGGTCACTAGTCAGCAAGCACTTTGCTTTGTAGAAAGTTCTTCAAAATGTTATTTCATCGTTTTAATTTCTTTTTGTCTTCAGGTAAGGTTGGACTACCGTTCTGTTATTGACGAGACCCTCGATGATGCCGAATGTCCCTCAGTACCACCTGCTGTCCGGGTTTACTAGATCCCTTCGCACGGATAACGACACTTCCAAATTCAAAACCATGAACTTGGTATAAGATAGAAGCGACTGTGCTGAGTCCATAGAGTTATGTACTGTAGTACATTTCCTATGGTTATTGAAAGCGCTGCAATGTTGGTGGCAAACTTTCGCAAAATTTCTGATTCCCGCGATTATTACTTGCGCCCTTTGCCTGGATTATATTTTTTGTCTCAAAAGGCTGGAAAAAATAAATGCTATGGTTGTCTTATGTGGGTTAGACTCAGAATGTGATTACGTTAGACGATTAAGTGTTTATGAAGTCTGTCTTATTTGATAGAACACTTAAAATAACAAAGTACATAACATCTTTTGTAGTTTTTCGTCTCCTTGCTTCGATGTTGAAATATTTTAGTTTGTTTGATATACAAATTAAACATCTTGACGTTGCATGTGTATTAAGGACTTATTAACCGAGGGCGAGGTCTGTACGGGAAAGTATTTGCCTGAGGTTTTCGTACAGACCGAGCGACGAAGGAGCGAGGTTTGTGCGATAAAACCGAGGGCAAATACTTTCCCGTACAGACCGAGGAAACGAGGTTAATAAGGAATTTATTATATGGCTATTGGTTCATTTTGTTTTTAAGTTTCGAGCGTTGTTTCGCCTTCGGAGCATGCTGTTTACCTTATTAAATACCTGTTAACTTTTGTACGTGTCGCTTCTTGGCCTTCTTGTTTACACCAGTTCGGCTTTTATTTGTCGTGTTTTTAGACAAGCAGCGTTAAAGAAAACCCGCAGTAATGTTCAACACATTTTATTGTTCAGAATATTTGAATAAAGATACCCAGTGCTCTTTTATTTGTATTCAAACCAACTCAGAATTCAGAAAAATTCTCGCCAAAACTTGCAGGGCCAAGAAAAAAGCGTATTGATCCCGAGGTCAATATCGTAAAATCCCAACCTCTCGGGAACCAATCAGCGTGCGTCGTTTTGCGTACGGACCGGAAATCAAACCCAGCCATATAATAAAATGACTTACTGGAGTAAGTTATATATCTTTGCTGTTATCAAACTAAATTAATTCGAAGGAAGCGTGTGGGTGTGTTTCTTCCACAACACCAAACATGTAGAATTTTCAAGTGATTAAATTTGATAATAGCAACGATATATAACCTCTGATAACTCATTATGCCGTGTGACGTAAACATTTTAAATTTGTATATTAAACAAACTAAAATATGTCTAATGGTCATGTGGGGTGTTTTGAGCCTTTTGATTGGTTAAATCGCATTTACTCAGTTTGCAAAATGGTTGAAACTAAAGCCCCAGTCAAACGAGGGCGTTCGACCACCAACTCTCATCGACTCTCATGTACTCTTATCAACTCTCATCAACTTTGAGCTGGTTCAAATTTTTATGAGAGTTGATGAGAGTTTTTGCTCGTTTGACCGGTCATGGAGTTGGCATATGAGAGTTGATGAGAGTTTAGCGGCTAGCGGCTTGTGACTTTTCGTGACAAGAAAAGGCAAGAATGCAAAATATATCTGTCTATTTATTTGTCCAGTACGAGGTTGTAAAAACGCGAACTTTGTTTACTTCGAAATTCGTTCCTAGTCTCCCTGCTACGCGCGGTAAATCCTACAACTCTCATGGTCAACTCTCATGGTCAACTCTCATCAACTCTCATCCTCGTTTGACCGGAGCATGAGAGTTGAGAAAACTCTCAGACAAACTCTCGCTTGCCAACTCTCATCAACTCTCATCCTCGTTTGACCGGGGCTTTAGTCGAAAATTGTGATGTCACCAATGGTGTGGGTATGCTTGTTTTACTGAGGTTTTTAAGTGAACTTTTCTTCAAATTCTTCATATTCTCACATTCAGATGATTATGATGACGTTTCAAATGATTTTATCGCCTTACAAACCTGCCTAAGACCCCGTTTACACGATGCCGGTACAATTTGAAAACGGAACAAAATCATGCCGTTTATTCACCTATCAATTGAAAGCCCGACTCCCCCACCCCGGGACAAGGTGGGGGAAATGTGGGATTATAACATTTGAAAGCATTTTATGCAAAATCAAATGTTAGCATATCAAATCCCCACAGTCCCGGGGTGGGGGGAGTCGGGCTTTCAATTGCCACATTTCATGGTTCTAATAAATACCCGTTGACACATGCGATTTTTCTCATTCTGACGCATGCGATTGAATGGATGTCCCATTTGTACAAATGTCCAATGCATTCGTAAGTCATCCATTCGATCGCATCAGTCAGAAGGTGAAAAATCGCCTGTGTAAACGAGCCTTAAAGTGTCTATGAAGTGAAAAATTCGTTGGCATTTTTGTTGTTTTATTGTACAGAGGAGCATGACACGAGCACTCACTGAAAATTTCAAGAGAATCTGATGCGTAGTTTTCGCACTCAACTCTCAAAATTTGCCGTGGATAGTTTGTTAACCCCGTGAAGTTAGCTGCCAATTCGCCAGCTGCCAATTCACTGCCAATTAAGATAGCTGCCAATTCGGCTCAGCGATGTTTTGCAATGGCGCTTCCAGGGGGGGCGCAGCCGAGCAGCAGTCTGGCTTCGAAAACTAATGTTTCGCAGGTCTTTTAACTCGTTCAATCTAACTTTCACAGAAAATAATCATTCACCGTCGATAATTTAGGACATTTACGTTAGTACAAACCACGTTTCTTCAAGGAAAATTATGTTTTAACAATGCTAGGCTTTAATAGACTTGATATCACTCACTCCATATTAATAATCTATTAAGATTTAATAACAAACAAGCCGCGCTCTATCTAAATAATTTTCTCCCCGGTAGATAGCGAATCCAAATATACCGTTCGATTCCTTATACAATTCTGCGTCTAGTGATATCAAATATGTGATTTCCATTATTTTTCTAAATTTTCTGAACATTTATTTTCTAACGCGCGCTTGCTGACTCACATCAAATGACACATTAACTTGCCGACAAAATATTTTCGGCACGGTAGACGGAGATTCTGTAAACGGAATTAGATTCCTTGTAAAATGCTGCATAGGCCAGTCTACGAAAGGAATGTTCAGCTGTAAACAAGGTAATTTATTTATATTTTTTAATATGATCGTCACTTAGCGCGCGCTTGATAACTCATATCAAATGACACATTGATTTGCCGACAAAATATTTTCTGCACGGTAGACTGAGATTCTGTAAACGGCATCAGATTCCTCGTAAAATTCTCCATAAGACAGTCTAGGAAGCGAATGTTCAACTGTAAACAAAGTAATTTATTTATATTTTTTGACTATGATCGTCACTTAGCGCGCGCTTGATGACTCAGATCAAATGACACATTGATTTGCAAACAAAATATTTTCGGCACGGTAGACGGAGATTCTGTAAACGGAATTAGATTCCTTGTAAAATTCTGCATAGGCCAGTCTACGAAAGGAATGTTCAGCTGTAAACAAGGTAATTTATTTATATTTTTTAATATGATCGTCACTTAGCGCGCGCTTGATAACTCATATCAAATGACACATTGATTTGCCGACAAAATATTTTCTGCACGGTAGACTGAGATTCTGTAAACGGCATCAGATTCCTCGTAAAATTCTCCATAAGACAGTCTAGGAAGCGAATGTTCAACTGTAAACAAAGTAATTTATTTATATTTTTTAATATGATCGTCACTTAGCGCGCGCTTGATGACTCAGATCAAATGACACATTGATTTGCAAACAAAATATTTTCTGCACGGTAGACGGAGATTCTGTAAACGGCATTAGATTCCTTGTAAAATGCTGCATAGGCCAGTCTACGAAAGGAATGTTCAGCTGTAAACAAAGTAATTTATTTATATTTTTTAATATGATCGTCACTTAGCGCGCGCTTGATAACTCATATCAAATGACACATTGATTTGCCGACAAAATATTTTCTGCACGGTAGACTGAGGTTCTGTAAACGGCATCAGATTCCTCGTAAAATTTCCCATAAGACAGTCTAGGAAGCGAATGTTCAACTGTAAATAAAGTAATTTATTTATATTTTTTGACTATGATCGTCACTTAGCGCGCGCTTGATGACTCAGATCAAATGACACATATTGATTTGCAAACAAAATATTTTCTGCACGGTAGATGGAGATTCTGTAAACGGCATTAGATTCCTTGTAAAATGCTGCATAGGACAGTCTACGAAAGGAATGTTCAGCTGTAAACAAAGTAATTTATTTATATTTTTTAATATGATCGTCACTTAGCGCGCGCTTGATAACTCATATCAAATGACACATTGATTTGCCGACAAAATATTTTCTGCACGGTAGACTGAGATTCTGTAAACGGCATCAGATTCCTCGTAAAATTCTACATAAGACAGTCTAGGAAGCGAATGTTCAACTGTAAATAAAGTAATTTATTTATATTTTTTGACTATGATCGTCACTTAGCGCGCGCTTGATGACTCAGATCAAATGACACACATTGATTTGCAAACAAAATATTTTCTGCACGGTAGACGGAGATTCTGTAAACAGCATTAGATTCCGCGTAAAATTCTCCATAAAACAGTCTAGGAAGCGAATGTTCAACTGTAAACAAAGTAATTTATTTATGTTTTTTGACTATGATCGTCACTTAGCGCGCGCTTGATGACTCAGATCAAATGACACATTGATTTGCAAACAAAATATTTTCTGCACAGTAGACTGAGATTCTGTAAACGGCATCAGATTCCTCGTAAAATTCTACATAAGACAGTCTAGGAAGCGAATGTTCAACTGTAAATAAAGTAATTTATTTATATTTATATGGTAGCCGGTCAGTAGGGACAACACTGTATTTTGGAGCTCTGCTATTTCATCAAATAACACACAATATCTTATCGAATCTGTACAGTTATAGTTAGACTAAAGATAAATGGAATCTTTAAGCTATAACTTATGCTTTGCATGGCAAGGCGATTATGATTCTTTAAAGAAATTTGTTCGCGATGAACTAAAACTTGATGGTGTCTGGGAGCAACCTGGAGGTGACAAAAAGATATTCTCTACTGCTGATATTTCGATCTCCTGGCGTAAGAACAAGAATTTGCTACATATGGTAGGGGATGAGTTGGGCAAATACACAAAGCTACTCTGTTCGAAGATCTACGAGGACATATGTCTACAAACTACAAGCACAGACGGGAGCAGTCAAACGGAACCGGCCATTTTGCAGTCAACTATTGGTAAAGATAATGATGTCTATTCCCATATTGATGATCTTCGATCTGGCCAAGAGCTCAACAGATTTGCAATCCAATCTCTATCACATTCTGTTGAACATCTTACTGAAATTATTTCACAGTTTCGCAAGGAGATAGACAAAGTCAATATAAATCAGCCATATAAAGTCGATAAAAATCCTGTCTGTTCACAAGACACCGTCATTGAAATTCCTCAGGCTCCCGAATGTGAAGTTATCGAAGCGTTTAATGACCCCAGTGAAGGCGGAGAATCGATTCAAGCACTAGGCAATGAATCGTTGATCACACTGGAGTCTAGCAAGACAACGAGTGACGTCAATGGCGATGGCTCTGGGTTGTTAACCGGTCCGATTAATTACTCCAGCGAAGCCGAAGAATTGATTCCAACATCAGGCAATGAATCGTTGATTACACCAGAGTCCAGTAAGACAAAGAGTGACGTCAAAGGCGATGGATCTATCTTGTTGATCGGTGACTCGATAATAAAGAATATACACCCCAGGAAATTATCAAGAAGGAAAGTTAATAAACGTACATTCCCTGGAAAGACTGCCGAGGAGATCATCTCGGAAGTGAAAAATATCAAGTCCGATCCATCACATATTATTTTGCATGCTGGCACGAATAACCTGCCAGTAAATAATCCAAGTGTTTGTATTAAGAAGATAGAAAGCCTGGCGATAAATATTAATAAGAAGTTTTCTAATTCTACAATTGGTCTTTCTAGTATCACGTTAAGGCGTGATCTAAATTTGGAAGAGCAGGTCGCGAAAGTCAACGAAGGGCTTCAAGAATTCTGCACAAAGAACGAGTTTAATTTTATAGATAACCGGAACCTGGATAGTTCATGTTTAAACGGTAGTCTGTTACATTTAAATGCTAAAGGTTCTGCATACTTGGCTGCCAATTTTATTAAATTTTTACGAGGAAACACTTCCTTTGCTTCCACTACTAGCCCAAAAAAAAGACGCAATCAGGATTTTCCCAACAAGACAGCACGGCTGAGCTTTCTGGAGGACATTCTGAGTATGATGCTGAGTCCCCAAAGACCCATCAACCGTTCAAGGAGGTCCTGACTGAACCTTGGTGTGACCCAATCGAGATAAGTAGTGAGGATATTAATAATCAATTCTCCCTTAGTGACTTAAACAATTTGAAAGGGTTAAAAATTGCATGCTTAAATATTAATAGCCTCTTAAAGCACATTGATGAACTTCGAGTAATGATGTTAAATAATCCTTTAGATATCTTAGCTATCAATGAATCTAAAATTAATGAGTTAGTTTCGGATGATGAAATAAGCGTTAGTGGTTTCCATCTAATTCGAAAAGATCGCAATAGATACGGAGGCGGAGTGTTGATGTATATTCGGGAGACTATTCCTTTTAGCGAATGGAAAGACTTACGAATGGCATGCTCGTTGGAAATGTTATGTGTAGAAATTAGTAGACCATGCAGTAGGCCATTCTTAGTAACTACATGGTATAGACCCCCTGGCTCAGATACTCGCCTGTTTGACGATTTTGAAAATTTTCTTAGTAGATGTGACTTGGAAAACAAAGAATTATTACTTATGGGTGATCTAAATTGTGATGTTAGTAAGTTTCCCCCTGATGCTCACACGCGTAGACTGCAATTTCTTTCATGCATCTACCAGCTTGAGCAGTTAATTAACGAACCCACAAGGGTAACGAGAACGTCAGCAACCTTGATCGATTTGATTTTTACTAATAAGAAAGAAAATATTGTAAAATCCGGAGTTGTTCATCTTGGTATATCCGACCATAGTTTGATCTTTGCCGTTAGAAAATGTTTTACTCCAAAATCTCAACAAAATGTTAGATATGTCCGTAACTTTAAAAATTTTAATGCTGCGGACTTTCTTAATGATCTATCACAGATGCCATGGGATAACGTGGCTCAATATGAAAATGCAAACTCTTGTTGGCAACTTTGGAAATCTTTTTACTTGCAAATACTTGATCGACATGCACCATTTATACGTATGAGAATCCGTGGCAACTCGCTTCCTTGGATTACTCCAAACATCAAAAATCTGATGAGAGCAAGAGATTTTCACAAAAAGAAAGCGGTAAAATTTAATTCTCAATTACATTGGGCGAAGTACAAAGACATTCGCAATAAAGTTAACTCTGAATTGTACAAAGCCAAAAAGAGCTATTTTTGCGACAAATTTGAGAATTGTGCTCAGACTAAAGATCCTAAACAAAGTTGGCACCATATTAATCACCTTTTGGGTAAGAATTATAAATCAAACAACATTCCCCAATTAAAAATAGGTGACACTATTATTTCTGATAATTTAATGATAGCAGAGGCCTTTAATGATTTCTTCGTGAACATTGGGCCAAAACTATCTGCTGAAATTGACCATGTCGCTCTGGACTTGTCAGAAAATCTCGTTACTAGTCCAGTGACTCTATTTACTCTGTCTGAAATAAGTGAATACGAAGTATTTCTTTTGTTAAGTAATCTTAAAACATCAAAATCGACAGGCATTGATTCTATCCCCGCAAGGGTACTTAAAATCTCAGCTGAAATAATTAGCCCTTCTTTAACTTGGATCTTTAATCTCTGTATAAAAACCGGAGTCTATATAGATGATTGGAAGAAGGCTTGGGTTGTTCCTATCTATAAATCAGATGATAGGAAAAAATGTGAAAATTATCGCCCAATATCAATCTTACCGATTATTAGTAAAATTTTCGAGAGATCCGTTTTCAATCAATTGTACGAATTTCTGAACGCTAATTCTCTACTTTCTAAACATCAATTTGGGTTTCGCCCAAAAAATTCTACTCTGGCAGCACTCATTCAGATGTGCGATGCATGGTATAAGAATATGGATAATGGTGAATTGAATGGTGTAGTTTTTATTGATATTCGAAAAGCTTTTGACTCTATTAATCATGATATTCTTTTACGCAAAATGAAAGAACAATTTGGGATTTCAAATATTGAATTAAAATTGTTTGAATCCTATCTTTCTGATAGGGAACAAGTGTTATTTGTTAATGGCGCAATGTCAGCACCAAAAAGGATTGTTTGTGGGGTCCCTCAAGGATCTATATTGGGTCCCTTATTGTTCTTACTCTACATTAATGACTTACCTGATTGTCTTGAGAAGTCAACCCCATGCTTATATGCTGACGATTCACAGATATATTCATCTGCGAAAGATTGTGTAGAACTTAATGCTAATTTAAATCATGATTTAAACAATGTTAGTCAATGGCTGGTCAAAAACAAACTGCAGCATCATTCAACAAAAATCAAATTAATGTATGTCGGATCAAATCATAACCTTGCTAAAATTGACAATGAGTTCCCCGTAATGATTAATGATCAACTGATTTCCAGAGTGCACTCAATTTCGTGTTTGGGAGTTAAACTTGATGAAACATTGAATTGGGATGAACATATAGAAATGGTTTGCAAAAAAGTTGGTGCGGGCATAGGAATTTTAAGGCGTATCAAGCCCTATGTTCCTGCAAACACTTTGATATCAATTTATAATGCTCTGATACAGCCTTACTTCGATTACTGCTCTCCCCTTTGGGGAGTCTGTAACAAAACACTGAGAGATAACTTACAAAGGTTTCAAAATCGGGCTGCCAGAATAATAGCTGGCGCCAGTTACGAGATCAGATCTGCTGACGTTCTTCGATCTCTTGATTGGGAAAATTTGGAAACAAGATGGTACTTAACCAAGGCGACATTCTTATATAAAGTCTTGAGTAATAGTGCTGCACCGACTTTGAAAGATTCATTCATCAGTAGGAATATTTTACTAAATAATTATAATCTTAGAAATTCTCAAACTGATCTGTCCCTTCCAAAGCCAAATAGAGAATTTCTCAAAAGAAGTTTTAAATATAGCGGTGCTTATCTTTGGAATAACCTTCCGCTTGAAGCTAAGCAAGCTCAATCAATTTACTCATTGAAAAGTTGTATCAAACAAAATATTCGATGTTAAAAATCGAGTCTGGATTTTTTTTTTAATCATATCTTTATCTGGGTCACACCATCGTAAATTATAGTAGTGATGTACATATAGTAGTAGACTTAGTTTCCTTCCTTTTTATATTCTCTGTAATATATTTTATATGGACGCCCCCCGTGGAAATCAACTTTTGTAGTTGTTGGGGCTAGCGTCGTTAAATAAAGTGTAAATAATAATAATAAAATAATAATAATCGTCACTTAGCGCGCGCTTGATGACTCAGATCAAATGACACATTGATTTGCAAACAAAATATTTTCTGCACGGTAGACTGAGATTCTGTAAACGGCATTAGATTCCTTATAAAATGCTGCATAGGACAGTCTACGAAAGGAATGTTCAGCTGTAAACAAAGTAATTTATTTATATTTTTTGACTATGATCGTCACTTAGCGCGCGCTTGATGACTCAGATCACATGACACACATTGATTTGCAAACAAAATATTTTCTGCACGGTAGACGGAGATTCTGTAAACAGCATTAGATTCCGCGTAAAATTCTCCATAAAACAGTCTAGGAAGCGAATGTTCAACTGTAAACAAAGTAATTTATTTATGTTTTTTGACTATGATCGTCACTTAGCGCGCGCTTGATGACTCAGATCAAATGACATACATTGATTTGCAAACAAAATATTTTCTGCACAGTAGACTGAGATTCTGTAAACGGCATCAGATTCCTCGTAAAATTCTACATAAGACAGTCTAGGAAGCGAATGTTCAACTGTAAATAAAGTAATTTATTTATATTTTTTGACTATGATCGTCACTTAGCGCGCGCTTGATGACTCAGATCAAATGACACATTGATTTGCAAACAAAATATTTTCTGCACGGTAGACTGAGATTCTGTAAACGGCATTAGATTCCTTGTAAAATGCTGCATAGGACAGTCTACGAAAGGAATGTTCAGCTGTAAACAAAGTAATTTATTTATATTTTTTAATATGATCGTCACTTAGCGCGCGCTTGATAACTCATATCAAATGACACATTGATTTGCCGACAAAATATTTTCTGCACGGTAGACTGAGATTCTGTAAACGGCATCAGATTCCTCGTAAAATTCTCCATGAGACAGTCTAGGAAGCGAATGTTCAACTGTAAACAAAGTAATTTATTTATATTTTTTGACTATGATCGTCACTTAGCGCGCGCATGATGACTCAGATTAAATGACATACATTGATTTGCAAACAAAATATTTTCTGCACGGTAGACGGAGATTCTGTAAACAGCATTAGATTCCGCGTAAAATTCTCCATAAAACAGTCTAGGAAGCGAATGTTCAACTGTAAACAAAGTAATTTATTTATATTTTTTAATATGATCGTCACTTAGCGCGCGCTTGATAACTCAGATCAAATGACACACATTGATTTGCCAACAAAATATTTTCTGCACGGTAGACGGAGATTCTGTAAACGGCATTAGATTCCGCGTAAAATTCTCCCTAAAACAGTCTAGGAAGCGAATGTTCCACTGTAAACAAAGTAATTTATTTATATTTTTTGACTATGATCGTCACTTAGCGCGCGCTTGATGACTCAGATCAAATGACACACATTTATTTGCAAACAAAATATTTTCTGCACGGTAGACGGAGATTCTGTAAACGGCATCAGATTCCTCGTAAAATTCTCCATCAGACAGTCTAGGAAGCGAATGTTCAACTGTAAACAAAGTAATTTATTTATGTTTTTTGACTATGATCGTCACTTAGCGCGCGCTTGATGACTCAGATCAAATGACACATTGATTTGCAAACAAAATATTTTCTGCACAGTAGACTGAGATTCTGTAAACGGCATCAGATTCCTCGTAAAATTCTACATAAGACAGTCTAGGAAGCGAATGTTCAACTGTAAATAAAGTAATTTATTTATATTTTTTGACTATGATCGTCACTTAGCGCGCGCTTGATGACTCAGATCAAATGACACATTGATTTGCAAACAAAATATTTTCTGCACGGTAGACTGAGATTCTGTAAACGGCATTAAATTCCTTGTAAAATGCTGCATAGGACAGTCTACGAAAGGAATGTTCAGCTGTAAACAAAGTAATTTATTTATATTTTTTAATATGATCGTCACTTAGCGCGCGCTTGATAACTCATATCAAATGACACATTGATTTGCCGACAAAATATTTTCTGCACGGTAGACTGAGATTCTGTAAACGGCATCAGATTCCTCGTAAAATTCTCCATAAGACAGTCTAGGAAGCGAATGTTCAACTGTAAACAAAGTAATTTATTTATATTTTTTGACTATGATCGTCACTTAGCGCGCGCTTGATAACTCATATCAAATGACACATTGACTTGCCGACAAAATATTTTCTGCACGGTAGACTGAGATTCTGTAAACGGCATCAGATTCCTCGTAAAATTCTCCATAAGACAGTCTAGGAAGCGAATGTTCAACTGTAAACAAAGTAATTTATTTATATTTTTTGACTATGATCGTCACTTAGCGCGCGCTTGATGACTTAGATCAAATGACACATTGATTTGCAAACAAAATATTTTCTGCACGGTAGACAGAGATTCTGTAAACGGCATTAGATTCCTACTAAAATTCTGCATAGGCCAGTCTACGAAAAGAATGTTCAGCTGTAAACAAAGTAATTTATTTATATTTTTTAATATGATCGTCACTTAGCGCGCGCTTGATAACTCATATCAAATGACACATTGATTTGCAAACAAAATATTTTCTGCACGGTAGACGGAGATTCTGTAAACGGCATTAGATTCCTTGTAAAA
Source organism: Corallium rubrum (assembly GCA_964035015.1). Classification (NCBI taxonomy): domain Eukaryota; kingdom Metazoa; phylum Cnidaria; class Anthozoa; order Scleralcyonacea; family Coralliidae; genus Corallium; species Corallium rubrum. The sequence goes on from OZ036010.1 coordinate 10,321,980, forward strand.
TTCTGCATAGGCCAGTCTACGAAAGGAATGTTCAGCTGTAAACAAAGTAATTTATTTATATTTTTTAATATGATCGTCACTTAGCGCGCGCTTGATAACTCATATCAAATGACACATTAACTTGCCGACAAAATATTTTCTGCACGGTAGACGGAGATTCTGTAAACGGAATTAGATTCCTTGTAAAATGCTGCATAGGACAGTCTACGAAAGGAATGTTCAGCTGTAAACAAAGTAATTTATTTATATTTTTTAATATGATCGTCACTTAGCGCGCGCTTGATAACTCATATCAAATGACACATTAACTTGTCGACAAAATATTTTCTGCACGGTAGACGGAGATTCTGTAAACAGCATTAGATTCCGCGTAAAATTCTCCATAAAACAGTCTAGGAAGCGAATGTTCAACTGTAAACAAAGTAATTTATTTATGTTTTTTGACTATGATCGTCACTTAGCGCGCGCTTGATCACTCAGATCAAATGACACATTGATTTGCAAACAAAATATTTTCTGCACAGTAGACTGAGATTCTGTAAACGGCATCAGATTCCTCGTAAAATTCTACATAAGACAGTCTAGGAAGCGTATGTTCAACTGTAAATAAAGTAATTTATTTATATTTTTTGACTATGATCGTCACTTAGCGCGCGCTTGATGACTCAGATCAAATGACACATTGATTTGCAAACAAAATATTTTCTGCACGGTAGACTGAGATTCTGTAAACGGCATTAGATTCCTTGTAAATTGCTGCATAGGACAGTCTACGAAAGGAATGTTCAGCTGTAAACAAAGTAATTTATTTATATTTTTTAATATGATCGTCACTTAGCGCGCGCTTGATAACTCATATCAAATGACACATTGATTTGCCGACAAAATATTTTCTGCACGGTAGACTGAGATTCTGTAAACGGCATCAGATTCCTCGTAAAATTCTCCATAAGACAGTCTAGGAAGCGAATGTTCAACTGTAAATAAAGTAATTTATTTATATTTTTTGACTATGATCGTCACTTAGCGCGCGCTTGATGACTCAGATCAAATGACACATTGATTTGCAAACAAAATATTTTCTGCACGGTAGACTGAGATTCTGTAAACGGCATTAAATTCCTTGTAAAATGCTGCATAGGACAGTCTACGAAAGGAATGTTCAGCTGTAAACAAAGTAATTTATTTATATTTTTTAATATGATCGTCACTTAGCGCGCGCTTGATAACTCATATCAAATGACACATTGATTTGCCGACAAAATATTTTCTGCACGGTAGACTGAGATTCTGTAAACGGCATCAGATTCCTCGTAAAATTCTCCATAAGACAGTCTAGGAAGCGAATGTTCAGCTGTAAACAAAGTAATTTATTTATATTTTTTGACTATGATCGTCACTTAGCGCGCGCTTGATAACTCATATCAAATGACACATTGACTTGCCGACAAAATATTTTCGGCACGGTAGACTGAGATTCTGTAAACGGCATCAGATTCCTCGTAAAATTCTCCATAAGACAGTCTAGGAAGCGAATGTTCAACTGTAAACAAAGTAATTTATTTATATTTTTTGACTATGATCGTCACTTAGCGCGCGCTTGATGACTTAGATCAAATGCCACATTGATTTGCAAACAAAATATTTTCTGCACGGTAGACAGAGATTCTGTAAACGGCATTAGATTCCTACTAAAATTCTGCATAGGCCAGTCTACGAAAAGAATGTTCAGCTGTAAACAAAGTAATTTATTTATATTTTTTAATATGATCGTCACTTAGCGCGCGCTTGATAACTCATATCAAATGACACATTGATTTGCAAACAAAATATTTTCTGCACGGTAGACGGAGATTCTGTAAACGGCATTAGATTCCTTGTAAAATTCTGCATAGGCCAGTCTACGAAAGGAATGTTCAGCTGTAAACAAAGTAATTTATTTATATTTTTTAATATGATCGTCACTTAGCGCGCGCTTGATAACTCATATCAAATGACACATTAACTTGTCGACAAAATATTTTCTGCACGGTAGACGGAGATTCTGTAAACAGCATTAGATTCCGCGTAAAATTCTCCATAAAACAGTCTAGGAAGCGAATGTTCAACTGTAAACAAAGTAATTTATTTATGTTTTTTGACTATGATCGTCACTTAGCGCGCGCTTGATGACTCAAATCAAATGACACATTGATTTGCAAACAAAATATTTTCTGCACAGTAGACTGAGATTCTGTAAACGGCATCAGATTCCTCGTAAAATTCTACATAAGACAGTCTAGGAAGCGTATGTTCAACTGTAAATAAAGTAATTTATTTATATTTTTTGACTATGATCGTCACTTAGCGCGCGCTTGATGACTCAGATCAAATGACACATTGATTTGCAAACAAAATATTTTCTGCACGGTAGACTGAGATTCTGTAAACGGCATTAGATTCCTTGTAAATTGCTGCATAGGACAGTCTACGAAAGGAATGTTCAGCTGTAAACAAAGTAATTTATTTATATTTTTTAATATGATCGTCACTTAGCGCGCGCTTGATAACTCATATCAAATGACACATTGATTTGCCGACAAAATATTTTCTGCACGGTAGACTGAGATTCTGTAAACGGCATCAGATTCCTCGTAAAATTCTCCATAAGACAGTCTAGGAAGCGAATGTTCAACTGTAAATAAAGTAATTTATTTATATTTTTTGACTATGATCGTCACTTAGCGCGCGCTTGATGACTCAGATCAAATGACACATTGATTTGCAAACAAAATATTTTCTGCACGGTAGACTGAGATTCTGTAAACGGCATTAAATTCCTTGTAAAATGCTGCATAGGACAGTCTACGAAAGGAATGTTCAGCTGTAAACAAAGTAATTTATTTATATTTTTTAATATGATCGTCACTTAGCGCGCGCTTGATAACTCATATCAAATGACACATTGATTTGCCGACAAAATATTTTCTGCACGGTAGACTGAGATTCTGTAAACGGCATCAGATTCCTCGTAAAATTCTCCATAAGACAGTCTAGGAAGCGAATGTTCAGCTGTAAACAAAGTAATTTATTTATATTTTTTGACTATGATCGTCACTTAGCGCGCGCTTGATAACTCATATCAAATGACACATTGACTTGCCGACAAAATATTTTCGGCACGGTAGACTGAGATTCTGTAAACGGCATCAGATTCCTCGTAAAATTCTCCATAAGACAGTCTAGGAAGCGAATGTTCAACTGTAAACAAAGTAATTTATTTATATTTTTTGACTATGATCGTCACTTAGCGCGCGCTTGATGACTTAGATCAAATGACACATTGATTTGCAAACAAAATATTTTCTGCACGGTAGACAGAGATTCTGTAAACGGCATTAGATTCCTACTAAAATTCTGCATAGGCCAGTCTACGAAAAGAATGTTCAGCTGTAAACAAAGTAATTTATTTATATTTTTTAATATGATCGTCACTTAGCGCGCGCTTGATAACTCATATGAAATGACACATTGATTTGCAAACAAAATATTTTCTGCACGGTAGACGGAGATTCTGTAAACGGCATTAGATTCCTTGTAAAATTCTGCATAGGCCAGTCTACGAAAGGAATGTTCAGCTGTAAACAAAGTAATTTATTTATATTTTTTAATATGATCGTCACTTAGCGCGCGCTTGATAACTCATATCAAATGACACAATAACTTGTCGACAAAATATTTTCTGCACGGTAGACGGAGATTCTGTAAACAGCATTAGATTCCGCGTAAAATTCTCCATAAAACAGTCTAGGAAGCGAATGTTCAACTGTAAACAAAGTAATTTATTTATGTTTTTTGACTATGATCGTCACTTAGCGCGCGCTTGATGACTCAGATCAAATGACACATTGATTTGCAAACAAAATATTTTCTGCACAGTAGACTGAGATTCTGTAAACGGCATCAGATTCCTCGTAAAATTCTACATAAGACAGTCTAGGAAGCGTATGTTCAACTGTAAATAAAGTAATTTATTTATATTTTTTGACTATGATCGTCACTTAGCGCGCGCTTGATGACTCAGATCAAATGACACATTGATTTGCAAACAAAATATTTTCTGCACGGTAGACTGAGATTCTGTAAACGGCATTAGATTCCTTGTAAATTGCTGCATAGGACAGTCTACGAAAGGAATGTTCAGCTGTAAACAAAGTAATTTATTTATATTTTTTAATATGATCGTCACTTAGCGCGCGCTTGATAACTCATATCAAATGACACATTGATTTGCCGACAAAATATTTTCTGCACGGTAGACTGAGATTCTGTAAACTGCATCAAATTCCTCGTAAAATTCTCCATAAGACAGTCTAGGAAGCGAATGTTCAACTGTAAATAAAGTAATTTATTTATATTTTTTGACTATGATCGTCACTTAGCGCGCGCTTGATGACTCAGATCAAATGACACATTGATTTGCAAACAAAATATTTTCTGCACGGTAGACTGAGATTCTGTAAACGGCATTAAATTCCTTGTAAAATGCTGCATAGGACAGTCTACGAAAGGAATGTTCAGCTGTAAACAAAGTAATTTATTTATATTTTTTAATATGATCGTCACTTAGCGCGCGCTTGATAACTCATATCAAATGACACATTGATTTGCCGACAAAATATTTTCTGCACGGTAGACTGAGATTCTGTAAACGGCATCAGATTCCTCGTAAAATTCTCCATAAGACAGTCTAGGAAGCGAATGTTCAGCTGTAAACAAAGTAATTTATTTATATTTTTTGACTATGATCGTCACTTAGCGCGCGCTTGATAACTCATATCAAATGACACATTGACTTGCCGACAAAATATTTTCGGCACGGTAGACTGAGATTCTGTAAACGGCATCAGATTCCTCGTAAAATTCTCCATAAGACAGTCTAGGAAGCGAATGTTCAACTGTAAACAAAGTAATTTATTTATATTTTTTGACTATGATCGTCACTTAGCGCGCGCTTGATGACTTAGATCAAATGACACATTGATTTGCAAACAAAATATTTTCTGCACGGTAGACAGAGATTCTGTAAACGGCATTAGATTCCTACTAAAATTCTGCATAGGCCAGTCTACGAAAAGAATGTTCAGCTGTAAACAAAGTAATTTATTTATATTTTTTAATATGATCGTCACTTAGCGCGCGCTTGATAACTCATATGAAATGACACATTGATTTGCAAACAAAATATTTTCTGCACGGTAGACGGAGATTCTGTAAACGGCATTAGATTCCTTGTAAAATTCTGCATAGGCCAGTCTACGAAAGGAATGTTCAGCTGTAAACAAAGTAATTTATTTATATTTTTTAATATGATCGTCACTTAGCGCGCGCTTGATAACTCATATCAAATGACACATTAACTTGCCGACAAAATATTTTCTGCACGGTAGACGGAGATTCTGTAAACGGAATTAGATTCCTTGTAAAATGCTGCATAGGCCAGTCTACGAAAGGAATGTTCAGCTGTAAACAAAGTAATTTATTTATATTTTTTAATATGATCGTCACTTAGCGCGCGCTTGATAACTCATATCAAATGACACATTGATTTGCCGACAAAATATTTTCTGCACAGTAGACTGAGATTCTGTAAACGGCATCAGATTCCTCGTAAAATTCTACATAAGACAGTCTAGGAAGCGTATGTTCAACTGTAAATAAAGTAATTTATTTATATTTTTTGACTATGATCGTCACTTAGCGCGCGCTTGATGACTCAGATCAAATGACACATTGATTTGCAAACAAAATATTTTCTGCACGGTAGACTGAGATTCTGTAAACGGCATTAGATTCCTTGTAAATTGCTGCATAGGACAGTCTACGAAAGGAATGTTCAGCTGTAAACAAAGTAATTTATTTATATTTTTTAATATGATCGTCACTTAGCGCGCGCTTGATAACTCATATCAAATGACACATTGATTTGCCGACAAAATATTTTCTGCACGGTAGACTGAGATTCTGTAAACGGCACCAGATTCCTCGTAAAATTCTCCATCAGACAGTCTAGGAAGCGAATGTTCAGCTGTAAACAAAGTAATTTATTTATATTTTTTGACTATGATCGTCACTTAGCGCGCGCTTGATGACTCAGATCAAATGACACACATTGATTTGCAAACAAAATATTTTCTGCACGGTAGACTGAGATTCTGTAAACGGCATTAAATTCCTTGTAAAATGCTGCATAGGACAGTCTACGAAAGGAATGTTCAGCTGTAAACAAAGTAATTTATTTATATTTTTTAATATGATCGTCACTTAGCGCGCGCTTGATAACTCATATCAAATGACACATTGATTTGCCGACAAAATATTTTCTGCACAGTAGACTGAGATTCTGTAAACGGCATCAGATTCCTCGTAAAATTCTACATAAGACAGTCTAGGAAGCGTATGTTCAACTGTAAATAAAGTAATTTATTTATATTTTTTGACTATGATCGTCACTTAGCGCGCGCTTGATGACTCAGATCAAATGACACATTGATTTGCAAACAAAATATTTTCTGCACGGTAGACTGAGATTCTGTAAACGGCATTAAATTCCTTGTAAAATGCTGCATAGGACAGTCTACGAAAGGAATGTTCAGCTGTAAACAAAGTAATTTATTTATATTTTTTAATATGATCGTCACTTAGCGCGCGCTTGATAACTCATATCAAATGACACATTGATTTGCCGACAAAATATTTTCTGCACGGTAGACTGAGATTCTGTAAACGGCATCAGATTCCTCGTAAAATTCTCCATAAGACAGTCTAGGAAGCGAATGTTCAGCTGTAAACAAAGTAATTTATTTATATTTATTGACTATGATCGTCACTTAGCGCGCGCTTGATAACTCATATCAAATGACACATTGACTTGCCGACAAAATATTTTCGGCACGGTAGACTGAGATTCTGTAAACGGCATCAGATTTCTCGTAAAATTCTCCATAAGACAGTCTAGGAAGCGAATGTTCAACTGTAAACAAAGTAATTTATTTATATTTTTTGACTATGATCGTCACTTAGCGCGCGCTTGATGACTTAGATCAAATGACACATTGATTTGCAAACAAAATATTTTCTGCACGGTAGACAGAGATTCTGTAAACGGCATTAGATTCCTACTAAAATTCTGCATAGGCCAGTCTACGAAAAGAATGTTCAGCTGTAAACAAAGTAATTTATTTATATTTTTTAATATGATCGTCACTTAGCGCGCGCTTGATAACTCATATCAAATGACACATTGATTTGCAAACAAAATATTTTCTGCACGGTAGACGGAGATTCTGTAAACGGCATTAGATTCCTTGTAAAATTCTGCATAGGCCAGTCTACGAAAGGAATGTTCAGCTGTAAACAAAGTAATTTATTTATATTTTTTAATATGATCGTCACTTAGCGCGCGCTTGATAACTCATATCAAATGACACATTAACTTGCCGACAAAATATTTTCTGCACGGTAGACGGAGATTCTGTAAACGGAATTAGATTCCTTGTAAAATGCTGCATAGGCCAGTCTACGAAAGGAATGTTCAGCTGTAAACAAAGTAATTTATTTATATTTTTTAATATGATCGTCACTTAGCGCGCGCTTGATAACTCATATCAAATGACACATTGATTTGCCGACAAAATATTTTCTGCACAGTAGACTGAGATTCTGTAAACGGCATCAGATTCCTCGTAAAATTCTACATAAGACAGTCTAGGAAGCGTATGTTCAACTGTAAATAAAGTAATTTATTTGTATTTTTTGACTATGATCGTCACTTAGCGCGCGCTTGATGACTCAGATCAAATGACACATTGATTTGCAAACAAAATATTTTCTGCACGGTAGACTGAGATTCTGTAAACGGCATTAGATTCCTTGTAAATTGCTGCATAGGACAGTCTACGAAAGGAATGTTCAGCTGTAAACAAAGTAATTTATTTATATTTTTTAATATGATCGTCACTTAGCGCGCGCTTGATAACTCATATCAAATGACACATTGATTTGCCGACAAAATATTTTCTGCACGGTAGACTGAGATTCTGTAAACGGCATCAGATTCCTCGTAAAATTCTCCATAAGACAGTCTAGGAAGCGAATGTTCAGCTGTAAACAAAGTAATTTATTTATATTTTTTGACTATGATCGTCACTTAGCGCGCGCTTGATGACTCAGATCAAATGACACACATTGATTTGCAAACAAAATATTTTCTGCACGGTAGACGGAGATTCTGTAAACAGCATTAGATTCCGCGTAAAATTCTCCATAAAACAGTCTAGGAAGCGAATGTTCAACTGTAAACAAAGTAATTTATTTATGTTTTTTGACTATGATCGTCACTTAGCGCGCGCTTGATGACTCAGATCAAATGACACATTGATTTGCAAACAAAATATTTTCTGCACAGTAGACTGAGATTCTGTAAACGGCATCAGATTCCTCGTAAAATTCTACATAAGACAGTCTAGGAAGCGTATGTTCAACTGTAAATAAAGTAATTTATTTGTATTTTTTGACTATGATCGTCACTTAGCGCGCGCTTGATAACTCAGATCAAATGACACATTGATTTGCAAACAAAATATTTTCTGCACGGTAGACTGAGATTCTGTAAACGGCATTAGATTCCTTGTAAATTGCTGCATAGGACAGTCTACGAAAGGAATGTTCAGCTGTAAACAAAGTAATTTATTTATATTTTTTAATATGATCGTCACTTAGCGCGCGCTTGATAACTCATATCAAATGACACATTGATTTGCCGACAAAATATTTTCTGCACGGTAGACTGAGATTCTGTAAACGGCATCAGATTCCTCGTAAAATTCTCCATAAGACAGTCTAGGAAGCGAATGTTCAACTGTAAACAAAGTAATTTATTTATATTTTTTGACTATGATCGTCACTTAGCGCGCGCTTGATGACTCAGATCAAATGACATACATTGATTTGCAAACAAAATATTTTCTGCACGGTAGACGGAGATTCTGTAAACAGCATTAGATTCCGCGTAAAATTCTCCATAAAACAGTCTAGGAAGCGAATGTTCAACTGTAAACAAAGTAATTTATTTATATTTTTTAATATGATCGTCACTTAGCGCGCGCTTGATAACTCAGATCAAATGACACACATTGATTTGCCGACAAAATATTTTCTGCACGGTAGACGGAGATTCTGTAAACGGCATCAGATTCCTCGTAAAATTCTCCATCAGACAGTCTAGGAAGCGAATGTTCAACTGTAAACAAAGTAATTTATTTATGTTTTTTGACTATGATCGTCACTTAGCGCGCGCTTGATGACTCAGATCAAATGACACATTGATTTGCAAACAAAATATTTTCTGCACAGTAGACTGAGATTCTGTAAACGGCATCAGATTCCTCGTAAAATTCTACATAAGACAGTCTAGGAAGCGAATGTTCAACTGTAAATAAAGTAATTTATTTATATTTTTTGACTATGATCGTCACTTAGCGCGCGCTTGATGACTCAGATCAAATGACACATTGATTTGCAAACAAAATATTTTCTGCGCGGTAGACTGAGATTCTGTAAACGGCATTAGATTCCTTGTAAAATGCTGCATAGGACAGTCTACGAAAGGAATGTTCAGCTGTAAACAAAGTAATTTATTTATATTTTTTAATATGATCGTCACTTAGCGCGCGCTTGATAACTCATATCAAATGACACATTGATTTGCCGACAAAATATTTTCTGCACGGTAGACTGAGATTCTGTAAACGGCATCAGATTCCTCGTAAAATTCTCCATAAGACAGTCTAGGAAGCGAATGTTCAACTGTAAACAAAGTAATTTATTTATATTTTTTGACTATGATCGTCACTTAGCGCGCGCTTGATGACTCAGATCAAATGACATACATTGATTTGCAAACAAAATATTTTCTGCACGGTAGACGGAGATTCTGTAAACAGCATTAGATTCCGCGTAAAATTCTCCATAAAACAGTCTAGGAAGCGAATGTTCAACTGTAAACAAAGTAATTTATTTATATTTTTTGACTATGATCGTCACTTAGCGCGCGCTTGATGACTCAGATCAAATGACACATTGATTTGCAAACAAAATATTTTCTGCACGGTAGACGGAGATTCTGTAAACGGCATTAGATTCCTTGTAAAATTCTGCATAGGCCAGTCTACGAAAGGAATGTTCATCTGTAAACAAAGTAATTTATTTATATTTTTTAATATGATCGTCACTTAGCGCGCGCTTGATAACTCATATCAAATGACACATTGATTTGCCGACAAAATATTTTCTGCACGGTAGACTGAGATTCTGTAAACGGCATCAGATTCCTCGTAAAATTCTACATAAGACAGTCTAGGAAGCGAATGTTCAACTGTAAACAAAGTAATTTATTTATATTTTTTGACTATGATCGTCACTTAGCGCGCGCTTGATGACTCAGATCAAATGACACATTGATTTGCAAACAAAATATTTTCTGCACGGTAGACGGAGATTCTGTAAACGGCATTAGATTCCTTGTAAAATTCTGCATAGGCCAGTCTACGAAAGGAATGTTCAGCTGTAAACAAGGTAATTTATTTATATTTTTTAATATGATCGTTACTTAGCGCGCGCTTGATAACTCATATCAAATGACACATTAACTTGCCGACAAAATATTTTCTGCACGGTAGACGGAGATTCTGTAACGGAATTAGATTCCTTGTAAAATGCTGCATAGGCCAGTCTACGAAAGGAATGTTCAGCTGTAAACAAAGTAATTTATTTATATTTTTTAATATGATCGTCACTTAGCGCGCGCTTGATAACTCATATCAAATGACACATTGATTTGCCGACAAAATATTTTCTGCACAGTAGACTGCGATTCTGTAAACGGCATCAGATTCCTCGTAAAATTCTACATAAGACAGTCTAGGAAGCGAATGTTCAACTGTAAATAAAGTAATTTATTTATATTTTTTGACTATGATCGTCACTTAGCGCGCGCTTGAAGACTCAGATCAAATGACACATTGATTTGCTTTACTTTGTTTACAGCTGAACATTCTTTTCGTAGACTGGCCTATGCAGAATTTTAGTAGGAATCTAATGCCGTTTACAGAATCTCTTTTTACCGTGCAGAAAATATTTTGTTTGCAAATCAATGTGTCATTTGATCTAAGTCATCAAGTGCGCGCTAAGTGACGATCATAGTCAAAAAATATAAATAAATTACTTTGTTTACAGTACTGAACATTCGCTTCCTAGACTGTCTTATGGAGATTTTACGAGGAATCTGATGCCGTTTACAGAATCTCAGTCTACCGTGCAGAAAGTATTTTGTCGGCAAATCAATGTGTCATTTGTTATGAGTTATCAAGCGCGCGCTAAGTGACGATCATATTAAAAAATATAAATAAATTACTTTGTTTACAGCTGAACATTCTTTTCGTAGACTGGCCTATGCAGAATTTTAGTAGGAATCTAATGCCGTTTACAGAATCTCTGTCTACCGTGCAGAAAATATTTTGTTTGCAAATCAATGTGTCATTTGATCTAAGTCATCAAGCGCGCGCTAAGTGACGATCATAGTCAAAAAATATAAATAAATTACTTTGTTTACAGTTGAACATTCGCTTCCTAGACTGTCTTATGGAGAATTTTACGAGGAATCTGATGCCGTTTACAGAATCTCAGTCTACCGTGCCGAAAATATTTTGTCGGCAAGTCAATGTGTCATTTGATATGAGTTATCAAGCGCGCGCTAAGTGACGATCATATTAAAAAATATAAATAAATTACCTTGTTTACAGCTGAACATTCCTTTTTTAGACTGGCCTATGCAGAATTTTACAAGGAATCTAATGCCGTTTACAGAATCTCCGTCTACCGTGCAGAAAATATTTTGTTTGCAAATCAATGTGTCATTTGATGTGAGTCAGCAAGCGCGCGTTACAAAATAAATGTTCAGAAAATTTAGAAAAATAATGGAAATCACATATTTGATATCACTAGACGCAGAATTGTATAAGGAATCGAACAGTGTATTTGGATTCGCTATCTACCGGGGAGAAAATTATTTAGATAGAGCGCGGCTTGTTTGTTATTAAATCTTAATAGATTATTAATATGGAGTGAGTGATATTAAGTCTATTAAAGCCTAGCATTGTTAAAACATAATTTTCCTTGAAGAAACGTGGTTTGTACTAACGTAAATGTCCTAAATTATTGACGGTGAATGATTATTTTCTGTGAAAGTTAGATTGAACGAGTTAAAAGACCTGCGAAACATTAGTTTTCGAAGCCAGACTGCTGCTCGGCTGCGCCCCTGGAAGCGCCATTGCGAAACATCGCTGAGCCGAATTGGCAGCTATCTTAATTGGCAGTGAATTGGCAGCTGGCGAATTGGCAGCTAACTTCACGGGGTTTAGTTTGTTTTGGGGAAATTTGGGCTTCTTGGTTACAATGCCTTATGACGTACGCGGATGGATCATTAATAGTGAAATCTATTCTTATGCATAGTTGTCATTTGCGTACGTCATAAGCATTGTTACCGAATGCCCAATTTTTCTCCAAGAACGAACTATCCATGTAATGTAATGTAATGTAATGTAATGTAATGTAATGTAATGTAATGTAATGTAATGTAATGTAATGTAATGTAATGTAATGTAATGTAATGTAATGTAATGTAATGTAATGTAGTGTAATGTAATGTAGTGTATGTGATGCAATTCTCACGATCGTATTTTGAACGAGCTTTAATAGCTCATAGGCGAAAGTGGTTAAATAAATTATTCTATTCTACTCTACTCTACTCTACCCTACTCTACCCTACCCTACCCTACCCTACCCTACCCTACCCTACCCTACCCTACCCTACCCTACTCTACCCTACCCTACCCTACCCTACCCTACCCTACCCTACCCTACCCTACCCTACCCTACCCTACCCTACCCTACCCTACCCTACCCTACCCTACCCTACCCTACCCTACCCTACCCTACCCTACCCTACCCTACCCTACCCTACCCTACCCTACCCTACCCTACCCTACCCTACCCTACCCTACCCTACCCTACCCTACCCTACCCTACCCTACCCTACCCTACCCTACCCTACCCTACCCTACCCTACCCTACCCTACCCTACCCTACCCTACCCTACCCTACCCTACCCTACCCTACCCTACCCTACTCTACTCTACTCTACTCTACTCTACTCTACTCTACTCTACTCTACTCTACTCTACTCTACTCTACTCTACTCTACTCTACTCTACTCTACTCTACTCTACTCTATTCTATTGCCATGCTCCAGCTCCTCTGTACTGATTAAACAACAAAAATGCCAACGAATTTTTCATTTCATAGACACTTTAACAGACTTGTTAAATCCCAACTGACTATAGCATGCATAGTATAAAAGACTGTTTACACGTGCGATTTTTGATGCGAAAAATATGTTCAACTTCTGATTGAGATGCATGTTAAGTAGAAAAAACAGTGCGTGGATTGTGCTCCGGTTTTATCTTCCTTACTTTGCTTCTCGTTTGTAATTGTTTACCATTGCATCTAAAAACCAGAAATTGGCAATATTTATCCATTCAAAAATCGCATTAAACGGGTCTTCATTCTTTTATGTGGGAATATTGAAACTTGGCTTATCAAATTCATTAAAATTTATGAAGAAAATTCAAACGAAATGAATATTTAATCAATATCTTTAAATCGCATACAGATTTATCCTGATTTACATAAACTTTTTCCCCATTTTACTTAGCTAAAATCACTCCAACTTCAAAAATAGTTTGAAAACATGGCTATTTAGATGCGTCCATTTGATAAGTACGATAAAGCATTCGCAGCCGATCTGTATCTGATTTACTACGACTCGCTTGCAGTTCGCTTTGTAAATCAGATAAGATCGCTGCTCATGCTTTATCTATATTTGTAGTTAGCTAGTTTATTATTCATTCAAAAACTCATTAATAATTTATGAGGAAAACACATTACTGCTCGCTATGGTATTATTATTTCTGAATTCTGATAAAGAATCCTCCTGATTTACATAAACTTTAGCTTTGATTTTCTCTGTTTAGACAACGTTGTTTTTCAAAATTACTTCGCCCATGAAGTCTTCAAAACGCTCGCAGTGCGTGATTGTTTTTTATCATGGTTTTGACAAAAAAAATCTGATAAAAAATTCTGATTTACGTTCGCAGTAGCTGATTATCGCATCTAAAACACTCGGCTATCGTCGGCCTCGTGTTTTGAATTGTGTTCTAAATATTTATACTAGTTTGAGCTGATAAGTGAACTTTTTCGAATCGGAAATGAAATTGTATCAATTACGCTTTATCAGTTAATAATTGATAGTAATTAATAATTGCTACATTTATACCGCTGGATGATTGAAAACGCCGCTTCGTTTTATTGTTTCCAAAGGTTTCAAAATGGCGGTTGGGTGTCTGGTGGTTTCTTCGTCCTTTTTGTGCCTTTAGGTGATTTTAAAATGTGTAGAAATAGATGAAAGACGGCTAGGGTTGTTTCTGAGCTGCACTTTGCATGGCGGCAGCATGTGTAGGTAAGTTGAGGAAGAAATGTGGAGAGTTGTGTGAACTGTGAGCTTCAGACTCGTTTCGTGCACGTTTCAATCTCATCATTTTATTTAAAGTAAAAAATTATACTGTAGCAATCACTGTCCACAATTAGCAAAGGCTAGGCGAGGCGAACAGTGATAGTTTAGAAAAATTTGAAAAAGATCTCAAGGCTAGATCCAGTAAATAATAGCTATCAATAAGTAACAATATATATATATATACTAAGGATTTAGGGTGAAGGAAAATTCGAGTGTAGAGTATATACATTTTAAGACCAAACCGGGAGCAGTTGCGAAAAATGCAACTACACAGGCCCTCCAGCAGGAATTGAACCCACGACCTTGCGATTCTAGTGCAATGCCCAATATCATTTATATATATATATATATATATATATATATATATATATATATAATACCAAAAATAGTATGCCACATTAATAGCGTTACTAGTCTAGCATTAGTTTTCAGAGCGCTCAATACCATTGATAAAGGTAGAGCGAAAATATAATTGTAGTAAATATTGCTGTTGCTACTCAGAGTGAAACTCTGAGTAGCGACAGCAATATTTACTACAATTATATATATATATATATATATATATATATAAGCATGAATAAATGGATGGCGCACCAAACGAAGGCTCCCAGTCGAAGGATCCAGAGAGGATTCAACAGTCTGCTCAACATTTACGTATAGTGAGAATAAAAAAGACGACAGAGTCAGGCAACTTCGAACTGTTCCAGTAGTTTATTAAAACGTTTCGACCTTTGGTCTTCATCAGTTCAACAGAATTTATTATTTTTGATTCTGTTAAACTGATGAAGACCGAATGTCGAAACGTTTTAATAAACTACTGGAACAGTTCGAAGTTGCCTGACTCTGTCGTCTTTTTTATTCTCACTATATATATATATATATATATATATATATATATATATATATATATATATACATGTATTATGTATATACATGTATAATATAAACTAGAAATTACTATCGAATTGAAGTGCTGCCTCAAATGGGACAAAAACTTTTAGCCTACTCCACAAGCAACTCTATGTAGTCTGTGGTCGGTGTGACATATTCCCCTTGCCCACTCCACCCAAATTTTTCTCACCTCTTCACCATAAGAGCCCACAGAGTTGCCTGTGAAGGATGCTGGAAAGTCCAAAAATTTAATATTAATTACAATAGAGCATTTACACACTTCTTCTATATTTTTTAATTATAAAATTGAAATCTAAAAGTTACTATAACCACGACTATAACTTGACATGGTATGGGAAGGGTTTTGACAGGATATACACACAATTAATATACAAATATTAAATAATCATGCCTCTTGCTCTAATACTGTGGCAAAACTGTCGATGCAATTCCAAGTGCTTAATTATGTTTTAACAAATCTAGAGCTTTAATAAAATTATGTACAGGAATGTACCATTAAGCCCAGAATTTCTATCAGTCAACATACACACACGCAGATAGTAGTGTCTGATAGAAGAAAACAACCATGAAATTTCCTACCAAGAAATACAGTTGTCAGTTGTAGAAACTGATATCTTACCTCGACAATGGTTGTTGAGTTCCACTCGATAAGTGGAGTAGATTGTGCTGTTAACAGCACTGATAAAGCAAAATTTAACAATGGAGATCTGGTGGGCTATACATACAGTAGCCTGCCTCCTCTGCAGGCCCTCATTGCATCATGGACAGGTCACACACACCGAATTTTGGGCCTGCAAGATCCTGTAGAAAACTTGGCATGGAATAAATTTGCATAATTAACTACCATTGTCAATAGCCATGGCTATTTCTGAAGATTTTGAAGGCCATTGAAGACTTGTGACATATGAATCCTAGGTTAAAAATGAAGGAATTGTTGAAAAAACCAATTACGGTTGAACTTTGTCAACTTTCGGCCAGAATAATCAATGAAAATGCACTTTAGTCTACCCAGAGTCTCTTGGGTTTATACTTTTTCGGTTTCCGCAACAACTGAAACTTGAATTATGCTGTGCACTATAACCTACAATTTAGCAAAATTAAATCTCATTAACTCTTGGTCACTCAGTTGACAGTCTTTGATAGCTAGATAAACCAAAAAACAATAAGAAAAACCTGTACTTTCCTTTCGGCAGATATTTTTCACTTTCAATTCCTTTTTGTCGCTAAAAATATTATTGGCAGAAGGTCGGTAATTCTAAAACATATTGATTTCTTCAATGTCATGATCTGTAAGAAAGTTTAGACCGAATTTCCTGGTGAATAAAAGAACTTGGATGTACGTTTGTCGAACAGTGGCCGGAAAAAAATTGCAGGCCCAGTCTCAAAACTATTGCCTCTAGGGCCTAGTCTCGCTGTGCATAATGGGGTCGATCACCATTTTGTTTACAGGATCTGGCAGGCCCTCTCAAAAGTGTGACCTGTCCATGATGCAATGAGGGCCTGCGGAGGAGGCAGATACATAGCTTGGAAAAAGGACTGGGCATGAGGGGAGGCAGCAAATATGTATACACTGTATATATATATATATATATATATATATATATATATATACATATATATATGTATCATTATTTGATCAATATTTCTCTACACAATATAGGTTGTCAAATTTTATGTTTTTGTACACCAGGCCATTAATGGCCTAGCTAGATCCTTCAACCCAAGGCTATTTTTCAGGGTATTTTTTCCCACTCATCTGCATATTATACAGTCAACTGACTCACCTTGCAGACACCCCACTATTACAGACACCCCGCTATTTGGGACAGGAGCTAAATCCCCAACCAAAACTACTAAGAAATGTATGGAAATAAGTTAGTACTCCTATTTTTATGGACTCCCACTATTACGGATTGTGGACACTTCATGTGATCCCAACCAAACATTTTTATTGTTCCAGCAAAATGGGTGTTGCTAATGGGTGTGGCAGACAAAATAACTATGAATACATTGTGAAGGCTATAAAGTTGTGATTTTCTATTGTAGCACAGGAGCTTCAAAAATGACATTCTACTGTATCGGTGATGTATACCCCCAGAGCTCAGTGGTATAGCTAAGCATTTAAATTTTCCAATAACATGGTGTTGCTACATGTAATATGTGTGGCAGACAAAATAATTATGAAGATGTTTTGAAGGTGATAAAGTTGTGGTTTCCTAGCACCCCAGCTACATTGTATTGAATATGCCGATTGAGCAGCTATCATATTTCTCAGTCATTGTGGGTTTTTTCGGCAGTCATTATCAAAATCCATTAGATATGAGTAATATATGACATACATGTACAGAACAATCTATCTTTTGTACTTTTGGCCTTTGGATTTTCCTTTACTAAACATTCTAATGGGTTTGTTTCACATCTTGAGGTCATTGTGACCTGTGCTACAAATGAAATACATATGAACCTACTTTGAAAGAAGGTGTGGAGAATACGAAACATTCTCCTCAAGATTCCTGGCAATCTTATTAGGAACTCCAATATGTCTTCATAGCAACATAGTAGATACAGGTACAGGTACAATTTAAAACAGCTTAATCATATTCCTATCAAAAGCTTTTCCAACAGCCAAATTTCCCAACAACAACAAGGATTTTCAGACAAAAATCCCTGTGAAGGTGTGTGTGTGTGTGTGGGGGGGGGGGGGGGTTGGGTTGCCCCCCTTGCCCTCTTCATCTTCATCTCCTTCTAATAGCTATGCCACTGCCAGAACTCCCAACATACCTTGAGTTCATGATTAATGGTGCTTACATGCACCTGTAGATAGCAGATACTAGCCAAATTTGAACATTTGCCTTGTTAATTTACCCTTCACTTGTTAATACATCTGTACAATATTTTAAAAGGGATGGGTACATCAGCAGTTAAATATGGGTTAATAATTATTTACTTTCTTCTCGCAGGAAGGCAAGTAGACAGTGCAGTTGTTCCTCCCAAGAGGCCCAGCTATGGTACCAAGGGAAGGGTTATTCAGCTTCATGCTAATTTCTTTGAGTTGAAGTTGCCAAAAGGTGACATCCATCATTACGATGTCACCATCACTCCAGACAAATGCCCAAGAGCTGTCAACCATGCTGTTGTACAAATAATGGTGGACCAATATCATAAAATGTGTAGAGGTCAGAAACCCGTATTTGAAAAATACGGAAGGAAAAAGGAAAAATCTGTATAGTCGGAGCCCATTGCCTATTGATAAAGAAAAGGTAAAGACTGGCTAAAAGATCGAGCTAGGCTGGAAACACATTACCTGCAGACTGCCTGCACATTACTTGCAAACTGACTGCACATTTCCTGAAGATCTTTACCCTCAGATCTTTACCTTCATATAACCCTCAAACTGCTTGTTCATTGCCTGCAGATGGACTGCACATTGACCGCAGACTGACTGCACATTTCCTGCGGACTGACTTCACATTGCCCACAGACTGACTACACATTTCCCACAGACTGACTGCATATTGCCCACAGACTGACTGCACATTTGCGACAGACTAACTGCACATTGCCTGCAGACTGACTGCACATTGCCTGCAGACTGACTGCACATTGCCTGCAGACTGACTGCACATTGCCTGCAGACTGACTGCACATTGCCTGCAGACTGACTGCCCATTGCCTGCAGACTGACTGCACATTGCCTGCAGACCAACTGCACATTGCCCACAGACTGACTGCCCATTGCCTGCAGACGAACTGCACATTGCCCACAGACTGACTGCCCATTGCCTGCAGACTGACTGCACATTGCCTGCAGACCAACTGCACATTGCCCACAGACTGACTGCCCATTGCCTGCAGACCAACTGCACATTGCCCACAGACTGACTGCCCATTGCCTGCAGACTGACTGCACATTGCCTGCAGACCAACTGCACATTGCCCACAGACTGACTGCCCATTGCCTGCAGACCAACTGCACATTGCCCACAGCCTGACTGCACATTGCCTGCAGGTGACTGCACACTTATGGACCGTTTACATGAATCCGGATTGAGTTTCAATCCGGATTGAACTCATTCCGCTTCTGATCAAACCCCTTTATCTGTTTACATGAATCCGGATTTTAAAAGATTAGTTCATTCCAGATTGAGTTCAATCCGGTTCTCATTCGGGATTGAAATTTCATTCCGGATTGAAATTTCGTTCTGGAATCATGTAAAGGTGGTGCGAGTTTCATTCCGGAATGAAAAACGTGACAGAGAGGACTAGAACAAACAATGCATGCGTGTTTTCAAATATTTACGGATTTCAGATTTGGGGTGGATTTCAATCCAGAAACCCAATTCCCATGTAAACACGGATTGACTTCGCTTTTCAGTCCGGATTGAAACTCAATCTGGATTCATGTAAACGACCCCTTAGTTGAAAATAGAGAAGAAAAAATATGTGGAAAATTCAAAACTTACAATATCAAGTGCTGGCGTGTACTACAACAGTAAAAGACTCCTAAGTATTTAATTTTACTAATTCCCAGTACCTCATGCACCCCCTTCATACAGTAGTGCTAGGGGCGGGCTTGAACCTCCTGTGCACAAATCAGCTGGGTTCTGGTCTGTATGATGGTAGAGTATAAAGGTTATAGTAAAACGACACTACATGTATGTTAAGACTTGTATAGCATGAGAATGTTTCATCTTTGATTTGTAGGTAGAGTTTGTTGTGACAATACCAGGGGATAATGACCAAGAAAGACATTTCAAGGTTATTGTAACTTAATTTTTTTCACCAACCAACTAATACCTCAATTAGTGATTGACGGATCATGCCACAATCGGAAATTACCAATTACCGATTATTCCATGTCACAATCGGCCCGACTCCGATACCAATTATCATAATGAGTCAAACGATGCCACTAGTACTTTTTTACATACATGTCCAATATAACCATCCGTTTGCAGATGCTTACGGACGGTAAGACAGGTTTGCAGATGCTTGCATTGGCTTTACAGGTCGTGCAGGTGGTACAGATGGAAGCAGCTGCTACGGGCGGTAACAGGTGCTTACAGGTCGCACAGATGGAAGCAGCTGCTACGGACGGTAACAGGTGCTTTCAGATCGCACAGATGGAAGCAGCTGCTACGGACGGTAACAGGTGCTTACAGGTGGTACGGATTGCACACTTAGTCTATACGCTTTACAGGTGGTACAGGTCGTGCAGATGGAAGCAGCTGCTACGGGCGGTAACAGGTGCTTACAGGTGGTACCGATTGGACACTTGACACTTACTCTCCTCACCTCCACTCTACTGTATGTCTTCTCTACACTGTATGTGTTGCCTCGTCCTTACAAAAACCCCACGTCAACTTACTTTACTCTCCTCCACTGTATATGTCTTGCCTCGTTCTTACAAAAACCCGACGTCAATTTACCCTCCTGTCCTCCACTGTATGTGTTGCCTCGTTCTTACAAAAACCCCACGTCAACTCACTTTACTCTCCTCCACTGTATGTCTTGCCTCGTTCTTACAAAAACCCGACGTCACTTTAACCTCATATCTTCCACTCTGTGTTGCCTAGTTCTTGGAAAAATCCCACGTCAACTTACTCTCCTATCCTGCAATGTATCTCTTGCCTTCTTAAAAAACCCGACGTCAACGTACTGTATAAGCGCACATAGTGGGGACTTTAAGATGCTAGGACGACGACGCCGGATAAAACGCAGGATAAGCTAGTTTTACAATTTAAACGTCACGGTTAACTGACTATTATATCTCGCATTTGAAGTCGGTTTAAAGCCTTCCAAAACGGCCCCAGTATTGCTAAAATTATTGTAGTGTCCGCGTTTAAGTCAATCTCAAGCAACAGCTCTCATCGTTTGGCCGTTGACCTTCTCCTGAAGACGTGAACATGTCCTAAGTGGCGTGGTATGAAGAACGAGGACGCTGTTCACATTATTCTGGAGGCTTAAAATTATTCATTTTCTTTGTTTGTCAAAAAGAATTCGTTTCTTTAGACGACGGCGTCGTTGAGCGTGACGTCGTGGCATCATATAAAACTCCCTAGTAACGTTTCCGAGCGTTTTCGTATTTCTCATTTTTCTCAACGGAATCGACAACCACTTCATTACTTCAAACACTACGAAAAGGCATGCACACATACACACTTCATATAATAATCGCAATGATTATTTACACGCTCACTACCTTTGCCCCATATTAAACTATCATGTTTCCTCAACGTTTCACCACACAGTCATACATTTTACTTAACGTAGGCACTCAGTCAACTCATGTAAATACTCATGTTTATTACACGTCTTCACTCCTGAATGTTTATGTCCCTTTCATTATATTTTATAACCCTTAATATAACAGTTAATTAGCTAGGATACGATACTTTTTAGGAAATGTAATTTAATTTCATTTTTTTTTAATTATTTCATAGATGTCTTCACCAACTTATGTGCTAGTAATAAATATAAGATTCGCAAGAAATACGTAAGTTACGTTATTCATTTCACATACAGTTAAAATAATGTATCGATTGATATTAGAAAATATAAGATTCAAACATATTTCATGTTGAATTTAATGTATACGCTGAATTACCTGACCATTAATTTCCGTAAGCTTACAGATTATATAAATAACAATGCATTTACAGCACATATCACTTTCATTTTCCCTACAAACTACCGTAAGAATCCGGAAAAGGGTCTGCATCTTCGAAATTTTAAATTTCCAAAGTCCATTGCAATACCATGATCCTATACAGCTACAGTATAGTTGTTTATAGTCGAGACCGAGGACAAGACACAAATGTCAAAACACCAGTCAACAGAATTAATCTGAACATAAATATCTATGTATATATTTTGTAATTAGCATTGAAACCAAGAATGACGATGAGCCAATGGACTGGCAACAGTCGGAAGCCCTAAATGGTAAGAAAAAATAAACGTAATTTAGTTAAATTTTTTACTGCTTTTAGATTAAAGTTTTTAGCAAGTTACTTGTGCAGGGATATTCTCAATATTTTATCTTTTACAAACGTAATTATCCTGATCTTTCTGTACCTTAACGATTGAATTAATAATTCATATGCAGAACATTTAGTTAACATCAGAAAGCGGCTATGCTTTGTATTATGTCAGACGACCGTTAACGTATATAACAAGTAACTTTCTGTACTTGGCTACGTTTTACATTTATAACGTAACTGGCTTTTACAAAACTGTATAATTAAAGACACACGCTTATGAACTGGGACTAATTTTGTGATCAACAGTTTAACTATGGCATTTACAGAAAATGCAAATCTTCATTACCGAGACGTTTTGTTAGTGACTATTTGATGTTTTGATATTTAAACTAAATTGCATAAATGAAATTTTCAATAGAAATTCAAGAACTAACAAAAAAATGACGAACTTGTGATTAAATGAGCAAATGGAAATTGATTAAAGTAAGTAAGTATAATATTTATTCAATAATTTTATAAATCTAATTTTGGCTTTGGTACGTTTAATTTGGCAGTAGGCTAGCTAATGGTCGTGGGTCCTGGGTCATGGGTAAAATGTCGTGGGTCGTGCGTAAAAAGTCGTGGGTCGTAGGTAAGAAGTCCTGAGTTGTGATTTATTCCAGACGCACACGGCGTTTCCGCGGACTTATTTAAATGCAATTCCTAATATTTCGAAAACTATAACACAAAATTTACCGAGAATGGTCGGAAACGCTGTGTGCGTTTACAATATATTGCTATGTATAACGTTCAGTCATATGCTTTACAATAATTTTCAAGGCCATTTCTTTGCATGGGCAGAATTAAATAGATAACAATATAAATTTAATTAAAGGTGACACCAAGGCCAAGAGTAATTGAATACAGGAGCCCGAGCGTCGCAAGCACGAGAGGGTTAATTTGCCGGCTGCACTTACTTTCAAAATGGCGCTGGGATCGCGAGGTCGACATTTCCCGAGGACGCTTACGTCAAAGGTGCCGACAGAGAGTTGGACTTCTGGTTGATCCTTATTCTGTGGTCAGGCGCTTCGTTCTATAATAACATTGAAAACCGCGTTTCAAATTTAACTCATTGGCTGGGCTCCGTGCATTTATAAGAGAACAGAGATCATGAATGACGTAAAATGGCGTAGAATGGCGTCAGCTGGCCGGAAAAGCCCGCCAAATTCCTAAACTACCTCACTTTTAGCTTGATTTTTCTCCTTCTTATTTTATAAAACAAATAAAACATACCGCTCCTGTGTATGTACTCTTACGTTTGACGTCATTTGAACACGAAAGAAGTGTAAAGGTAGTTGGCTATCGCCTCGTGCCTCTACTCAACTCTTTCGTGTTCAAATGACGTCGAACGTGCCTTTATAAGAGTACATATGCACGGAGCTTTATGTTTTATTTGTTAAAGATATATAATCTTCTCCGATAAATCATGCCCGTGCGATATCAAGCACCTGAAATATGATAAGTGAATGGATTTTCTAGCTCGGATATGAGAATTGAATGAAAATGTCCTTCTCACCGGCGATCAGAAGGTTTTGGGTTCGAGTCCCGTTTGGCAACTCAGGAAAATTTTCTAAGTAAACTGGTTCGAAAAGCCTTTGCATTCAACCTGAAATATCTCAAAAACGAAGCAAGGAAACGAAAAACTGCAAATGATGTTACTTTGCCATTTTAAGTGTTCTTTCAAATAAGACAAACTTAATTTTTGTTTCATAGGCATTTTAGAACAAAAACAGGTCAAACTGCGTTTGTGATGGTCTTCGGTCTGAGTCTAGTTTGTGTCACAGCCCTGACTCGCTACGAGTTAGCCTAGTTTCTAGGCCTTCCTCGGTTGACACGTTTCGGAAGTGATCCGAACGGACTCGCTGGGGAAGGCCTAGCAACATTCGTAAGCACTTTCACTTTACAGCTCAATTGTTTATTGAGGAAGAATTGTGATGTTATGACGTCCTAAGCGTTTCCCGACACTTACTATTCCATCTGCATAAAATAATACAAACCTACTCACCTCTGATCGACGAAAGTTCACTGTCCTAGCTTCTTATCACTAGCTTTCCTTCTGCAACCGCCAAAAGTTGAAAGTTAAACAGTTAAATTTTCATTTCGAGCTCCAATCGGAATATATTCCATAATTTCCTTCTTTCGATCGCCAAGATCTTTGGTAAAATCTTCGCAGACATCCTTATGCTTTTTATATAATATACTGTCGCTACGCTAGATCCCAGGAACACTCGAAGGACCAGAACGATTTTGGGCAGGACCTTTTCACGAATGTTGCAAGGCCTTCTCGTTTCCAGCCTCTCTCCAGTCTTCCCAAGAACCCAAGCCAACTACGTGGCCAAGCTCATGGCGGAAACATTGAACTCTAAATAAACTGGAACGATAACTCGCTTGCACGTTTTGAAGCCAACATGGGGGCCGCCATGCACGTCAACCCCAGTCCCTTTTACTGTATAACCGAGAGAAAATGAAGCTGAATTTGGTGAACTGGGTTGCAAAAACAGCTTAAAATCAAAGAAAAACTAAACTTGTTAACCACTTTTAGGCTTAAATCAAATTCCAATATACCGTAGAGTAGATGAACACTGACATGACGAGTAAAAACAAGGAAAACAGTAAAAATATAAGCTCTCAAATGAAAGTCAACAATACGCACCCAAAATTGCCATTGGTTTTGACAAATATAAAGAAAATACATATGAAACCCAGGTCTAAAATGAAGAGGTTGTTTATAAAAAGAGTTGGGTTTTAAATTTCTCAATTTTCAGTAGGAAAAAACAACAAAATGCACTTTACCGTGTGTTATTACAGCTCTGGAATTACTCTTCGTATCGAAAAATGTCAGATTTAGCATTTCCACAACTGAAACTTGAGTTAAAGCTATAATTTAGCATTATTTAATTACTTAGCTACGAGTAAGGTCCTCTCTCCTCCGCAGAGGCTGGGAGGGGGCCTGGGAAGAGGGACCCCTGGGGAACTTATTGGGGGTCTGTGAACACTTGCATGATTGCTTGTTCCCGCCGGGAGGAGACTGGGGAAAATTGTAACCCTAAATATGGTAATTAATTATTACCACGCAGGTGATCAAATCTGCCAAAATAACATCGGTATACACACGTTACAAACCACATACTGATTCTGTCTCTCGATTTACCTTGTATTTGTCGCTTTAAACATGTAAAAGTGGATATAGTGACCACAAAACTACGTATTTTTTAACTTGACATAAATTATTTCCCTTAAAACTTGAGATTTAATTTATGCAAGAACAAGCAATCACGCGAGTGTTTACAGACCTTTAACACTCATAGCGAGTCATGGCTGTGACACACACTAGTCCGAGTCACGCACCCTATTGGAGGTGGGGGGTTGCTGGTGAGCTCAAAGTACACGCGTACAAACGCACAACTTGTTCACGGTTGTCAACAGGCGTGAACAATGTTGTGCTGCTCGCCGTGAACAAGTTGTCAACAAGTTGTTCACTTATGGTTCGAACAACTTGTTCACGGATAAATCAACAGTCATGAACAAGTTGTTCCAACAGCACATTTTTACAGCCAACAACGTTGTTCGCACATGATACATACAACATGTTGTAACAGTATGACGAAATAACAACGATGAACAACAATGTTACAACAATGGTGAACATGGTTGATGTATCAACACGTTCTTCGGTTGTTACAACATGCGTGAACAACGGTTGTTGTTTCATCAAGCAGTAAGAACTTGTTGAAACAGTGATGAACAATGTTGTTCATTTATCAATGTTGTTTACATATGTCAACAAGTTGTTACAGCATTGTTGCAAGTTGTTGCAGCATTGTTCAGGCAACAATGCTGTAATAACTTGCGAGATTTTTACGCGTGTACGTGGCTGCTTTTCAGTGGTATGATGGAGCCCGCAGTCCAGTTACATACAGTCACTAGTCAGCAGACACTTTGCTTTGTAGAAAGTTCTTCAAAATGTCATTTCATCGTTTTAATTTCTTTTTGTCTTCAGGTAAGGTTGGACTACCATTCTGTTATCGACGAGACCCTCGATGATGCCGAATGTCCCTCAGTACCACCTGCTGTCCGGGTTTACTAGATCCCTTCGCACGGATAACGACACTTCCAAATTCAAAACCATGAACTTGGTGTAAGATAGAAGCGACTGTGCTGAGTCCATAGAGTTATGTACTATAGTACATTTCCTATGGTTATTGAAAGCGTTGCAATGTTGGTGGCAAACTTTCGCAAAATTTCTGATTCCCGCGATTATTACTTGCGCCCTTTGCCTGGATTATATTTTTTGTCTCAAAAGGCTGGAAAAAATAAATGCTATGGTTGTCTTATGTGGGGTTAGACTCAGAATGTGATTACGTTAGACGATTAAGTGTTTATGAAGTCTGTCTTATTTGATAGAACACTTAAAATAACAAAGTACATAACATCTTTTGTAGTTTTTCGTTTCCTTGCTTCGATGTTGAAATATGTTAGTTTGTTTGATATACAAATTAAACATCTTGACGTTACATGTGTATTAAGGACTTATTAACCGAGGGCGAGGTCTGTACGGGAAAGTATTTGCCTGAGGTTTTCGTACAGACCGAGCGACGAAGGAGCGAGGTTTGTGCGATAAAACCGAGGGCAAATACTTTCCCGTACAGACCGAGGAAACGAGGTTAATAAGGAATTTATTATATGGCTATTGGTTTATTTTGTTTTTAAGTTTCGAGCGTTGTTTCGCCTTCGGAGCATGCTGTTTACCTTATTAAATACCTGTTAACTTTTGTACGTGTCGCTTCTTGGCCTTCTTGTTTACACCAGTTCGGCTTTTATTTGTCGTGTTTTTAGACAAGCAGCGTTAAAGAAAACCCGCAGTAATGTTCAACACATTTTATTGTTCATAATATTTGAATAAAGATACCCAGTGCTCTTTTATTTGTATTCAAACCAACTCAGAATTCAGAAAAATTCTCGCCAAAACTTGCAGGGCCAAGAAAAAAGCGTATTGATCCCGAGGTCAATATCGTAAAATCCCAACCTCTCGGGAACCAATCAGCGTGCGTCGTTTTGCGTACGGGCCGGAAATCAAACCCAGCCATATAATAAAATGACTTACTGAAGTAAGTTATATATCTTTGCTGTTATCAAACTAAATTAATTCGAAGGAAGCGTGTGGGTGTGTTTCTTCCACAACACCAAACATGTAGAATTTTCAAGTGATTAAATTTGATAATAGCAACGATATATAACCTCTGATAACTCATTATGCCGTGTGACGTAAACATTTTAAATTTGTATATTAAACAAACTAAAATATGTCTAATGGTCATGTGGGGTGTTTTGAGCCTTTTGATTGGTTAAATCGCATTTACTCAGTTTGCAAAATGGTTGAAACTAAAGCCCCGGTCAAACGAGGATGAGAGTCGATGAGAGTTGTAACTCTCGGTCGCGTTTGACCACCAACTCTCATCGACTCTCATGTACTCTTATCAACTCTCATCAACTTTGAGCTGGTTCAAATTTTTATGAGAGTTGATGAGAGTTTTTGCTCGTTTGACCGGTCATGGAGTTGGCATATGAGAGTTGATGAGAGTTTAGCGGCTAGCGGCTTGTGACTTTTCGTGACAAGAAAAGGCAAGAATGCAAAATATATCTGTCTATTTATTTGTCCAGTACGAGATTGTAAAAACGCGAACTTTGTTTACTTCGAAATTTTTTCCTAGTCTCCCTGCTACGCGCGGTAAATCCTACAACTCTCATGGTCAACTCTCATCAACTCTCATCCTCGTTTGACCGGAGCATGAGAGTTGAGAAAACTCTCAGACAAACTCTCGCTTGCCAACTCTCATCAACTCTCATCCTCGTTTGACCGCGGCTTTAGTCGAAAATTGTGATGTCACCAATGGTGTGGGTATGCTTGTTTTACTGAGGTTTTTAAGTGAACTTTTCTTCAAATTCTTCATATTCTCACATTCAGATGATTATGATTACGTTTCAAATGATTTTATCGCCTTACAAACCTGCCTAAGATTTCGTTTACACGATGCCGGTACAATTTGAAAACGGAACAAAATCATTCACCTATCAATTGAAAGCCCGACTCCCCCCACCCCGGGACAAGGTGGGGGAAATGTGGGGAATTTTATAGCATTTGAAAGCATTTTATGCAAAATCAAATTTTAGCA
Organism: Corallium rubrum; assembly: GCA_964035015.1. NCBI lineage: Eukaryota > Metazoa > Cnidaria > Anthozoa > Scleralcyonacea > Coralliidae > Corallium > Corallium rubrum. The sequence goes on from OZ036010.1 coordinate 10,350,752, forward strand.
TATCAAATCCCCACCCAGTCCCAGGCTTTCAATTGATAGGTGCATATTAGGCCTTGCGTTTACACGATACCGGCACAAAAATAACATGAAATGTTATATGCTGTATTTGCATACCGGCATGATTTTGTTCCATTTTCAAATTGTACCGGCATCGTGTAAACGGGCCACAATCGAGTGTTCGAGGTAAATGCTGTTGATCTTTGTTTTGATGTTTTCTGTGTTGTTTCAAATTTGTTTTGCTTGTGATTTGTGATGCATATTTTAACTAGTAAACCTTGATATTTTTTTAAATGAGTAATAATAGACGGGCGTTGTATCGTATTGTGGCTTTGTTGTATTTACAGGCAGTTCAATTATTATTTTAAGTTGTATTAATCCTAAACTTTGAATATAGTAGGAGGATTTTTAAGCTTGTCAATTTCAACCGGCCACATTTCATGGTTCTAGTAAATGCCCGTTTACACATGCGATTTGTGGTGCGATTTTTCTCATTCTGACGCATGCGATTGAATGGATGTCCCACGAATGTATTGAAACACTATAGCTTTGTACAAATGTACAAATGCATTCGTAAGTCATCCATTCGATCGCATCAGTCAGAAGGAGAAAAATCGCCTGTGTAAACGAGCCTTAAAGTGTCTATGAAGCGAAAAATACGTTGGCATTTTTGTTTTTTTATTGTACAGAGGAGCATGACAGGAGCACTCACTGAAAATTTCAAGAGAATCAGATGCGTAGTTTTCGCGCTATCAACTCTCAAAATTTGCCGTGGATAGTTTGTTTTGGGGAAATTTGGGCTTCTTGGTAACAATGCCTTATGACGTACGCAGATGGAACATTAATAATGAAATCTATTGTTCTTATGCATAGTTGTCGTTTGCGTACGTCATAACCATTGTATGTTACCGAATGCCCAATTTTTCTCCAAGAACGAACTAGCCATGTAATGTAATGTTATGTAATTCTCACGATCGTATTTTGAACGAGCTTTAATAGCCATAGGCGAAACGTGGTTAAAAAAATTATTCTATTCTATTCTATTCTATTCTATTCTATTCTATTCTATTCTATTCTGTTCTGTTCTGTTCTGTTCTGTTCTGTTCTGTTCTGTTCTGTTCTATTCTATTCTATCCTATCTATTCTATTCTATTCTATTCTATTCTATTCTATTCTATTCTATTCTATTCTATTCTATGGCAAAATTTGAGAGTTAATAGCGCGAAAACTACCCATCAGATTCTCTTGGAATTTTCAGTGAGTGGTTCTGCCATGCTCCAGCTCATCTGTACAATTAAACAACAAAAATGCCAACGAATTTTACATTTCATAGACACTTTAACAGACGCGTTAAATCCCAACTGACTATAGTATGCATAGTATAAAAGACCGTTTACACATGCGATTTTTGATGCGATAAATATGTTCAACTTCTGATTTAGATCATAGTCAATCGAGATATATGGTCTGGAAACTCGGCAAACTTCAAAGCGCCTATAATGAGCTGTGATTTTATGTTGAACCGTACCTTACACCGTGCACATCCTTTGTTTTAGGTTTATTAATATTTAAATAGCACGGTTGAGTGATTGAACTGAATCGTTGTTATTGGACAATTCGTTCATTATACTAAAATACAATTTGTTCAGTGACCGTGCACCGTGCACAAAAATGCATAAAGGCGAACAAAAAGATGGATCAAAGACTTTAGCTGAGTTTCCAGACCATATCTCGATTGACTATGTTTAGATGCATGTTAAGTAGAAAAAACAGTTCGTGGATTGTGCTCCGCCGGTTTTATCTTCCTTACTTTGCTTCTGGTTTGTAATTGTTTACCACTGCGTCTAAAAACCAGAAATTGGCGATATTTATCGCTTCAAAGATCGCATTAAACGGTCTTCATTCTTTTATGTGGGAATATTGAAACTTGGCTTATCAAATTCATTAAAATTTATGAAGAAAATTCAAACGAAATGAATATTTAATCAATATCTTTAAATCGCATACAGATTTATCCTGATTTACATAAATTTTTTCCCCACTTTACTTAGCTAAAATCACTCCAACTTGAAAAATAGTTTGCAAACATGGCTATTTAAGCCCTGTTTACGCGGCCAAAATTTAAGCGGGATCTAGATCTGAGCCACACCTGACTTTAAGCGGACTTAAAATGTCAGTGTAAACAGATCAACGTAAATTAATCGCGATTATAAATAAGTTTTGTGGAAACACCACGTAAACTATTTCTTTGCTAAGAAATAATAGTTATTAATTAATAATAGTTATTAATAATAATAATATTATTATTATAAAAATAGAATCATGCTTATTATTTTTAATAATAGTTATTTTTAGCAAAGAAATAGTTTACGTGGTGTTTCCACAAAACTTATTTATATTACTTTATCGCCATGAAAACGTTCAAAGAATTAATAATCGCGATTAGTTTGCGCCACTTCAAGGAGGACGGGATTGAAAAACGCTTGCTATTAATACGTTGTTATTAATACGATAAAATGCATCTTTTTGCCCTGCTGTAGAAGCTTCCATCTCGCTATTCTTTGTTCCTTTGTTTCTTGCTTTTAGCTATTACTCTTTCTCGTGTGCCGATGTCTTCCGTTGTTCTTTGACGCACGCTATGCATACGAAGCTTCCCAAAACCAAAAATGTAGCTCGTCCGTCATGTTGAATAATGGTGTACGTGTTTTAGTAAGGGATTATTAAATGACCGTGTAAACGCACCAAGCTAACTTAGCTAAGGTGGTGCATTTTAAGCGCACTTAACTTAAGCGTGCTTAAATTTTGGCCGTGTAAACACGGCTTTAGATGCGTCCATTTGATAAGTACGATAAAGCATTCGCAGCCGATCTGTATCTGATTTTACTTCAGCTCGCCTTGTAAATCAGATAAGATCGATGCTCATGCTTTATCTATTACTTGTAGTTAGTTTATTATTCATTCTAAAACTCATTAATAATTTATGAGGACAACACAAAGGAAATCGCTACTTTGTCCGTGATTTTATTGCTGCTCGCTAAACTTTAGCTTTGATTTTCTCGCTTTGGACAACGTTGTTTTTCAAAATTACTTCGCCCATGAAGTTACCAAATGGGTCGTTTTTGAACCTCTTCAAAACGCTCGCAGTACGTGTTTTTTCTATCATGGTTTTGATAAAAAAATCTGATAAAAAATTCTGATTTACGTCGCAGTAGGTGTTTTATCGGATCTAAAACACTCGGCTATCGCCGGCCTCGTGTTTTTAATTTGATAAAACAATGCTGCTCGTGTTCTAAATATTTATTGAGCTGGTAAGAACTTTTTCGAATCGGAAATGAAATTGTATCAATTACGCTTTTATATCAGTTAATAATTGATATTGTTATATACCAAAGACTTTCGTTTGCCAATAATGAAATCTTATTGGTCAAATCATGGTCACGTGTTGTTCAACAAACTCAATGTTTCTTTCTGCCGAGGGAAACATTGCACTGTTTCCCTCTGACGTCAACAATGAAGAGGGAAACAGTGCAATGTTTCCCTCTGACGTCGCTTTAATCATGCGTTGTTCACGTGAATACACGATTATTGCATCAGATCAAGAACTTTGGACTCTTCGGGCATTTTGAAAACAAGAGCTTGTTTCGAGCTTGTTTGGTACGAAATAGTCCATTTTCTGAAAGAAAGAATTTCTATACATATCTTCAAAGGTCTGAAAAACACTTGGAGAAATTTAAAGCTGTTCTTAGTGTTGAGTCTGGTGTATTTGTTTAGTTGAATGACTTGAATTGAAATTACGAAGACAAAGTCAAAGTGTTTTGGTAAGTCTTTTCGCCGTTTGCAAGTTTCAAGGTAGTTTTGTATTTTGTATTTTAAAAGTCTTTGGTATATAACAAAACGCTTGTTGACTTTTGCCTCGAGAAACATCGAGTTTTACGGTCCCTCAGGCTTCAATGTCCTCCTCGGGCTAAAGCCCTCGGGTGACACTGAAGCCTTCGGGTCCGTAAAACTCGATGTTTCCCTCGGCGTCAGTCAACAAGTGTATAGTAATTAATAATTGCTACATTTATACCGCTGGACGATTGAAAACGCCGCTTCGTTTTATTGTTTCCAAAGGTTTCAAAATGGCGGTTGGGTGTTTGGTGGTTTCTTCGTCCTTTTTGTGCCTTTAGGTGATTTTAAAATGTGTAGAAATAGATGAAAGACGGCTAGGGTTGTTTCTGAGCTGCACTTTGGATGGCGGCAGCATGTGTAGGTAAGTTGAGGAAGAAATGTGGAGAGTTGTGTGAACTGTGAGCTTCAGACTCGTTTCGTGCACGTTTCAATATCATTTTATTTAAAGTAAAAAGTTATACAGTAACAATCACTGTCCGCAATTAGCAAAGGCTAGGCGAGGCGAACAGTGATAGTTTAGAAAAATTTGAAAAAGATCTCAAGGCTAGATCCAGTAAATAATAGCTATCAATAAGTAACTATATATATATATATATATATATATATATATATATATATATATATATATATATATATAAAACTAGAAATTACTATCGCAAGTGATGTGCTGCCTCAAATGGGACAAAAACTTTTAGCCTACTCCACAAGCAACTCTGTGTAGTCTCCCAACATTGCCCATTCCACCCAAGATTGCCCACTCCACCCAAGATTGCCCACTTCACCCAAGTTTTTCTCACCTCTTCACCATAAGAGCCCACAGAGTTGCCTGTGAAGGACACTGGAAAGTCCAAAAGTTTAATATTAATTACAATAGAGTATTTACACATTGCTTCTATATTTTTTAATTATAAAACTGAAACCTACAAGTTACTACAACCACGGCTATAACTTATCACTTGACATGATATGGGAAGGGTTTTGACAGGATATACAGTATACACGATTAATATACCAATATTAAATAATCATTCCTCTTGCTCTAATACTGTGGCAAAACTAGCACCCCAGCTACATTGTATTGAATATGCCGATTGAGCAGCTATCATATTTCTCAGTCATTGTGGGTTTTTTCGGCAGTCATTATATTGTACTCTTGGCATTTGGATTTTCCTTTACTAAACATTCTAATGGGTTTGTTTCACATCTTGAGGTCATTGTGACCTGTGCTACAAATGAAATACGTGTGAACCTACTTTGAAAGAAGGTGTGGAGAATACAATACATTTTCCTCAAGATTCCTGTCAATCTTATTATATAGGAACTCCAATATTTCTTCATAGCAATGATGTAGATACAGGTACAATTTAAAACAGCTTAATCATATTCCAATCAAAAGCTTTTCCAACAGCCAAATTTTCCAACAACAATAAGGATTTTCAGACAAAAATCCCTGTGAAGGTGTGTGTGTGGGGGGGGGGGGGGTGCCCCCTTTGCCCTCCTTGCCCTCTTGGTCTCCTTCTGAAGCTATGCCACTGCCAGAGCTTCAAAGATACCTTGAGTTCATGATTAATGGTGCTTGCACGCACCTCTAGATAGCAGATACTAGCCAAATTTGAACATTTGCCTTGTTAATTTACCCTTCACTTGTTAATACGTCTGACATTGTACAATATTTTAAAAGGGATGGGTACATTAGCAGTTAAATATGGTTAGTAATTATTTACTTTCTTCTCACAGGAAGGCAAGTAGACAGTGCAGTTGTTCCTCCCAAGAGGCCCAGCTATGGTACCAAGGGAAGGGTTATTCAGCTTCATGCTAATTTCTTTGAATTGAAGTTGCCAAAAGGTGACATCCATCATTACGATGTCGCCATCACTCCAGACAAATGCCCAAGAGCTGTCAACCATGCTGTGGTACAAACAATGGTGGACCAATATCATAAAATGTTTGGAGGTCAGAAACCTGTATTTGATGGAAGGAAAAATCTGTATAGTCGGAGCCCATTGCCTATTGATAAAGAGAAGGTAAAGACTGACTAAAAGATCGAGCTAGGCTGGAAACACATTACCTGCAAACTGACTGCACATTTCCTCAAGATCTTTACCCTCAGACTTGCCTTCATATAACCCTCAAACCACCTGTTCATTGCCTGCAGATGGACTGCACATTGCCTGTGGACTGACTGCATGTTGCCCACAGACTCACTGCACGTTGCCCACAGACTGACTGCACATTGCCCAGACTGACTGCACATTGCCTGCAGACTGACTGCACATTGTCCACAGACTGACTGCACATTGCCCACAGATTGACTGCACATTGCCCACAGACTGACTGCACATTTCCCACAGAGTGACTGCACATTGCCTGCAGACTGACTGCACATTTCCCACAGACTGACTGCACATTGCCTGCAGACTGACTGCACATTTCCCACAGACCGACTGCACATTGCCTGCAGACTGACTGCACATTGCCTGCAGACTGACTGCACATTGCCTGCAGACTGACTGCACATTGCCCACAGACTGACTGCACATTGCCTGCAGACTGACTGCCCATTGCCTGCAGACCAACTGCACATTGCCGACAGACTGACTGCCCATTGCCTGCAGACTGACTGCACATTGCATGCAGACCAACTGCACATTGCCCACAGACTGACTGCCCATTGCCTGCAGACCAACTGCACATTTCCCACAGACTGACTGCCCATTGCCTGCAGACTGACTGCCCATTTCCTGCAGACTGACTGCACATTGCCCACAGACTGACTGCACATTGCCTGCAGACTGACTGCCCATTGCCCACAGACTGACTGCCCATTGCCTGCAGACTGACTGCACATTGCCTGCAGACTGACTGCCCATTGCCTGCAGACTGACTGCACATTTCCCACAGACTGACTGCACATTGCCTGCAGACTGACTGCACATTGCCTGCAGACTGACTGCCCATTGCCTGCAGACTGACTGCACATTTCCCACAGACTGACTGCACATTGCCTGCAGACTGACTGCACATTGCCTGCAGACTGACTGCACATTGCCCACAGACTGACTGCCCATTGCCTGCAGACTGACTGCACATTGCCTGCAGACTGACTGCACATTGCCTGCAGACTAACTGCACATTGCCCACAGACTGACTGCACGTTGTCCACAGACTGACTGCACATTGCCTGCAGACTAACTGCACATTGTCCACAGACTGACTGCCCATTGCCTGCCAACTGACTGTCCATTGCCTGCAGACTGACTGCACATTGGCTGCAGACTGACTGCCCATTGCCTGCAGACTGACTGCCCATTGGCTGCAGACTGACTGTACATTGCCTGCAAACTGACTGAACATTGCCCACAGACTGACTGCACATTGCCCACAGACTGACTGCACATTGCCTGCAGACTGACTGCACATTGCCTGCAGACTGACTGCAGGTGACTGCACACTTAGGGGCCGTTTACATGAATCCGGATTGAGTTTCAATCCGGATTGAACTTATTCCGCTTCTGATCAAACCCCTTTACATGTATCTGTTTACATGAATCCGGATTGAGATTAGCTCATTCCAGATTGAGTTGTTTCCGATTCTCATTTGGGATTGAAATCTCATTCCGGATTGAAATTTCGTTCCGGAATCATGTAAAGGCTATAGTTTCCACCCAGGAAAATCTTCCGCAGTACAGGAACGGACAGGAAAGTTTTCTTTGTCTTGTGAGCTCTCGGTCGGAACTAATGACACAAAGGAAACTTTCCTGTCCGTTCTTATCCTGCGGAAGATTTTACTGAGTGGAAACTAGCCTTAAAGGCAGTGCGAGTTTCATTCCGGAATGAAAAACGTGACAGAGAGGACGAGAACAAACAATGCATGCGTGTTTTCAAATATTTACGGGTTTCAGATTTTGGGCGGATTTCAATCCAGAAACCCAATTCCCATGTAAACACGGAATGACTTCGCTTTTCAGTCCGGATTGGAACTCAATCCGGATTCATTTAAATGGCCCCTTAGTTGAAAATAGAGAAGAAAAAATATGTGGAAAATTCAAAACTTACAATATCAAGTGCTGGCATGTACTACAACAGTAAAAGACTCCTAAGTATTTAATTTTGCTAATTCCCAGTACCTCATGCACCCCCTTCATACAGTCGTGCTAGGGATAGAGTATAAAGGTTATAGTAAAACGACACTACAGGTGTGTTAAGACTTGTATAGCATGACAATGTTTCATATTTGATTTGTAGGTAGAATTTGTTGTGACAATACCAGGGGATAATGACCAAGAAAGACATTTCAAGGTTATTGTAACTTAATTGTTTTCACCAACCAATGTTGATTTTTCACCAACCAACTAATACCTCATTATAATGAGTCAAACGATGTCACTAGTACTTTTTTAATTAATGAAATAATTCATGAATTATCGTAGCTAATCCATGAACGTATACCACATCACATGCATGAGTTTTGATACCCAATGAAAATTTGTAGGAAACTTCCTAGTGAACTGGATCACATTTCTTAATCTGCATATTGAAATCAGTATATTGAATACTCGCATTTTGACCAATAGAAATTAAGGCGTTGCCCGAACTTTTAAATTTGCCCTTAAGCTTGACAACACCATAAATTGCCCCTGGTAACGTATGCGTTTCAATATTCAAACTCTAAGTCTAAGCTCAACTGAAAATCGCCGTATAAGAGAGAATTTATGCACCTGATAATCACTGTTAAATCCTGTGATGAAGTGATATTGCGGGGGGGGGGGGGGGGGGGGTGGGGGGTGTTACATTTTCGCAGTTCCTCCCTTCTATAGCTGCATGTACCCCTGCAGAACACTAGCTGATAAAGCCTTGTGGTCTTGTTTTAGGTTGCGATCAAATGGGTGGCACTTGTGAGTATGTTTGCACTGGAAGAAGCATTACGCGGCAACATGAAGATGATTCCATTTGATTCTATCCAAGCATTAGATGTAGTTTTAAGATATTTCCTGTCATCGCAGTATATTTCCATAGGACGATCGTTTTTCTCACCTCCAACCAGGAACCATAACTCCTCAAATTTGGAGTGTGGCCGCGAAGTTTGGTTTGGGTTTCATCAAAGTGTGCGTCCTTCCCAATGGAAAATGTTGGTTAATATTGATTGTAAGCTATCATAATATGTTTGTTGTGTTTTATTTTTCAAGCTACTGTGTGCGCATTGTGTTGAGTTAACTGGGTTGAGCTGCGAGGAACAACGAAAAGCTGGATATAGTTAGTTAGTGTGGAAAATGGGTAAACAGGACAGATAAGTGAGTTGCGTGGGAAGGAAGAAATAAAAGAGAAAGAAACAGTTAAGTGAAATAGAGAAGAGGTGAAGACAAAAGAAGAGAAAAGAAACATAGAGGAGAGAAATAAATGGAACAGAACAGAACAGAACAGAACAGAACAGAACAGAACAGAACAGAACAGAACAGAACAGAACAGAACAGAACAGAACAGAACAGAACGGAGCGGAATGGAACGGAACGGAACGGAACAGAAGACAAGAGAAGAGAAATGAAGAGGGGAGGAATGGGAAGGGGAGCAGAAGAGTAGTGAAGAAGAGAGGCGGGAAAGAGAAGAGAAGAGAAGAGAAGAGAAGAGAAGAGAAGAGAAGAGAGGAGAGGAGAGGAGAGGAGAAGGGAAGGGAAGCGAAGGAAGGGGAGGGGAGGGACGGGAGCGGAACGGAAGAGAAAGGAAAAGAGTGGAAGGAGAAGTAAATAGAATCGAAGGGAATAATACTTGTTTAGTTAAAGAGAGAACAAGGTAGAAGAAAAGGAAAAATTGGAGCCATGTTGTGGTGGACGTTAATGCAGGGAACGGAATAAAGCAGAATGAACAGTATTGCATTACAAGTATGATTACATTACAATTACATTTAATATCTTTCTTACAGCTTCAGCTACTGCATTCCACAAGGCAATTTCAGTTATAGAATTTCTTTCTGAAGTTATTTGTCAAACCCCACAGCGATTAGCACACCTTAAGACAACCCTTACCGAAGAGGATAGAATAAAATTTATGAAAGAAATTAAAGGTAAGCAAAATGGTCGGTCTATTTACAGTTTCTAAAAACTGTGTGTGATCTTGCTCTGTGAGGCGTGTTTCTCCATTCCCGTTTACTTGTGAGAAAGCTCCACTCCACACTCCACTCCACTTCACTCTACCCTACCCTACCCTACCCTACCCTACCCTACCCTACCCTACCCTACCCTACCCTACCCTACCCTACCCTACCCAACACCGCTGCTAAACGTTTGCGCATGCGTGAATTCGCTGAGTACACATTGCAAGAGAAGTGGGAACTAGCCGTGGCGACGGAAAATTACGAAGGGGTAAATTCAGAAAATGTTACAATATTGACAAGGAAGCCATGCACAAATTACCTACCTTATCTTTTTGGTAGTATGCTTCTAATTTTAACTTTTGTGTCGGACTCTCGGTCCAAATATTTCAGTGTTTTCCCGCTCTTTTCCGAGGACGAGCTCGGACGTCGCACATGCGCAAAACGTTTGGCAGCGGTGTTACCCTACCCTACCCTACCCTACTCCACTCCACTCCACTCCACTCCACTCTATTCTACTCTACTCTACTCCGCGCCACTCTACTCTACTACGCTCCACTCCGCTCTACTCTACTCCACTCCATGCCACTCCGTCCTACTCTACTCCATGCCACTCCGTCCTACTCTACTCCATGCCACTCCGTCCTACTCTACTCCACGCCACTCTACAACACTCCACTCCACTCTTTTCTACTCTTATCTTGTTTTCTTTTCTCTTCCCTTCCCATCCCATTCTCTTCTCTCGAACCCAAAGTCTTAACTAAGTCAACTTAAATAAATTCTCTTAATTTCAAAATCAGACTACAGTATTTTCCCATTTTCTGTTAGTTTTTCCCAAATTGTTAATTGCCTGGTTTCGCCTTCTTGTTATTAAGGTCTTAAAATTCAAATATGCCATTGTGGTGAAGCAAAAAGGAAATACCGTGTGTTCAGCGTGACTCGTGAACCAGCTTCAGTGTTAACTTTCTCTAGAGCTCGAGAAAATGGACAGATGGAGGATGTAACGGTTCAAAGATACTTTCTTGAAAAGTACCAAAGAAATTTGGTGTAAGTACACAGACTTTCTCCCCGTCATGATATGGATTTTTTGGTGTAATGTGACAGCCGTTTCGTGGACGTTTATCGTACTCAAATACTCAGAAAATGTGCTCCTAAGTGGTAGAGCTTGCATATATAAACTAAACTAAACTAAACTAATCTTAATTCTTTTAGCAAAGAAATATTTTACGTGGTGTTTCCACAAAACTTATTTATATAAACTAATCTTATTTATACTGGCCATCTCTATCAGTTAAAAGCTAACTGTTCTCCCTAGAGGTCCAGTAAGGGCCATCCCTCATTGGTCTAGTGTTTCAACAGGAGAAAACCGGAATACCCGGAGGAAACCTGCGATGTTTGGTAGAGTCAAACTGGAAGCACTCTTCTCACATGCGGCCAAGGTGATTTAATCAGATAACTGCTAAGAGCAGGAATTGAACCCGGGTCGCAGAGGTGAAAGGCACGTGCGCTAACCACTGTGCCACCAACACCCCGATGTAGGTAAATGAGATGTAGTTAAAGTGATTGATAAGTACTATTACATTAGAGCTCCCAGTGTCTGGAACACTCTCCCTGGTTCGAGAACTACTAGATCTATTGCCCAAATACTATCTAGATCTTACTGATGATATCTATGATCCGGAAAACCCGAAAACATTTAAATCTGTATGTGTTAAGTGCCACACAACTCGTTCGCTCCACAATCTATCTGTGCGAGAGTGTTGTTAGATCGATTTTATTTATTTATTTAATTATTTATTTATTTATTTATTTTTTAACTTATTTATTTATTTATTTATTTATTTATTTATTTATTTATTTATTTATTAGTTTATCTGTTTATTTTGTTTGTTTATTTATTTAATTACTTATTTACTTTTTTATTTACTTTCTATCTTATTTCTTTACCTATTATTTAAATATTTATTTACTCTTTTATTTATTTTTTCATTTATTTATGAGATTATTTATTTATTTACTTATTTATTTATTTATTTTTTGGGACCCCGTTATTGGAGATTTATCTCTGTGGTCAGTCTCTGCCTTTGTGTTTACTTTATATCACTTTGCTTTGTATGTGTGTATCATCTGGCAAATCTTGTAAAATAAAATAAAAATAAAATCAGTTGTACGTATACATGTAGCGCATGTGGTACGTTTTCCAGCTTGGTGTAATGTAACAGACGTTTGGTGGACGTTCGTCAAGCTCAATTACTCACACTGAAATGTTTCTCAGCTCCAGACGGACATTGAACCTGCAACCTTCTAATGACCAGTTAGACGCTCTAACCATTGAGCCAGAGGCTCGGGCGGAGATCTATAGTTGCAAATTCATAGTCATGTACTTCCTATATATGTGATAGCGTTTGCATATATGAGATGTAGTACATGACATAACTTGATGATATGTAATGATACGAGTGGGACGTATACATGTAGTGCATGTGGTACGTTTGCGAGCTTTGTGTAATGTAACAGACATTTGGTAGACGTTCGCCAAGCACATTGATTAGAGCGTCTATGGTTAGGATAAAGGACTGGGGGCTAACCATCCTTACTCGTAGCCAGCGGCTGAATTACAGAGGACGCCGATCAACGTGGCCGTGTCGAATCATATCAAAGACGCTCCAGGCAGCCGCCATACGGCACAGTTCAGATCACGGATCACAGCTAAGATGAAAACGTACAATCATGGAATATTTAATTTGGACAGTACATTTCCCGTTGGAGAGCGATTCCTGACTGCATCGTATCCTAACCACCATCACAGATCTTCCTCTACCCCCACAAGTCTCCCCTCCCCCTTCCCCCCACCCCCCACCATACAATGTTGGTCCCTGGAGGTAGGCCTTACCCACCTCATACCATGTTTGTGAAGCAACATTGTATGGTGGGGGAGGAGGAGGAGGATAACTTAACTGTGCAAATGCATATTTGCTTAGAAGTGACATTGTTGCAAGTTGTCCCAATGTAATTATTCCATGATTGTAGGTGTTGATTTTACGGAGGGAGGAAAACCCGGAGAAAAACCAACCATTGAAGCACAGGAGAGATCAGCTGCAACTCTCTACTCACATGAGTTCCAAGCTCGACAACGGAGTCATTCCCAAGCGGTCACCCATCCCAGTACACACGCAAAAACGCACACTCTTTGTCAGACCTGATGCAGAATGATGTCAGATCTGTTCAGAAAAATGTAGCGACCCCTGATAAAGCCTGTTGCAGTATCAGCTATGATACACCTATGATATCATATCTGTATCATACCTGCAGCTACAACAGACTGTTCAGAACAGATTCTGTCAAACTGTATCAGCCTGACACGGTCATTGCTGTATCAGTTTACTGAACAGGTATGTTGTCTAAGGAGCTGTCGCAGTCTGTTAGAAATTCTAACTAAATGTTTATACATCAGCGCCAGTACATTCTGTAACTGTCAGGCTGTATGAAGGGTCGCTACATTTCTCTGAACAGATCTGATATCAGAGCTGATCAGACTACGTTTTTACGTGTGTATACTAACCCCATTTAACCGGGCTTAACTTTTGGTTAGAGGCAGCGCGTTAACAGCACACGCCACCCGTGCGCGATTCTTGTCCGGAGGCACAAAACATTTTCGGAGTATTTCAAGTTTGACGAACGTCTACCAAATGCATTCGAAAAGTCGTTGGTGAATGAAAAATTAATCTTTCTTCTAAACATGCTTATTTGTATTTAGATACGGACACCTACCGTGCCTCCAAGTGGGTCAACCGCAGAAGCAAACATTTCTTCCTTTGGACGTCTGTAGGATAGTACCCGGTCAACGATGCACGAAGAAACTTACAGACAAACAGACAACGAAGATGATAAAGTGTACGGCAAAACCTGCTCCGGAAAGACAACAAGAAATTATTGAACTGGTAAGAAAATATTTACTATGCCCTTCTCTTCCTCTTCCTCTTCCTCTTCCTCTTCCTCTTGTCCATGTTGGATGTTGTCCATCCGTACCATTCCTAATGAGTCTTATGTTACTTTGACGCGTTCTTACCATCCGTATAATGGCTCATTAGATATTAAGTATGCATGACAATTATCATATATCATTGCCTCGTTCTTTCAAAATCTGAAACCGCTAAATATATATCTCAAATGGCAATTATTATATATCACTGCCTCCTTTCACAACGCTATTAAAGTATCTCTCTCAAATACCAGTTATCATTTATCATTGCCTCTTTCTTTCAAAACGGCAAAACCGGAAACCCTAAATAAAATTCCCAAATGGCAATTATCATATAGTTGCCTCGTTCTTTGAAAACCTCAAACCCCTAAATATTTATATCTCAAATGGCAATTATTATATATCATTGCCTCCTTCACAACCCTAAATAACTCCCTCAAACGCAATCTACAACATCATATATACAGTATATATATATATATATATATATATATATATATATATATATATATATATATATATATATATAGTATATATAATATTGCCTTCTTTTAAAACCTCGAACACCCTAAATATATATCTCAAATGGCAATTATTATATGTCATTACCTCCTTCAAAACGCAATCTACAACATATATGATTGCCTCGTTCTTTTAAAACCTCAAACCCATAAATATATATCTCAAATGGCAATTATAATTATCATATATCATTGCCTCTTATGCCGTAAAAGTAGCATACGACCCGTAGCGGCTCGTACGGATCGACAACATTTTCGTGGCCTACCTTAGCCACACTGAATATATAATGACCTTTTTACCGTTTGTAACGACCCGTAAAAGTACCATACGACCCGTAACGGCTTATAACCATCGACAACTTTTTTCGTGGCCTACCTAAGAGACTGAATATATATTCTTCGAGATATCCCCGCCAAACCCCAAACCCCACTCATCTCATCTCATCTCATCTCATCTCATCTCATCTCATCTCATCTCATCTCATCTCATCTCATCTCATCTCATCTCATCTCATCTCATCTCATCTCATCTCATCTCATCTCATCTCATCTCATCTCATGTCTTCTCACCTCATCTCATCTCATCTCATCTCATCTCATCTCATCTCATCTCATCTCATCTCATCTCATCTCATCTCATCTCATCTCATGTCTTCTCACCTCATCTCATCTCATCTCATCTCATCTCATCTCATCTCATCTCATCTCATCTCATCTCATCTCATCTCATCTCATCTCATCTCATCTCATCTCATCTCATGTCTTCTCACCTCGTCCCATTCCATTCCGTCTCATCTTATCACATCTCATCTCTTCTCCTTTCGTCACTATTTCATTTTGATTTCATTCTCATTTAATGGCCTCCATATAACTATACTTATTCTTTTTCGTGTAGTTGCACAAGGCAAACTTTTCAAACGACAAACATTGTCAAGATTTTGGAATAACAGTTAATCAAGAAATGGTCTCCGTCAGCGGAAGAGTACTACCTCCTCCCAGACTGGTCTTTGGTGGAAAAGTAAGTTTTATTTTTATATAATAATGCAAAAGATTAGAAACTATGAAAACATATTGATTCCGGCATCATAATTTAAATGTTTGCGAAGATTTTACATTTTTTAAACTTTTGATTTTCGTGCGAACGAGACGCCTGCTTAGGCGTTCACTCAGTTGAAATAGATTGTCTTCATATGTGTGATATAATTATTTTATGAACAAAGACAAACTATCTATCTATCTATCTGTCTGTCTGTCTGTTTATCTACCTATCTATCTATCTATCTATCTATCTATCTATCTATCTGTCTGTCTGTCTGTCTGTCTGTCTGTCTGTCTGTCTGTCTGTCTGTCTGTCTGTCTGTCTGTCTGTCTGTCTGTCTGTCTGCCTGCCTGCCTGCCTGCCTGCCTGCCTGCCTGCCTGCCTGCCTGCCTGCCTGCCTGCCTGCCTGCCTGCCTGCCTGCCTGCCTGCCTGCCTGCCTGCCTGCCTGCCTGCCTGCCTGCCTGCCTGCCTGCCTGCCTGCCTGCCTGCCTGCCTGCCTGCCTGCCTGTCTGTCTGTCTGTCTGTCTGTCTGTCTGTCTGTCTGTCTGTCTGTCTGTCTGTCTGTCTATCTATCTATCTATCTATCTATCTAAAGCAAAACCAAAACAAAGACACTTGCTTTAGTTGGCTGTATAAATCTCGAAATCTATAGCTGTGCAGAAGAAATTCTAATGAAGACGTCGATCGACGTACTGTGGGGCGAGGATTGCGCAAAAATGGCAATTCGCCATGCAAAAAAGAATAGAAACGACACAGCCAAATTTAACTCATTCCTGTCCGGGGGCTTCCCCAGAAGTGAATAAAATCGTCTGGCGTTAGCCAGAATAAAATACTAAAGACCAATTCGGACTGGAAAGAGTTAGAGAGATAGTTTATAACTCATTCCTGTCCGAGGGCTTCCCCAGAGGTGAATAAAGTCTATACTAAGGATTTTGGGTGAAGGAAAATTCGAGTGTAGAATATATACAGTTTAAGACCAAACCGGGACCAGTTGCGAAAAATGCAACTACACAGGCCTTCCGGCAGGAATTTAACCCACGACCTTGCGATTCTAGTGCAATGCTCTGACCACTGAGCCACGGACGGCGTTGCCGAGAGCTTGATTGCGAGTTCTGTATATATAATAAGGTGGTAATGCCAGGAGAGAATTGGGTATATTATAAGTAATATTGGGCATTTCACTCGATTACAAGGCATGTTCTAAGGATTTTGGGTGAAGGAAAATTCGAGTGTAGAATACATACCTTTTAAGACCAAACCGGGACCAGTTGCGAAAAATGCAAAGTCGTTTGGCGTTAGTCATAAAAAAATACTAAAGACCAATTAGGACAGGAAAGAGTTAATACTCGGGCCTACCACAGAAGCCCGAGTAAAACGAAAGTAATATATTTCGTCGTTCGAAAATTTCATCTTCTTGGATTTTTACACTGTGAACCTTAGTTACCGGAAATGACGTCATTGACCAGAACACGCTTTTGTTTCAAAATTTCGTTCATTTTTTGACGATATGCTGCTAACTAATAATAATAATAATAATAATAATAATAATAATAATAATAATAATAATAATAATATAATAATAATAATAATTTTATTTAGAATTTAAATACTTAGTACACTTTTTCAATAATGTCAATCAATTAATGTCAGTTAGTTCAATTAAAAATATATAAAATCCGTTCAAATATTAAATTAGTTAAAATGTACATCCAAAGTTAAAAAATACAGTTTCATTCAGAAAAAAAAACAAACAACTTAACTTACGATAATTACAGATATAGATTATAATTATAGATAATAATAATAGATAATAATATTATAAATATAGATTAAAATATTTTTCTTTTCCAAATCTAATCTTTAAGAACTTCAACTAATGGATCCTTGCAACACCAGTCTCTATGTCTAAATCAATATCTTTAACATTACAATGTACTCTTCTTATCACTCTAGACCCTCTAAGACATAACAGAGCTGATCGAAGGATTGAAAAGGATATCTTTGCTCTTATCCACGCCATTGTCTTCGAATACATCTCTCCTTTCTTATTAGCGAGTAGCTCAGCTAATCGACTGTGATATCTCAGACACTCTTCTCCCATTCCACCAGTTGTTGTAAATATCAGCGGTGTAAATGTTCCTTGTTCTATATCTGTGACCCGTCTGTTATACATACGTTTCTTCTCATTCTCATGCATGCGGTAGATCTGTTTAGGAGTTAGATCTATGTAAGATTCTGCATTTGGGTGACATACCCGGACATCGAAGAATGCAGATCTTTGTTTCTCCCAAAAACCACGTGCATGTACATCAAGTCGGGCGTCCGCTGATTTGTTTGATCCAGGGTTTAGGGCTTCGCCATTGACTTCTTGCAACACTGGTTCGATCTGTACATCGTTGCAAACGGTATTCAGGAGTTCAGCTTCCAAATCTCGTAATTCATTGTGGCGTTGAATGATGAACCCTCCTCGTCTACATATCACTGCATGGTCTGTGCTAAAGGACTCTCCGCATACACACTTCGATGGGTTATCGTTGAAAGGCCAATCATATCTTAACTTCAATGCATCTCTGAACTCACGCTTGCTTAAAGTAAAGCCCATCTCTGAAATCGGAATAGCTGTCAACCAGGTAGAGGCTCCTTTCTCTGAGGCAAATTCCAACATTCGCTTCACCTTTTGCGATACTGAGCTGTTGATGACTTCAGCTTTTTCGTTAATAACCTCGTTTTTCTCTTTCCGTACCATCTGTTTCAGCGTTTGTATTCTGGAATTATCAGGTAGTTCATGCATTTGTGATTTGATTTGTTCCACCAATGGGGCTGTTATCTTTGTGGACGCTGCGTATTCTTCATCTGCTTCTTGGCATGGGTTTGTGACTCCAAGACCACCCTTTCTCACTGGTAGTGCCAGAATGTCGCGCTCAAGTTGGGTGCACTCGTGGTCTGTCAAAGCTGGTAGGAAGACCTTGGCTATTGCATTCTCTAATGGTTGTATTAGATCTTGAATTTCGGGTAGAGTTCGCAAGAAATATGTCCATCGATGTTTCAGGCCAAAGGTATAAACGGCGTAACTTGCTTGAGGATGTGTTGTTGCAAATTCAGCTAACTTGGTTATCTCTTTTATCCATTCTTCTACTTTCTCGTTGACATATTCGGTCAGGTAAGATCTCGATCCAACTACTGCTCCTAGATGTTTCTGTCCTTCCGTTGTGATGTTGATGGCAGTTTCTCCAAAGGTCTCCCTTACGATTTCTTCTTTATCCGGTTTTACGATTAACCAACATTTCTCATCCTTTGGATAGTAACCATAGTCAGGCCCAGTTTCTGCCAATGTGTCCCACCACTTCTTTAACTGCGTTGTAGATCCTGCTCCACTTGCATCGTCGGCAAACCAGCACTGTTTTGTGGAACTTGCAAGATGCAAGTGTGTGATGAGTGGTTGAAGGCCTATTGCGTAGAGGGCCATTGAGATGGGGTCACCTTGTGTCATACCTTCAGATGATTTGAGTTCCTGGCCTCCAACTATAAACAATCGTGATGGTACCCTATACGTATTTATCGCATAGGTCGCAATAGTCGGGCATAGAACTCTGGTGTTGTGGAGAGCGGCAGCTCTATTCAGGGCGTTGAAAGCATTGGAGGCATCGATGAGCAAGATCGCATCTGTGTCATCTGCATGAAATATATTACGCATGGCATGGATTGCAGCTTCACTTCCGGAAGATTGACCTGCACAGACCTGAAGTGAACCACTTGCTTCCATTACATCTGGTTTGACAACATTCATCACACACTTACTGATTATTCTTCTTATAATAATAATAATAATAATAATAATAATAATAATAATAATAATAATAATAATAATAATAATAATAATAATAATAATAATAATAATAATAATAAAACGAATATTTATACAGAATGGACACTTCAACAGTTTTAAGACTGCTGTTATCAATGTGTGTCCTGTAGTCATGCAATGAGTAAAAGATAAAAGATAAAATATTTGCGATATATTACAATTTAAGTTTAAAAATTATATTAAGAATTAATGTTAGAAATTATACCAAAAGTTTAACGTTCCCTAAAAAACTTTGACAGCAAGAAGTTCAAATTTTTGAATAATTTATATATTTTTTTTACTTCTTGCTTTTTTTTGGTTGCTTTTCCATCTCTATTTTATTTTATTACTTTATGTAGATATAATTTCCTATGTATGTGTGTACCTGTAATTATTCTTATTACTATTGATTCATTGCTACCAATTTACTATTAGTGTTATTATTTAATAGTAGTGGTATTGTTATAATAGTAGGAGTGTTTTATCAGATATAAAACACGAGGCGAAGCCGAGTTTTTTAGATCTGATAAAACACGTTCTGCGAGTGTTTGGCGTAGTAATTTTGAAAAATAACGTTGTCTAAGGCGAGAAAATCAAAGCTAAAGTTTATGTAAATCAGGAGAATGTTTTATCACATATAAAACCACGACACGGTTACGATTTTTCTTTGTGTTTTCCTCATGAATTATTAATGAGCTTTTTAAGTACATTTAAAATACTATTAGACTAGTATTATTTCTAATTATAGTTTCCAAATTGATGACCCTCAATATTGTGATATAATATATTAAGCTAACTAACTAACTAACTAACTAACTAACTAACTAACTAACTAACTAACTAACTAACTAACTAACTAACTAACTAACTAACTAACTAACTAACTAACTAACTATAGTTAAGGTTAGATATACTGCCGAAACAGAGAACGTAGGAGTCTAATGTTTCGAGCGAAGGGCCTTCGTCAGAGAGAAACCTTTAGTAGTAGTCTAACGTAGTAATCTAACGTTTCTCTCTGACGAAGGGCCTTCGCTCGAAACGTTAGACTACTACGTTATCTGTTTCGACGAGTATATCTAACCTTACTATATTTCGATTGTTGTTTCTACACTGCCTACGCAGCACGCTACTTTTATTGTACCTAACCACAGCCCAGCCAATGTGGTTAATTAGTCAGCTTGTTGGCTTTTAAATTTGATATAATCTTCTGTAAGCCACGATTCAGGCACAAAATAAATTGTCATTTTCTCGTGTTTCATCGACTTCCCGCGTGTTTAATAAAAGTTAAGAATTCCTTTCATAAATGTATTTTCTTTTAGGAGAAAGTCACTGAAGTTCCACGAAATGGTATATTTATTTTAGACGTCTTTTTCGTTTCACTTCATTTCATTTCAATCCACTTCACTCTACTCCACTGTACTTCACTTTTTCTTTACTTTACTTTACTGCACTTCACTTCACTTCACTTCACTTCACTTCACTTCACTTCACTTCACTTCACTTCACTTCACTTCACTTCACTTCACTTCACTTCACTTCACTTCACTTCACTTTGCTTTGCTTTATTTCTCTTTACTTAATTCCATTTTAATTCACCTCACCACACTACACTGCACTCTATTTCACTTCACTTCTTCTCACTTCACTTCACTTCACTTCACTTCACTTCACTTCACTTCACTTCACTTCACTTCACTTCACTTCACTTCACTTCACTTCACTTCACTTCACTTCACTTCACGTCACGTCACGTCACGTCACGTCACTTCACTTCACTTCACTTCACTTCACTTCACTTCACTTCACTTCACTTCACTTCACTTCACTTCACTTCACGTCACGTCAATCTACTTTACTGCACTTCTTCACTTCACTGCACTTCTTCCCTTCACTTCTTCACTTCACTTCACTTCACTTCACTTCACTTCACTTCACTTCACTTCACTTCACTTCACTTCACTTCACTTCACTTCACTTCACTTCACTTCACTTCACTTCACTTCACTTCACTTCACTTCACTTCACTTCACTTTACTTTACTTTACTTTACTTTACTTTACTTTACTTTACTTTACTTTACTTTACTTTACTTCATGTAATCACACACTTCGTTGTTTCTAATAGCGAAGGCATCACTGATACTTAATATTTTGTATGTATTACATTACGTTCTCGTTCTCTTCTCTTTGCTCTAGGTGTGTGGGTAATGAAAGGCAAACAGTTATTCCACGGTGTCGATATCAAGGAATGGGCCATTGTCTGTTTCGCTCATCCCAAGAAATGTAACGAAGAGACTTTGCGAGGTTTGACCCAGAAATTGACCAGGGCATGCACCGAATCCGGAATGCCAATCTCAGCACAGCCGTGTTTCATCAAATATGCCAGAAACGAAAAGGAGGTAAAATTTATTGATATCACAGGGGCTGTTTAAATTGTGATGGGATAACCTTACTCTATTGCAAGAGTCACCCTTTTAAAAGGGTGTATAGATAAGTAAACGTGTGTTTGCATGGTGGTGGGGTACACGCGTAAAAACGCACAAGCTGTTACATTCCTGCAAGCAAGTTGTTACAAGGCTGTTCAACAGGCTGTCATCGTCATGTGTTCGCACTGGCTGTCCCAGTCTGTTAACATGTCTGTAACAGGTTGTTGACAACTTGTAACAAGGCTGATGACTCCACAGACTGATGACAAGTTATTCCAACAACCTGTTACCGCTCTGCACTTAACAAGTTGTTAACAGGTTGATGCTAACAAGGTTGTAGCAGTTTCTTGAATGAACAGCATTGTTACAACTTGTTCCCAGCCTTGCTACAAGCCTGTTGCGAACACATCCTGTTGACAAGCTGTGAGATTTTTACGTGTGTAACCTTACTGCAAGGTCACCCTTTTAGAATGGTCACGAGATAACGTGTGTTTACATGGTGTTAGGGTAACCTTACCGCAAGGATCATCCTTCTAGAAGGGTCAAAAGATAACGCGTGTTAACATGGTGGTGGGGTATAACCCTACTCCCAGGGTCACTCTTCTAGAATGGCCAAACGATAACCTGTGCTTACATGTACATTGTGATAGGGTGACCATACTGCAAGTGTAGCCCTTTTAGAATGATCAAAAGGTAATGTGTGTTTACATAGTGGTGGGGTAACCCTACTGCAAAGGTCACCCTTCTAGAATAGTCAAACGATGACATGTGTTTACCTGGTGGTAACGTAACCTTAATGCAAGAGTCACTTTTCTAGAAGGTTCAAAAGATAACGTGTGTTTACATGGTGGTGGGGTAACCTTACTGCAAGGTCACCCTTTTAGAATCGTCAGAAGATAACGTGTGTTTACATGGTGTTAGGATAACCTTACTGCAAGGATCATCCTTCTAGAAGGATCAAAGATAACGCGTGTTTACATGGTGGTGGGATAT
>OZ036010.1:10373729-10553729 GCA_964035015.1 Corallium rubrum
GGGAAAAAGGATGGCAACATCAGACTCATTCTAAATCTGAAAAAACTAAATGATTCTGTGGAAAATTACCATTTTAAAATGGATAACATTCACACAGCTCTCAAATTGGTTACAAAGAATTGCTGGATGGCATCACTTGACCTTAAAGATGCTTATTATAGTGTCCCAATTCACACACACTCCCAAAAATTCTTAAAATTCTTTTATCAAGGTCATTTTTTCAAATTTACAGCCTTTCCTAATGGACTTTCTTGTCCTAGAAAGTTCACAAAATTGTTTAAACCAATATTAGCAACATTGAGATTAGAAGGTCATATTATTATCTGTTACATTGATGATCTTTTCTTGTTAGGCAAATCATACAATGAATGTGTGAGTACAATCATTGATACTTTTACATTACTTGAGAGTCTCGGATTTGTTATTCATCCTGACAAGTCTGTTTTTATACCTACACAACGTATAGTTTTCTTAGGATATTTAATTGACTCTCATTCAATGACAATAAGACTTACTAGTGACAAAGTGGAAAAACTCACTAGTTTTAATTCAAAACATTTTGACATCTGCTAGTAAAGTAAAGATAAGGTCAGTGGCCAAGTCATCGGTCACATGGTTGCTAGCTTCCCTGCAGTTAAATATGGGCCATTATACTACAGAATGCTTGAAGGGGATAAAACAACAGCATTAAAACACCCTAAAGGAAATTTTGAGACCTATATGGTCATTTCAGACAAAGGAAAAACTGAATTGAACTGGTGGCTCACTAATTTAAAGCAAAGTTTTAATAACATTGAGCAACCCGAGATTGATATGATACTTTATAGTGATGCCTCATTGAAAGGCCGGGGTGCAGCACTAGACAACCAGTGTACAGGGGGGAACTGGTCTAGTGAGGAGAGTAGAATCACATAAATGTTCTTGAAATGAAAGCTGCATTGTTTGCATTAAAATCATTTGCTTCTAAATTAATAGGGAAGCATGTTAAAATTATGATTGACAACACTACTGCAGTCTATGTCGTAAATAATATGGGTACTAGCCATAATGATAAATGCAATGCAAGATCATTCACGAGAAAGCAACAGGGGTTCTTGCAGCCTAGACACTATAGGCCTTCTATTCTCACGAGGGCTTGCATTCGCAGAGGTCTGGGACCTAGCAAGAAGTAGAAGGCCTAGCTGAATTGCCAACATCTCAAAAGTGCCCCAAAACGGCCCATGTTAAATATAACGACATACAGTGATATCACACATGGATACTTCACACAATTTCGTTAATTTCAGTTAGTCTCTAATATAAAAAACAAGTTATGAAACCTAAATAACCTATTAATTACTATACGTGTACTTCTTACAATTATCGTAATTCCTAAACATTTCCTACACTGACAAGTCAAACCTGGGTCGATAAATGGTTAGATTCGTATCCAGCAACTTTTATGTAACATTCTGTTAAAGTGTGATACATGTATGTCGCTATATCTTTCAGACTTGGGCAGTGTGAAACCACTGTATGTCGTTATCTTTGACATGGGCCGTTTTAGGGCACTTTTGGGATGTTGTTGGCAATTCGGCTAGGCCTTCTATTTATCGCTGCGTTCCAGACCCCCTACGAGCCCTCTCGTGGAGATCTAGAAGGCCTAGTGTCTAGGCTGGGGTTCTTGTAGTCCCCAACTGGCCTAGCCAACCTTGGTATCCCTTCATCCAACCAATCTTGTTAAAAAACCCTCATGTTTACCAGCCATCCAGGAGGCCACTTCACCTCCCAGCATCACCAGAGGAGTTACACCCACTTCACAGAAAGTTGGAACTGTGCATATGTCTTGTGTCAGGCAACAACTTGCAAAAGTAGGAGTTACACCTGAATCAGCAGATGTTATAATGGCTTCTTGGAGGGCCGGGACAAAATCCCAGTACCAAACTTACATTAATAAATGGACAGAATTTTGTAACCAGACAAATTGTGATTTTTTAAACCCTGCAGCTATACAATTCCTCACAAACCTTTTTCACTCAGGTCTATCTTATACAGCCATAAACACTGCACGCAGTGCTTTGTCCGCTCTACTACAAATCAAGGACAGTACAACACCATTTGGTCAACTACCGTTGGTTAAACGTTTTATGAAGGGTGTATATGAACTTCGACCTAGCTTTCCTCGTTACAAGTCTATTTGGGATGTCAACACAGTTTTTGATTATTTAAGAAAACAGCCAGTTATTTCTGAGCTCTCCCTTAGAGAGCTCTCTGTAAGATTGACGTTCCTACTACTTATCCTCAGTGGGCAACGCTGTCAAACTATTCATCTTTTGTCTCTGGACAACATGGCACTTTCTGACCAGAAGTGTGAATTCTATGTGATGGATAAAGTAAAACAATCACGCGTTGGACATCATGTTGCCCCAATTGTTTTTCAACATTACCCAACAGAACCAGCCCTGTGTGTTGTAACTCATCTCAAGGAATATATTGAACGGACAAAGGACATACGTAACCCTGATTGTAAAAACCTCTTAATTAGTTTTGTTAAACCACATAAGGCTGTATCTCGCGAAACAATCTCTCGTTGGTGCAAGTCGTTACTTAGTTTGGCAGGTATTGACACAACGACTTTTGGAAGCCATAGTACTAGAGCGGCCTCCACATCATGTGTCGCGAAGAATTTAGGAGATATAGATCAGATTCTAAGATCAGTAGGTTGGTCTAATGCCAGCACTTTTCAGACTTTTTATTATAAGCCAATCAATTCATCTTTTAACTTTGGCTCTACCATTTTGAATTCTGTTCAACATAGTTCATGATGTTTTCAATGTTACTGTTAAATAAACACATTTTATTATTGTATCATGGCGTTTTATATCCCTGACTCCTTTGGCTACTGTGAAATCTCGTACAACTCTGAAACGACCATGGCTGATGACGTAGTAGAATTTAAAAATTAAACGAGACTTACCTGTAAGGTGAAGTTTGATTTAAATTCTACTAGTCATCAGCCGGGGGTGAAAGAGTTGTATGCCCTACCCATTGGGTTTGTTTCCCACCCCAACTCTTTCACCCTGCCATGAAGTCAGGTCTTCTGTAAAATCTGGTTAGTTCACGCATGCGTGTACTCTCTCGTACAACTCTTTCACCCCCGGCTGATGACTAGTAGAATTTAAATCAAACTTCACCTTACAGGTAAGTCTCGTTTAATTTTTAAATTATCCCAGAGCCTTCGGTTGCCGGGCGCGGCCCGGGTGAGAAGAGAAGGCTCTGGGAACGAGATTGACCATGCCAGCTCGACCTCACATCCAAAATTAAGGATTATCCTTAATTGTCAACTGGCCTAGAATTAAGGATAATCCTTAATTTTAAATGAAAACTCTCCCCCATACCCCCAACCCCTAACCACAACCCCCCGGAAGCCCTAACCCTAACCACAACCCCCCGGAAACCCTAAACCTAACCACAACCCCCCGGTAGCCCTAAGCCTAATCACAACCCTCCGGAAAAAGTCCCACCTCTCAGACCCCGACCACAACGCCGCTCTAGGATTTTTAGCTTTATGTGTTCAAGTTTAACATCCCGCTTGTGGGACAGATAAATTAAGGCCATGTCTTAATTGTAGCCCTATTTTAAAATTAAGGCCATGTCTTAATTCGAGCCCTATTGTACAATTAAGATATGCGCTTAATTTTGGTAAGAGATTGCTGACCATGGGGGCCTCCGATTTTCGATAGGGGTATCTAGTACGTATTCCTTATAAGGAGGATGACCGCGCAAAATCCTTAGGCGCAATATGGTGCTTTAACGAGCAAATAGAACAGAATGAGGAGCAAATACCCGAGATGGTACGCGGTAGGAGTCTGGTTAGTAGGAGTCCGTCCTGTGCGCGGAAATTTTCCCGGGATATTTTCGAAAACCCTTTCGATTCACTGGTTCGTTTACCCGCTCTAAAGGTTCAAATTATTGTTATTTTTTAAACTATGATGAGAAAATAAGAATTAGCTAATGTCTCGAAAATTGGACGCATCCTTCCATTGTAAAGCAAGGAGCGTGTGATATAAATCTTCTCCGCTGTGGACGGTCTGACTGTCCTACTTCAGGCTGCAATGGAAATCTCTTTCATTGTCAACTGTGCCCATTGTCCAGAGCAAGACCTTGCGAGATAAAGGACCATTTCAAGAATGTCCATTGGAATAATCGCATCGATTATGGAGGTTGGTTATTTTGCGTGAATATTTATGAACAATATCAAATCAGCATCATGAATATTTATGACTCGTAGTCGTGAACTCGCTGATACTGTAGGTAAGGCTATTTGTTTATTATAGCGATCAAAACAAAAGTATTTTGCGAGTTTAATAACTCCGTCTTTTTCTCCCCATTAACAATAGGATTCAGTATTTTAAGGTGCAAATTGGTGTGTACGTTTGCATCAAGTAGGGGACAGAGCAAAGAACTGAAGAACGTGACACACTACCATTGCTATGGTTGCTCAGGAGGATTTAAGCGTGAAAAGGAACTTCTGAGACATTTAAAGAGCAGTCACAGCCTGAACCTTGAAGTCAAGGAAGCCACACAGCCACAACAACAGCAGCAACAACAACAACAGGAGCAGCAGCAGCATCAACAACAACAACAGCAGGATCAGCATCAACAACAACAGCAGCACCAACAACAACAGCAGCACCAACAACATCAGAACCAACAACAACAACAACAACAACAACAACAACAACAACAACAACAACAGCAAAAACAACAACAACAACAGCAACAACAACAACAGCAGCAACAACAAGCAACAACAGCAGCACTTGCCATGAGTAGATGGCTGATCACACAAGTCCCTTAACCCATGAGTTTTTGTTTGTTGATGAATCAAATGATTTGTAACACAAACATTCACCTATAAACAGCCTGAGGCAAGATCATCACGTCAACAGCCTGCTAAAGTAAAATTTGCCCCTTCTAAGGATTGTGGTAGAGAATTGCATCCAAATTCACTAAGTAGTCACATCCGTACACAGCATCAGTCTGTCTACAATTTGGAGATCAACCAAAATAGATGCCTAAATGGTGTTTGTGTTGATCATTCAAATGGGATTTATTTGGTGAGAAAACAGTGGCATGGTGCTGACCACCCACTACTGCCAGTTTATGGTTACTCCTCCAGCCTCCGTGCAATGCAGTTCACATACATGTCGACAGTATGCTGAAAACAGCTGTTAGAAGTGGACAGTCTGACTTTTTATGTGAACATTTGCAATCTACTCGATTTCCTGAAACCTACTCACAATTCAGTTCTTAAATCTGAAACATTGGAATTGATCACCAGCACTATTAAATGGTTGAAACCTGAGAGAAAAGCACAGTGTCTAGAATGGCAGCTAAAAGCATTGCAGGAAAATGTTAATTCTAGTCCATGTGCAGATGCCACAATCTTTCTCCAGTCGCTTTATTCATTTTTCTGTTTTTGCCAATGTTAAAGTAGATCATTACTGGTCATTTCAAAACAGGGTCATCGTAACTGTAGATACTAAGAATAAAAAGTTTACTTGCAAGTGTTGTTCAAATAGAAGATCATGTCTGCACAAATGTATTACAAAGTGGGCATTGGCTTCAATGGCAACCATGTGGTTATGGGATCATTGCCAACTCCTGCTGGTGATGTAGATGAGGAGGGATCAGCACTGGAGATGGATCTTCCAGAGGAAGAAGAACCTGAGTATGAGTCATTGGCATCCTCTAACAATCACTGTCCTTCTTATTATCCTCCTGTTGGTGAAACTGCTGTAAAATCTATCGGAGTATATTTTTCAACACAAAAAATTCCACCAGAGCTTCCTTTGTCAATAACAGTGGAGAAAGAATAACTACTTGAAAAGGTTAGTTAATTTAATTTAGTTAATATAATTTTTATTTACATTACCTCAATTTCATAGTTAAACAAATGAAAGCAATTGGATCTCATCTTCCAGTGCAATGGGTAGAGTATAAATATCCAGTACAATTAAGGTGTAGAGCTAATTGGTATTAATATGTACAATTTAAATATAATATAATTGTATAATATTATAATAATGTGGTTTAAGAAATTATCTAAAATACAGTACCACTTAATTATCATCACATCAGTGCTTTATGCAATAACACAATCATTCTGATATAACATGAGAACAATGTGTATAATGACAATTAGTCAGCTGTATGAGGTTATTAGATAATTTCAAATGTACATGCATGCATGTATTATAATTATAGATTTACCAATGATGCAATCTCTGCATAATCACAAATCACATCAACACTAGCTGAAGCACTCTATACTCACAATCTCACATGCACTTTACACTCTGGTTTACAATCTGGTGAGCAGAGTGCATGAGTGCCAATTAATAAGCCCCACCCCTTTCCCCTCCCTCCACCTCCCAGGGGAAAAAAATAAAACAGCAACAACACTAGAAACTTCATCTAATAATTATGAGCACCAAAATGAATGTACTAATAATTATGAGGTACTAATCAATCGATTTAACTATTCTTGTAACAGATAATTGACCCGCGTGCACTAGCTTCCAGCCGTTCTCTAATCTGCACTCTAGGATCAACGACCATCCATATCTGTTTTAGGAAAACGGCGACGGTCCTTTTTGGTAGCTCCGGGAAACTTATCAGGGGTGTGCTCAGCAAACCACGATACTAACTGTTTACATCTCTCAATATTAAAAATATTGATCAGGGTTACCAACCTGTCCCAATATTACAAATATTCGCTGCTTTTCACTTTACTGCAATATTAAAAATATCTGACTGCAATGTCATATTGCACTGCCAGCAGTAAAAAAACAAGCTAAAAACAGTCTTCCTTCATCTAATTATTAGATGAGGAAGACTGTTTTTAGCTTGTTTTTTTACTGCTGGGTGCAATATTTTTAATATTGCAGTCAATATTTTTAATATTGCAGTGTGCTAGCAGCAATATTTGTAATATTGCAGTGTGCTGGCTGCAATATTTTTAATATTGCAGTGTGCCAGTTTAGTACGTTTATAATTACCCCTGATAATTTCCCCGCTACCAAAAAGGACCGTCGCCGTTTTCCTAAAACAGCCTGAAATCGTTGATATAATGCAGACAGAGAACAATGGAATTTGACGCGGGTCAGTAATTATTATACAAGAATAGCAAACTAATTTATTTAGCAATTACACAAAGCATACTACATTGCATGTACAGACATACAGGTAGTGTACATTCATTTTGGTGCTTTATAAGAACAGTAATTGCTACAGTATATTCATATTGTTTGTTTTTTTGGAGGGGAGGGAGTTTCTAGTGTTGTTGCTGTTTTATTTTTTTCCCCTGGGGGGTGGAGGGAGGGGAAAGGGGTGGGGCTTATTAATTGGCACTCATGCACTCTGCTCACCAGAGTGTAAACCAGAGTGTAAAGTGCATGTGAGATTGTGAGTATAGAGTGCTTCAGCTAGTGTTGATGTGATTTGTGATTATGCAGAGATTGCATCATTGGTAAATCTATAATTATAATACATGCATGCATGTACATTTGAAATTATCTAATAACTTTATACAGCTGACTAATTGTCATTATACACATTGTTCTCATGTTATATCAGAATGATTGTGTTATTGCATAAAACGCTGTGTGATGATAATTAAGTGGTACTGTATTTAGATAATTTCTTAAATACATTATTATAATATTATACAATTATATTATATTTAAATTGTACATATTAATACCAATTAGCTCTACACCTTAATTGTACTGGATATTTATACTCTACCCATTGCACTGGAAGATGAGATCCAATTGCTTTCATTTGTTTAACTATGAAATTGAGGTAATGTAAATAAAAATTATATTAACTAAATTAAATTAACTAACCTTTTCAAGTAGTTATCTTTCTCCACTGTTATTGACAAAGGAAGCTCTGGTGGAATTTTTTTGTGTTGAAAAATATACTCCGATAGTTTTACAGCAGTTTCACCAACAGGAGGATAATAAGAAGGACAGTGATTGTTAGAGGATGCCAATGACTCATACTCAGGTTCTTCTTCCTCTGGAAGATCCATCTCCAGTGCTGATCCCTCCTCATCTACATCACCAGCAGGAGTTGGCAATGATCCCATAACCCATGGTTGCCATTGAGCCAATGCCCACTTTGTAATACATTTGTGCAGACATGATCTTCTATTTGAACAACACTTGCAAGTAAACTTTTTATTCTTAGTATCTACAGTTACGATGACCCTGTTTTGAAATGACCAGTAATGATCTACTTTAAC
Source organism: Corallium rubrum (assembly GCA_964035015.1). NCBI lineage: Eukaryota > Metazoa > Cnidaria > Anthozoa > Scleralcyonacea > Coralliidae > Corallium > Corallium rubrum. The sequence goes on from OZ036010.1 coordinate 10,382,023, forward strand.
ATTGGCAAAAACAGAAAAATGAATAAAGCGACTGGAGAAAGATTGTGGCATCTGCACAATAAATGGCACATTTTCCTGCAATGCTTTTAGCTGCCATTCTAGACACTGTGCTTTTCTCTCAGGTTTCAACCATTTAATAGTGCTGGTGATCAATTCCAATGTTTCAGATTTAAGAACTGAATTGTGAGTAGGTTTCAGGAAACGAGTAGATTGCAAATGTTCACATAAAAAGTCAGACTGTCCACTTCTAACAGCTGTTTCAGCATACTGTCGACATGTATGTGAACTGCATTGCACGGAGGCTGGAGGAGTAACCATAAACTGGCAGTGAATTGGGTGGTCAGCACCATGCCACTGTTTTCTCACCAAATAAATCCCATTTGAATGATCAACACAAACACCATTTAGGCATCTATTTTGGTTGATCTCCAAATTGTAGACAGACTGATGCTGTGTACGGATGTGACTACTTAGTGAATTTGGATGCAATTCTCTACCACAATCCTTATAAGGGCACTTTACTTTAGCAGGCTGTTGACGTGATGATCTTGCCTCAGGCTGTTTATAGGTGAATGTTTGTGTTACAAAATCATTTGATTCATCAACAAACAAAAACTCATGGGTTAAGGGACTTGTGTGATCACCACTACTCATTGGCAAGTGCTGCTGTTGTTGCTTTTGTTGCTGTTGCTGTTGTTGTTGTTGCTGTTGTTGTTGTTGCTGTTTTTGCTGTTGTTGTTGTTGTTGTTGTTGTTGTTGTTGTTGTTGTTGTTGTTGTTGTTGTTGTTGTTGCTGCTGCTGCTGTTGTGACTGTTGTTGTTGTTGGTTCTGATGTTGTTGGTGCTGCTGTTGTTGTTGATGCTGATCCTGCTGTTGTTGTTGTTGATGCTGCTGCTGCTCCTGTTGTTGTTGTTGCTGCTGTTGTTGTTGTAGCTGTGTGGCTTCCTTGACTTCAAGGTTCAGGCTGTGACTGCTCTTTAAATGTCTCAGAAGTTCCTTTTCACGCTTAAATCCTCCTGAGCAACCATAGCAATGGTAGTGTGTCACGTTCTTCAGTTCTTTGCTCTGTCCCCTACTTGATGCAAACGTACACACCAATTTGCACCTTAAAATACTGAATCCTATTGTTAATGGGGAGAAAAAGACGGAGTTATTAAACTCGCAAAATACTTTTGTTTTGATCGCTATAATAAACAAATAGCCTGCCTACAGTATCAGCGAGTTCACGACTACGAGTCATAAATATTCATGATGCTGATTTGATATTGTTCATAAATATTCACGCAAAATAACCAACCTCCATAATCGATGCGATTATTCCAATGGACATTCTTGAAATGGTCCTTTATCTCGCAAGGTCTTGCTCTGGACAATGGGCACAGTTGACAATGAAAGAGATTTCCATTGCAGCCTGAAGTAGGACAGTCAGACCGTCCACAGCGGAGAAGATTTATATCACACGCTCCTTGCTTACAATGGAAGGATGCGTCCAATTTTCGGACATTAGTAATTCTTATTTTCTCATCATAGTTTAAAAAATAACAATAATTTGAACCTTTAGGAGCGGGTAAACGAACCAGTGAATCGAAAGGGTTTTCGAAAATATCCCGGGAAAATTTCCGCGCACAGGACGGACTCCTACTAACCAGACTCCTACCGCGTACCATCTCGGGTATTTGCTCCTCATTCTGTTCTATTTGCTCGTTAAAGCACTATATTTGCGCCTGGGATTTGCGCGGTCATCCTCCTTATAAGGAATACGTACTAGATACCCCTATCGAAAATCGGAGGCCCCTGCATGGTCAGCACGATCTCTTACCAAAATTAAGCGCATATCTTAATTGTACAATAGGGCTCGAATTAAGACATGGCCTTAATTTTAAAATAGGGCTACAATTAAGACATGGCCTTAATTTATCTGTCCCACAAGCGGGATGTTAAACTTGAACACATAAGCTAAAAATCCTAGAGCGGCGTTGTGGTCGGGGTCTGAGAGGTGGGACTTTTTCCGGAGGGTTGTGGTTAGGTTTAGGGTTTCCGGGGGGTTGTGGTTAGGTTTAGGGCTTCCGGGGGGTTGTGGTTAGGGGTTGGGGGTATGGGGGAGAGTTTTCATTTAAAATTAAGGATTATCCTTAATTCTAGGCGAGTTGACAATTAAGGATAATCCTTAATTTTGGATGTGAGGTCGAGCTGGCATGGTCAATCTCGTTCCCAGAGCCTTCTCTTCTCACCCGGGCCGCGCCCGCCAACCGAAGGCTCTGGGATAATTTAAAAATTAAACGAGACTTACCTGTAAGGTGAAGTTTGATTTAAATTCTACTAGTCATCAGCCGGGGGTGAAAGAGTTGTACGAGAGAGTACACGCATGCGTGAACTAACCAGATTTTACAGAAGACCTGACTTCATGGCAGGGTGAAAGAGTTGGGGTGGGAAACAAACCCAATGGGTAGGGCATACAACTCTTTCACCCCCGGCTGATGACTAGTAGAATTTAAATCAAACTTCACCTTACAGGTAAGTCTCGTTTAATTTTTAAATTCTACTACGTCATCAGCCATGGTCGTTTCAGAGTTGTACGAGATTTCACAGTAGCCAAAGGAGTCAGGGATATAAAACGCCATGATACAATAATAAAATGTGTTTATTTAACAGTAACATTGAAAACATCATGAACTATGTTGAACAGAATTCAAAATGGTAGAGCCAAAGTTAAAAGATGAATTGATTGGCTTATAATAAAAAGTCTGAAAAGTGCTGGCATTAGACCAACCTACTGATCTTAGAATCTGATCTATATCTCCTAAATTCTTCGCGACACATGATGTGGAGGCCGCTCTAGTACTATGGCTTCCAAAAGTCGTTGTGTCAATACCTGCCAAACTAAGTAACGACTTGCACCAACGAGAGATTGTTTCGCGAGATACAGCCTTATGTGGTTTAACAAAACTAATTAAGAGGTTTTTACAATCAGGGTTACGTATATCCTTTGTCCGTTCAATATATTCCTTGAGATGAGTTACAACACACAGGGCTGGTTCTGTTGGGTAATGTTGAAAAACAATTGGGGCAACATGATGTCCAACGCGTGATTGTTTTACTTTATCCATCACATAGAATTCACACTTCTGGTCAGAAAGTGCCATGTTGTCCAGAGACAAAAGATGAATAGTTTGACAGCGTTGCCCACTGAGGATAAGTAGTAGGAACGTCAATATTACAGAGAGCTCTTTAAGGGAGAGCTCAGAAATAACTGGCTGTTTTCTTAAATAATCAAAAACTGTGTTGACATCCCAAATAGACTTGTAACGAGGAAAGCTAGGTCGAAGTTCATATACACCCTTCATAAAACGTTTAACCAACGGTAGTTGACCAAATGGTGTTGTACTGTCCTTGATTTGTAGTAGAGCGGACAAAGCACTGCGTGCAGTGTTTATGGCTGTATAAGATAGACCTGAGTGAAAAAGGTTTGTGAGGAATTGTATAGCTGCAGGTACTGGAGGGTTTAAAAAATCACAATTTGTCTGGTTACAAAATTCTGTCCATTTATTAATGTAAGTTTGGTACTGGGATTTTGTCCCGGCCCTCAATGAAGCCATTATAACATCTGCTGATTCAGGTGTAACTCCTACTTTTGCAAGTTGTTGCCTGACACAAGACATATGCACAGTTCCAACTTTCTGTGAAGTGGACGTAACTCCTCTGGTGATGCTGGGAGGTGAAGTAGCCTCCTGGATGGCTGGTAAACATGAGGGTTTTTTAACAAGATTGGTTGGATGAAGGGATACCAAGGTTGGCTAGGCCAGTTGGGGACTACAAGAACCCTAGCCTAGACACTAGGCCTTCTAGATCTCCACGAGAGGGCTCGTAGGGGGTCTAGAACGCAGCGATAAATAGAAGGCCTAGCCGAATTGCCAACAACATCCCAAAAGTGCCCTAAAACGGCCCATGTCAAAGATAACGACATACAGTGGTTTCACACTGCCCAAGTCAAAGATATAGCGACATACATGTATCACACTTTAACAGAATGGTACATAAAAGTTGCTGGATACGAATCTAACCATTTATCGACCCAGGTTTGACTTGTCAGTGTAGGAAATGTTTACGAATTACGATAATTGTAAGAAGTACACGTATAGTAATTAATAGGTTATTTAGGTTTCATAACTTGTTTTTTATATTAGAGACTAACTGAAATTAACGAAATTGTGTGAAGTATCCATGTGTGATATCACTGTATGTCGTTATATTTAACATGGGCCGTTTTTGGGGCACTTTTGAGATGTTGGCAATTCAGCTAGGCCTTCGCTTCTTGCTAGGTCCCAGACCTCTGCGAATGCAAGCCCTCGTGAGAATAGAAGGCCTATAGTGTCTAGGCTGCAAGAACCCCTGTTGCTTTCTCGTGAATGATCTTGCATTGCATTTATCATTATGGCTAGTACCCATATTATTTACGACATAGACTGCAGTAGTGTTGTCAATCATAATTTTAACATGCTTCCCTATTAATTTAGAAGCAAATGATTTTAATGCAAACAATGCAGCTTTCATTTCAAGAACATTTATGTGATTCTACTCTCCTCACTAGACCAGTTCCCCCCTGTACACTGGTTGTCTAGTGCTGCACCCCGGCCTTTCAATGAGGCATCACTATAAAGTATCATATCAATCTCGGGTTGCTCAATGTTATTAAAACTTTGCTTTAAATTAGTGAGCCACTTAAATTCAGTTTTTCCTTTGTCTGAAATGACCATATAGGTCTCAAAATTTCCTTTAGGGTGTTTTAATGCTGTTGTTTTATCCCCTTCAAGCATTCTGTAGTATAATGGCCCATATTTAACTGCAGGGAAGCTAGCAACCATGTGACCGATGACTTGGGCCACTGACCTTATCTTAACTTTACTAGCAGATGTCAAAATGTTTTGAATTAAAACTAGTGAGTTTTTCCACTTTGTCACTAGTAAGTCTTATTGTCATTGAATGAGAGTCAATTAAATATCCTAAGAAAACTATACGTTGTGTAGGTATAAAAACAGACTTGTCAGGATGAATAACAAATCCGAGACTCTCAAGTAATGTGAAAGTATCAATGATTGTACTCACACATTCATTGTATGATTTGCCTAACAAGAAAAGATCATCAATGTAACAGATAATAATATGACCTTCTAATCTCAATGTTGCTAATATTGGTTTAAACAATTTTGTGAACTTTCTAGGACAAGAAGAAAGTCCATTAGGAAAGGCTGTAAATTTGAAAAAATGACCTTGATAAAAGAATTTTAAGAATTTTTGGGAGTCTGTGTGAATTGGGACACTATAATAAGCATCTTTAAGGTTAAGTGATGCCATCCAGCAATTCTTTGTAACCAATTTGAGAGCTGTGTAAATGTTATCCATTTTAAAATGGTAATTTTCCACAGAATCATTTAGTTTTTTCAGATTTAGAATGAGTCTGATGTTGCCATCCTTTTTCCCCGAGCCGGGCGACGGGCCGAAGGCCCGGAGCCCGGTGAGGGTGCTAATCTCGACCGGTCATGCAAGACTCGTGGTCGGTAAGCGACTCGTCGGAAGATACGATTTCCATAATAAAGAAACAAAGATTAAATAAAATTAATCGATATATAGCTACTTATCTGACAATAGTTTGACGTAATTCTTCTTAAAAAGGATAACACCAACTTTCTTCTTCAGGATGGAAAGGATTCTCTAAAATTTTTGTCTCACTCGAAATAAACAATGGCTGTCTGGCATTTTCACGACAAGATGTGCACAACTGGTTAGTTCACGCATGCGTGTACTCTCTCGTACAAATCTGAAACGACCATGGCTGATGACGTAGTAGAATCCGTTTCAAATCGACATTTCATTATGGCAAGCCAAACATGTCAAAAGTGGTACGAGTTTCAGATTACTATGTACGAGTTTCAGATTACCCATTGAGAATTGGAGATCACCTGTCGAGAATTGGAGATTACCTGTCGAGAAATATAGATCATATGTTGAGAATATAGAAAGTATAGGTCGAGAAAAGAAAAAAGTACATGTCGAGAATGTGGAAAGTACATATCGAGAATTTACAAAAAAACATGTCGAGAATGTAGAAAGTACAGGTCGAGTTTTCTAGGCCCCAGTACCCACGCGTCGCATATTATGTCATATTCGTGCCCTGTTTCATTGTTGTTAGACTAGAGAGGTCCTAATACATCAGGGAGTCTAAATACAGAATTTCAGCCTGCAGATTCTTAATTATTTTGGGGTATATCTTTAATGTAACATTCCACTGATTTGATCCACTTATATGTATCTACAATTCCGAATTTGTGGAACAGGTACTAATAGAGATGGTCGTATACCAAAGATACATATCAATTTGGGTGCCTACAGTGCACATCCGGTAAAATTCCACTATCTGGTAAAATTTTACTGGATATTTACCAGATAATAGTGAACGTTTTAGTTTCTAACTCTTATGCAATGCTTATTCGAGGGCGGTGCTCTTGAAAGTTCATAACATTTGTACTCAATAATAAATGTTAACCAATTACATACAAAACTAAAATATTTTTCAAATGTCATTCAGTCTCCTAAAACTCCGTATTTTTGAAACATGTCATAGTTAAAATAAATTTCCAATATTGGAAACGGTGGGCATAAATGATGTCGAAAACACTCACGTTAACCGTGCGTTCATTCAACTTCTCAGATTTTATTTCAATTAGTCTCAAATTTTGCACCATAACAGACATCTGTAATCCTACAAATCCTATGTTTTCAGTCTTTCGATTTTTTGTATTTTTCGCGGGAAAATGACGCCACATGTTTGGCGCGAAAATTTTGTTTTAGTATTTTTGCATGTTTGACGAATGCTTCAAAAAGGGCATGTTATGTGACCTCTAATAAAACCGAAGAAAATATTGAAATATCGCTATTCATTCAAAAGTTATAACGTTTTGAAATTTGAATTTTGAGCTATTTATAGAAACAAAATGGCGAAAATTCAAATTTCAAACCGTTATAACATTTTATTGAACAAAGATATTTCAATTTTCTTTTTGGTTTTAGAATCCACATAACATGCCCTTTTTGAAACGGGCATCAAACATGAAAAAATATTAAAACAAAACTTTGGCACCAAACATTCGACGTCATTTTCCCGCGAAAAATACAAAAAATCGAAAAACTAAAAACATAGGATTTGTACGATTACAGATGTCTGTGTTATGGTGCAAAATTTGAGACTAACTGAAATAAAATCTGAGAAGTTGAATGAACGCACAGTTAACGTGAGCGTTTTCGACATAATTTATTGCCCACCGTTTCCAATATTGGAAATTTATTTTGACTGTGACATGTTTCAAAAATATGGAGTTTTAGGAGACTGAATGACATTTGAAAAATATTTTAGTTTTGTATGTAATTGCTTAACATTTATTATTGAATACAAAGTTATGAACTTTCAAGAGCATCGCCCTCGAATAAGCATTGCATAAGAGTTAGAAACCAAAAAGTTCACTATTATCTGGTAAATATCCAGTAAAATTTTACCAGATAGTGGAATTTTACCGGATGTGCACTGCGCAGGCACCCAAATTGATATGTATCTTTGGTATACGACCATCTCTATTAGTACCTGTTCCACAAATTCGGAATTGTAGATACATATAAGTGGATCAAATCAGTGGAATGTTACATTAAAGATATACCCCAAAATAATTAAGAATCTGCAGGCTGAAATTTTGTATTTAGACTCCCTGATGTATTAGGACCTCTCTAGTCTAACAACAATGAAACAGGGCACGAATATGACATAATATGCGACGCGTGGGTATTGGGGCCTAGAAAACTCGACCTGTACTTTCTACATTCTCGACATGTTTTTTTGTAAATTCTCGATATGTACTTTCCACATTCTCGACATGTACTTTTTCCTTTTCTCGACCTATACTTTCTACATTCTCAACATATGATCTGTATTTCTCGACAGGTAATCTCCAATTCTCGACAGGTAATCTCCAATTCTCGACAGGTGATCTCCAATTCTCAATGGGTAATCTGAAACTCGTACATAGTAATCTGAAACTCGTACCACTTTTGACATGTTTGGCTTGCCATATTTCATTGGTTCTTTGCTCGGGAGACTTTCGCTGGATTTTCTCATGTTGACAGTGGCTAGTTTTGTCTTTCGAAAGCCTTGAAGGGTTTCAACTGAAACTTGTCAAGAACCAAACCTCTGGAACCAAACAGCAGTTGAACAGCAAGTATTCGGTGGCTTATGCTGGTTTCGAAAGGGAAAGCGGTGAGTACTGAAGTAGCGTGTTGCCCGAGGTGCGGTATCTTGTCAGTTGTGGAACAAGATGGCTAGTAATTTCAGAACTACATATCGTTGAAGTATATGGTGTACGAATGTTGTTACGTGTTGAATGAGCTTTCATTTGATGTATCGTTCAAAATTCTACGTTTTATTAAACTTGTTAAAATGTCCAAAACTAGTGTGCGAACCACTGTTTGAAATAATATTACAAATAAACAGGATATTGATTTCTCACAAGTGTTACATAAATTTAGATTTCTTTTGAAAGATTTAACGCACAACATTGAGATATATATCATACAGAAGCTATTGAAAAATTCTATTCGGGGTAGAAATTTCAAGCTTCTAGTTAAACGGAAAATATTTTAGAAATGGAAAAACGTCTGTTGTTTTGGTTCATCGCGTCGATTTCCTGTATATTTGTAATGAAATATTACTTGGAACAGTGGTTCGCACATTTTGGACAGTGTAACAAGTTTCATAAAACGCAGAATCTTGAACTCTAATCAAATGAAAGCTCATTCAACATATAACAACATACGTACACAATATATTTCAACGATGCGTAGTTCTGAAATTACTAGTCATCTTGTTCCACAAATGACAAGATAATTATATGCCGTTATTTATACCCGCCGTGCCACTTCGGCTACGACAAGTTTGCTACTCACCGCTTTCTCTCTTGGAACCATTCAAAACCCGTCGATTACTTGCTGTTTAAAAGGCTGTTTAGTTCTTGACAAGTTTATTCGCTGGTAAATAAGCGATTTCCCATAACCAGTGGGAAGAACACACAGGGTGTCTTTTCGTTCGACAACAATCGTCTTCAGGGCTTCGAACTGCTTTTCTTTGGTGCGTAATCCATCTCTATTTGTTTCTCGCAGTGCATACTTCAATGCAGCATTAAATAAATCAACGTTTTTCGAGGCCATAACAAATAAATCTAAGATACCGACAACATCGAATTGTCTTGAAAACCGCAGTAAATGTAAATATTTCATTGAAGAAGCGCTTTGTAATCTCACGCATGCCCATTTGCGACGGAAGCTAAATTTTGGCAAGAGACCAGAGGAGGCCGGACAGCTGTAACGTGATTGTCACGTGAATTCCTCGACCAATGAGTTGGCTTCATTTTCTCATCGTTCTCGAAATGAAAATTTTGCATTGGACTTGGAAATGCTGAATATTACGCCATTGTTATTCAATTTTTCTTTAAAAAGCAACGATATCGTTTGATATATTGTTGGACTATCCATATCTGCAGGATTTTCAAGGTAAATGTATTTTTCTACTTTGTTTTGATCGTTTATGTAGGTCGTGTCGTCGTTAAGCGAGGACCCCACTTCCGGTTCCTCAACAATTTTCAAAGCAAAAAATCTCGAATTCCAACGGTTCGAATTCTCTAATTTTTGGGTAATAAGTTGCAGAAATGTCTCATCTTTGATTCTATCCGGACGACCCCTGGTGACCCACTCACCGTTTTCGAGATATTCGCCGTTGAACCGACCAAGGTATTTCGGCATTTGCCAAGATGGTGCCTAATAAATTAAGAGAGCGTTTCGCCACTAAAACCTTGTTTTCTTCAAAAGAATTTTGGAAGTTTCCCAATATTTAGAGCTTTATTCTTTAGAATAAGTGTAGAATGACTGGTGGACAAATATTAAAGAGTAAAAATCGGTATTTGTCTGTTTTTATGGTCCAAAACGCTTGACCTCGCTGTATAAAAACACCATCATTCTGGAAAAGTTGTATACATGTCAGACCTGCATACATTTGTAATTGTTACACAATGTACTGAACTTTCTTAAAGATCTGCTATATCTGTATACAGAACTGATATGTATCGATGTATTTTTATATATTAAATAACATTGTGTTCCAGGACAGCAGTGTGATTTAATATTAAAATTGATGTGTGGATTATTGTTGGTCATTGTTATTGTGAATAATATATTGTAGTTGTAGTATTTTTGCTTAGTATTGCTAGGTGGTTATAATTTGTTGTTCATATTATTTTTCAGTATACAAATATATATTATTCCTTTTGCCCAAGTGGTCCCATTTCAACTGCATCAGATGGGAAGCAAGCTGATGGGGTGGGTGAAGTGTACCTTGTTTCAGGCCAGAGCTTTAAAACGACCCTTGAGGCACATGTCTTCTAATAAAGGGGTTTTTTTGTTGCAAAAGGGGGACTCTAACCAAGTGGGGTGGGGGTGGTGGCATGTGCCCCTGTGTCTACCCCTTGGTTTGTATACCCATGAAGTGAATACAATAGTTAGGCATTGGCTGTACAGTCAACTCTTAAGACATGAAAGCGTTAATAATTCCATCTCACATCCTATTTTTTACAGGAAGTGAAGAGATACAGTACAGATGTTAGTGTAGGAATAACTTACTTTGGTGGCATATTTCGGACTGTGTGCCCGGGCACGAGCACCAATCTCAACAGGATTTTTACAATGATAAATTGATGGATTCTTTTTTACCAAATAACATTAAAATATGTAGTTTGAAGTTTTGCATGTCATGTTGTATAATTACATAAGGCAATGCATAATAATTGTTTACATAACTAATAAAATTTTAACACAGAAGTACTGTATTATCTCACATATTATTATACAATTTAATTGCAAATGCTGGGTCTCAAAGCCTAATTAAATGCCTGCATATTATTCATCCCCTTGCTTTTGAGTGCTACTGCATGTACACCCTGATAAACAGTGAACTCTGTCTAAGACAGACACCCTTGGGCTTGGACTTTGTCTGTCTTATAGTTCATTCACATGTCTACCTTAATACAGTAACTTTTCTAATGCCTTCTCTAAATGTGCCAAAGTTGATGTTTTCTTGCCAGGGGGGGGTGCTTCACTGCAAAAATATGCCCCAATTGAATGTACCTGTTTAGTGTCAATACAGTAGTGCTTTAGAAGTAACCAACATCAATATTGAGACAAACTATTTTAATTTTATTCAAGTTTCTTATTTACATATATATTGAGGATACATACAGGAAATACACTTTATTTGATAAAATAGAAATATTTGACCAGTTATATACCAAATTTATCAATAGATTCTGGAGGCAATCCAATAAATTATTTCAATTTTGAATTCACCTTAATACAAAGAAAAATACAAGATTGTTATTGAATAATAAATTTTAAGCTACAATCCTGGCAAAAATTATGTGGACAGTCCACTCTAAACAAGCAAATTCATGTTCATACATATTCTTTCCTCCCCGCATTCCGCCCCCCGGCCCCCCCTTTTCAATGTTGCATCTCAATACATTTTTATCAAATTTATCAACATTGAAAGGGGGGAGGGGGGGCCAAAGGGCCTATTTTTGCAAGAAAACATGGGAAATGCCAGACACAGAGATTTATGCACGCGCTGTCCACACTAATTTTTGCCAGGATTGTCTGAAAATATGACTGAGTAGAAAATGCCAAATTTAAGGTGTTTAGTAGACCTGAGACGGTGCATAATAGGGTTATTTGTTTAACAGAGTTCATGAGACGTATGTTTATGATGTTTAAGGAGCAAGTAGAGGTTACACTGTGCCGGAGATGTTTCGCCGAACTAATTCGTCAGACACAGTAATATCGAAATAAAAAAGCTATTTCGTGCGGAAGAAGTGCAAAGTAATATTTCAACGTCCAACTTACTCCTTATTTGTGAGTTGTTAACATTTACTTATATTATTGACTAAACCATTTAGTGAAGTACACTATCCTTTTAATATCCATCAAAGTGTGGAATTAGTTTTAAGTATCCATTAAAATGTTTTGGCTAGTATAAGCCGATGATTGACTGACTCTTAAAATAGATAAATAAGTTATGTGAACACGTAAGAAAGCTCAAATGTGATTGTTGTGTTCGTGGAAATTTGATATCTGTTAAAATTACATTGCTGTAAATATAAATATAACGAGGTTAATGGATCAATGAGGTCGGCCGGAAGTTCGACGGTACACACTTGTGCACCGTTTGTTTAAAGAATACACAAGCAATTCATTTTACTATCACAGTACACAGCTGTGTACCGTTGAATTTATTTATCCCACAACTCAAGTAAATAAAATAATTAACATTCAGAAAATATTTATAAGAATACTAGGATGGTGTTGTTACGCATAACTTACTTAAATAGACGGGATCGGATTAACAATTTAGTGATAAGAGAAATTTCCAAATGTTTTATCTTTTTTTTCTCAGACATGTCTGAAAATATGACTGAGTAGAAAATGCCAAATTTAAGGTGTTTAGTAGACCTGAGACGGTGCATAATAGGGTTATTTGTTTAACAGAGTTCATGAGACGTATGTTTATGATGTTTAAGGAGCAAGTAGAGGTTACACTGTGCCGGAGATGTTTCGCCGAACTAATTCGTCAGACACAGTAATATCGAAATAAAAAAGCTATTTCGTGCGGAAGAAGTGCAAAGTAATATTTCAACGTCCAACTTACTCCTTATTTGTGAGTTGTTAACATTTACTTATATTATTGACTAAACCATTTAGTGAAGTACACTATCCTTTTAATATCCATCAAAGTGTGGAATTAGTTTTAAGTATCCATTAAAATGTTTTGGCTAGTATAAGCCGATGATTGACTGACTCTTAAAATAGATAAATAAGTTATGTGAACACGTAAGAAAGCTCAAATGTGATTGTTGTGTTCGTGGACATTTGATATCTGTTAAAATTACATTGCTGTAAATATAAATATAACGAGGTTAATGGATCAATGAGGTCGGCCGGAATTCGACGGTACACACTTGTGCACCGTTTGTTTAAAGAATACACAAGCAATTCATTTTACTATCACAGTACACAGCTGTGTACCGTTGAATTTATTTATCCCACAACTCAAGTAAATAAAATAATTAACATTCAGAAAATATTTATAAGAATACTAGGATGGTGTTGTTACGCATAACTTACTTAAATAGACGGGATCGGAGTAACAATTTAGTGATAAGGGAAATTTCCAAATGTTTTATCTTTTTTTTTCTCAGACATGTCTGAAAATATGACTGAGTAGAAAATGCCAAATTTAAGGTGTTTAGTAGACCTGAGACGGTGCATAATAGGGTTATTTGTTTAACAGAGTTCATGAGACGTATGTTTATGATGTTTAAGGAGCAAGTAGAGGTTACACTGTGCCGGAGATGTTTCGCCGAACTAATTCGTCAGACACAGTAATATCGAAATAAAAAAGCTATTTCGTGCGGAAGAAGTGCAAAGTAATATTTCAACGTCCAACTTACTCCTTATTTGTGAGTTGTTAACATTTACTTATATTATTGACTAAACCATTTAGTGAAGTACACTATCCTTTTAATATCCATCAAAGTGTGGAATTAGTTTTAAGTATCCATTAAAATGTTTTGGCTAGTATAAGCCGATGATTGACTGACTCTTAAAATAGATAAATAAGTTATGTGAACACGTAAGAAAGCTCAAATGTGATTGTTGTGTTCGTGGACATTTGATATCTGTTAAAATTACATTGCTGTAAATATAAATATAACGAGGTTAATGGATCAATGAGGTCGGCCGGAATTCGACGGTACACACTTGTGCACCGTTTGTTTAAAGAATACACAAGCAATTCATTTTACTATCACAGTACACAGCTGTGTACCGTTGAATTTATTTATCCCACAACTCAAGTAAATAAAATAATTAACATTCAGAAAATATTTATAAGAATACTAGGATGGTGTTGTTACGCATAACTTACTTAAATAGACGGGATCGGAGTAACAATTTAGTGATAAGGGAAATTTCCAAATGTTTTATCTTTTTTTTTCTCAGACATGTCTGAAAATATGACTGAGTAGAAAATGCCAAATTTAAGGTGTTTAGTAGACCTGAGACGGTGCATAATAGGGTTATTTGTTTAACAGAGTTCATGAGACGTATGTTTATGATGTTTAAGGAGCAAGTAGAGGTTACACTGTGCCGGAGATGTTTCGCCGAACTAATTCGTCAGACACAGTAATATCGAAATAAAAAAGCTATTTCGTGCGGAAGAAGTGCAAAGTAATATTTCAACGTCCAACTTACTCCTTATTTGTGAGTTGTTAACATTTACTTATATTATTGACTAAACCATTTAGTGAAGTACACTATCCTTTTAATATCCATCAAAGTGTGGAATTAGTTTTAAGTATCCATTAAAATGTTTTGGCTAGTATAAGCCGATGATTGACTGACTCTTAAAATAGATAAATAAGTTATGTGAACACGTAAGAAAGCTCAAATGTGATTGTTGTGTTCGTGGACATTTGATATCTGTTAAAATTACATTGCTGTAAATATAAATATAACGAGGTTAATGGATCAATGAGGTCGGCCGGAATTCGACGGTACACACTTGTGCACCGTTTGTTTAAAGAATACACAAGCAATTCATTTTACTATCACAGTACACAGCTGTGTACCGTTGAATTTATTTATCCCACAACTCAAGTAAATAAAATAATTAACATTCAGAAAATATTTATAAGAATACTAGGATGGTGTTGTTACGCATAACTTACTTAAATAGACGGGATCGGAGTAACAATTTAGTGATAAGGGAAATTTCCAAATGTTTTATCTTTTTTTTTCTCAGACATGTCTGAAAATATGACTGAGTAGAAAATGCCAAATTTAAGGTGTTTAGTAGACCTGAGACGGTGCATAATAGGGTTATTTGTTTAACAGAGTTCATGAGACGTATGTTTATGATGTTTAAGGAGCAAGTAGAGGTTACACTGTGCCGGAGATGTTTCGCCGAACTAATTCGTCAGACACAGTAATATCGAAATAAAAAAGCTATTTCGTGCGGAAGAAGTGCAAAGTAATATTTCAACGTCCAACTTACTCCTTATTTGTGAGTTGTTAACGTTTACTTATATTATTGACTAAACCATTTAGTGAAGTACACTATCCTTTTAATATCCATCAAAGTGTGGAATTAGTTTTAAGTATCCATTAAAATGTTTTGGCTAGTATAAGCCGATGATTGACTGACTCTTAAAATAGATAAATAAGTTATGTGAACACGTAAGAAAGCTCAAATGTGATTGTTGTGTTCGTGGACATTTGATATCTGTTAAAATTACATTGCTGTAAATATAAATATAACGAGGTTAATGGATCAATGAGGTCGGCCGGAATTCGACGGTACACACTTGTGCACCGTTTGTTTAAAGAATACACAAGCAATTCATTTTACTATCACAGTACACAGCTGTGTACCGTTGAATTTATTTATCCCACAACTCAAGTAAATAAAATAATTAACATTCAGAAAATATTTATAAGAATACTAGGATGGTGTTGTTACGCATAACTTACTTAAATAGACGGGATCGGAGTAACAATTTAGTGATAAGGGAAATTTCCAAATGTTTTATCTTTTTTTTTCTCAGACATGTCTGAAAATATGACTGAGTAGAAAATGCCAAATTTAAGGTGTTTAGTAGACCTGAGACGGTGCATAATAGGGTTATTTGTTTAACAGAGTTCATGAGACGTATGTTTATGATGTTTAAGGAGCAAGTAGAGGTTACACTGTGCCGGAGATGTTTCGCCGAACTAATTCGTCAGACACAGTAATATCGAAATAAAAAAGCTATTTCGTGCGGAAGAAGTGCAAAGTAATATTTCAAAGTCCAACTTACTCCTTATTTGTGAGTTGTTAACATTTACTTATATTATTGACTAAACCATTTAGTGAAGTACACTATCCTTTTAATATCCATCAAAGTGTGGAATTAGTTTTAAGTATCCATTAAAATGTTTTGGCTAGTATAAGCCGATGATTGACTGACTCTTAAAATAGATAAATAAGTTATGTGAACACGTAAGAAAGCTCAAATGTGATTGTTGTGTTCGTGGACATTTGATATCTGTTAAAATTACATTGCTGTAAATATAAATATAACGAGGTTAATGGATCAATGAGGTCGGCCGGAATTCGACGGTACACACTTGTGCACCGTTTGTTTAAAGAATACACAAGCAATTCATTTTACTATCACAGTACACAGCTGTGTACCGTTGAATTTATTTATCCCACAACTCAAGTAAATAAAATAATTAACATTCAGAAAATATTTATAAGAATACTAGGATGGTGTTGTTACGCATAACTTACTTAAATAGACGGGATCGGAGTAACAATTTAGTGATAAGGGAAATTTCCAAATGTTTTATCTTTTTTTTTTCTCAGACATGTCTGAAAATATGACTGAGTAGAAAATGCCAAATTTAAGGTGTTTAGTAGGCCTGAGACGGTGCATAATAGGGTTATTTGTTTAACAGAGTTCATGAGACGTATGTTTATGATGTTTAAGGAGCAAGTAGAGGTTACACTGTGCCGGAGATGTTTCGCCGAACTAATTCGTCAGACACAGTAATATCGAAATAAAAAAGCTATTTCGTGCGGAAGAAGTGCAAAGTAATATTTCAACGTCCAACTTACTCCTTATTTGTGAGTTGTTAACATTTACTTATATTATTGACTAAACCATTTAGTGAAGTACACTATCCTTTTAATATCCATCAAAGTGTGGAATTAGTTTTAAGTATCCATTAAAATGTTTTGGCTAGTATAAGCCGATGATTGACTGACTCTTAAAATAGATAAATAAGTTATGTGAACACGTAAGAAAGCTCAAATGTGATTGTTGTGTTCGTGGACATTTGATATCTGTTAAAATTACATTGCTGTAAATATAAATATAACGAGGTTAATGGATCAATGAGGTCGGCCGGAATTCGACGGTACACACTTGTGCACCGTTTGTTTAAAGAATACACAAGCAATTCATTTTACTATCACAGTACACAGCTGTGTACCGTTGAATTTATTTATCCCACAACTCAAGTAAATAAAATAATTAACATTCAGAAAATATTTATAAGAATACTAGGATGGTGTTGTTACGCATAACTTACTTAAATAGACGGGATCGGAGTAACAATTTAGTGATAAGGGAAATTTCCAAATGTTTTATCTTTTTTTTTTCTCAGACATGTCTGAAAATATGACTGAGTAGAAAATGCCAAATTTAAGGTGTTTAGTAGACCTGAGACGGTGCATAATAGGGTTATTTGTTTAACAGAGTTCATGAGACGTATGTTTATGATGTTTAAGGAGCAAGTAGAGGTTACACTGTGCCGGAGATGTTTCGCCGAACTAATTCGTCAGACACAGTAATATCGAAATAAAAAAGCTATTTCGTGCGGAAGAAGTGCAAAGTAATATTTCAACGTCCAACTTACTCCTTATTTGTGAGTTGTTAACATTTACTTATATTATTGACTAAACCATTTAGTGAAGTACACTATCCTTTTAATATCCATCAAAGTGTGGAATTAGTTTTAAGTATCCATTAAAATGTTTTGGCTAGTATAAGCCGATGATTGACTGACTCTTAAAATAGATAAATAAGTTATGTGAACACGTAAGAAAGCTCAAATGTGATTGTTGTGTTCGTGGACATTTGATATCTGTTAAAATTACATTGCTGTAAATATAAATATAACGAGGTTAATGGATCAATGAGGTCGGCCGGAATTCGACGGTACACACTTGTGCACCGTTTGTTTAAAGAATACACAAGCAATTCATTTTACTATCACAGTACACAGCTGTGTACCGTTGAATTTATTTATCCCACAACTCAAGTAAATAAAATAATTAACATTCAGAAAATATTTATAAGAATACTAGGATGGTGTTGTTACGCATAACTTACTTAAATAGACGGGATCGGAGTAACAATTTAGTGATAAGGGAAATTTCCAAATGTTTTATCTTTTTTTTTCTCAGACATGTCTGAAAATATGACTGAGTAGAAAATGCCAAATTTAAGGTGTTTAGTAGACCTGAGACGGTGCATAATAGGGTTATTTGTTTAACAGAGTTCATGAGACGTATGTTTATGATGTTTAAGGAGCAAGTAGAGGTTACACTGTGCCGGAGATGTTTCGCCGAACTAATTCGTCAGACACAGTAATATCGAAATAAAAAAGCTATTTCGTGCGGAAGAAGTGCAAAGTAATATTTCAACGTCCAACTTACTCCTTATTTGTGAGTTGTTAACATTTACTTATATTATTGACTAAACCATTTAGTGAAGTACACTATCCTTTTAATATCCATCAAAGTGTGGAATTAGTTTTAAGTATCCATTAAAATGTTTTGGCTAGTATAAGCCGATAATTGACTGACTCTTAAAATAGATAAATAAGTTATGTGAACACGTAAGAAAGCTCAAATGTGATTGTTGTGTTCGTGGACATTTGATATCTGTTAAAATTACATTGCTGTAAATATAAATATAACGAGGTTAATGGATCAATGAGGTCGGCCGGAATTCGACGGTACACACTTGTGCACCGTTTGTTTAAAGAATACACAAGCAATTCATTTTACTATCACAGTACACAGCTGTGTACCGTTGAATTTATTTATCCCACAACTCAAGTAAATAAAATAATTAACATTCAGAAAATATTTATAAGAATACTAGGATGGTGTTGTTACGCATAACTTACTTAAATAGACGGGATCGGAGTAACAATTTAGTGATAAGGGAAATTTCCAAATGTTTTATCTTTTTTTTTCTCAGACATGTCTGAAAATATGACTGAGTAGAAAATGCCAAATTTAAGGTGTTTAGTAGACCTGAGACGGTGCATAATAGGGTTATTTGTTTAACAGAGTTCATGAGACGTATGTTTATGATGTTTAAGGAGCAAGTAGAGGTTACACTGTGCCGGAGATGTTTCGCCGAACTAATTCGTCAGACACAGTAATATCGAAATAAAAAAGCTATTTCGTGCGGAAGAAGTGCAAAGTAATATTTCAACGTCCAACTTACTCCTTATTTGTGAGTTGTTAACGTTTACTTATATTATTGACTAAACCATTTAGTGAAGTACACTATCCTTTTAATATCCATCAAAGTGTGGAATTAGTTTTAAGTATCCATTAAAATGTTTTGGCTAGTATAAGCCGATGATTGACTGACTCTTAAAATAGATAAATAAGTTATGTGAACACGTAAGAAAGCTCAAATGTGATTGTTGTGTTCGTGGACATTTGATATCTGTTAAAATTACATTGCTGTAAATATAAATATAACGAGGTTAATGGATCAATGAGGTCGGCCGGAATTCGACGGTACACACTTGTGCACCGTTTGTTTAAAGAATACACAAGCAATTCATTTTACTATCACAGTACACAGCTGTGTACCGTTGAATTTATTTATCCCACAACTCAAGTAAATAAAATAATTAACATTCAGAAAATATTTATAAGAATACTAGGATGGTGTTGTTACGCATAACTTACTTAAATAGACGGGATCGGAGTAACAATTTAGTGATAAGGGAAATTTCCAAATGTTTTATCTTTTTTTTTCTCAGACATGTCTGAAAATATGACTGAGTAGAAAATGCCAAATTTAAGGTGTTTAGTAGACCTGAGACGGTGCATAATAGGGTTATTTGTTTAACAGAGTTCATGAGACGTATGTTTATGATGTTTAAGGAGCAAGTAGAGGTTACACTGTGCCGGAGATGTTTCGCCGAACTAATTCGTCAGACACAGTAATATCGAAATAAAAAAGCTATTTCGTGCGGAAGAAGTGCAAAGTAATATTTCAACGTCCAACTTACTCCTTATTTGTGAGTTGTTAACATTTACTTATATTATTGACTAAACCATTTAGTGAAGTACACTATCCTTTTAATATCCATCAAAGTGTGGAATTAGTTTTAAGTATCCATTAAAATGTTTTGGCTAGTATAAGCCGATGATTGACTGACTCTTAAAATAGATAAATAAGTTATGTGAACACGTAAGAAAGCTCAAATGTGATTGTTGTGTTCGTGGACATTTGATATCTGTTAAAATTACATTGCTGTAAATATAAATATAACGAGGTTAATGGATCAATGAGGTCGGCCGGAATTCGACGGTACACACTTGTGCACCGTTTGTTTAAAGAATACACAAGCAATTCATTTTACTATCACAGTACACAGCTGTGTACCGTTGAATTTATTTATCCCACAACTCAAGTAAATAAAATAATTAACATTCAGAAAATATTTATAAGAATACTAGGATGGTGTTGTTACGCATAACTTACTTAAATAGACGGGATCGGAGTAACAATTTAGTGATAAGGGAAATTTCCAAATGTTTTATCTTTTTTTTTCTCAGACATGTCTGAAAATATGACTGAGTAGAAAATGCCAAATTTAAGGTGTTTAGTAGACCTGAGACGGTGCATAATAGGGTTATTTGTTTAACAGAGTTCATGAGACGTATGTTTATGATGTTTAAGGAGCAAGTAGAGGTTACACTGTGCCGGAGATGTTTCGCCGAACTAATTCGTCAGACACAGTAATATCGAAATAAAAAAGCTATTTCGTGCGGAAGAAGTGCAAAGTAATATTTCAACGTCCAACTTACTCCTTATTTGTGAGTTGTTAACATTTACTTATATTATTGACTAAACCATTTAGTGAAGTACACTATCCTTTTAATATCCATCAAAGTGTGGAATTAGTTTTAAGTATCCATTAAAATGTTTTGGCTAGTATAAGCCGATGATTGACTGACTCTTAAAATAGATAAATAAGTTATGTGAACACGTAAGAAAGCTCAAATGTGATTGTTGTGTTCGTGGACATTTGATATCTGTTAAAATTACATTGCTGTAAATATAAATATAACGAGGTTAATGGATCAATGAGGTCGGCCGGAATTCGACGGTACACACTTGTGCACCGTTTGTTTAAAGAATACACAAGCAATTCATTTTACTATCACAGTACACAGCTGTGTACCGTTGAATTTATTTATCCCACAACTCAAGTAAATAAAATAATTAACATTCAGAAAATATTTATAAGAATACTAGGATGGTGTTGTTACGCATAACTTACTTAAATAGACGGGATCGGAGTAACAATTTAGTGATAAGGGAAATTTCCAAATGTTTTATCTTTTTTTTTCTCAGACATGTCTGAAAATATGACTGAGTAGAAAATGCCAAATTTAAGGTGTTTAGTAGACCTGAGACGGTGCATAATAGGGTTATTTGTTTAACAGAGTTCATGAGACGTATGTTTATGATGTTTAAGGAGCAAGTAGAGGTTACACTGTGCCGGAGATGTTTCGCCGAACTAATTCGTCAGACACAGTAATATCGAAATAAAAAAGCTATTTCGTGCGGAAGAAGTGCAAAGTAATATTTCAACGTCCAACTTACTCCTTATTTGTGAGTTGTTAACATTTACTTATATTATTGACTAAACCATTTAGTGAAGTACACTATCCTTTTAATATCCATCAAAGTGTGGAATTAGTTTTAAGTATCCATTAAAATGTTTTGGCTAGTATAAGCCGATGATTGACTGACTCTTAAAATAGATAAATAAGTTATGTGAACACGTAAGAAAGCTCAAATGTGATTGTTGTGTTCGTGGACATTTGATATCTGTTAAAATTACATTGCTGTAAATATAAATATAACGAGGTTAATGGATCAATGAGGTCGGCCGGAATTCGACGGTACACACTTGTGCACCGTTTGTTTAAAGAATACACAAGCAATTCATTTTACTATCACAGTACACAGCTGTGTACCGTTGAATTTATTTATCCCACAACTCAAGTAAATAAAATAATTAACATTCAGAAAATATTTATAAGAATACTAGGATGGTGTTGTTACGCATAACTTACTTAAATAGACGGGATCGGAGTAACAATTTAGTGATAAGGGAAATTTCCAAATGTTTTATCTTTTTTTTTCTCAGACATGTCTGAAAATATGACTGAGTAGAAAATGCCAAATTTAAGGTGTTTAGTAGACCTGAGACGGTGCATAATAGGGTTATTTGTTTAACAGAGTTCATGAGACGTATGTTTATGATGTTTAAGGAGCAAGTAGAGGTTACACTGTGCCGGAGATGTTTCGCCGAACTAATTCGTCAGACACAGTAATATCGAAATAAAAAAGCTATTTCGTGCGGAAGAAGTGCAAAGTAATATTTCAACGTCCAACTTACTCCTTATTTGTGAGTTGTTAACGTTTACTTATATTATTGACTAAACCATTTAGTGAAGTACACTATCCTTTTAATATCCATCAAAGTGTGGAATTAGTTTTAAGTATCCATTAAAATGTTTTGGCTAGTATAAGCCGATGATTGACTGACTCTTAAAATAGATAAATAAGTTATGTGAACACGTAAGAAAGCTCAAATGTGATTGTTGTGTTCGTGGACATTTGATATCTGTTAAAATTACATTGCTGTAAATATAAATATAACGAGGTTAATGGATCAATGAGGTCGGCCGGAATTCGACGGTACACACTTGTGCACCGTTTGTTTAAAGAATACACAAGCAATTCATTTTACTATCACAGTACACAGCTGTGTACCGTTGAATTTATTTATCCCACAACTCAAGTAAATAAAATAATTAACATTCAGAAAATATTTATAAGAATACTAGGATGGTGTTGTTACGCATAACTTACTTAAATAGACGGGATCGGAGTAACAATTTAGTGATAAGGGAAATTTCCAAATGTTTTATCTTTTTTTTTCTCAGACATGTCTGAAAATATGACTGAGTAGAAAATGCCAAATTTAAGGTGTTTAGTAGACCTGAGACGGTGCATAATAGGGTTATTTGTTTAACAGAGTTCATGAGACGTATGTTTATGATGTTTAAGGAGCAAGTAGAGGTTACACTGTGCCGGAGATGTTTCGCCGAACTAATTCGTCAGACACAGTAATATCGAAATAAAAAAGCTATTTCGTGCGGAAGAAGTGCAAAGTAATATTTCAACGTCCAACTTACTCCTTATTTGTGAGTTGTTAACATTTACTTATATTATTGACTAAACCATTTAGTGAAGTACACTATCCTTTTAATATCCATCAAAGTGTGGAATTAGTTTTAAGTATCCATTAAAATGTTTTGGCTAGTATAAGCCGATGATTGACTGACTCTTAAAATAGATAAATAAGTTATGTGAACACGTAAGAAAGCTCAAATGTGATTGTTGTGTTCGTGGACATTTGATATCTGTTAAAATTACATTGCTGTAAATATAAATATAACGAGGTTAATGGATCAATGAGGTCGGCCGGAATTCGACGGTACACACTTGTGCACCGTTTGTTTAAAGAATACACAAGCAATTCATTTTACTATCACAGTACACAGCTGTGTACCGTTGAATTTATTTATCCCACAACTCAAGTAAATAAAATAATTAACATTCAGAAAATATTTATAAGAATACTAGGATGGTGTTGTTACGCATAACTTACTTAAATAGACGGGATCGGAGTAACAATTTAGTGATAAGAGAAATTTCCAAATGTTTTATCTTTTTTTTTCTCAGACAATCCTGGCAAAAATTAGTGTGGACAGCGCGTGCATAAATCTCTGTGTCTGGCATTTCCCATGTTTTCTTGCAAAAATAGGCCCTTTGGCCCTCCCCCTCCCCCCTTTCAATGTTGATAAATTTGATAAAAATGTATTGTGAGATGCAACATTGAAAAGGGGGGGCCGGGGGGCGGAATGCGGGGAGGAAAGAATATGTATGAACATGAATTTGCTTGTTTAGAGTGGACTGTCCACATAATTTTTGCCAGGATTGTCTGAGAAAAAAAAAGATAAAACATTTGGAAATTTCTCTTATCACTAAATTGTTACTCCGATCCCGTCTATTTAAGTAAGTTATGCGTAACAACACCATCCTAGTATTCTTATAAATATTTTCTGAATGTTAATTATTTTATTTACTTGAGTTGTGGGATAAATAAATTCAACGGTACACAGCTGTGTACTGTGATAGTAAAATGAATTGCTTGTGTATTCTTTAAACAAACGGTGCACAAGTGTGTACCGTCGAATTCCGGCCGACCTCATTGATCCATTAACCTCGTTATATTTATATTTACAGCAATGTAATTTTAACAGATATCAAATGTCCACGAACACAACAATCACATTTGAGCTTTCTTAGGTGTTCACATAACTTATTTATCTATTTTAAGAGTCAGTCAATCATCGGCTTATACTAGCCAAAACATTTTAATGGATACTTAAAACTAATTCCACACTTTGATGGATATTAAAAGGATAGTGTACTTCACTAAATGGTTTAGTCAATAATATAAGTAAATGTTAACAACTCACAAATAAGGAGTAAGTTGGACGTTGAAATATTACTTTGCACTTCTTCCGCACGAAATAGCTTTTTTATTTCGATATTACTGTGTCTGACGAATTAGTTCGGCGAAACATCTCCGGCACAGTGTTACCTCTACTTGCTCCTTAAACATCATAAACATACGTCTCATGAACTCTGTTAAACAAATAACCCTATTATGCACCGTCTCAGGTCTACTAAACACCTTAAATTTGGCATTTTCTACTCAGTCATATTTTCAGACAATCCTGGCAAAAATTATGTGGACAGTCCACTCTAAACAAGCAAATTCATGTTCATACATATTCTTTCCTCCCCGCATTCCGCCCCCCGGCCCCCCCTTTTCAATGTTGCATCTCACAATACATTTTTATCAAGTTTATCAACATTGAAAGGGGGGGGGGGGGGGGGGGGGGGCCAAAGGGCCTATTTTTGCAAGAAAACATGGGAAATGCCAGACACAGAGATTTATGCACGCGCTGTCCACACTAATTTTTGCCAGGATTGTAGCTTTATTCACAATTTTATAAAATTTGGGATACAAGTGCAGTTAAGTAAAAGGAAACAAGAGTGTTTGTTAAAACAATTGGAAAAACCCCCAACAAGGATGATAGTTGTAATCAGATAATTGCTACACACAACAATTAGAAGTTTACAGTAATACTGCAAAACATTAAACCATGGAAAATGCATCACAAGGTTAGAAATTATGGGAAACTTTGAGAGGGAAATCATTAACCACTAAACAACAAATTTATGTTGATTTCTCACCTCACGCTTTTCTCCAGTTGTAACGAATCACACGTTGCACAGCACAACCAAGTCCTTCTTTGCTGTAAATATCTAATTCGTTTCTGATTTGTTCGATTATTTGTAACATAAAATGCGTCGAATCCGAAGGAACTTGAGTAGTCCTTGAAAACTATCTTGAATGCCCATCCGCCATAACGCCATTGTCACGAATATACGCCAAATAAAGCACAATCTGATATATTAATTGTCTATGGTCATCCCGAATTGTTCTCGTATTTTTCTGGTCATCAGATTTATCAATTCTGGATCAACTGTGACGAGTTTTCAAAAGTTTTTGTGCATTTAGTCCACCGAGCAGAGTTCATTCCTCGTTTGCGGTCAGATGCAAATGAACCGATTTTAGCGTTAGGACCATGATGCTCCTCTGGCAAGAGACGATGGATTATCCCAGAGCCTTCGGTTGGCGGGCGCGGCCCGGGTGAGAAGGCTCTGGGAACGAGATTGCTGCATGGTCAGATGAAAACCGGATGTCCTAGATTCTAGGACATTGAGTCATTGAATATATTATATCACATCGCCCTGGATGCGAACAGTGGACATAATATAACGAAACGAGATACACTCAGATATTTAAAGAAAAGCTGCTTTATTATGACGTCCGAAAGGTTTGGTGTTTACTGTTCTTCCCGTTGGACAAAATAGCACAATTTCGCTTACCGAAATGCCAAAAGTAGGTTGTGTTTACGAACCGATAATTTGCCGTCGCTGACGAATGATTCACCGAGCACCCTATGTCTAAAATCGTTCGATTTTGAGAGTTAAATGATGAAACTCATCGCAGTTCCAACTCGCTTTAGGAATCCTACTTTGTTGGCTTTAGTTGTAGACTTTTTTGGGTGTTATCTGAGCGATAATCTTCACTCTATTCACCCCGTTGTTTGACAGTTGAAAATATAATTGCCCACTTCCTGTTTTCGACAATAGCCTTCGTCTGGCCAGGGCCTCCGATTTTCCAGTGTAACGAGGAGGCCCTGGGAATGAGGATGTGTTGAAATGCATACTGCCGAAATTTAGCCTGCGTGCAGACGCTCCTTCCCCCCCCTGAAATCGGGGAAACGGAGGTCTGCGAAATGTGAGGCGCTTGTCACAGTGAAATGTGTTACCCCGTGAAATCTGTTACCCGCGGAACAAAGTTCCTACCGGCATGAATGAACAAAAATACAGCGAGTTGTTAGATTTTCTTAGGGAATAGAAAGCGTACTAATTAGTGCGCTGCTACGCAGGCTACGAAACAAGAGAGGTGAGGTATGGCTTTAATAAGACGACTGGCGAAAGAATTTGAAGTCGACCAGGTCTCTATAAACACACTTTATTATATTGGGAAAGAAGTGAACCAGTCCAAACGACGTATTGTCATAAAGGGAGAGGAAGAAGAAAAAAGTTTAATACTGTAGTTCACTATTAAAATAATACTGCAGTGAAGAGCAAACGGTTGTCTGTTTGGATCAGTGCTTCCACTTGGCAGGTAATTTCCTTTTTGCGGGAAATTTTGACGAAATGCAGGAAATTTGCAGGAAAAACGATTCTGCAGGAAATTTGAAGGAAATTTCGAAGAAATTCAAAAATTGAGTAAATTATAAATCTCCAAGAAAACGATGAGAATAGAGAATAGAGCTAATTAAGCGCTACCAAACGTTGTCTTACTAAAAGTGTTCACTGTTCATATTATAAATTTTACTTTTATTTCATAAACATTACGTCAGTGTGATACAGAGTTTTCCGCCACTAGAAAAGAAAAATCGTATTTTTACACGTGTAAAAATACGTTACGACTTACGTGTGAAGATATCGGTTCAACGATATTGCTTGTTTATCTGCTTTGTAGTAAAATTGATCCTCAATTTAGATTTTTTGTGTTAGTGTTTATGAAATAAACATAATAATTCATGGATGCTTATAGAGCCTTAGACAAATGAAATTTATTTCTCGTGTTGAACAGGATATCATTCACTCGTGAGATACCTGTTCAACACTCGTATTTCCGCACTACACTATACACTATACACTCACTATACACTCACTATACACTATACACTATACACTATACACTATACACTATACACTATACACTATACACTATACACTATACACTAAACACTGGACACTGGACACTGGACACTGGACACTGGACACTGGACACTGGACACTGGACACTGGACACTGGACACTGGACACTGTACACTGGACACTGTACACTGTACACTGTACATTATACACTATACACTATACACTATACAGTACCATGAAAATTGTTCAGATTAGTACGTACATACTGGCAAACATGTAAAAGTTTGGGTTAAATTGGGTTATTTGCGATAATTCCAATAAAGCTGTTAGCCTGCAGCAAGCAGGCTCTGTGAGCAACGGGCATGAAATTGCAGGCTAAAACGCGTTGTTCAAGTACGTTATTGTGCGTATTTATGCTTAATTCGTTGAAGGAAATTTGAAGGAAATTTTTATATTTTTTGGAAGGAAATTTTGGTCAAAATAAGGATTTTTTTACTAAAAGAAAGGAAATTTAAGGAAATTTAAGTTTGGCAAAGTGGAAGCACTGGTTTGGATCTAGGAATCGAAAGAGTGAAAGACTGGATTCTATAGGGAAATTATATGACATTTCACGGGTAACACATTTTACTGCGCTGTCACAGTGAAATGTGTTACCCGTGAAATCTGTTACCCTGGACATGCTCCATTGGTGTAATTTCCTATAGACTCCAGTCTTTCAATCATTACTCCATTATTTCCCTAGACAAGAAATAATATACTAAATCATGAAGAGCAAACCAAGTGTCATTGGTCTTGAGGCATTGTTCGATGTTTATTTAATACAATTTCGATTGATTCGGGGCTTATTTGTCTTGAAAAGTTAAGAAGTTGTTCACATTGGCGAGTAGTGTAGATAGTTCCTAGCTTCTATTTGATATTGGTTGACTAAAAGAACACATTTGATTTATCATGATTTTACCATTGCGATAAACATGGCCTATATTTCATTCGACTTAATATAAAAGAAGATTAATTGCATGTAGCCGGTTAGTCTCCCTCGCAGCCGTTCTTTGGGTCGGACTCTAGTTCCTCCCCACTAACGTCTGCTCAACAGAGCGACACATTCCGTTCCGAGAGATTGACCAATCAGAGATAGGCTCCTAAAATCTGGGAGGCTGACCTTCACCTTGGCCATATATACAACAACAACATGATCGAGCTTGATGAAAGTTAACCGATCTAAATTCATATGAAAGGGAAGGGTTGGTGTGGTATTTTTATAATTATAGTGAAGATGGAGTATTTATATAGGACCGATACAAAGAACGCCTGTAAATGAGACTACTGAGTCTGCGACGGATTCGTTGGACAACGAAAGAAAATCTGTATCGGCGAATCCGATACCATGCATATACAGCTATAGACCTTGAAGCTTGAGCTGACCGTGTTAACCAATATTTCGAAGACTATTACTTTATATACGGTTTAGTAAAAATTTTGCGTGAATAGAATCAATAAGATGATGTTGTAACTGTGGATCGCGGTATGAATACATATGCATGAGATAAAGTTAAAAGCGTAGCTTTTTTAAAGCTTTTCGCACAGATTTATTTACACGACCAGCAAGAACATATTCATAATACCATTCTTCGTAAATTTTGTAAAGCTCTGAGCTAGAGTAAGCGAAATATTAGCTTTCAAGTAAACTAATTTAGGCAGTCGCTTCAGACCCTAACACCTTAGCTTTGAGTTTTTGTTTACAATTACAATCTTAAATTTCTCTTACGCTGTTACGCTCTAGGCAGCAAGAACATAGTCAACAGTATTCTTCGTAAATTTCGTGAAGTTCTAGGCTAAACTTCTCAAAATATTAGCTTTCGACTACACAAATTACACATAACATACCAGCCCAGGACGGCTTTATTTAGCACGACGATGGTGTAATTTCATTGGTCCATGTACACTAAAGGAACGAGGGAGGGACTAGAGTCCGACCCAACAAATCGCTTCGTTTGGGGGTCATGCCGCTGGAATGGAAAATGGCCAACATCGTACCAGTGTTTAAAAAGGGCGATAAAAAACACGCCGAAAACTACAGACCAATTTCCATACTGTCACTTGTCTCAAAAACACTGGAACGGTGCGTGCTTACATCAAGAACCAAATCTTCCAACTAGTGAATGTATGTCAACACGGGTTCGTAACTGGTAAATCTTGTGTCACAAACCTTGTTTCAGTTCTTAACATTATTGGCTCTCTCCTCGATGATGGAGAGCAAATAGATGTTATTATTTACTTGGACATGTCGAAAGCTTTTGACAAGGTAAACCATAAATTGTTGATCCACAAGTTACGACAGTTTGATTTTAGTGGCAGCCTGCTCCAGTGGTTCAGTTCCTATCTCACGGATCGTGTCCAGCGTGTTACAGTTCTTGGTGCTACTTCGGATACATTACCTGTCAGCTCTGGTGTACCTCAAGGCTCTATTCTTGGTCCATTACTTTTCCTATTGTACGCCAACGACCTCCCAGACGCTGTTATTTCGAGTCAAATCGCCATGTTCGCTGATGACACAAAGATCTTCAAAGCAATCAAATCACCAGACGTTGCTGCTTTACTCCAGGAAGATCCAGGCAACCTAGAAACCTGGTCTAAAGCATCCGGCCTTATGTTCAATGAGAAAAAATGCAAATCGCAAAGCATCACGCGAAAAATCAAGCCGAATGTTGCTACCTACAGTTTGAACAACAACAACTTACAGTCAACAAAATCTGAACGAGACCTCGGTGTATGGATAGCTGCTGACCTCACTTGCAGTATGCAAGTTTCTGAACAGTCAGTCCGTGCCAACAAGCTCTTGGGTTACATCAGGAGGAACACGCGGTATATCCGAAGTATTGCGGTGAGGCGCACAATCTATTTGACACTAGTTCGTTCTCAGTTAGGTTATGCAACACAAGTCTGGGCACCGCAGACCATTGACTTAATTTCTCGATTAGAAAGAATTCAGAGACGAGCTACGAAATACAATTTGAAACTACCATTTTCTTGTACTGATAGGTATAAATCTAGGTTGCAATCTCTGTCTTTACTTCCTATTTCTTACTGGCATGAATTTTAAATATGGTACTACATGTATTCTTTAAGATAATAAACGGCTTAGTGACTTTAAATTCCTCCACTTTACCAGTATTTGTCCAAAATACTAGACTAACTAGATCATCCTCCAATAATGCTAACATTAAAAAAATTGTCGTTCTTAAATGCAAAGCATCAACATACCAGAAATCTTTCTTTGTAAGATCAATTAGAATATGGAATACTTGAGCAAATGAACTTAACCTCACTATGGACAACCTTCCTTTGTTCAAATCCGTTATGCTTAATTATTATTTCTCATCTTTGAAAACTACTTATGACTGTGAAAACCCTCGTACATTTAAAACAATCTGCTTAAAATGTAACTGTTCCCGTAGCCTTAGGTACCCTATTTCTTGTTGTTATTAACATATTTAGTTTAGTTGGTATTTTGCTGTTATTAATTGTAGCTAAGATTTGACTTTAGTTAGTATATCTATTTACTAGTTTATTTAGTTTAGTTTAGTTCATTTTTGGGCCCGCAGTAATTGGCTTACTGCTGTTGCGGTGACCATGCCGTTATATTTTGAATTCATTTTGTAATGCATGTATATACTATAACACTATAATGGCGAATCTAATAAAAAAAAAAGAAAAGAAAAAAAGAACGGCTGCGACGGAGACTAGTAGCCGGTAGGAACTTTGTTCCACATTTCACTGTGACAGCGCCTTCAAGGCTTCATGCTATAAATTTCAATATCTACATATATTTGCGTTTGCTGTATCGTTAGAAAGCTTGTGAAAAGATGGTGTTCAGTTGTGTTGCTGCCAATTGTACGAATAAAGCTAGTCTCAAGGATGGTGTAAGTCTTCACACCATTCCATATTTCAACGATGACCGGTCTGACGTTAAGCAGCAAAGAAAATTTGAGTTGATTCAGATTTCATGAAGGCAAAACGTGTCTTCGAACCTTCGAAAACTTCAACACTTTGCTCAGATCATTTCAAGCCTTGGTCAAACAAAACCGAACTATCAAAAATTAAGGCCTGATCATCTCGGGATTTGTATATTTTCCAATTATTGACCAGAGTGTAAACACATCGCTAAACACCATTCGCTTATTTCCACTGAATCATTTAGTCTTTTCATTAGCTTTTCCTGGACCTCTAGCCGTTCCTGTCAGGCCCGGCGGAGCTGGGGCGGCAGGGGCGGCCACGGCCGCCCCACTTTTTGGTCAAATGTTGTTGCTGACATAAGCATTTTTAAAAATATATAAAAATAGCGATATAAAATTTTTAAGTTTTATTATAATAAGGTGCTGCAATCTTGAAAACGAAGTCCAGAATGAGATTTGTCAAGGAATACTTAGTTAAGCACCGAGTTTTACCTTCTCGTTACTTCACCGGCGTAACATTATGGCTAATTTATTCAGAGAGTTGTTTTCATTGGTAGAGGTTTTTTTTACCACTCGTCATCTTGCGTTTTGCTTTTTCTCGTCCTGAAGGTTATTTTATGTTTTAGCTTAATGTGGGAAGATCTAGGCTTTTCTTTTTATTGTCTTTTAAACAACAATTTTACCTTTTCCTGCAGGCTGTAATTTGTAGTTCGGCGTACCAAGGTGAAGCTTAAACATTCTATTAGCAAATAAATCCGGCAGGTTAAAAAGCCGTAATTATTAAATTTTCTGCAACAAATGCCTTAAATTATCGTGAATTTTCTCTTTAAATGCCTGAATATTTCACCGTTGTCTTACCGTTTGATTTTTCGGAAATTCCTCTCAGAACTCTCCGAAAATGCCTTTCTGGGGCATGCAAAATTCAAAATTTTCTGGGGGAGTATGCCCCCAGCCCCCCCCCCCCCCTAGCCGCTCCACTTCTCCAGAGCTTCCGCCGGGCCTGGTTCCTGTTCTTCTCAGTTGTAATTTTCCAACCAGTCTTTGTCGGCCAAAGGTTATTCGGCGTATGCTAAGCCGGAGTTTAATACCTTCCTCTTGGCTTGAATATTCATGTTGATTTTCATCGACACCCGAATAAAGTTTACACCGTGGTTATAGTTCCG
The DNA here is from genome assembly GCA_964035015.1 of Corallium rubrum. Taxonomy (NCBI): domain Eukaryota; kingdom Metazoa; phylum Cnidaria; class Anthozoa; order Scleralcyonacea; family Coralliidae; genus Corallium; species Corallium rubrum. Next base: position 10,414,537 of record OZ036010.1, read on the forward strand.
ACGCCGAATCTTTAGGTTCGATGGCTATAGATCCGACATTGACATAACGCGTGCGCAATACAGTTTATTTTGAATTTAGTCGAATCTTTTCAACAACCAGCACAAGGCCCGACATTATTTAGTCTTGAGTTTTGAGCAAAACATTAGAAAGAAAACTTAACTGGTGTGGAAAATTTATTCATACTGATGATTCTCGTCTGAAAGAGCAGCAGGGAATTTTGTCTGCGCTGTTAAAAAATATCGCGGGTTCATCGTGTTTTGTGATCGTCTGTGGGGGAATTTTGAAAATGTGGAGAAGGTATGACGACCAAGATATCTTCAAGATTTACTAACAATCTGTCGGTCCAGGAGACACTGACGTTCTTCTGGTAGGTGAAAGAAGACATTTTAGCCAGGAAGGTGTATAAATATCGAAGATGAAGTGATGGTACGAAGAAACCGCATTGGAGTCAAATTGATAGCGAATGTTTGATCGACTATAAACTGAAAATTTGCCTACTGCCACAAAATTAAGTGCTGGTTTCCTTTTATTCCATTACTGCCTTTGATATCTGAGAGGTATTTCGTCATGGGAAAATTGTAGAAAGTGGGTAAATTATGTATTCATTCCTTTCATCCGACGACTTGTTTACTAGTTAGTGCTGTCTTTAAAACGTAGCTACTCAGATTCTGTCTTATGTCGAGCAAGACCTCTTAACTGCCACAATGTTGTGCTAAATTTATGTATAATTCCGTTCGTATATAGTAATATATAATCAGTTTTTTTTGTCTCACTCAGATCTTACAATAAAGTTTGACATGCCTATACGCTACTAACTTCATGCAAATATTGTCAATTTCTGCAAAATCTTCCCTATTGCCACAAAATATTTTTACCGATTGTCAGTCTTTAGTTGATTTTCTTAAATTTTAACGACACTTTTTTGTTCTCAAAATTGTAGAAATGAGGCTTTGAGCTGAATTAAACTGCGTGCATTTGAAGCCAAGGCATGTCAAGTCGTTGTCACCCAATTTAATATCGTACGATTCACTAAAATATTTTTCTTTTTCTTCACGTTGTGGGAGGCTGCTTCTGACTGTTTCCAGTGTCCTTTCACAAGACGTTTTACAAAGCAGACAAAATTCCCTGCTGTTGTCTGAAAGATGCATTGTCGTTGACATTCTCAGTCTCTCAAATGATTAAAGTTTAAAAGAAAGTTTCGATATTTGACAGAATCTAATCTGACTCAAAGCAGAAAACGAAATCTAGTTTCTATATTTCTATAATCGCTGCACTGTGTCAGCCTTCCCAAGTGTTTATGCTACGATGTCTTGATGATCTAAGACTGAGTAATAATGTCGGACCCTGTGCTGTTGAGATCCGGCGACGAGGACTAAGTGTGAAATAAACTGTACTGCGCGCGAGTTATGTCAATGTCAGATCTATAGCCATCGAACCTAAAGATCCGGTGTCGGAACTATAACCACGGCGTAAAGTTTATGTCCGAGTCATCAGACTGATAACTGATTTCAGAATCTGATTCACTGCTAGACATGATTGCTAGACAATACTTAGAACTTTAAGAATGTGAAGTTTGTCGAGCGCCAGCCGAATCGATCGAATGATATGTAAATCAAAGCAGCTCAGATCATCGAAGCAACAACATCAAAGCTATATGCCGACTACCTTGCTAGACCCAGGCCCTCCAAAAGCCACATTCAACACAATAAAAACCGGACAATTTATCCAAATTGAAATTTTTTTTCACTAAACCACCACAAATAAAGAGTACATTCGATGAGCTGAAAATTGATTTTGGGGTTAGGTCATCAAATTAATTAAGGTAAAAACACAGGCTAGCATTGACAATCTTGACAAAAATCTTGTTCAGCTCTGAATACAAGGTCACTAAAAGGACATACAGTAATTACAGCATTGTTTTTACCATAGTAGCTATAGGCATGATTGAACGCAGTAGATTCTACTGCGAAGCAGTAGATATAATGTCGTGCTGTTAAGTTAAGTTAATAGAGACCTTAAGATACCCCGGATTCGGTTTACGGGTACCGGTCCCGCCTTCTTTTTTTTACTCGTTAAAAAGAAGCCAAACTTGTAAACAAAGTACTTCATGTAAGTCAATGATATGCCAGCATGGAGTTAATATTATTCAGGGAGCGAGATATTTATTTCAAGAATAGAAGTTTTTACAAGCTTAGTAAGTATTTTAAGTATGAATCGTTGTCAATTTTTAAATGTGATGTACTATAGACGTTGTTGGAATGATGATACGTTTTTGAAAGCCTCTTTAACATAGTCTTTGGACAATTTCATATTCAGACGAGGCCATTTATATGGCCAACACGTTTACACAATTACATGTATTCAGCAGTCTGATCGAGCTTTGTAAACTGACAAGGCTGTGCATTGCTGAACAGAAATGAAATTTTCTTCTAAGAAAACAAAACTAGCTTCATGATCAAGCAACAATGTGCAAAACCTGTGGTAGTCCACGAGCGAAAGTATTACGCTATTAAATAACATATTGTACAATAGTCAAATGTCGGTGACATGAGGCTGTGTAGAGTGCGAAACGGCAAGCCTTCGTGCATATTTATAATGGGATAATGCAAAAATGTATGTCATCAATGCCAAACATTTATTCTACCTTTTACTGCATGTATGCATATAGTCTACTCGATCTTGAAGAACAATTAATATATAGTTGCTTTCATAATTTTGATGACAATTGCTGGAGATCTAATTCGTTCACAACTTCATTATTTCTAAACTTTACAGCAGTCGTACTTCAGATACCAACTGGATTGCATTATAATTATTTGACAAATTGTTGTAACAAAGTTATTTAAATACTTTATTTGTCAACTTTTGTGAGCTGTTATTGATGCATATGTGTTGTATTAAAATTTGATTGGCCTACTAAACTTTACAACAACCATACTTTATTACCATCATAATAGTACCATAGCTTTAATAGTCAAGCTATGATCACACTGCCTCTCACCACGAGGACCAAAGTAAAGCCCAATTTGATTGAGTTTAGTATTTGAATGGGATGGGCTTGGGACTCATGCTTGTGTGCCAGATATGAGTAGAATTGTTAGTGCTCAGCCAGGGGCGGATTTAATATACGTCAAACACGTCAAGCGACTAAGGTAAAAAATCTGAGATGCGAAAATTTAATGGTTTCTTCTGATTTTGCAATTTTTAACATATTTGGGAAGATACGGTTTATTCTTTGCTGGAGAATAATTTCATAATTTCAAGAGCCCTCGTCAGACGCCGCGCAAGTTATTCTGTGGCGACCTGTGGCCGCTATCGGCCCGGTAGCCTACTAAAACCGTATAAGAGGTAACTATGGCGGGAAGTGGTCACTGACCGGCACGTTTATCCACGTCAAAATGGCCAAAATACGTCGGAATCATGAGCGCTGATTGGTCAAAACCAATGGAATTACGTCGGAAGTAAATGCAATTACGTCGGAAGTAATTTTTTTAACGCAGGCTAGATTTTGATTGGCTAGAAACTAAATCTTGGCCGCATCTTGCAGCCAATGTCTTGCAGCATGAACTCGATTACACGTGGGCTTTGACTGAGGATTGACTGTTGTGCCATGACTTCGACAAACGTCTTAGAACGTGTGCAGACTGCAGAGCGCTCTGAAGAGTAATAACGATGAGTTATTGCGACAAATCTATTGCGATTTGTCTTCAAAAATCCAAGCTTGTGCTATCATCTCGGATCGGGAGCTTCATGTGAAGTTTAGTGTAAAATCCTTACACAGGGATTTCGATGCGGAGGCATATTTACCGAAGTATGCCAACTGCCATATGTCGCTCTAAGGTAAACTTATAGGTACCGTAGTTCATCAATATGGATTCAATATCGATGTTAGTCTGTTGTCATGTTACTTCCCTAACCTTTGTTGATGTATCCGTTCCATATTAGCATAATCTGCGTTGAGCACAGTGGTATAAACTAATGCTATTAAATGCTTCATCCCCGAGCCGGGCGACGGGCCGAAGGCCCGGAGCCCAGTGAGGGTGCTAATCTCGACACGCGTGGAGTCCATTTTACACGCGTGTAGAAAAAGCGAGGGAGCCGAAATCTGGGAAATAGTTTATTTATTTATTTATATATATATATATATATATATATATGTTTGGTACGGTGTCACGCGGTAAGAATAGTTGGACACTGGTGACTAGCGACAAGAAAACTAAAAATCTGTCAGTATTTTGCTTTCGTTTAAACGAAATGGAGCCTGCTCTACTTAAATAATAAAAGAGAACAACGAAGAAAAGGATACAAACAGCCGGTTTAATATATGTTGAAGCGAAACCAGAGGTCCTGAAGAAACCAAACGCCGTATGGTAAACAAAACCTCGAGCTGGATTGCAGTGTTTGTGGTCACTCAGTCGTCTCAAAGTCATTCAAGTTTATAACGGTAGGGGATTTGAATTTTGTCCTTATGTCCTAAAACAATATACCTGCAGCTTCACGTTTTCGTGCTCTCCCTTTGCTCGTCCAAATTAACCATCAGTCAGCTTAACTAAAACTAACTTAAAACACTATCTTAGGCTTATATCACGCTTATATTAACCGTGGTGGACGTGAGCTTTGTCGGTTTTCTTGGCTGTGATTCCAAATTTTCGACTGAAACGTTGTCTGTTTAATACTTCTTTCTGGAATCCGATTCTACTGAATTGTTTTTATCTCAGACTCTATTATAAATGTAATTTTTGAGCTGTCAACTTTTAATTCTGCCTTTGCAAAATGTACATGCATAGAGAAGCCATTTGAAGGCTTGCTAGAAATAATCCCTTTTGAAAACTCCTAAAAACAATATATTTTTTACAACCAGAATTTAATAATGAAATCTAAGTTTTGCTTTGATATGTTCAACTTTCTTTAAATGATTTAAATCAGTTTTGTCATCCTATTGACCTATCCATAAATTGTATAATTTAATATCCCAAGGATTTAATATCATTTGTTTTTATATTTGTTTGTTTTTATATTGGCTGTATAATCAGGAGTGGTTTTTTTAATCAGGGGGTGGGTGGGTGGGGGGTGTTTCAAAAAAGCCTGTAAAAGTGGGCGAGGGGTTGTTGCATTCATGTATTTCTAGTGTAGTACTATAAACACTACTTAGTAGTGTTTCAATTCTAGATACTATAGTATGTCATAATCATGATGCAGAGTCAGATTGCCTTTGCACAGTAGTTTACATAATACATTCGTCCTCAGTTCATATTACAAGTCAGTTAATTGTCTATACATATAACATTTGGGTTGAGGTTTAAAGGGCAAGTATCAGGCATTTGAAAGCCAGACAGCTCTGGGTAGGTGGGGCTCAACAGCCATGGAAGGTAGTCCTTTGCGCAACAAAGGTCCTTTGACAACAGAGGAGACCAAAGTTCAAGTTGACTTCTGGATAAAGAGGGTACAAGGGAGATGCCAAGGGACACATGAATTCCAGGATGATCAACTAAGATTGAATCTACAACCAAACGATCGTGGTATATACGAGTGTCGAGGTCGAATTCAAGGCGATTACCCGATATACTTGCCTGACAAGTCAACGTTCACTGAAAAGCTAGTGATGGATGCCCACAAGCAAACCCTCCATGGGGGAGTCGGACTCACAATGACAGCAGTTAGAATGGATTACTGGATTCCACGTCTTCGAAGCTGCACCAAACGCCTAATCAAGGGATGCTTTGGCTGCAAACGGTATCAAGCAACAGCGTTCGCTCAACCACCTACTGGAAACCTTCCACGCGATCGAATTGAAGGGTCATGGCCTTTTCAAGTCTTTGGCATAGACTATGCCGGTCCAATACTATATCGTGCAAAGAAAGGTCAGGAAAATAAATCATACATCTTGCTTTATGCATGCAGTTTGACGAGAGCGCTTTATTTGGAGTTGCTACCAGATTTAACAACGGAAAAGTGCATCCGAAGTCTGAAACGCCTCATCGCGAGGCGTGGTCGGCCTGGCAAAATTTACTCAGACAATGGAAAGACTTTCGTCGTCGCAGCAAAGTGATTGCACAAGGCTATGAAGGACGAACAGTTACATGACTGGCTAGCGAAGCAGAAGATAGTCTGGCAATTCAACCTCAGCCGAGCCCCTTGGTGGGTGGGCAATTCGAACGAATGGTCGGGTTGGTGAAGCAAGCATTGTGCAAGACCGCGGGAAAAGCCAACCTGAGCTGGGACGAACTAGAAGAGGTACTGCTGGATATTGAAACAGTTCTAAACAACCGACCGTTGAGTTACGTGGAGGATGATATTCAAATGCCAATCTTAACACAACACGCCTTGGTTGGACGACCCAACACAATTCCAGAGAGAGCAGACCTCACAGACGACAACACTGACCTGAGAAAAAGAGCCAAGTATTTACAGAAATGTAAAGGTGCCTGGTGGTCAAGATGGTCATCCGAGTATTTGAAAACCTTGAGAGAACGACGTAACATGAAGAGTCAAATCAAAGAAATGAACGTTACACCTGGGGATGTTGTTCTGATCAAGGAAGACGAGCGAAATCGTGGGAAATGGAAAATTGGATTTGTAGAAAGATTGATAAAAGGCAGAGATGGGATTGTGCGAGCAGTTCGATTGAGAGATGGAAAAATATTTTCTTGAAAGAACTATCCAACATCTTTATCCCATGGAATTATGATGCGATCGAGCGATGAATAAGCACGACCTGAATGCAGCAGCTCGTGAATTTGCACCAAGAAGACGCGCGGCATCAGCTGCAACGGAGAACATTCGACTCATAGCTGGTGAAGAAGCGGGGGAACATTAGTTTAAAAGTTTGACTATAATCATGTACTTACAATTAGTTCTCTAATATTGAACCGTTTTGGTTAATTTTTATACTACAGTTACATATTTGACTTTAATGAAAGAAGGGGGAGAGTGCGGTAAAGTTTGCAAATTTGTAATGTAATTCGAACATTGGATTGATTGGAACATGAGACAAGGATATTTTTAGGTAAGGCAGCGTGAGAAAGGGACTGAGGAGAGGCTAAATGAAAGAAAACATTGTATTGTTGACGTTCGAGATTTTGGGAGATTGTATGACATCGTGAGTGAGTGAGTGAGTGAGTGAGTGAGTGAGTGAGTGAGTGAGTGAGTGAGTGAGTGAGTGAGTGAGTGAGTGAGTGAGTGAGTGAGTGAGTGAGTGAGTGAGTGAGTGAGTGAGTGAGTGAGTGAGTGAGTGAGTGAGTGAGTGAGTGAGTGAGTGAGTGAGTGAGTGAGTGAGTGAGTGAGTGAGTGAGTGAGTGAGTGAGTGAGTGAGTTAAATTCTTTATTTGCCTCCTCCATGGGAGAGATTAATTAAAATGTAAATTTACAACAAAATTAAATAAATAAATAAAATTACAAAACAAAACTAGCTAACTATAATCAGTACTGTATCTCGGACGCAACTGTGTATATAATAGGCTGATCGTAACATGAAGTCATCTACAAACTCATTGGATAGTGCGGTAATTTTCCCAAAAAGAACATCAAGCATATCTTCATCATCCATTTGTAAAAAATATAAATAAAATTCCAGTGGCATGCTGTCTAATAACCGATCCCAAAATCTTGCTCTTTGATCTTGACTTCTCCTACAATTTAGGATAATATGTGCAACCGGATCCAGACATGTACGATTACATCCATGACATAAGCCAGGCGCCAAACACGTATTCATTCGTTCTCCATTGACCATAAACGAGTTACATAATAACCTTACCACGGTTGTGATAGGCCCATTCAAAGTTGGATATCGTCTAAGAAGAGTAAACCAACATAGTGGCTTTAGCTTACTATGAATTCGCAAGCATCTTTCCATTCCCTTTAACGCAAGTCTCTCCTGCCAACAACGTTCTTCAGTGGCTTGAATTGCTGCAAATACTGCCCGATTCCATTGGCGTTTAGGAGGAAATGTGCCATGGTTTAGAAATTCTTCAATATACGTCCAAAGATCATGTTTCCAAGCAGCATTCATAACGTCTGGAACAAAGCCAGTTGCTTCCTTCTGTCTGTATTTCCATCGTAAAAATCTTATTAACAAGAGCTTCCTGTGCGCGAGATAAGTAGACGAATTGACGAGCCGTTCAAGAAAATACAACTTTCTTTTTTCAATCTCTCCTTCAACACTCCATAGTCCCAGAAGACTCCTGGCTGCGGAAGCAGAAGTTCCCGGTAAGAGACCTTCAATTATACGAACAAATACATTCTGACATTCTTCAAGCTGTAAAATATTTTGTTTGTTGAATTGCCACAACTCACACCCATACAGCATTTTTGGAAGGACTACTCTTTTCCACATTCTACAAGCAGTAACTGGATTCACCCCTTGGCATCGACATCCTGCTCCAGCAAGCTCTGCTCCTGCCATATAGCCTTTCTTAACTGCATCTTCTACAGGTTCCACAGACTTTCGATCAACATGCCAGATCTTACCAAGATTTTTTCAGACAAGCTTTTCACTGAGTTTCATGTTACCAAGAGACCACACTCTACTATTTCCCAAATTATGTTTATCAGCTTTCTCTTCCCCCAAAACCATAACAACCGTTTTCTTTTGATTAAATGTTATTCTCCAAAGTAAACTATAATCATGAAGTGACTTTAGCATCTGATCAAGACGAAATTTTAATCGTGATAGCATTGTTAAGTCATCAGCAAACATTGGTGAACCATAATACATATCATGTATGACAATTCCTAATCCAGTTCTTTGAAGAATTGAAATTAAGTCGTTGACAAAAACGATAAATAACCATGGAGATAATACCCCTCCCTGACGCGTTCCTTGTAATATATTATAGCATTTGGAGTAATTGCCATCAATACACACCATTTCTCTCATGCCAGTATACCATAGTTTAATAATTCTCAAACATTTACCACTATAATTTATAATAGTGGTAAATAATTTATACAGCATAACGTTAATCCATAACTTATCAAACGCTTTGGTAATATCAATATAACATGCGTAGACTTTATCCTTTTCTTCGCAGCAGTGCTTGATCGTTTCATCAGTGATAAAAGCAGTTGTCAATGCATCCTGTTCACTTCTATATGCCCCTTGTAAGTTATGAAGTGCACATTTAGGTTTCTCTTGAATTATTAAAAGAACTAACCTTTCCATAATTTTATTGAAGGATGCACTGATCCCCCTATAATCATCAAAAGTGTACACACCAGTCTTCCTGCCTTTGGGAATTGGAATTTTCACTCCCAACTTGAACGACCACGGAATATACTCTCTTTTAATTATGCCATTAAAAAGTTGAACCAAATACCTCACCATGATATCTCCAGCAAGTTTTATATGCTCATAGAATATTCCATCATGTCCAGGAGCCTTTCCAGAAGGAAGTTTCGTAAGAATACAACGGATCTCTTCAACTGTCACAGGATCGTCTAAAATGAAATCATATGGCACATCACAGCCTACTAGACGTTCAACCTCACTATCAATGTGATCTTTGAAGGCTTCATTAAATGTACCACTCGGAGTGAAAAGTGATTCATAATATTTGGCCCATAAACTTGACAACTCTTTTGGATTAGAAATAGTCTTACCGTCAATCTCCAAAGTCATACTCTTTTTCCGACCTTTACTACGTTTCCTGTTAATGTATCTCCAAAATCTAACATTATCAATTTCGCTAGCCCTGCTTATTTCATCGAATTCATCCTGCTCACTTCTTTGTGCAAGGTTCCTTTGTTCTCTCCTATATGTGGACTTCGCCCTTTTATATTCAACATAACTTGGATATTGAAGTCCCCCTGGTCGTCCCTCAGCTTTCCAATATCTGAACTTCTCTCGGGAAATTTTTCTGAATCTATTTAATTTCTTGCTCCAATAAGGTTTGATTTTATTATTATACACAATGCGTGGTAAGGAACGATCAGCAGCAATCATAGCTTGACCTAAACGTAAGACTTGATCATCAATTTTAGTGGGCGTATCAAGCAATTCCCCATTGCATGGAGGTAATAATTCCGATAAAGTTTTGCAGTACATCGCAATGTTATCAGAAGTGCAGTTAGGCCATGCTATACGCTTATCTGGAACTTTGGAGGACAGATCTTTTCCCCAGGAATTGTCAACTTTAATCGTTGCCGCGGTAGGGAGATGAAACGCAGTATTATCCGGCTCTTCGTTCACAACTTCTATTTGACGAACTAGCGGTTTAAGGCAGTTATCGACTATAATGTAATCCACTACCCTGTTACCACAAGTTGAGACATAGGTATTTATTGGACCAGTTCAGTGAAATTCTTTATTTGCCTCCCATGCGGAAGAGATAAATTATAAAATTTACAAAGGAAATTTGAAATTAACTATACTAAGATTATAAAAATTATAAAGTGCAATTGCAATATGGCTCCATATTACATAATTACTCAATAGTTATCAATTTTGATACTGTAACACAGCGATGTATATAGTACGCAGAATGTACCAAAACGTCGTCCAGAAATTCAGGACTTAATGTTATAGTTCGTCCAAGAAGGACATCAAGCAACTCGTAATCGTCCATCTGAACTAGACAGGAATAAAACTCCATTGGCATGTTATCCATTAACCATTCCCAAAAGTTTTCTCTAGGTTCTTGGCTCCAACAACAGGTTAAAACAATATGTGCCACAGAATCCCCAAACGTATTCCCACAACCTTGACATTCATGAACTACCGAAGTTGCATTTATTCGTTTTTCATTTACCATAAATGAGTTACACAGTAATCTTACGACTGTCATTACACACCTATTTGTAGTTGGATGTCGTTGGAGAAGATATAGTACCAACATGAGGGTTTTAGCTCTCCGTGGATACGTAGATATCGTCCCATTCCTTTCGATGCAAGTCTATCTCTCCAAAAACTTTCCTCAGTTGCTTTGATCGCTTTAAACACTGCTCTCTTCCATTGCGTATTAGACGGAAAAGTACCATGTTCCAAAAATATTTCAATATAAGTCCACAGATCATGTTTTAAAACAATATTCATGACGTCAGGTACAAAACCAGTTGATACTTTATACCTGTATTTCCATCGTAGAATCCTTATTATTAGCAGCTTTCTTTGCGCAAGAAAGTGTGATGAATTAAGAAGTCGCCCAGAAAAGGATAACTTCTTTTTCTCTATCTCTCCCTCGATGCTCCATAGACCCAAAAGACCCCTCGCCGCAGAACCAGACGTTCCTGGCAATAGACCTTCAATCACGCGAACAAATATGTTCTGACATTTCTCTAACATTAAACATTTTTGTTTGCTAAGCTGCCACAGCTCACTTCCATACAACATTTTAGGTAAAACAACTCTTTTCCATAGTTTGCTTGAAGTAATAGGATTAATGCCACCAGATCTACACCCTACCCCAGCAAGTTCGACTCCCGCCGCATAACCTTTCTTCACCGCATCTTCTATCGGTTCCATATCTGTGGCTTTCACATGTCATATTTTACCTAAATTCTTCCAAACATCTTTCTCACGAAGTTGAATATCACCAAGTAACCAAACTCTTCTATTTACGTTCCTCTGACTATCAACGGTTTTCTCTCCAAATACCATGGTAACAGTTTTTGTTTGATTAAATGTTATTCTCCACAGCAATCCATAATCATAGAGTAGTTTCAACATTCGATCTAAACCATTTTTCAAGCGTGAAAGCATTGTGATATCATCTGCATACATGGGTGAGCCATAATACATTCCATATAATACCACCCCAGTTTGGGCTGTTCCTTTAATACTTAAAAAGTTGAAATTCATCCCTCAAGAGCGTCGGGTTTTGTTGGGGTCCTAAAAATCCTCTTCCCGACAAGAGGTTGGTTTGCTAGTGTATGGCGAAATTCCCATTTGTTCAGAGACACGCGCGTGTGTGTAAGTGGCGAGATGTTTCACCGATATACAATGATTACAACATTGACACATATATATTTGTAGACCAGACCAGATCTTAAACTTAAGGGAGAAACGTCGGATAGGTCGTAATACGCAACGAATTTGAATCTGAGCTAGGGTAGGCCGAAGAGAAAAGTTTTGTGACTTGCTTACAAATTTGGATCGAGTGTTGCATGTAGCGACGAAACGTTAGTTCAATAAATATCTTTATTTTCCATTTCTTCAATGTTATATGGGCTTTTTCAAAGTAATTGACTGGGCTTTGATATTTTTAACAAAACATTGATATAATTATGTCTTCACAAAGGCAAATACGAAGTACCGCAACTCCGCTTCTTTGTTCTCGGTTCAATTTACAAACACCCACCCACCCAACCATATTCTTTCCGTGTTAACAATAAAATTAGCTTGGGAACTTTGAGAAACATCAACAAGCGTATTAGTATGAGCCCACTTTCTGCGGCTGTGCATATCGCACTGAAGATTACCTGTAACTTATTTACTTGGCAGTGCTGTATAGTGGACTCAAAATGTTGTGTCATTTTGGACCACTACATATGCGGACTTCTGATTTAGTTTATAACTTGTCATTTTTGATATTTAGAGTGTTCTGTAAAATTACCACATCCTTGTTTGTATGTGAAATAAATTATTACAAAAACATGTGTATTAGGAAGGCCAGGGTCATGCTCCCCAAGAAAATATTTGTAATTCTTAAGGTAATTTCTCCAAGAATAATCTGCAATATGAGAAAATGTAGCGTATAAAATCTGGCATTGTTAATACAAAATAAACATGGTTTGGAAGCTTGACAATAGTCATTGTTTTATGTTTTGGTTCATGAGGTTTATGAAAATTTGTGCACTTTCACGGTTACTGAACATATTGTGTTTTCTGTATAAAAAAGCAATAATCCAACAGCAACGTTTGGGTTCAATCACTCAACCGCACTGTTTTAATATTGATAAAGCTAAAACAAACGATTTGTGCACTTTCAGGTACCTTTCAACATGAATCCTAGTTCGATTGTTAACCGCTTTGGCGTTTGCCGGCTTTCCAAACCATGTTTATTTTTTTGTTAACTATGATAAAATAAACACAGTCGACAAAAGTAAATTATTCTAATGATATCTAAAGTATCGTATGTCGTAACAGAATTATTTATGAGTTTGAGAATATACTTTACAATACAATGCAATACAACACAACACAACACAACACAACACAACACAACACAACACAACACAACACAACACAACACAACACAACACAACACAACACAACACAACACAACACAACACAACACAACACAACACAACACAACACAACACAACACAGCACAGCACAGCACAGCACAGCACAGCACAGCACAGCACAGCACAGCACAGCACAGCACAGCACAGCACAGCACAGCACAGCACAGCACAGCACAGCACAACACAACACAACACAACACAATACAATTCCCCCAGAGAGGCTTTTCAGATTTAATTACAAATGATTACAAAGTTGTAATACATGCATGTTATATAATCAGTTACTATGAATTATACTGTACATAAATCATTTATGATAAATGATTGAATTACAAAAGTTTGAAGCAAACATTAGGAACAAGTCAGTTCGATTCTAGAAGATATCTTCAAAGTTGCTAACACTATTTAAAAAAAAATGTATTAATATCACGTGTAGCTACGTGCAACAACAAAACAATACTTGATCTTTATTTTAATTTCAATACAATTTTAAAATTGATAACCATGCATAGTGCTAAATATAGAAACAGGCAGCCAAAACTGGATGTAAACTTTGCTCTTGGCATCCAAAAGACTCCAAAAGCAAGAACAAGATTAACATAAACGTGAACTAAAGTAATACGTACCATAGTAATGTATTAATATTACTGATAAACTATAAATGTAGGTATATTAATTATTGGTGATTTTACTGACAAAGCCCAAGGTTTATATCTTATCTAAAATTAATAAAAAATACTTATAACAATGTTCTTAGCATCAAACTAAACTCAATAGGACAATGAAGAACTGATTTCCTTCTTTACAATACACGATTAATTTTTACATTTTGCGGTTTTTATCAGTCAAAAATTAACAGTATGTTTGTTTTGGTGGATATGTTCGTTTGGTAGATAGGCTATTTAATATAATTATTATAATTATCCTTTCCATAAAAACATGCTAATGTGGTGAACTGTTTTAAAGTGCTTATAGAACGAAAATTAGGTCTTTCTTGTTTGAAAGAAAACCTAAAATGATAGAGTAACATCTTATGCAGTTTTTCGTTTCCTTGTTTCGTTGTTAAGATATTTCAAGTTGTTTGATATGCCGCAAAGTAAACATTTTGATGTCCACGTCCACGTGCATAATAAGTTATCAGAAACGTGTCCATAAACCAAAAAAAAAAACACGTCATGATTTAACGAATCTGTCTTCACTCTGCATTCTTAAACCGTTTAGGCTGCAAAGAATTAAAAAGTAGCAAATGGACCAATCATGTTTCAGTGACCTCATGGTGTTAATTTCAAAGGTAAATGAATGTAGATGGATCAGTTAATGTTTCAGCGAAAAACATGACATGTTTATTTTGGTTTTAGTAATATATATATATATATATATATATATATATATATATATATATATATATATATATATATATATATATGTGTGTGTGTGTGTGTGTGTGTGTGTGTGTGTGTGTGTGTGTATAGGTTATATACCGAGAACGCGGGATATAAGTTGTATATCTACACGGGATATAACCTGTATATACACCGCGGTACATCAAAGAAAACCGACTCAATCGTGATATAAATATATATATATATATATATATATATATATATATATATATATATATATATATATATGTATGTATGCATAGGTTATATACCGAGAACGCGGGATATAAGTCATATATTGACCCGAGGGGCCGAAGGTCCCGAGGGTCAATATATGACTTATATCCCAAGTTCGAGGTATATAACCGACTTATATCACGATTGAGGAGGTTTTCGAACAAGGTTTCGTCAATTTCGAAGAGTTTCGATCAAGATTTTTCGAGTTATATCCACAAGTTTTATCTAATTATTTATTCACGGGATATAACCTGTATTTATATCACGATTGAGTCGGTTTTCTTTGATGTACCGCGGGATATATACAGGTTATATCCCGTGAATAAATAATTAGATAAAACTTGTGGATATAACTCGAAAAATCTTTATCGAAACTCTTCGAAATTGACGAAACCTTGTTCGAAAACCTCCTCAATCGTGATATAAGTCGGTTATATACCTCGAACTTGGGATATAAGTCATATATTGACCCTCGGGACCTTCGGCCCCTCGGGTCAATATATGACTTATATCCCGCGTTCTCGGTATATAACCTATACATATCCCGCGGTACATCAAAGAAAACCGACTCAATCGTGATATAAATATATATATATATATATATATATATATATATATATATATATATATATATACTGTATGTACTGTTTACAGAATGAGTGGCCGTTCTGTATCGGGGTATACACGCAGACGCAAGGCGAAGCCGAGTGCCTGTATCCCGATACAGAACGGACACGAATTCTGTAAATGACTTCTAAAACGATCCGGTTTGGTAAATTCATTGGCGTAATAATTTTTCTTAAAAAAACGTTGTCTAAGTTGAGAAAATCGAAGTTAAAGTTTATGTAAATCAAGATAAATCTGTGTCACATATGCAGACACTCATTAAACATGGATTTTTTTTGTGTTTTCCTCATGGATTATTAATGAGCTTTAGAAATATATATATATATATATATATATATATATATATATATATATATATATATATAATTACTGAGAATTCTATGTGTTTCTATATGTTTGGTGTTGTGGAAAAAATACACCCACATGCTTCCTTCGAATTAATTTGGTTTGATAATATAGCAACGATATATCTAACCTGCAATAAGTCATTGTGCACATGTATATAAGGACAAAATGCTTAATTTCCATATATCAAACAGCCTGAAATATCTCAACAACGAAGCAAGAAAACGAAATTCTTACGCGCGCTGTGACTGGTCAGTTGCGGTGTTTATATCAGGCAATGCAAACACGGTTGTGACGTCACGGCAAATAGAAAATGGATGCCCTGTGTTTATATAACCTGAGAATTCGAAAGTATCAATACGTAAACCCTTGGCTACGGCTCGGGTTCACATAAACTTTCGAATTCTCCAACTCATATTTTACTCACTTTCGTGTTGCATTTAACAAATAAAACATAAAGCTCCGTGCATATGTACTCTTATAAAGGCACGTTTGACGTCATTTGAACACGAAAGAAGTTGAGTAGAGGCACGAGGCGATAGCCGAGTGCCTTTACACTTCTTTCGTGTTCAAATCACGTCAAACGTACCTTTATAAGAGTACATATGCACAGGAGCGATATGTTTTATTTGCTTTATAAAATAAGAAGAAGCAAAACCAAGCTAAAAGTGAGGTAGGTTTGGAATTTGGCGGGCTTTTACGGCCAGCTGACGCCATTCTACGCCATTTTACGTCATTCATGATCTATGTTCTCTTATAAATGCACGGAGCCCAGCCAATCAGAGCGTGCGTAGAGGACACCTTATTTTATAATAGCCTATATAAACTTACTCGCAGCCAGCGGCTAAATTACGAAGAACGCAGATCAACGTGGCCGTGTCGAGGCATATCAAAGGCGCTCCACGCAGGCAGCCGCCATACGACAGTACAGTTCAAACCACGGATCACAGTAACACAGTTAAGATGTAGGTGTTGATTATACAACTCTAACCCTAACCATAACCGTAGATCAGTTTTAATAAATCCAAAAGTTATATTCCATATTATGACAACATTTCATGCTCTTATAAGTTAGCAAATAACCTTTTCCTCCCCCAGGATTCTTCTATGCCGCAGAATATCCCAATACACGTAAAATTGATCTATAAAACTGTGAAGCGTAATAGTACCAGTCGCCTTGTTTTACTCCAGTACGTTCAGGGACTTTCTTCTGCTTGAAGCAAAAACGACTGAAGAAAAGAACGTGATCCTCTCCTTCTTTTTGACTGAACGTAACTGAAATATCTCTGGGAGCTGTAAAGCATTCCAACCTACAACTTTGGCCATGCATCTCATCATTATAAAGTATGATATCGCATATGTGGTATTCAGGATCCTCAAGAATAAACTCGATGGCTTTGTTGTAGGCATCTTCTTGTTTGGCGCTTGATCCGAGATAGATACGACTATATGACAACTCGCTATTGTCTGGACGGTAGCTCGGGCCTTTAAACTCCTAAAACAACAAACGTTTTTTATTAAATATTCAGTTGTCCTTCAGCAGCGTGAATACGAGAAGAAGAAGAATTTCAAATGAAGTCATATCACTGCTGTAGAGAAAAGTTTTCTGACTGCCCAACAGGGAATCGAACCCAAGGTCTCTGGTTTCACGTGCCAGTGCTCTACCACTGAGCTATATTGGGACTCCCGGCAGTAGTATAGGGAAGAGGGGTTCTGGCGCGGGTGGTGCGGGTGGTGTTCATACGGTATTCATACGTCATAACCGATAGCTCTCCGACTGATTTCCGAAGTTACGTCATTATCAAAAGGTACTCGGCTTATATCCTTATAAGTAATAGTAATCACCTTTTCATTTAAACACTTTACCCTACTGACAGTCGACAGTTGTGGGACACGTAGCCGTACAGAGCATGCGTACACTAAACTTTAACAAAATAGACGTTCTTTACAAGGAACTAAAGAGAAATTGATAGAGGCACTTTATATTTTTTATCTGAAACCTAATTGTCTCGATGAGTATAGAGAGTTTCGAGCAGCCTAAGTGTCTGAATTGGCAGAGCTCGTATAGACTTTGATTAATAGCATGTAATGAATATTATATTAGAACCTAAATATTCAATCACCCTAGAATCATTGCTAGCTAAACCCTTGTTTATAAGTGAAGAAATCGTAAGAAGATAGAATGAGGAGTCAATTCTAAAAGCCATAAGAACGTTTTTAAGTGTCGATATATAAACGAAATATTATTTGGCTGCGGGACGGCTGAGTATCGACTTGAATTAATAGCAACATGAATATTATATTAGTTAGAACTTAAACGGCCAAACAGCTCTTTACCCATTTACTTGGAGATATGTGCCGAATTGTCGCTTATTTGGCTTTAGTTTATAAAGTAAACGATGCCTTGAATGAAGAAACCGTTCGGCAAGCTGTTCGAAAGACATTGAATCATTTTCTTCAGAGGGGTTTGCCAGAATATAAACCGAGAAACCGTTCGGAAAGCTGTTCGAAAGACAAAGAATCATTTTCTTCAGAGGGGTTTGCCAGAATATAAACTGTCAAGGGTTAAACGGCTGACTCGGCTATTTTATTAACGTCGTCAAGCATCTTGTTAATGTTGCTACGGCTGATATTTGCGTATTTATGCTCAGTGCACGTGCAGGAGACAAAAGAGAAAACTCATTAAAGTTACTAATGACCAAAACATAACCGGATTTGCATATAAGTAGAATATTTAATTCATTTTAGGGGTGATCATGAGTTTTTTGGGAATAATAAGGGGGGCCTGAAGAGGTATTAATATATGGGCAAGTTTAGGCGAAAAAGTTAGTCTTAGGACTATAGTCTTAGTTTTAGGACTATATAGCCTTAGTCTTAGGACTATATAGTCTTAGTCTTAGGACTATAGTCTTAGTCTTAGGAATATATAGTCTTAGGACTATAGTCTTAGTCTTAGGACTATAGTCCTAGTCTTAGGACTATATAGTCTTAGTCTTAGTCTTAGGACTATATAGTCTTAGTCTTAGGACTATAGTCTTAGTCTTAGGACTATATAGTCTTAGTTTTAGGACTATAGTCTTAGTTTTAGGACTATAGTCTAGTCTTAGTCTTAGGACTATAGTCTTAGTCTTAGTCTAGGACTATAGTCTTAGTCTTAGGACTATATAGTCTTAGTTTTAGGACTATAGTCTTAGTTTTAGGACTGTAGTCTTAGTTTTAGGACTATAGTCTTAGGACTATAGTCTTAGTCTTAGGACTATAGTCTTTGGACTATATAGTCTTAGTCTTATAATCACCCCAGGGGTAACCCCAAACACCCTAGGGGTACCCCAAACACCCCAGGGGGTAATCCCAAACACCCCCTTTTTTCTCCTCCTCCTCCTCCTCCTCTTTCTCCTTCTCCTCCTCTTTCTCCTCCTCCTCCTCTTTCTCCTCCTCCTCCTCCTCCTCTTTCTCGTCCTCCTCCTCTTTCTTCTCCTCCTCCTCTTTCGCCTCGTCCTCCTCTTTCTCCTCCTCCTCCTGTTTCTCCTCCTCCTCCTCCTCCTCTTTCTTCTCCTCCTCCTCCTCCTCTTTCTCCTCCTCCTCCTCTTTCTCCTCCTCTTTCTCCTCTTCCTCCTCCTCTTTCTCTTCCTACTCCTGTTCCTCCTCCTCCTATTCCTCTTTCTCCTCCTCCTCCTCCTCCTCCTCTTTCTCCTCCTCCTCCTCCTCCTCTTTCTCCTCTTTCTCCTCTTTCTCCTCCTCCTCCTCCTCTTTCTCCTCCTCCTCTTCTTTCTCCTCCTCCTCCTCTTTCTCCTCCTCCTCCTCTTTCTCCTCCTCCTCCTCTTTCTCCTCCTTCTCCTCTTTCTCCTCCTCCTCCTCCTCCTCCTCCTCTTAAAATGTGTATTTTGGTAGCGTTTTCATCAACATCTCTATTTGACAGTCATTGTCCAAATGAGGAAAACGCTACCAAAATACACATTTTAAGAGGAGGAGGAGGAGGAGGAGGAGGAGAAAGAGGAGAAAGAGGAGGAGGAGGGGAAAGAGGAGGAGGAGGAGGAGGAGGAGAAAAAAGGGGGTGTTTGGGATTACCCCCTGGGGTGTTTGGGGTACCCCTAGGGTGTTTGGGGTTACCCCGGGGGAATTTGGGGGCTACCCCATGGGGTGTCCCGGGGTGTTTGGAGGTTACCCCAGGGGTGATTGGGGTACCCCGGGGGTGTTTGGGGTTACCCCTGGGGTGATTATAAGACTAAGACTATATAGTCCAAAGACTATAGTCCTAAGACTAAGACTTAGTCCTAAGACTATAGTCCTAAAACTAAGACTACAGTCCTAAAACTAAGACTATAGTCCTAAAACTAAGACTATATAGTCCTAAGACTAAGACTATAGTCCTAAGACTAAGACTAAGACTATAGTCCTAAGACTAAGACTAGACTATAGTCCTAAAACTAAGACTATAGTCCTAAAACTAAAACTATATAGTCCTAAGACTAAGACTATAGTCCTAAGACTAAGACTATATAGTCCTAAGACTAAGACTAAGACCATATAGTCCTAAGACTATATAGTCCTAAGACTAGGACTATAGTCCTAAGACTAAGACTATAGTCCTAAGACTATATATTCCTAAGACTAAGACTATAGTCCTAAGACTAAGACTATATAGTCCTAAGACTAAGGCTATATAGTCCTAAAACTAAGACTATAGTCCTAAGACTAACTTTTTCGCCTAAACTTGCCCATATATTAATACCTCTTCAGGCCCCCCTTATTATTCCCAAAAAAACTCATGATCACCCCTAAAATGAATTAAATATTCTACTTATATGCAAATCCGGTTATGTTTTGGTCATTAGTAACTTTAATGAGTTTTCTCTTTTGTCTCCTGCACGTGCACTGAGCATAAATACGCAAATATCAGCCGTAGCAACATTAACAAGATGCTTGACGACGTTAATAAAATAGCCGAGTCAGCCGTTTAACCCTTGACAGTTTATATTCTGGCAAACCCCTCTGCAGAAAATGATTCTTTGTCTTTCGAACAGCTTGCCGAACGGTTTCTCGGTTTATATTCTGGCAAACCCCTCTGAAGAAAATGATTCAATGTCTTTCGAACAGCTTGCCGAACGGTTTCTTCATTCAAGGCATCGTTTACTTTATAAACTAAAGCCAAATAAGCGACAATTCGGCACATATCTCCAAGTAAATGGGTAAAGAGCTGTTTGGCCGTTTAAGTTCTAACTAATATAATATTCATGTTGCTATTAATTCAAGTCGATACTCAGCCGTCCCGCAGCCAAATAATATTTCGTTTATATATCGACACTTAAAAACGTTCTTATGGCTTTTAGAATTGACTCCTCATTCTATCTTCTTACGATTTCTTCACTTATAAACAAGGGTTTAGCTAGCAATGATTCTAGGGTGATTGAATATTTAGGTTCTAATATAATATTCATTACATGCTATTAATCAAAGTCTATACGAGCTCTGCCAATTCAGACACTTAGGCTGCTCAAAACTCTCTATACTCATCGAGACAATTAGGTTTCAGATAAAAAATATAAAGTGCCTCTATCAATTTCTCTTTAGTTCCTTGTAAAGAACGTCTATTTTGTTAAAGTTTAGTGTACGCATGCTCTGTACGGCTACGTGTCCCACAACTGTCGACTGTCAGTAGGGTAAAGTGTTTAAATGAAAAGGTGATTACTATTACTTATAAGGATATAAGCCGAGTACCTTTTGATAATGACGTAACTTCGGAAATCAGTCGGAGAGCTATCGGTTATGACGTATGAATACCAGGGGGGTTGAGTAATGGGTGGTGCTCTTTGCACCACCCGCACCACCCGCGCCAGAACCCCTCTTCCCTATACTACTCCCGGCTGAGGCAGTCAGAAATATCCATATATTATATATCGCACACATTGCCGTGGCTCATCGGGGGATATCTAATCCACCTGAACGAAGAGTTAGGTATCTTTCTCCAGGACGAAGTCGGCTTGACCCAAGCCAATGTAAGTTATTAAATATTCAGTTGTTCGTCCTGGAGAAAGATACCTAACTCTTCGTTCAGGTGGATTAGATATCCCCCGATGAGCCACAGTAATGTGTGCGATATATAATATATGGATATTTCTGACTGCCTCAGCCGGGAGCACTGATCTCAAATAATAGACTCATTATACTGGATAGAGCATCCGGTGTTCGCTGTGAAGTCGGAATAAATTAGTGGCGGCCATTTCAAGTGGGACCCACTTGGTTTTCAACAGGCAATTTTAAGTTCTCCCATAGCGACAGAGACATGTTACAAAAATTTAGCTGGTTTTCGTTAAAAACCCAATCATTTAAAGCGAAAACCAGAGGCGAAAACTATGATTCAGCAATATTGTGGGTCCCACCGGATATGGTTTCCGCGAGATTTTTAGCCTCACTTCCGACTTCAATTTTTGCTAGGCGCGAAACAATAGATGCTCTATCCAGTATAATGAGTATATTATTTGAGATCAGTGGCCGGAAGTCCCAATAGCTCAGTGGTAGAGCACTGGTACGTGAAACCAGAGACCTTGGGTTCGATTCCCGGTTGGGGCAGTCAGGAAACTTTTCTCTACAGCAGTGATATGACTTCATTTCAATTCTTCTTCTTAACAAACGTTTTGTATTAAAGAAACACAAAACGTGTACCCTGTCTCTATCGCGTTATTTGTATAGTAGCGTATATAGCTTGAGAAGAATGGCAACCGCCATTACTGATTGAATAAACGGTTAGATCCAGTGAACTAAATTTTTATGACTGGAACGCCAACTTTGGCGCAGAAAAATGTGAAGTCAGCTATATGAGCCTACATGTATATTACGTAGCTTTCAGTCCCCCATACAACAGTAACACACAGCGTAGGGGACTGAATCCGACAAAGATATCCGAATATACGGGATATACGAAAATTCTGACTTCAATTTTAAAGCGTGATAATGGGTAAAATTAGAGTTCCAAATATGGAGAATGCAATTCACTGGTCAGATCACGTGTCTCCAAAAACTAAATAAGGGCGGGGGAGAAGGGGAGAGAGAGAGAGAGAGAGAGAGAGAGAGAGAGAGGGAGGGAGAGGGAGAGGGAGGGAGGGAGGGAGGGGGAGGGAGGGTTGGAGGGAGGGAGGGAGGGAGGGAGGGAGGGAGGGAGGGAGGGAGGGATGGAGGGTGGGAGGGAGGGAGGGAGGGAGAGAGGGAGAGAGGGAGAGAAGGAGGGAGAGAGGGAGGGAGGGAGATAGAGAGAGAGAGAGGGGGGGAGAGGGAGAGGGAGAGGGAGAGGGAGAGAGAGAGAGATATTTGTATGGGTTATTTTCAGAATTCAATGAGAAAAGATCACTGAGATATTTTGGAACATTGCAATTAATTACATCGTACATTAAAATGCTGAGCCGCTTATCTCTTCTCAAAGCTAAATTATTCCAATTTAGGTGTTCTTGGAGATCTGCTGATCTCACGTCATAGCCTTGACGGTTTAAATCCCCCAGTGTTTAAATTACTTTCTTAATTAGGGTTGATCGATTATGCTTATGCCTTATAGGATTATACGGTTATGGTTTTTTAAATAAGTCATAACTATTAGCAAAATTAACTATTAAATATTAATATTTGAGGCATTAGAAAAGTTAACCATAACCACAACAATTTTTTACTAAGTGTCGGTAAAAGCAACCATACTGGTGTTATAATTGTGTGCTTGTGTATGACACAAAGTATTTAGCGTTAATTTGATAAATTTGTGCGTTTAGCCCTATCAGCTATAACACGTGTATGACGGTCACCCGATTGGACATGCAGTGTATGCAGTGTACGAAATTGAATAAAAAAGCATGTAAGGGGGGCATGTACAGTGCAGTATATATAATCAGAAAAAATTGAATAAACAAATGTATACTTTATGTGTATACAAACCTACGACATGCATATCAAAGAAAACAAGAACATTTAATTCAATGTTAAAACACCCTTTAATGGTTGCGCATGCACGCCACTTTAAAATGTTATCATTTCGGTTTTCCTGTCGTTCTTTCCTGTTTATAGAAGAACAAAAGCCAAAACGATCATAATTAAAAGCATTTCAAAAATAGTTTTTCGTCAGTTGAGGTCGTTTCCATTAGTTTTTGTCTGATCCTGAACGCGCCGTGAAAACGATGCTGTCTGAAGCGCGTTTCACATAAAAAACGTCAGGAAATGACACCGTGCATGAACGTGTGCAGACATAATCTAATACCCCCTGGATGGCTTCATAGAACTTTTACAGTATATACGTACCACGTTGTTCATGTGTTCATCTTTTATGTTTTTTAGTTCACCCTCCGTTATCTTCTCTATTTTCTTTAGTTTCTTCTTTCGGTCCTTCTCTCTTCTCTGCTCTTTCTTCTTCGCTTCGTCTTCCTTCCATATCTGCTCAAGGATGTCAGCCGCTGATTGGAACTCACCGCCATGTTTTCGCAACAGCTCCCAAACTGGTATATAACCCTGAGGTGGGCCGTGGGCAATATGAGCCCATTGAGAGTTGTAATCCAAAAGCTGTCCAAAGGTCTCGGGGTTAGATGCTGTTGGCCCAATCGTCTTAACGGAGAACGTATACTTGATGTCTTCTTTTTTGGTCCGACTCGCCCTAACATTGCCAGAGGAACTGCTAAGGTCAGCGTTGCCACCAGCTCCAAAGACTCCATCAACAAAGCCAGCAGATATTTGACTTTGTAGTCTGTTCACAGCGGCCTCTGAAAATTCGGATGTTTCCATGCTTTTGTCACTCACTGCGTCAGCAATGCTGAAAAAAATGCCGCCCACTTTCTGAACCCCACCATCTACATGACTCCCGAACCGTTTGAAAAAAGAACGAGCTGTTTCGCTTTTGTTCTCGGAATTTTCAATACTCATCGCCAATTCTTTTGCTGCGAGGGTCAAATTCATCGCATCGGCTTCGATTTGGAATTCTTTCTTTGTAATAGAAATGGACTGCAGGACTGATACGCTCGTGGTTGAGGATTTCATTGTGTGGGTGCTTGTACGGTCGGATTCCAATCCATACGCGCCATCCATTTCTCCAATTATGAGATATTTGAATCCTTTCATAGCAACAGCTGTATCGACACCAGACGAGTCCTTTGCCAAGGTGTATTCCGCAGCAGCTCCTTTTGACATAAATTTCATGAATTTTCGGTCCATGCCTAGACTTGGGTTGAAAATTGACACGTTTGTCGGCGGCAAAAGAATCGGGAGAGAAGCTGTCATCGATGGGTCATACTCGGAATAGCAGATTCCACGAAGTGCTCGGCCCCCGCTAGCTTTGTTCACAACGTCGACAACGCTGCTGTATACTTCTTGTGAATCGACGACGGTGTTGATCTGTTTAATTATTTCGTTCAGCTCTTTCATCAGTGTATCAGGTGATACAACATCTTGTTTGTACCAGTCTGGAGGCAACTCAAGAACCTGGAAAATTTTGATCATTTTCTTATTTATTTCTTCCTTGTTCTCATTTGCGGTTGTTCCAGCCATTGTTCTGGCTTCATTCATCAGTTCCTTGGCTCTTTCCACTCTTTCTTTGTCGGCTTCCTGCTTCTCAGTTTTTTCGGCAGCGACGCCACTAACTGAACACGAGTCAGTGGGTTTGACAGTTTGAGCATCACTCATCAATTCCGATACGACGGCCATTTCTTCTCTACTAGCACCCTGGCATAAAATGTCCTTCTGTGTCAAGGAAAGCAGCTTTAATGAATTAAGTGACGGAGCTGCTTGCCAAAGTTTCTTCGCCCATTCTTTCTCGATGTCGATTCCCTTTGCCTTAAGCCTGCCAAGGACTTCGATTTCTTCTTCTATTCGTTTTCTTATAACTGCTAGACCGGCGACCTTTTCATCTATGTCTTTTGTTGTGTCACATAAATGCTGGGCAAGTTCTGGTACACTGGTAATGAATTGCAGGACCAGCTCGAGTCCAAATTCTTCAGCCAACCCTTTCTTCTCCATCATGTCATTCAATTCTTTACTTAAGCCATAACAAGCAACTTCTTGGAGATTGCTCAACAGTCTTTCTTTTTCTTTGACATCGTCCAAGGCTTGGATCCCTTTGTGGAGAGTTCTGATCCTTCCTTCACATTTAGGTGGGTCATCGTGTGGTAGTGATGCGATCTCTTTCCTTATCTTATCTGGGTTCATCTCTACTCTATATGAAATGTTCACTAAAAGTGTCGAAAATGAGAATCAATATAAATGTATATATAAATTATATATATCAAAATATAGTAAGGTTTGATATACTGCCGAAACAGAGAACGCAGGAGTCTAACGTTTCGAGCGAAGGCCCTTCGTCAGAGAGAAACGTGACACGTAACACGTTTCTCTCTGACGAAGGGCAGTTCGCTCGAAACGTTAGACTACTATACATTCTCTATTTCGGCAGTGTATCTAACCTTACTATATTTTGATTGTTGTTTCAACACTGCCTACGCAGCACGCTACTTTAATGATTTCACTGTTTGGTATAAATCATATAGTGAGCTTCAGTTTAATCCATCTTTTCGGCACTACTTCAACGGGGGGTCACACGTGTTCTCAACGCCAAATTTTCGGACAAACAAACTCCGACAACATACACAGACACTGAGGAAATGATGCTATAAAATGGTTGAAATGTGCGCCTGGGTAGTTGTAAGAGCAATTTTGGATACCTAGAACCATCAAATATGTTAGACGGAACTGCTACAAGTTTTTATGATTATTCAGCCGCAAAAAGACCAAAAGGAGAGTCAGAGGGAAACGTGTAAAGTGGACCATGGCAGCCGCGTGCGTTCGCGACAACAGAGTTGCTTTGTACAAGATAGCTATATCTATAGCCTTTACTATATACGTTAATATGGACTAACAATGAAACCTCTAACCTAAAATCAGCTACAGTTCTGCCAGTGCAGAAAAGCTATTCGAAATTTCAAATCAGTATTGTCTACACGCATGATGCCCTGATTATCTTACTTCAAAGTGCGCTCAAAGTAGCGCACTTAAAATCACTTAAAATAGAAACAAACTAGACTGGCAAAAGGCACCGACAGGCAGTAAAATGGAAGGCAAATATTTTGCTCTTTCGCGTTCAACTTCCTAGATTAAATGAGCGTCTTAATACCAACGCGTCGATACTTAGAAAGCGCACAAAAGTACTAATTATCTTTAGTAAGTAAACCGGCCTCACTTTCGTTTTAAATATTATATATCAACTAGAGATACATAAACGCAACAACCCCTCGCCCGCTTTAACGTGTATTTTTGTAAAACACCCCCCCCCCCCCCCCCTCCATGTTTTAAGCAAAATTTCCAGTCGAAAATAGTTATATAACAGTGGTTGAAGAAAGAAGCGGAGTCCAAGCAAAACTTAGATTTAATAAACTCCGGTAGTCTGGTTGTAAAACATATTTTGTTTATTCGTGGTTTCGAAAGTTTTTTTTTAGCAAGCCTTTAAATGGCTTCCATGTACATGTTTTGATTTCAAATGGTTTCCATGCATGTTTATTACAACGACAGAACTCAAGCAATCTAATCTGCCTAATCTGAAAATTAATAGCCCCAAAAAGAATATATAATATAGACTAACAAACCACACAGTGTAATTAGACCTGTGAGGTGGTACAAAATGCAGAATTTGATTCGAAAATACATGTACATTAAAATATGAAAAACATGCCACGTCCTATAGAAAAACTCGATCTTGACGGGCGTCTTCAGCAGGACACGTCGGCAAAAATGAACTGTAATAACTTAAAACCAGCAATTGAAACAAAGCAAAAAATTTAAATATACAGTATTAATCGGACGGTCAAGGTGAAACTGAAATAGCAAACATTTATTTCAATGTATTGACGAGAAAACATGGAAAACGTTTGTCACGACTCACAACACGTTTTAAGAAAACAGCTGACATTCTCAGTGAGATTTTTTCAGACTTATCTTAAACCTTGCCGTTTCTCTCGCTATCATACACTACACTGACTTTCTCGTTGCCTTCTCTCTCTATAGTGTACTTGTTTACCTTTTTTTTCTGACTGCCTCAGTTTGTTAGCTTCGCTTTTCTTTGCTAAGCAAATAACTTCCCTGCCTTCCAGCTTCCACTGTTTCGTTCAGTTGTCTTCGCGACAGTTTGTACGTTCTTTCAATCTTTTCGACTTTCGCTCAACACTTTTCCTTCGAGCTAATAGTTCTTGTCGCTTCCCCTTAAAGTTTCCTTGTTTTAACGAGCTGCATTTTCTAGTTCCATAGTGACAAATAATAGTATTTTCGCATGTATATTTCCATATTAATGTTCCCAGTGCCCCACAATCTTCACCGCAGTCATGGTCCGTCCACACATATATACAAATATTCAGATCGCTCAAATTGATTCGCATTGTAACACGCGTGTAAAGTGGACTCCACGCATGTCGAGATTAGCACCCTCACCCGGGCTCCGGGCCTTCGGCCCTACGCCCGGGCTCGGGGATCATCGTGCAGTATAGTGCACTATGGTGGCCGATCGCTATCATTGAATATTTTTCACATTTTTTATAAAAAAACAAAAACAAAACATTTTCAATTGCATTTAAAATAAAATCTAATTTCAAAATTAAACAAAAAGAAAAGCAATTTCAAAATAAAATCTAAATCAAAACGAAAACATTTTCAAAATTAAATATAAATCAAATGAAAAAATAAATAAAAACTGTTTCAAAATAGATTTTATTTGAAATTTAAATCGAATTAAAATTTTATGTATTTGAAATGCAATATGAAATTATTTTAAAATCAAAATGAAATTTTATCGGCCTAGCGCTATCACAGTATACCATAAGGCATTGCAATCATTGCTAGTGCCCTTGCCTTTTGAGGTTTCAATATGGCGACTGGCTCACATGTTTGTACTAGAAATGATGATTGGCAAAGCGATTGTCAGCTAGAAGAAGAAATGAAAAAGTTTGTAAAACAGGGTATTAAGCGAAGGGAGCGACTTTCCTCAATATCACGTGGAGTATACCAACCCTTGATCGACGCCTTCGCCATTTCAACATAAACTATATTGATATAAATTAAATGTATCTGTCGATGAGGTGCGTGACGCTGTGGCAAGAGAGCTTCATGGTCCCGGTAAACGTCTCGGTTATCGTACAATGCACAAAAAGGTTGGGCAAGAACTTGGATTGAATGTGCCAAGAGATCTCGTCCATGCTGTGATGTACGAGCTCGACCCTGAAGGCCTTGAATCTCGTGCTGTTGGACCCAAGAGAAAGAAAGCCAAAGGATGTTTTTCAAGTAAAGGACCAAACTGGGTTCATTCGGTGGACCATATGCATTTTTATTTATAATTTTAAATAAGGTGTTCTTTACTATAGCTGTAACTGAGGATATTAAGAGGTTATACTTTTAGACTACGTCAACGGATAAAACAAAGGCAGTAGATATATATATCCTTCGTAAAAAGCAAGCTTTTCGCCGCGACTGCATGTTATAATCCACAGACAGTTCTCCATGTTTTTTTTAT
The DNA here is from genome assembly GCA_964035015.1 of Corallium rubrum. Lineage (NCBI taxonomy): Eukaryota > Metazoa > Cnidaria > Anthozoa > Scleralcyonacea > Coralliidae > Corallium > Corallium rubrum. Next base: position 10,443,827 of record OZ036010.1, read on the forward strand.
TCTTTTGCTGTTGAAAAATCGCAAAAACTTCTAACAGTCTCGTCTAACATCTTTCATTGTTCTGGGTATCAAGAATTGCTTTTACAACTGACCAAGCGCATCTTTCAACCATTTTTATAGCCCCATCTCATCAGTGTCTGTGTATGTTGTCCGAGTTTGTTTGTCCGAAAACTTTGCATTGAGAACACGTGGGATCCCCGTAGAAGTAGCGCCGAAAAGGTGGATTGGGGAATGGCAGCTCAATGGCGTTGCATTAGGCTGTTTTATTAGATTCGGAGGTTTAATACTCCAGTATAGAACAAAACATATTCCGAAAAATAATGCCATCCTGAACACTCAAGATATGAGTTAAAACAAGTGGAACTACTGTGAAATTCGACTCTATTTCAAAGTCAACTTTGTAAAATGTAAAATGAAAAAGAAATTTGGTAAACAATGTCAATTTGTAAATCAGGCATTTTGTCTTCGTTTGATAGAAAATAGGAGACCTATACTAAATTTCTTGTCGTGGCTGCGGTCAAAGATACATTGGTTTAACTGTAAGTCGTCTAGAAAAACGTCTTTTCGAACACAGGTTCCTAACTCAAAACCATGCCAACATACTCAACACATCGCTGATTTAAATAGCTTAGTACGATCATCAATATTAAACCGGCCTGCTGTATTTAACAACTCTAGAACCCTTAACTCCTGTAAGTCTTAGAAGCTCTATTAATCAAAGTTCAACTCGCCATGCAGAGTTAAATTCTGGTCTAATTATAAGGAACTGACGCTTTTCTTGTAGCATGCACTTTATCACTTTGACTTGTAATAGATATCTTGCATTCCTTTAATTATTTTAATAGTTCACTTTTTCGGTTGATCTTCTATATATACTTAGCTTATTTTCCGTTTGTAATTTAAAATTTTAAAATTCTGAATTTTCACGTAGATATTAAATTCTAGTCACTTGGTTTGATAATTAATGATTCTGTTGTCTTGTTTTAGCTCATATTTTGAGTTTTCAGGATTTTTTATTTTCGGTTTACGCTTTGCCGATAGGTTACTAGTAACGGTTTTTTGACCAGAATCTTTGGACAAATTTACTAAATATTTCCTGTCAGTCAGCGCCGAGTAAACACTTTGTCGGGTAAACACTTTGCCGAGTAAACACTTTATATATATATATATATATATATATATATATATATATATATATATATATATATATATATATCTTCCGCCTCAATTGTTTTTGTGCCGCTAGAAGGAAATTATGTGCATATACTTGCTGTAATTAATTACTTTAAACCAATCATGCAAAACATCCACTTTCGTTTTCCCGGAGACTTCTTCTCAAGTTGACTGGCAAACATGCAGTGGAAGAAATATGTTCTCGAGTAAATGGTTCGAATTACCTAGGACTGCTAGGAGTAGTACATGCATGTGTGCTTACGCGCTTACCGTCAAAACGTCACTCGTGTACGAAACTAATGCACGAAAGGCTTCGTTTGAAACATCAGTATTTCGTTACTAAAAATATTGGCAGTTTACCATCTCATTCGCTCTGCTTCTCGCTATAGGCAGCGCTCTACTTTTTTACACCAATAACAGCTGTCTTTCTCAAGGCCACGTTATAAACTTAACCTATAGACGACTATAACTCGGCATGTTGACATAGCATGCATCAACAGCTAATGAATATAATTTCGATTTTGAAGAATGCTAGCCATTTCATCTTCAAGACAACGACAGTCGACAAAACTAAAGTTCAGCATCTTGTGATATCAGCACTTTACTTAGCACTTCGTATTAACCATTTCTAGATGCTATATACGATGGTAGGCTTGAGTTTTTTCACCATGGTCAACGTCAGACGATTTGACTCGTCAAGGGGAAACCCCTTTGACATTAGCAAGGAAAAAATTATATTGATCGCTCATTTAACCGTTATCAATATGCAGTAAAGTATAGCCAACAAGACGGCAACAGTTAGTCGAAACGAATTTGTATGTATATATTAACGGTCGACGTCGTCTAACTTTGTGCCGATGGTTCAGTCGCTGGAGAACCACGTATATATAGCCAGGGCTAGCGATTTCAACGCCAGCTCAATGTTGTTGTTACCAACGTCTCCGACTATAACACAAACAACTTTAGCCACGCTATAAAAAGTATGTGCTGCATAGGCAATGCAGAAATACGAGTCGAAAATGTTAGTTTTAGTTGGTGTATTACCGAAATACTCATCAGTAAAGGTAGTCAGACGTTTCGCGAGAGAAGGCCAATTTGTCAGACGTCGGGTAGAAATGATATCCAACCTTTTAACATTTTACATCTGTAACATATAACCCCAAATGGAGGAATGTCTAAAACAAATGCATCACTTACCTTGGAATTACAGAAACGACAATGGTATTTTCCCCGCAAACATTGAAAAGGAAGGAGCGACAAAAATCAATGCATTTTCCCGAATGGCGAATGATTCGATTTTCAATGACCTCATTTTTCAAGACATTTATTGCAAGAGATGGGAGAGGGGCCAGAGGAGGCCGGACAGCTGCATGTCATTTGATTGTCACGTGATATTGTCGACCAATGAAATTGCGCTATTTTCTTATCGTTGTCTTCGTTGATTGGTCAAACGAGGATGAGAGTTGATGAGAGTTGGCAAGCGAGAGTTTGTCTTTGAGTTTTCTCAACTCTCATGCCCCGGTCAAACGAGGATGAGAGTTGATGCTAGAGTTGATGTGAGTTGACCATGAGAGTGACGAGAGTTGTAGGATTTACCGCGCGTAGCAGGGAGACTAGGAACGAATTTCGAGGTAAACTGAAAGTACCAAAACTCTCATCAACTCTCGTATGGCAACTCCACTCTCCTCCGCAGAGGCTAAATTTTGATTTAGCCTCTGCCAGATTTTTGTCGGTTTCTTGCACAAGATGTCGGTTTCTTGCATGACTTGCTAATTCACGGATAACTAAGCCATCCACGTCTATATTAGTAACATATTTGTTGGTAAGTGCTTATGACATGTTTATAATATGTCTTTCTTGTAAAAAAGACAAAATATACTCAGTTTTGCCGTTTAATATATCAGACGAAGACTGACGAACCAGAGGATAACATACTTATATCGGCCGACGTGTAGCTCACATTGAAATAACGAACTTTCCTAGTTTGTCCACTCATTCAATTAACTGTGTCGTGTAACCTTCAGCTATATTCGACATGTTTTCTACAACCCAGAGTTCCAAAAGTTATTGACACCCCCCTGATGCCGCCATATTGACACAGAAATCTGGCAGAAGTTCTTTTTTCGCTTTCTCTTTCGCTATCCGCCCGCACTCCTTATGTCCAGCTGACGATTTCGACGTATCTCCGACGATCCCTGACATAGCCGATCTCCGAAAGAACCTCTGCGGAGGAGAGAGTGCCAACTCTCATGACCGGTCAAACGAGCAAAAACTCTCATCAACTCTCATTAAAATTTGAACCAGCTCAAAGTTGATGAGAGTTGATAAGAGTGCACGAGAGTCGATGAGAGTTGGTGGTCAAACGCGACCGAGAGTTGCAACTCTCATCGACTCTCATCAACTCCGTTTGACCGGGCCTTTAGAATACCGAATATTTCGCTGTTGTCATTCATTTTTCGCTTTAAAAAAGCAGTGATATGGTTTCATATATTGTTGGACTATCCATATCTGCAGGATTTTGCAAGGTAAATGTATTTTTACTCAGGCTACTGTGGTAGAACGAGTCTAGTTTCTACTTTGTTTTGATAGTTTATGTAGGTCGTGTCGCGCTAAGCGAAGACCCCACTTCCGCTTTGTCAACAATCTTCGAACCAAAAAATCTCGAATTCCCATGGTTCGAATTCCCTAATTTTTGCGTAATAAGTTGAAGAAATGTCTAATCTTGGATTCTATGGAGGCGATCCCAGCGATCCCCTCGCCGTTTTCGAGATAATCGCCGTTGAACCGACCATGGTATTTCGGCTGTAGATGGAGGTTCGGACGTGGAAGGAGTAGTCATGGCTGAGGTTCGGTATGTTCGTCGTCGGGGTCACCAATGTGTAAGTAAATTCTTTATTAAATCAATAAACCTTAAAAATCTTCTACATCAAATACATGTGTTTGTCTCTCGGTCATTCAGTCAAGAAGTCTCGTATATCATCCCGCTCTCCCCAGGCCCTTGTGCCTATGTTCTCGCGCCTGGTGTTGTCCTCTACAAATTTTAGAGAGCCTCTCGCCACTAAAACTTGTTTTTCTCTCAAGAATTTTGGAAGTTTCCTAATATTTCGAGCTTTATTCTTTAGAGTAAGTGTAGAATGAGTGGTGGACAATTATTAAATAGTAAAATTTGGTATTTGTCTGTTTTTATGGTCCAAAACGCTGACGTCGCTGTATAATCGAATGAGCTGGAACGGGTTGAACGATGGATGGGTTGGTTGGTGTAATGATCAACTTCTAGTTCAAAAATTTCTGATTTACATTTGAAGAAGAAGACAATGTCTTCAATAACTTCAAGCCAGTAAGATATAGGGATAAGATTTAGTTTTTTTAGACGATCAGAATAAGAAGATTTGTAATCTTGGAGAATAAATTTTGTTGCCCGACGCTGAAAACTTTCCAGACCAAGCAGATCGGCGGAAGGTCCCTCTTGGGTGCCCAGATTTCACTTACATAAGATAAATAAGCTCTTAAACCGGTTTTCCACTAGGCGATTTTTTCCGCGCGAAGCGATTTTCCTTTGTTCGGATTCAATAGATTTCTGATTAGTTCCAGCTCAGAACTCATGAGACAAAAGAAAAAGTCGCTTCGCGCGAAACGTCGCCTAGTGGAAAATCGGCTTAAGGGCCTGTTCATATGATCCCGGTGTACCGCGAGATGTCCCGGTTGCCCGGGATAATTCAGGTGCTTACTTTGTGTTTCGCGCACGAATATTTTATTCTCTGATCCTGACCCTGAAAACACCCTAATCCTCAAACCTAATCCTAATCTCAATTCTAATTCTACCCCAACCCCAATCCCAACCCCAACCCTAACCCTAATCCTAACTCTAACTCTAACCCTAACCCCAATGCATATTCGTGCGCGAAACACAAAGTAATAACCCGGAATTTCATCCCGGGATCAAAAAGCGCGGGAATTTAAGGAAATGACAAAAAAGCAAAAACTCACCCTAATTCTACTATGTTAGAAGTTATTTCACTTTTATTCAGCGTTTTGTCTTTAGACCTGACCGTTTGGACGAAATTCTGACCGTATAATATTCAAAGTTACAAGCATTGTAGTTCAGTAAACTTGATCCCGGTGTACCGGGATGTCGCGATTATATATGGGAAAAAGTCTGTCCCGGTGTACCGAGATCTCGGTACACTGGGACGTCCAGGCCCCATACAAACGCAACCGCGAACATAACATGCAGTAAGTTATCTACAAGCCGAGATTCCGGTGCACTGGGTCATATAAACAAAGGGATAAATAAAGCGGCGAGCGTGCACACCGGTGAGATGCATGGGTGCAACTGCGTCTAAGAAAACAATATTCAGTGTAGTTTTCATCATCATTTTCTTTATTCCATGCAGTATCTAATATTTTTGCGGAATCTAAGGTTATATATATAGAGAGAATATTACACGGTGGTGCGAAGATATGGATTTTATCTTCGAGTGGTGAAAACAATATTTTACGAATGAGTGTAGCGAATGAATAAAATATCGTTTTTACCACGAGAAGATAAAATTCATATCTTCAAGCCAGCGTGTAATTTTCTTTTTATTTTATAGATTCAATGCAAAAAGAGGTAAAATTCTTAATGACGTCTTCGATATCTTCACTACACCCTGTTAATAATTATTATGCAAATGAACAAACCTTCGATATCTCAAACAACGTTTAAGTTATCACAATAACAATAATACAAAATAAACTTTACATGATTGTTTTTATGTTGTGATATTCGGGTGTCTTTTGAACAACGAACACTAAAGTTATTTAATATTTTGTAATTAACGCCCAAATTTAATGTAAATAATTATTATGCAAGGAGTATGAAAATTGTTAATTTCTTGTTCCAAACGTTTTGAAGTAGTAATCTATAGGACTTAAGACGTCTACAAAACAACACAATAAAGCCAAGGTCAAATAACCACAGGAGGGTAAACTCCACAAACACTCAAGAAATATTAAGAAGCACACAAATTGGTTGTAATCGTCAATAATGAATGTAACCCCCCTTTGCAGCAATCACTTTCATAAGTCGATTGTCCATTGAATCGGTTAGGCTTTTAATGTCATCCTTATCTATAGCAGCTGCCCTGCTTTGAATTGCTTCCCAAAGAGAATTTTTTGATGAGAATTGCTTGCCACCTTCGTATGTTTTACGTTTGACCAATAATTCTCAACGGGATTCAAATCTGGTGAACATGCTGGCCAAAACATTATACGACCATCCTTAAACCCAAACTTGGTTAGAGCATCGCATGTGTAACGAGCTGCGTGCGAGGGCGCGTTATCGTGCATGAAAATCATCTTCCTTTTGAGTGAGAGAGGTTGCTTCTTGTACCAGGAAATGAAATTTTCCTTCAGAAAGGCCACGTACGATTCAGCATTCATCTTAACGCCATCAGGGACACGAAATGGACCCACAATTTGATTATTAATGATTCCTGCCCAAATCATGACACCTCCACCACCTTGTTGTCGCCTGATCTTGCCCTAGGGAGTGCTACCATTCAGTAGCCAACCACTCATCCAGCCATCGGGTCCGTCAAGTGTTGCACGTGATTCATCAGTAAATAGGACATGTTCAAAATTTGTCTTCATATAAGATTTAGCCCATTCTAAACGAGCCACTTTATGCCTTTGTTTCAATGGCAGTTTAATTGTGGGTTTTGTAATTTTCCCAATGGTTTTTAAAATCTTACAACGTCCAGCTCTGGATATAGAGGGAACTCCTGCCTCATCAAATATATTGTAGCTTGTTGAATGGGGGTTCTTGGATAAAGCTCTCTTCACTGAACTGATTTCACGTCGAGAAATCTTCCGAAGCTTGCCTTTATCCGACCTATCCCTCACTTTATTGGTATTTTCAATGAAGCTCTTTACTGTGCGACGGTCTCGATGTATAGATTTCGAAATATCCAAGCTGCTTTTATCCTTGCTTAGCAATTCTACTATTTTTTGCTTCTCGTCTGGTTTAAGATCAGTTTTGCGCCCCATGACTGATATTTTGACTGGTACACAAGACTTGCATAATAATTGTTTACACCAAGTTTTGCCTTTTTATGTAAAAAATTCAATAGTTCTACAGCTAATTGTTCACGCTTCATGAATTTAGTATGAATATAAACCACTATGTAAAGTTTATTTTGTATTATTGTTATTGTGATAACTTAAACGTTGTTTGAGATATCGAAGGTTTGTTCATTTGCATAATTATTATTAACAGGGCTGTAGTGAGGATATGGAAAATACGACACCACATATTCTCTAGTAAAACACTCGCATCTATATAATAAATGAGTCTACCTAATAGGGGGCCGCTGAGATCAATTAAGCTAGAGTTGATTTTGCGTAGAGAGGAAAACCGGAGAACGCAAACAACTCACCGGGCAAGCGGTTGTCCATCAGTAAAGATGTGAAATAAAGTTAAAAGCCGCTGCGAAGGAGTCAGACTAGAATTTATCGGTCAGTTCCGATTTTGATACTATAGCCGTGATCAAGGGCGTAGGAACTGGGGGGGCTAAGGGGCTGCAGCCCCCCCCCCCCAATATTTTATCTTGCTGATATTAGCCCCCCCCCCCCCCCCCCCCAATATTTTTCCCAACTACGGTTTGAGATTAAATGAGTTAAAGAGATCGTTGGTAATAATTTATAAAAATAAAAAATAAATCCTCCTAACATCATAAAAATATGAATTTCTTTCGTACAGAACGGGAAATTCGTCATATGACCGAAATCTATTTCTCTGCAGGCATCACCCGGCAGGGACGCGAGGGGCCTAGGCTGCAGTAGAACCCAGTACGCACAGCGCATACATTGTGACCATTTTTCTGAAGCTGAAAACTAGTCGTGGACCCCCTAGGCGGATTTGTGGCAAAGCCGCGAATGCACATTACACAAACTCAAGTAGCCCCCCCAAAGTAACACTGCTTCCTACGCCCCTGGCCGTGATTGGCTATTCAATGGAAATAGAACGTAGTCCTGCAGAAAGCAGCCGTTAGTGCATGGGGAGGGAGTGTAGGACCGACATTATAAAGGCTCATTTCCAGTCATCGCAAAAACCAGCTCGCAGCTCGCTGCGAATGTTTGCATCTAATTAAAAACAACTCGCAGTGTTTGTTTTCTCGCTGTGAGTTATTTTTAATGAGATACAAGTACTCGCAGCAAGCAAGCTGCGAACTAACTAGTTTCTGCTATGAGTGGAAAAGAGACTTAAGAACGGCTACGAAGGAGACTATATCCTAACTATATTTTCAAATTATTTACATTGTACGAAAAGGTTTTTGATTTCTCCAGTATACAGTGTGTATCAAAAAAAGCTGAACCCTTAGAAAACAACCTATTGTTAGTAGTTTGAAAGCCCTAAAAGCGCTGCCTTATAAATTAATAATAATAATAATAATAATAATAATAATAATAATAATAATAATAATAATAATAATAATAATAATAACAATAATAATAATAATAAAAACAAAAATTGGGTAGTATAAACAGGTATGGTAGTATATACACAAATATTCAAATCACTCAAATATGTTCGCTCGCTTTTTCTACACGCGTGGAAAATGGACTCCACGCCGGGTTCTGGGGCCTTCGGCCCTACGCCCAGGCTCGGGGATAACCATCGAAATGTAGTAAGGTTAGATATACTGCCGAAACAGAGAACGTAGGAGTCTAACGTTTCGAGCGAAGGCCCTTCGTCAGAGAGAAACGTGAGTGAGAAACGTTTCTCTCTGACGAAGGGCCTTCGCTCGAAACGTTAGACTCCTACGTTCTCTGTTTCGGCAGTATATCTAACCTTACTATATTTCGATTGTTGTTTCTTACGCATGCAGCACGCTACTTTTATTACACTATCGGGGATAACCGTCGGATATACCATACTGAAAGGGAATCATCGCCCTAAATTGAAAATGCGATAATTGAAGGTCTGTGAGCATATTACAAAATTACAAAATACTCCCTCAATTCAGTATGGACAGAACTGCTGCAACTGCGATCAACAAGGTGAGTCTTTATTATTACTGGTTCAATACAATACAGGAACTATTTGTACATCAAGTGTTTCTTTTCTTATTTAAATTTAAATTACATTTAAAAATCTGAGGATCTAAAATGTTTTTGTCCTTGTTGAATACGCGTACTACTGTAAAGTATTTCCTAATCACATACAGCTTACCTATTTAACTAATCGTGCATTATGCAACTGTTACTACCGTATTTACTATGAGAGAAAAAATATTAAAGAGCGCCGCCCTCGAAAAAGCGCCGCACTTATTCACAACAATGCGGCGCTTAATCGAAGCACAGTCAGACTGAATTGTTCGAGGAGCCAAACTAAAAAACAAGTACGGTACACCTCAGTCTTAACCCATCCTCGGAAATTTATTCTCCGGCTATTCAGGTTCTTAAACAGGTTCTTATTTTCTTAAGAAAAGAAATGTGGTTGTTCCTGGAAGAATATTGGTGCAGCCCATTATTTATACAAAAAATGAATATAATTATGTCTAAATTTCAATCTTAAAAAATAGAAACCTATTGGTAATCATGTTCGTTGTATGCCCTTTTTACTTTGCATTCCTAAGTAGTAAATTATAAAATAAGAACCTTTTCAAATTTTAGGCTAAAACAGGTTCTTATGTAAAGGGGGTCTAAATGGACAATCTTAGCCTAACAGGTTCTTAAAAACCAGGTTCTTATATGCCGGGTTTTACTGTATTCCAAAATACACCTGACAAGCCTCCGACCTAAAAACAGGTCTGAGTTTTGACGTTTTGCAGGTGAACCAAGTCCGTCTTTCCCTCCTCTCCCACTCTTTTCAATCTCTCGCTTGCTTAAATCTCATTATAATTATTTTACGAAGGTAAAACAAAGAAAAGAAAAGTCGGATACCGCGGATCGTTCGATTTACATAAACCTTTCCGTCAATTTACTTTTATGTATAAAATTAAAACTAGAAAAAATAGCTTAAATCTCCGCTGTCCGTAATAGTAAGGAAACATGATTATTTAGATTCTACTTATACATTAAACACGTACAATTTGGCCCTTCAAATTGTAAGTACTATAGTTACAAATATCAACTTTACCAATCTCAGCTCAACAGAGCCAACTGGACGTTTTGCAACATTTACGAGCGATTTTCAACACATTGTTGCACGTTAAAAAATTACTTACGCGGACCGCCATGCAAAACGACAATTGTAAAGAAAAAAAATCGTACGTAAAAAAATGATCTTAAAAGGTACTAATTTCCTTGCAAATGGCTTGCGAGATTTTTAAGATCTCCCAAGCTTCGCCGGGCACCATCATCGACAACGAATTTAAAATCTTTTACGCCTTCGAATGTTGCGGTGTATTTACCAGGAACATGAACATCACCTTTGATGGTAAATGACTTCTTTCGATAAACGCCTTCACCAAAAGTTAAAAACTTGCCAATTGCAACAAAAATTATTTTTTTTACTCCACAAGCAACTAGCAAATTTCGCAATGCCTCAAACGTTGATCCATTAGTTAAATAGTCGTCCATAACACATACAACTCTATTCTTCAGTTTATCTCTATATTTTTCATTTATCACTATGGTACGGAAATGTTTCTGGCAATACCTGGGCTGCTGCCTGTCATTTCGAGAATCCCTCCTAGATTTCGTTGTTGCCGTGTGTCTTTTGAAAATTGGTTCAGGCTTTCTCCCATTCAACATGCAACGGACGTACTCTTTTAGTTCTTCCATCACTTCATTTGGTTGTGTGGAGGACGACGGTGCAATTGCCCAATCTTGCACTTCTCTGAAATCACTGTCATGCGCAATGGCTGTATATAAATCAAGTGATAAAAGTTAACTCTACAATAATTTGAATATAGTACGCACGTTTTTATTGTTCGATAGCCATTATTTATTAAAGGCAGATGCACAGATTACGTCACTAACGTGGTTTGATTTCTTCAAACCAATTACGTGTTGCTTGATTCGTATAGATTATGTATCACGTCAAATAACGCGATTCATCCTTTTTAGTGCCCGCGACTGCGTTTCGTGGACCACTTTTTTCCGTTAGACGTTGTGACGTCATCTGTGAATCTATACCTGAACAGACAACGGCAAAAAGGGATCTATTTGTTAAACACGCAATTAAAAGCATCAGATCAATAATGGTGAATAAATAATTTCTGTGTGAACTGTTGTAGTTTAATTTTATGATCAAAACCGATGAAACAGAGATTATTAATTATACAGGTGTTTATGCAGAATCGAAAAATCTGATCGTCCCATATTTGTCACAATAAAAGGCTTTTTTATAATTTTAAACCAAAATTTTATAAGAATTTCATTTTTTAGCACTAATTTTCATATTTCCCGCCCCAAAAAATCTGAGTTGCTCAATGTTTAGGGGGCTGCAGCTTCCCATGGAGTAATGTCCAATATAGGCATCCGTTTGCAGCAGCTTACGGACGGTAAGATGTGTTTACAGGTGGTTGGGTGATAACAAGAGTGGTGTAATGGTTACAGGTGGTGCAGATGGAAGCAGCTGCTACGGACGGTAACAAGTGGTTGCAGGTGGTACGGATGGAAGACTTAGTGTATAGGGTATACAGATGGTACAGATGGAAGCAGCTACTACGGACGGTAACAAGTGGTTACAGGTGGTACAGATGGAAGCAGCTGCTACGGACGGTAACAAGTGCTTACAGGTGGTACGGATGGGAGAGTTATTGTATAGGCTATACAGGTGGTACAGATGGAAGCAGCTGCTACGGACGGTCACAAGTGGTTACAGGTGGTGCGGATGGGGGACTTAGTGTATAGCCTTTACAGGTGGTGCAGATGGTGCAGATGGTACAGTTGGAAGTAGCTGCTACGGATGGTAACAAGTGGTTTCAGGTGGTACAGATGGAAGACTTAGTGTATAGGGTATACAGGTGCTGCAGATGGTACAGATGGAAGCAGCTGCTACGGACGGTAACAAGTGGTTACAGGTGGTACGGATGGAAGCAGCTGCTACGGACGGTAAGAAGTGCTTACAGGTGGTACGGATGGGAGAGTTAGTGTATAGGCTATACAGGTGGTGCAGATGGTACAGTTGGAAGCAACTGCTACGGACGGTAACAAGTGGTTACAGGTGGTACGGATGGAAGCAGCTGCTACGGACGGTAACAAGTGCTTACAGGTGGTACGGATGGAAGCATCTGCTACGGACGGTAACAAGTGGTTACAGGTGGTACGGATGGGGGACTTAGTGTATAGGGTATACAGGTGGTGAAGATGGTACAGATGGAAGCAGCTGCTACGGACGGTAACAAGTGCTTACAGGTGGTACGGATGGAAGCATCTGCTACGGACGGTAACAAGTGGTTACAGGTGGTACAGATGGAAGCAGCTGCTACGGACGGTAACAAGTGGTTACAGGTGGTACGGATGGGGGACTTAGTGTATAGGCTATACAGGTGGTGCAGATGGTACAGATGCATGGAAGCAGCTGCTACGGACGGTAACAAGTGCTTACAGGTGGTACGGATGGAAGCATCTGCTACGGACGGTAACAAGTGGTTACAGGTGGTACAGATGGAAGCAGCTGCTACGGACGGTAACAAGTGGTTACAGGTGGTACGGATGGGGGACTTAGTGTATAGGCTATACAGGTGGTGCAGATGGTACAGATGCATGGAAGCAGCTGCTACGGACGGTAACAAGTGGTTACAGGTGGTACAGATGGAAGCACCTGCTACGGACGGTAATAAGTGGTTACAGGTGGTACAGATGGGAGAGGCTTTTCCAGAGGAAAATATAATGTCAAATAGTAAAGAGAAATTTTCGAGAAGTAAGAGTTATACGTCAAAGGTGTTACGATGAATTATTTTGTGTGTTGTGAGGGTAAGACAAGAAGGAGAAAGCCGACAATGTGAAGTTTCGTATGTAGGAGAAAGCAGGAATCACTTACATAGACTGATAGTATTGAATACGGAATGTGAAAGGTCATAGGGGTTCTAAAAGGATGTCGTTAGATGTTTTGAAGTAAATTGGCACTATGTTTCGCACGAGTTAACGTTGTGTTGAAGACGTGATGATGATCTGCATTAGGTCTATGTGGAAGGAAGGGGAAGGGCCTTAGCGTTAGTATTGCAACTAATAAGTTATTCATCTTCTTTGTTATTGTAATGTCCTTGACGTTTGCGTTGTATTTCCGCTGCCTAATCTGTGTTTTACAAGGGCTTGGATATTATGTATATTGCCGTCAGGAAAAGAATTAATACATTAGTTTCGGAAGAGGGAGATGGCATGTTTAGTAAGAAGATGGTGTTGCGATTGCAAAGTTAAGTATATTTGAAGGAGAAGTAGAGGCGTATAAGTAATTGGATATGGCATTCGATGAATGATTGTATGGGTTATATGCTAGGGATAAAGATGTCACTCAGGGAAATACATATAAAATAATGATTCTCCTGAGGCCACGAGTGGTAAGGCAATTCACAGAAATGTTGAAAGAACAGTGAAAGCAAGGGTATATAATTTTACGAGCGGCGTCGTGTAAACCAAAACTAAAATGGAAAATTAAGGTGGCCGCGAGTTCAGGCTGGCGTTTATATGTAAACACGTTGTTAGGACACATGGGGGTTTCGTCGTTGACAGGGAAGAAGGTGACAAGTGTTTCGCCTTCTGCCGTTCTGGTATTTAAAGACACTTTTCTAAAACATTACACTCTGTTTCTCCTAATGATTTTTGTTTAACGTGTTTTTTTCGCGCTTCACCTAATTTTGAATGAGACATTCGAGCAAGTTGACTAGTCATTTGTAAAGTGAAACCCTGTTAATGAAAACATGTATGCCTTCCGTTCTTGCTACTTATTGTAATTCTGTGTTTTCCGCATGTTGAGCCTATCGCTTAATTGGTATGAATTTGATAAGTTGTGTAAAAATAATTTTGATAATAGATAAACATGCATTTGAAGAATAAACAGCGAGGGAATGTTTAGTATGCACAACGGAAGAGTTTATAAGTTACATTATGACGCGCTTGTTGGGATAAATTTATGCGTTTGGTGGGTGGGAGAGAGGAGTTGTTTTGGGGAATGGAATTTTTTTTTTAGAGTCAGAATAGGGAGATAGGTGTCATTTGTTGTGTCATCTGTGACGCGCGTTAGCAGTAACGTATTTCGCACGTTTGTAGGGAATTCATGAGTATATAAATTGATAGAAATATTTAATTGCCTGTGATACTTTCGTAGGGTAGTATCATAAAAAGGTGGTCTGTTATAATTTCTTTTGTTGTAGAAAAGCATTACTTTATTTATTCATATATACATATAGAATATATATATATATATATATATATATATATATATATATATATATATATATATATGATATTGGGCATTTCACTCGATTACATAGCATGTTCTAAGGATTTAGGGTGAAGGAAAATTCGAGTGTAGAATATATACATTTTAAGACCAAACCGGGAGCAGTTGCGAAAAGTGCAACTACACAGGCCCTCCGGCATGCAGGAATTGAACCCACGACCTTGCGATTCTAGTGCAATGCTCTGACCACTGAGCCACGGAGGCCGTTGCCGAGAGCTTGATCGCGAGTTCTGTATAGTATATATACAGAACTCGCGATCAAGCTCTCGGCAACGGCCTCGTGGCTCAGTGGTCAGAGCATTGCACTAGAATCGCAAGGTCGTGGGTTCAATTCCTGCATGCCGGAGGGCCTGTGTAGTTGCATTTTTCGCAACTGCTCCCGGTTTGTTCTTAAAATGTATATATTCTACACTCGAATTTTCCTTCACCCTAAATCCTTAGAACATTATATATATATATATATATATATATATATATATATATATATATATATATATAAAGCATGATCCCGTTTAGGATGAAACCTCTGGTAGCGAAGACTTTAAGGTAACTATACTTCATGCTTTATATTTTGCTCTATCTATATGGTATTGAGCACTCTCTAACATTTCGTGAACCAAAACTCACTTATATATATATATATATATATATATATATATATATATATATATATATATATATATATATATATTTATCTATATAAATATATGTATATGTATCTATAAAATAATTTAGATAGTACACGCGCTTTGATTGGGCGATAGGCCTGTTTGCATTATTATGATATTGCATGTAAAAGAAATCAGTATTTTAAGGAAAAATGAGGAGAAACTTTGCTTAATTTATGCCGTTTCTTCGTGCGATGTGGAAACCACAGATAGGGTAGTGTTGTCGTTTGTGTTGTGCTCATGAAGTATTAATGAGCTTGACATGTATATGTATTGATGGTTTTTGATATCGAAGTGAGGTAGTGAGAGGTTGTGTAATGTTTTCTATTTCATTATGAAACGTAATTGAAAAGAGTGTTGTTGTGGTTTATGAATTTTAAGGTGAGTAAACATGTATAATTTGTTGATGCTTCCGTTTGCGGTGAAGCCTTTAGCGAATAAGTTGTTGTTTTCGAGTTTTGGAACAAACGCTGTCCAACGACAAGTATACGTATGAGGGATGAAAGGTTAAGGAATAGGGGGTGTAAGTTTCCGTTGTGATTGCTTCTGTTTCAAGTTTCAGAGTTGCGTACATATTTTGTAACAAGCGACGGCAAAAATGGAATATGTTGAAGTGACAATGACAATGTGAAATATTGTCAAGGGAGAGTGATATTTGTGGTATAGGTGATATTTGAAGTGAGAAATATTGAGAAAGGAAAGAAGCGTATAAAGTTTCAAGGCGGTGCGCAAAGGGTCGTGGTTGATGGAATGACTACAGAGTTTGTAAATATCAACAGAGGGGTTCCCCAAGATTCAGTACTTGGTCCAGTATTATTTGCCATCATGGTTCATGACATACGCCCAGTGTACCCGGAAAGGAACGTATTAGTAAAGTTTGCTGATGACACTAATTTAAGTGTTCCTGTAAAAGCTAATTGTGACACTTCTCTCACCGAAGTGAAAAACATAGAAAGTTGGGCGCTGAACAACCGTATGACATTGAATATGACGAAAACAAAGGAAATGGTTGTACGAGGTAGGACAAGAAAACCAGTACCACCTTTATTACCAACAATTACACGACAACCTTATCTAAAGATTCTCGGATTAAAATTTCAAGAAAACCCCTGTAACTGGGATCTCCAAATTGATAGCTTGCTAGCCAAAGCCAGTAGCCGGTTGTACATATTACGGACTTGCAGATTCTATGGATATCCTAAGGATCAAATAAGCCAACTGTTTGACTCACTCATTCTCTCTCTCATTCTTTATGGAATTGAGGTTTGGGGAGCAGCCTTTAAAGGGAAATACCTAGATCGTGTCGACAAGTTCCTCAAACGAGCCTTTCGATATGGCTACACGTCAAAAAACTATGTGTTATCTGACATAATTAGCGAGAGAGACAGAAAATTGTGGAACACAATCTCGAACGACACAACTCATAGTCTATACGACCTACTACCTCCTAAGAGAACAAGAACACTTAGAAAGCGAGGACATAACTATATCCTGCCAAAAATTCAGACAGAGAGATATAAGAGATCCTTTATTAATAGATGCCTACTGCAATTTATATAGAACCCTAATTGAACTTTTAACTATAGCTAGTATAAGTTTTTGTTTGTTTGTTTGTTTGTTTGTTTGTTTGTTTGTTTGTTTGTTTGTTTGCTTGTTTGTTTGTTTGTTTGTTTGTTTGTTTGTTTGTTTGTTTGTTTGTTTGTTTGTTTGTTTGTTTGTTTGTTTGTTTGTTTGTTTTTTGTTTTGTTGTTGTGTTTTTTGTTTGTTTGTTTTTGTTTGTTTTGTTTTGTTTTGTTTTGTTGTTGTTTTTTTCTTTATATCGTGCTCACATTACTTGTAAAGTTACACGTCTGATGTAACTATTCTATTTTTATCTCAATAAAGACTTTACATACATACATACATACATACATACATACATACATACATACATACATACATACATACATACAAAGAAAACGCAAATTGAAAATTGAAAGCGGTGAGAGTTTAGGCATGCGTATTAAGGACACCCTCAGAGGAAAAATTATCGTTGTGTGGGATGAAATGTTTGTGTTGTGCGTGTTACAAAGCCGGTTTACGTTTACAACGAATAGTTTTGAGGGTGAAGGGGTTATAAAATATAATGAAAGGGACATAAACATTGAGGAGTGAAGACGTGTAATAAACATGAGTATTTACTTGAGAAATATGAGCGTTTTCGTATTTCTCACTTTTCTCAAAGGAATCGACAACCACTTCTGAGTTCATTACTTCAAACACATTATTATGTGAACAGCGTCCTCGTTCTTCATACCACGCCACTCAGGACATGTTCACGTCTTCAGAAGAAGGTCAACGGCCAAACGATGAGAGCTGTTGCTTGAGATTGACTTAAACGCGGACACTACAATAATTTTAGCAATACTGGGGCCGTTTTGGAAGGCTTTAAACCGACTTCAAATGTGAGATATAATAGTCAGTTAACCGTGACGTTTAAATTGTAAAACTAGCTTATCCTGCGTTTTATCCGGCGCCGTCGTCCTAGCATCTTAAAGTCCCTACTATGTGCGCGTATACAGTACGTTGACGTCGGGTTTTTTAAGAAGGCAAGAGATACATTGCAGGAGAGGAGAGTAAGTTTTCGTGGGGTTTTTGTAAGAACGAGGCAACACACAGTGGAGGATAGGAGAGTAAGTTGACGTGGGATTTTTCCAAGAACTAGGCAACACAGAGTGGAGGATATGAGGTTAAAGTGACGTCGGGTTTTTGTAAGAACGAGGCAAGACATACAGTGGAGGAGAGTAAAGTGAGTTGACGTGGGGTTTTTGTAAGAACGAGGCAACACATACAGTGGAGGATAGGAGGGTAAATTGACGTCGGGTTTTTGTAAGAACGAGGCAAGACATATACAGTGGAGGAGAGTAAAGTAAGTTGACGTGGGGTTTTTGTAAGGACGAGGCAACACATACAGTGGAGAGAACACATAGAGTGGAGGTGAGGAGAGTAAGTGTCAAGTGTCCAATCGGTACCACCTGTAAGCACCTGTTACCGCCCGTAGCAGCTGCTTCCATCTGCACGACCTGTACCACCTGTAAAGCGTATAGACTAAGTGTGCAATCCGTACCGCCTGTAAGCACCTGTTACCGTCCGTAGCAGCTGCTTCCATCTGTGCGACCTGTAAGCACCTGTTACCGCCCGTAGCAGCTGCTTCCATCTGTACCACCTGCACGACCTGTAAAGCCAATGCAAGCATCTGCAAACATGTCTTACCGTCCGTAAGCATCTGCGAACGGATGGTTATATTGGACATGTATGGACTATTGCAAATACTGCGATTTGATTGGTTGTCTACCGTAGGCTATTCGTCGAGCGCCTACAGTAGCAATAAACCCCAGCAACCCGCAAGTGCGGGGTTGAATGACAACAATGGCCGCTTTGTTTTTTAAAGGCCGCTTTCCATTACGTCCGCTTTGCCCGCGGGTTAATCGTTTAAAACGAGTTTTCCTTCGAGTTACGTACGGCCGAGCGGGCCGACTGAGTGAAAATGTATCGTCGAAATTCGAAAATTTAATTAATTTTTGTTAGTAAATTTCTACTAAAACAAATGCGCCTTCGTGGACTATATCCGCTCATAGGGAACTAATTGTTAAATAGTCTATATAGTTCACTCACCTGCCATAAGATGGCACACCAGAGCTTTTTTACTCATCGGTATATCTGCTTCATCCTTCAAGATGGCCTGAAACATTTCAGCCATATCTTTTTCGTCTGGTTCAACTGACCTGCCATAAGTATTTGCCTTACACAATGTTAACACTTTTGTTGGCACTGCAGGATCATCAAAGATGCATTTATAATACCACCCAGATTGGTTAACAATGATGTTTAGTATCGCCATCATTGCTGTTGGTGTAGGCGCTGGAATACCGTAACGAATGACCTTGTTCTCACAAGTAACCCACCTTGCGCCAATGAGAAATGATTTTGTACTAGAAGCAACATGTAAATCTTCGTCAACTACACCAACGATAATAACAACCTCACCGACGCTCCACTTTTGTTTGATCAGGCGGCGAAGATTTTCGCCCCTTTGAACAAATTGGAGTGACCTGAAAATAATCAATATTACCCAAGTTATATATGGGTTTCTTAAATATCCTCGAGCCCAGTTTAAATTAGAATGGTGACGTATTGGATGGCGTAATCTTGCCATGTTTTTCGTAGAGTTATAGAACACGGCTTTTAACCAATCACCGCGTGCGATTTCAATATATATATACTGTATATATATATATATATATATATATATATATATATATATATATATATATATATATATATATATATATATATATATATATATATATATATAAGAAATAAAAAACGTGTCGCGTGCGATTAACGAGAGATGCGTGTAAAGCACAAGGCGATAACCGAGTGTTTTACTATAGCTTCTCGAGTGCATTATAACTCGATAATCGCACAGCAGTAGTATAGAACTTGAGGCTATGGGCACACTTTTTTTTATTTTGCCGAAAACAGCGCCAAAATGTTGGGATTTAACGGGAAAGGATGTTTGAAAGGGGTAACTCTTTTTTTCCGCTTTTCAGAGTATAAGCAGACGGGAAATGGGTTTTGGGAAGTGTAGAAAATTTTTCCCCTTTCAGAACATCTCATATTGTTGGGTTTGATATAATAAAACACAACAGATCTCATACGGGTGGTTGCCATGGAGATGTGGTTAGAGCAGGCGACTCACTCAACCGTATGTAAATTCCGTTATGTGCAGGTGACAGGGGACGGCCAATCATCTTTTAACCCATAAATTAGAGTTTTGGTTTTAGTTTTGGTTTTGGTTTTGGTTTTGGTTTTGGTTTTGGTTTTGGTTTTGGTTTTGGTTTTGGTTTTGGTTTTGGTTTTGGTTTTGGTTTTGGTTTTGGTTTCGGTTTCGGTTTCGTCATGTCATGCCAGGTTTGGGAGAACTAGCGCGGAGGCCTGGGACTACTTGTGAGAATATTCTTATGTCCGTACGCGTAGGAACTAATCCCGTCTCCCAGCAGGTATCTCTTATCGTCAAAGCATGAGAGTGACACCTTATTAATTTCATAACTACCCAGCTTATGTTTTACACTTCGAATGGTTTTCATTTTTTGAAACACTTGTTTCTTACCAAATAGTGTGTCTTTGTAGTTCTCGTGTTTGATTTGTTTCTTAGTGACACTCTTTTTAATTCCCTTCGCGGTTTTGCCACCTGCTCCGTTGTCTTTTAAATATGAATACATTTTACTTCTAAGACCAACGAATTCGGTTATGGGAACGCCAGCCGCTTCGTCCTTCATCTTCCCAATAACCTTTTTGTTCGACTTGTTGTGGTACTCCGAGCTCTCTGGATAGTCCGAATTGTCAAAGATATCTTTATCAGCCCAGAAGTCTTTGTAGACGTCTTCCGCTTCGATCTCATATGTTAAACTATCCGTATCTGTAAACAACAACTTAGCATTATTTTTATATTTCTTTAATATGTAGTTGTAATGGAAATCATACATCAGGGTTTTCGACAGATCCAGAATACACATACCGACGTAAGCCGGTCGGTTTAACGTAAGAACTTCCTTGATTTTGTGAACGGCAACCAGGTTTTCGTTGAATATTTTGGCAGATACGAAGGTTGGTTTGGAAACTAACTTCAACATTTTCTCCTCACACGTGACCAACCGGACGTCCACACGCTTTCTCAGGTTCTCCATTGTTTTACCGAAAACGCTGTTGTTCATCAGCTTGAAGAAGTCCTTTTCGAAGGCGTTCCTGGCGGCGGTTTCTTCACCGTGTTGACGTCGATGTACTGCTTCAGCCAAGGGCGGGATTGATCGAACAACAAAACCCGGTGGACTTTCTTCACCTTCATCCCAAGCCTGACGTACAGCTCTAGGTTTCTGTAGTGGATGACATATCTTTCCTTAGTCATCAGGTTGGTTACTAGCTTACTGACACAACCAACGCTGACGCCGAACTTCTCTTTGGAAGTTCCCAACAGGAAGTTCCCAGTCCAGGTTTTTCAGCTTACCTTCACTTATCCACCTAAATCCGCCAGTTGGGAGGCACTGACTCATGGCCCGGCCACACAAGTTGTTGGCGTCCAGATACATTATGTACTTCACAGCCTCATCCTCACTATACCCCTTCATATGTGGGTTGTTTGCCTTCCCATACCTATTAGCTATGTAGCTAACCCCGCCTCTCATCCCTTTCTCGATGAACTGGAACATGTCGATGTTAGTCATTAACTCCAGCTCAATCCCAGTCATTTTCAGCATAGCGTCCCAGGCTAACCCAGGTGAGGTGAAATAGTGGCAGGGGTCCAGCTTATAGTATTGAACACAGGTCTTTCTAAAGTTCTCAAAGACGTCAGCTAACAACAGCACATCCGATTTCAGGTACACATCATGGTAGTCTCCCATCGTTTTCATCCCAAACGAGGTCCAAACCTTCTGAGCGTGTTGGTAATCGGTGTCTGATATTTCCTCATCGTTTAGTACGCTATAAAACTCACTCTTTGGTGGTAACCCCATTTCCTCAAACCGACTGAAGCTGTCCATATAGTCATAGGGGTAAACACCCTTCGTCCTCATCAAGTCCGACTTTTCACCAAACTCCTCAGCTGTGTATCTGAAGGCGTCAACCGGGAGATTTCCAACCAATTTTTCCAATGAGCTACTCATGAACTGAAGACTGTCCAGAAACACGAGGTTCTTACCTAACATGAAGGCCATGTACTTCTCCATATTATTCGGAATGACATTAATCTCCTGTCCGAACTTTCCGATTTCTCCCATGATGAGATGACTATCATAACCCCTCAGGTTGTGTGAGATGACTGGTATTTTATCGGTTAGTCTGTGATTTCTGTTACAAAGCTGGTGGGCAGATCCCCGATACCTTCCTGTTACATGACAGTGATCCCGGACCCTAACGTCCTCTGCTGTGTACTCCCGACCACAGTTATGACACTTTCCGGCGTCCCTAAAGTCCGCCCTGTCGGAATCACTCAGAACCATGTCCTGGTTGAAGTGTTCTTTTTTTGTGTTCTTACAGTACTCCACTTCTTCCAACATCTTAACGATGAACTTGTTGACAGCACCAGGACCTCTGTACACCTGGACAGGTTTACTGTACCTATCGTCGTAACAACAGACAACCTTATACCCATAACCACAATCAGTATGTCTCTGATACTTCTCCATGTACGGTCCCTTATCTTTCTCCTCTTGGTCTGACCCCAACACCTCCGGTCTGTCGACCTTTTCCGTGATTGCCTCAAAGTCGGAATACACAACAAATGGAACATTTAACTGTTTGTGGAAATTACTGTACCTCAGCACGTTCTTACCGGGGTCAGGCATTCTAACAGCCTGTTTCGTTTACCATTCACACTGATACACACAGCCTTATGCCTATCCAGAACCTCTGTTGAACTGAAACATTGGAGACAGTAAACACAGAAGTGTTTTCTCCTCTTATGTTTTGTTTTGTTGTACATAAACCTATCGAAGTCCTTGATGAGGACGTAATGTTTGTTGTTTTCGTTGGTTATAATCAGGAGGTTCATAAGGTCGGTGAACCTTTCCTCTGATACGTAAACCGGAAAGGTTGACCCGTCT
This sequence comes from Corallium rubrum, assembly GCA_964035015.1. Taxonomy (NCBI): domain Eukaryota; kingdom Metazoa; phylum Cnidaria; class Anthozoa; order Scleralcyonacea; family Coralliidae; genus Corallium; species Corallium rubrum. The sequence continues at coordinate 10,466,704 of OZ036010.1, forward strand.
TCATAACCAAAGACGTTGATACGTATCTCGTTTTGTTTCTCCACCCGGTTGTACTGTTTCTGACTCACTGTAAAGCTGATTCCACTATAATTCAAGTCATCAACATGGTCCCGGTATTTAGATACCCTTTGTGGGTTTTCTGAGACGGGAAACTTATGAGCCAGATGACACCACATAAAACACCTATCATCATTATTCTTAACGTTGATCAGCCCCTTCCGACTATGTCTTAACTCTTTAGGGAGGTCGACATACGACGAGCCTTCCAGTGGACTGTACACAGTCGGATTGATGTAGTGACCGTCCACTGAGTTTACTTCCCAGCCAGATCCATCGCTTATCCACCGGGCTATCCTAACTATTACCTCCTCATTCGCGGAGTCAACGTCCTGGCCGATCTCATTACCACTGATCACAGTCCTGATGTGGCTGTTGAAGTGAGCCGTCTTATAAGTTCTCCCACCAGACACCTCCTTCTCAAGCGTTACAACCAACGTTTCAGCGAACTTCAACCCCCTCATCTCAGCCAGCTCCCGACGTAGTAACCGTACCACGTCATTCCTGAGAGTATTTACCTGTTCTAGTGGGTGTTGGGACACAACAGCACAACTGAACGATTTGGTTTTACCCCTCAGGGCTCTGTCTAACTGGTTTATGTCGTAACCGATTAGTCTCTCGTAGAGATGGAGGTCTTCGTCGGAATAGTCGTCATCCTGGTGGATCATAGCACCTGAGCTCATCGTTATAACAGGGGTGATCATATTCCGTTAGGTGTCGTTCCAACCACTCGGTGTAAAACCCGTCCGGGGTACGATCCCAACCAAGTTCCTTATACACAACCCCAAACAGATTGTTATCGAATAGGTCCTTCGTTTTCCCCTTCTTAAGATCCCTTAGGTTACCCAGTAACTCAATCCCCCTTCTCGAGCACAATCTGATGATATAATAATTGTATCTGGATAACTTACGACCTTTTATCAGACCCTTCCTGTCCATCACGCAGAGAACCTTGGAAAAGTCTTCTAAGATAATATCAACAAACCTACCCTTAACGACTCTAGTGACTTTTCCCCTCATCCAACGATTTCTCGAGTGTCTGGGATGTTTGGGGCCAACAGCTGCCCGATACCTTCCGACAACATACCCATACTCCGTGTCACCACATCCTGGACAGGAGAACATCTCGGTGTTCACCTGTACACGAAATCTGGAACAATCCCCACACCACAGTTTCATACTACGTCCGGGCGGATCCCGAGTCAGGGGTGTTAACTCAATCCCCATCTGCTCACAGACCCATTCAGCGCTTGAAGACGGTAAATCCTTCAACCCCTCCGGTAAATCCGACCAGGAAACAGACATTATAACTAAACCCTAACAAATCCCCTTAACCCCTACAAAACAAACCTAGACATCAGATACCCACCAACCAGACCAACAGACCCGATAAACAAGGTCTGATACTCTTTCATCTCACCCGATGGTTTGTAATAGTCAGACAACTCAGGCTCTGGCTGGGAAAACCCAACGGTCTCAACCTGTCTTAACCTATCCCTCAGCTGATCCAGAGCGTGGTTCGTTGTGTTGATGTCAGCGTTGGCGTCAGACAGTTCCTGTCTCAACATCTGTATTCTATCCTTCTTATCCACCTCACTCTCATACCATTTCTCCTTCGCCCTAGCCAGCTGCTCAAGGGCGTGGTTGTGTCTCCTAATCGCAGCTTCATATCCGGTGTGATTTAACTTCGAAAACATAAATCCAGCGCCCGCGAAGGCCAAGGCGTTAAACAGTCCACCAGCAACCACACTAGCCATATATAACTAGGGATAATACGTCACCCTTTCCCCGTGACACTACAAAGATCCGATAATAGAATGGATATCACATCTTTTCCAAAATGGAATCCTGAGTATCTGATGGCCGTTGTTCTTGGCATACTCGTTTTTCATCCGATCGTGTTTCTTCCGCACCCTAAAGCGTCTCTCTGCCTCTTCCTGGGTTATCTCACCCGACCAGGTGGAAGGGTGAAAATGTTGTTCACCATCATACTCAATCAGTATGAAAATACCGTCATCCAGAGGTATCGCGAAGTCATACCTCAGAAGGCCACCACCCAACCCCACTAACCCATCAAAAGTCTTCTCCCTAATTGCTTCAACTCCATTAACGCGTAAAGCGTTCTGTACGTCTTTCTCTCCCCTAGACATAGGGGGCAGCCGGTATGTCTCAGTGCTCATAATAACCACTAGGTACGGAATCCCCTTAGGCTACTTAGGTTTTGAAAAAGGGTCAACCGGTAGGTACCCTTTCGATTGGGCATACTTAATCCCAACCGTACTAATTCCAACGGCTAAGGCTGACTTGACGGTACCTTTCACCGACTCATGAGTACCCAAAGGTTCCCTCAGTATCTTCTTCGAAACCATGGAAATCGCCACAGCTCCACTTGTAATCAGGAGAGCGTCGTAGAGCTCGTTCAGCAGTTCTTTTCGGTCAGTGGTTGACATTATACTACTACATATTTTATTCGTCGAAGGTGTCTAAAACCGGAGGGGTCCGGACGGGGTTCTGTGGTTCGGGTTTTACCACAGTTCCTTCCATTACCTTCTCCTCATCAACGGTTTGCAACCTCTGAACCGCTCTTTTCTCCTGCCTCATAGTGTAATAAAGTGAAGCCCCACCGATAATCAGTCCAACGGTTCCGATTATGTAGCCATAATAAGCTGACCGACCCCCACCAACCCCAAGACCGGTCTCAGCCACCAACCGCTCCCTGGCTTTCCTCTCCTTGGCCGCTTTCGATATCTGAGCCAGTCGTTTACCAGCCTCCACCCGTTTTGGATCCTTAACTCTCTCCGTCTTGACCACTGATGTTATTTTAGGGTCTGAGGTTTTCTCAGGTACATCAATCATCTATACATTAATCTATGTTTCATCTGCCAGCTGATCTGTAGGAATCTCTAAGACCGTCTCTGGGGAATCTGTGAGGTCGTCTGTAGGAATTTCTGAGGTCGTCTGTGAGGAATCTGTGAGGTCGTCTGTAGGAATCTCCGATGTTGTCTGTGGGGAGTCTGTAGGGATCTCTGGGGTCGTCTGTGGGGGATCTGAGACCGTCGGCCAGACAACAACAGATTCAGTCACGTAGTACTCTCCCCTACGGTTTCTCCTAACACAATGTCTCATCACCCCGATAGCTCTTCTGAGGGCGTGGAAGATAATCAGTATGGGTCGTCTGAGTCTCTTTGGAATCTTCATATAAAATACGGAAGGTCTAGGATCATACCGTATACCTGAGGTATAATGACCAACCCAAAGTTCGGTGCTCGGCTGATCGCCCTCGACGGAAACATCGGTGTGGGTAAAACAACGTTCGTGAAACCATTCGCTATAAGAAATGGTTACCATCTCATCGAAGAGCCAGTTGAAGACAATCCATACCTAGAAAGGTTTTACGCTGACCCCGGGACGTGGACGTATGAGATGGAGACCTGGTTCCTCGGTGAGAGAATCGACGCCTACCTGAAGGCTCTGGAGTTAATTAACGACGGGGAGAATGTGATCATAGAGAGAACACATCACAGCTGTATGGTTTTTACTAAGAACTGTTGGCGTAATGGGTGGATAACCAGCAAACAGTTCTCTGAGTATTCCCAGGTCTTCCACTCACTAAACAATCTACTCCCAACCCCTGACGTTCTACTATTTCTAGAAGCCTCAGTTGACACCTGTCATAACCGAATGCTCAGGAGAGGTCGGGAATGTGAAGCCGGTGTAACTAAGGAATATCTCAGGTGTATAGGCCGGTATATGGGGGAGATGGTTGAGAGCATAGCCCTTGAGGGGACTAAGGTGATTACCCTCGATGGGAAAACTTTGGTCCGGATGAGTCGGAACTGATCGGTACCCTCAATGGGATCCCTAACGGATTTCACGGTTGGATGGCTCGTGTGAACGGTCGAGACGTTTACATACCAGAGATAGTCAGAACCGTTAGCTAGGCCCGGCAGGCTCAGGTGAGTCGTACCTTCTGTGATACCGTGTGATCATACTGTCGAAGTGTGGACAGACCTCAGTCACAATGTCGTCGAGTACAAGGACGTCGGATAGGAAGATACTCTCGTCGTACTGGGTCCCACGTAGGAAGCTTCTGATTTGTGTCAGAACCTTGTGGTAGCTGATATGAGCGAATTCACAGTTCTCCAGTCTGCCAGGCATCCCCGACTTGGTCATATACCCCTGAATCAGGACGCCAGGACCGGCTATAGTTCCGAGGATCAGCGGGTTAGCTGTAACACCACCGGCTATCCCCCCAATCACAGTCAACCCAATAGAGACCGTCTCGAGGATCATCTTCAGTCTCTTCAACCTGGTGTGTTTCCATTTGTAACAAGTCGCTAGCCTGTGGTAATACGAATAAAGTCTCTGCAGTTTGTCTACTTCAGCCGATTGGAGGTTTTTACCAATGTGGTTGAAGCTGATAACGCTTTTTTTCTTCATTCTAATTACAGTCCATATTCAACCATAACCTCCTTACAAATCTTCCCGATCTCAGGTTCCCCCAGACGACCCTCCACAATCTTCATACCGTAAAAGTTGATGTCTGAATAATACTTCCCAAGACGGTTTAGCCCGAACACATTCAGATAAGGTGTCCCTATCTGTTCGATGTTACTGATGAAAAATGAGTCCTTCAGCATTTCACCATTGATCCTGGCGTGTGACACCCTAAGCCCGGATAGCCAATGAGCAGATATCAAGATCTTCTTCCCAATGAACTTCGCTGGGATCGTACACTCGTGAAACTTAGCCGGTGACGACCCTTCCATAAGCAGTTTGTCACTTACCCCAGCTTTAAACCCAAAGCTTTTGCCGGGACCGTCACTACCATTATTGGAAATAATCATTTCCCAGTCATTCGACTTAGGTCTTACACTATTCCTCTTTACCACAACGAAAACTGAAACATCGACGAACATAAACCTGGGTATGCTAACGCGGAGGACTGTTTTTATCGTAATTTCAGGGAAAAGGAAGTGGTGGTCATCAGCAGTGTTCAGCTGTGGGTTGACACTAGTAGGTCTCCAAAACATGGCTGAGTAGGTCTCGGTATATTTGTCCTCTATGTAATCAACAAAGGGGGGGAGTTTGGAGATCGCGTTTTTGCTGGCTCTGGTTACATTCAGGTCGAAAATGACTCTGTGGTTGTGGGGTTTTCGTGTAAGCTTTTAGCTTATCGTTGAGCTGCTGAAGATCACTGCTGAGTTGCTTAGTGACCTGACTAGGGGCTCCTTTTTCCGGTTTGCTGTAACCATAAAACAGACTCATATACTATAGGACGTATTTACTGAACAAATACCCAAACACAGCTGTTATGACCAACAGAATCCCCAGATTGTCCGACTTTGGTTGTCTGTCAGGTGTACGGACGATTGGTTTGTCAGGTGTACGGACGGTTGGTTTGTCAGATGTGTGGACGGTTGGTTTGTCAGATGTATGGACGGCTGGTTTGTCGGTCTGTTCGTCAGTGTTGTCTAGTGTTTCCAGATGTGGACCGCTTTCTTGGTGTGTCTTTGGTGGTTGTTTGTGAACACCTTGGTAGTTGACCTTAGAATTAATACCAAATCTCATACCCTCCGAAGCACGTCTGAGTACGTTGTTGTATCCTATGATTTTCTCTTTCAGTATCGTCAGTGAGCCCGGTACTAACCACGTGTCAGGACTTATGGCTAGGTTCTGGGTGACGTTAGTATCTGATATTGCCCTGTTCATGTTCATGTTCAGAATCCAGGTACTAACGGAATAGTTAACGACGGCATCATGTACAAGGACTCTAAACTCTTGCTGTGTTTCGAGACTGCCAGCACCTTTGTTAACAATACTGACCCTTGTTTTAGCCTGTGAACCGAGAACGGCGTAAACATAAGCCTCGATGGACTCATTTAGGTACTGCAGACTTATCCTGGTGAAACCATCTGTCCGTAAGGGGATGAACCTTCTGTAGTGTGTCTTATAATCACTATTGAGACGCCACATTCACTCACGGAACGAACGGTTGTGTTTGTAACCAGACTTCGGATTAATCAGGAACTTTTTTTCTCTGGGTATGTTCGCCATGTTGTCAATCACACCGGGATGCTCTCCAACGCCAAACTCCCTCATTAGGTCACTCCTCTTTTCCGTTATCAGACGTCTTAGTATACGCCGCGTGGTGAAATAAAGGTGGAAACGCATGATCGAGGAGACCACTGGATAGACATCGTCTGAGAATTTTAGGTGTTCTACCCCAACGCCACAGCAGTATGAACTGAGATATATAGACAGCAAAGATGAGCTGGTAATAAGGTTCATTGTTATTCCACCATACCGCGATGTCCGTCCGGTTTCCTGGGTTCAGGACTGGTAATTTTGCCATAAAAAAGTCTTGGTCGTTAACGTAGATCCTGAAATTGTTAAGGTCGTAGTCTATAGCGTTGTTTGATAGATATGTAAATTTCGAGAAGTCGTATTTCCCCTCAATGTCCCTCTTCCAGTGTCGTTTACCCTGAACTTTCTGTCCCGTACCACCACCGAGCCATATCTTCGGAAATCTGGGCGGTGGTTTATTTATTGTTAAGTACTTGGTGTAGTTTTTATTGTTCTTAAAATCTGAATCGCCAGTGTAGATGTATGTATCGTTGATAGGTCCGAAGAACACACCAGGTTCTGACTGACCGAAGACTGAATCAGTTATGAACTTAGTTCTATCGGCGTATGGGTATTTGGTGAGAAACTCTCTCAGAATTTTACTCATATAACAAAGGTTAGGTTATATGGACACCGGGGTTGGGTTGGAACAGGAACTGAGAGATATTTACTACAATCCGAAAACAGGATATCAATCAGCTGAACGGTTATATCAGAAGGCGGTGGGAGAAGGTCTTGATGTGAGTAGGAAAACGATCCGGAATTGGCTGAAAACACAGGACACGTACACTAGGTACAAACCGGTTGTGAAAAAACATAAGTTCAGACAGACGTTCGTCAGCCACCTCGGTGAACAGATACAGATGGACCTGGTTGATATTTCGAAGTATAAAAACCAGAACAAAGGGTGTTACTGGATTTTGACGGCTGTTGAGATTTGAGTCGGTATGCTTTCGCCGTTCCCGTTTACAGGAAGGACACGAAAAACTTGACTGGGGCTGTGGATAAGCTGTTGGAACAGTTCAAAGACCGATTTGGTAGTTACCCTGACCTGGCTCAGTTCGACGACGGGAAGGAGTTTTATAACGTCGGTGTGAAAGGCCTACTGAAAGACATCGAATACTTCAGTACGTTTTCGGACAAGAAAGCAGCGATCGTCGAACGGTTTAACAGAACACTTAAGACTGCTATGTGGAAGTATTTCTACACCAAGGGGACTTAAAGGTGGATTGATGTCCTGGGCGATCTCGTTGGGGGTTATAACAACACAAAACACAGTGTCGTTATGCTGAAGCCCAAGGACGTAAATAAATCAAACGAGAATCAGGTTTGGAACACACTATTCGGTCATCATTTTGGTGATCATCCCTTACCCAAGTTCAGGGTTGGGGACACTGTGAGGGTGTCAAAGTATAAGAGTATATTTACGAAAGGTTATGAGGCTAACTTCACTGAGGAAATCTTCAGGATTACGAAGGTCATTCGTGGTGATCCAAACGTTTACGAGATCGAGGATGCTGAGGGTGAACCGATTATCGGAAAGTTCTATGATTCGGAGCTGTCGCCGGTGGATAAGAAGGATGACGTTTATAGGGTTGAGAAGGTATTGAGGAGGAAGAGAGTCGCTGGAAGGAAGATGGTGTTGGTCAAGTGGTTGGGTTATGACAACAAGCACAACTCATGGATACCTGAAAGTGATGTACAAAACCTGGGTTAATATATACTTGAGTAATGAGGTTAACATTATTCATTGAAAACGGTGAGAAGACTGTCTACTTCGAACAACCTATCATGGTGACAAGTCCAAGACCACAAATAATGCTGAAGAAAGCGACGGTATACTGGAACTATAACAATGTGGTATCAGGTCTGAACGATTCGGTGTCGTTCGACGGTGTTAAAACATCCACCCCTGAAGGTTATCTAAACTTTGACGCGTTGGAAACGTTCGTTAAGACCCTAGCCGGGGGTCTGTTGGGGACGGTTGAGTTTGGGAAGAATGTTTACAACGGAACCTCTAAAGTAAAAACGTCGGAAAAATTGAAGTTTGGGAAGATGGGTCTTCTTTTGGGGTTTGGTGAAAACGATGTGATAACTGCTGGTGGTGGTGGGTGGACGAATAGTCCAAATCAGGTGGACATCAATAGAGGGTTGAGGTATGTTGGGATCTCGTGTGACGCTGTTGATAGTGAGAAAAGTCTGGACAATGGGGGGAGGAGTGATCTGATTGGTACTCTTCCGATAACCTCCGAACAGAGTTTGAAAGGAAGTGTACAGCACTACACAGACATTGAGTCGAAAGCTGAGATCCATAAGGGTGTTTATAACACGATGACCTTTAGGGTTCGTGGAAACAATGATCAGTCAGTAGGTCGACCGACTGGAATTGGATCTGTTCTGCTTGAACTGTACATAGGTTAGTATATAATGGCTGAAGGGAGAGTTAATATTGGGATGGGTGAGCGTGGTGAAGACAAAAAAAAAGAAGATGGTATCAACGAGACGAGTTTCACATATGATGACAATGAGGACTCCAAATCGGACCATCTCATATCCGAATCTTCTGACCGTGTGACCCGTATTGAGGATGAGGTGCCTGACATTGGTAGTGATGTTGGGTCAATGAAAAGGTCTGTCACATATGATAAAAAGAAGGCCTTCCGCGAGGCATTAAAGGTTGTAATAAATAAAAAAGATGATGATGCATCTAATGAGCTGATAGAATGGACCGAGTTCAGATTTAACGAAAAAGGTCGTCTCGTCAACGGATTGTGGTTCATGATGTACTGGTCAAAGTGTCTGATGGTGACGGGACTAGGTACAGTGATAACAAATTAGAAAAGGTACAAGGGTATGTTGATCGTTTCAAAGAACTGTTAGAGGAAGCCAAAATTGAACATTCCAATACGGCTAAGGGAGCGGTTGAGGAAATCAGTGGCAACCCAGTACTTTCTGAGGAAGTGGTGGCTAATATACTCTCACGATCCAGCTCAGCGATCAACGGTTGGGTTGAAGAAAGAGTAATAGACCTAGAGGAACAAATGGAAGGAATATTCATATCCAAACAGGAAGCAAAAGAAATCTCTGGAATTATCAACACACAAGCTATGGATATGAATATGGATATGGATACGGATATAAACATGGATAATATTAAGTCTCTTGAGATAGAAGTCAACCGCTACAAAGAAAAGGCGGATAATGAGACCAACCTCCTTAAAAAACAGTTCTACGATAGCGTCAGAACAATTGCAGAACTAAAGGCAGACAGTATAAGAATTGAAATTAATGAAAGGCCTGAACACACAGAAGCTATGTCTATCCTAAGCAATGAAGTGGAAAACAGTGACCTGAATAGGTTGGAACGTTTTAAGAAGTGGGCTAAGAAAAATATGGTTGGCCTGTCCGCTATAGCCATCACCATAGCTGGGATCATAACCACAATAGTCGTTGCCACTAGAAATGTTGTTTCGGGGGAGCTAAAGCCGTTGGTGGTTTCGCTAAGGCACTCGCTAACCTGGGTAAGAAGCTGGGACCTCTGTTAGCACCACTGTTTAGCTTAGTAGCACAGGTTCTGACTTGGGGAGCAAAAGGAATAGCATAGTTAGCCAACAATCTGCGGGTTTTAGCTATAGCTATGGCGTGGTTATTGTATGACTACTGGAAAAACAGAAAATAAAATCTGTTATGTAGTATATGACCAACAGAAGTCAGACAGAGCTGTTACCTGGATTTGGACGGGCGAGGATGTCGGAGATCAAGGGAAGCAGAACAAGACACACAATCACCATGAATCCCAACAAAGTCAACCCTGGTGAGGACCTCTACATCGACATACCAAAGCTAAAACCTGATAGCTGTTTAGTCCCGGGTAGTTTTCACTTACTGTTCGACTTCAAGAACACCAACACCAAGTCGTGGTTCCTAAACAATCTCTCCAGACTTCTGGTTGAAAGACTGACCGTTAAGCTAGCCGGCGAGACTGTTTACGACAACACGGGTGAAAGTGTCTTCGGTGTGTACAGAGATCTCTGGCTACCGAAGAGTGTGAGGGATCAGATGGTTGAATATGGAATCGGTTCAGAGAACTTGAGAAAGTTGATGTCTAAGGACGATAGTGGGGCCTCCTCTGGGGACGCTGAGAAGGTAGCTGACACTCTGATGCTCACAATCCACGGAGCGAGACTGAGAGTGAGATTGGATAAGATCCTCGGGGATCATGGATTCTATGCTCCCTTTCAAATGTTCAACAACTTCCGCTACGTCATTAGCTTACCAAAAGCCTCTGATGTTATGGTGGCCCAGTCAAGTGAATCTGTTGATGGATACACACTGGAAAACCTGGAACTGGAGTATGAAACGATTGATAACACCGACATCGCCAGTGAAATTACGTCGCTGTACACAACTGGTCGATCGTTGTCCTACGAACACGTCACGTTGATGAAGTCAACCGAATGGGCGGCTGGATCGGTCTTAATCAACGAACACATTAACCTTCCACGAAAGTCTATGAAAGGGATTGTGATGATGTTCACAAATAAGACCCGGACTGATAGTAAGGAATACGTCTATCCAAACATTGAAAGTGTTAAGCTAACAATCGAGGGTGTACCCAACGCTGTCTTCAGTCAAGGGATCCCAAAGAGTCGGTTCTATGATGAGGCTAAAAGACTATTCAGTGGAAAGGAAAACACAGATCAGTTTATAACAATCCAGAAATTCTATAAGAATGCTTTCGCTCTGACGATTGACCTGAGAAGTATTGAGGACCGCGACAGTGTTGGGACTTGGAAAAGAACTGTTAATACACAGTCTGGGGTCCTGATTGAGATTACCAAAAAGGTGACTGTGGCTGATGTAGTCTGTCGAATCTTTGTGCTGAGCGATGGTTTGGTAAACATGGTAAACAAAAATCTAAAATCAATTCAGTATTAAATGGATCATCCATTCAATATGTCGGTCGTTGGTATGACGGCTTGTGGAAAAACCTGGTATCTTCTAAAGATGTTAAAAGACGATTACTTCGGGTTCTTCGACTACATCATTCTGCTCTGTCCGACGTTCAGCTGGTACACCACCTGGAAATACACCTCCGACCCGGACTTCATCGCTGTGGATTGTAGTCAGGGCGACGTTGAAATTGTACTAGAGTATATTGTTCGGATATTCAAGGGATCCAAAACACTGATAGTCCTCGACGACTGTGCCAGTGGACAACCCGTAAAGAACAGAACAAGTGAGTTGCAAAAAGACAAACTGTTAAAGAGTGATGTCGGTAAAGTTGTGGCCATGATCACACCGTATATACCATGTCTCGGACTGTTATCTGGAGGCATAACTGTGGGAAAACATGTGTACCAACACAAAACAAAATTATCTGAACAGAAATCGGAAACTAAGTGAAGTGTGTGTTAAGACCAAAACCCTGATCGTTCTGAAGCGTTTTCAAAAAAACTGGGGGTCTGCCGCACTTCCCAAAACCCATTTTCCCGTCTGCTTATACTTTTAAAAGTGGAAAAAAAGAGTTACCCCTTTCAAACATCCTTTCCCGTTAAATCCCAACATTTTGGCGCTGTTTTCGGCAAAATAAAAAAAAGTGTTCCCATAGCCTCAAGTTCTATACTACTCACAGCGACTAAGTTTTTTATTTCTTTTATTAAATAATGACTTTAAATTGTCAATAAACCCAAGAAAAGTAAGCAAAAAAACAGATTACTTGTCTCAGGACGAGTTTGTTACCATTTACTTTGATTTAGCGGCACGCGTGGCCCCGTACAACACGTCGGCGATTTTAGCGATGAAAATGCACTTAAAGTTGCACTGAAAACATTCTGATGTGTTAATTACGTGATTAGACATATATCCAAGTAATTTTTGACTTTCGTTGATGATTAAATCTACATAAAATTTATCAAAAACGACAAAATCGTCGCGAAGTATCTCGTGTACCGTGCCGTTATGGAGTTATAATGTATACGGTGGCCCGTATGTACAATACACAAAAGAAAATATCAGTACACAAACAAAAGTTTCAATTCACAAGTAAATTAGCCGATACACATTACAAAGTAACAAAGATTCGCGAAATACCCAATATATTTTCAGTACGTAATTGTTCTATTATGCGGTGGTAGACCTCCAATAGTCGTGTTACTGTTGACCTGCCACTCAGAAATCCATGTTGAAGAAGGTAAAACAGTGGGTCGAAATGCGGTAACAGTGATTGAATATACAACCTTCTAGTACTTTAGAAATTATGCTGAGGAGGAAAATAGGCCTGTAGTTTGGCGGGAGTGATGCATCATTCTTTTTAAACGCAGCCGTCTATGTTGGCAAGCTTCCAATTGGCAGGTACCGAGCCGAGAGAGTATCTTACGTATTTCTGTTTATCTGGTGACGTCATTGTCGTGTAAGTGACGTCATCGTTAGCCGCTTCCAACAATACTGTATACTGCATTTAAAAAACTCGATTAACAATTCATGAGGAAAATTCAAAAGAAATTACAATTTAATCAGTTTCTTTATATGTGATAAAGATTCCTCCTGATTTACATAAACTTTAGATTTGATTTTCTCGGCTTAGACAATTAAGGTTATTTTCAAACTTACTACACCAATGAACTCACCAAGTGGTTCGTTTTTGAAGCCGTTGAATAAACTCGCAGTTCGTGTTTTATCATATATAAAAACACTCGGTTTCGCCTCGTGTCTTGATAAAACACTCCTGCTCGTTTATTAACATGTATTAAACTTAACATTTTAGGCAAAAATCGGAAAAACTCTTAATTATCCTTGCGGGGGGTCTGGGTGACATAAAATTGCTATCCCTAAAACATCCGATATGTGAAGAAATTGAAGTGGATCCATATCGGATATTTATCAGCAGGTGAAATACTATCACTTTGCACATTAAATTTGGTGCTTTTAACCAAAAACCCATAATGTTTTCACCATATTGCCAGACTAAAATGAGTTTAGTCTTGGAGAAAGTTATTAATAAATAGTAACAAATCACAATAAAGACCTAACTTTGGCCCGGTTTATACAGCGTGCTACGAGGGCACCGAACTAATTAATTAATTGGCAACGCTGATAGAACGCTGTCCGATTTATACATGAAAAATGTTGAACGAACCAAATTTATTATAATCCTAAAATTGAATCATGGATTATTGCTGCGAGCCGTAAGGCGAGCAGCTCACTAATCTTGACGAGGTCTGGGCCGAGTTTATAATGCGTTCACAAACTCGATTCTTAGGATTTCGTGGGCGATGATCTTCGGTATACGCAATGTCTACCGATCAGCGGCACGTTGTCTTTCTTCCTCGAGGACTTTTCTTGGCAACTTGGCATTGTTTGGCGCTAGAAATGGAATATATTGACGTCCATGTTGAAGAAAACGTCGCATGCTTAAGCGGCTTTAATTGAAAATGCTTCGGACGATAACAAGTATTTTACTACTAAATAGTAAATGGTAGCGCAACTCGCAGCACTTCACTTTTGATAAAAACTGCTAGTAATAAATTATATTCAATCATCACTTATTACTCGGGCTAGCTGTGGTAGGCCGAGTCTTAGATTAGGCTTTTTTTATTATATTTTTTGGGGGGTGCGGGGGGGGGGGGGGGCACAAAATTGCATTATTCCATCATCCCGTCAGGTCTTGCGAAACTGTAACGCATGTTGCGTGCTCGATTTTTTCGAGTGCTTTTACCTTTGATCAAGTTGGGTTGAGGTGTTTCCCGACGGTATTGGTGAATTCATGAGTAGTTTATCAATAATGTTGCTGGCAAGGTTTGTCCATGAAGACAGAATAGACGAATTTATTACAGACGCAAAAAAGTGCGCGCCGTGTTGACATCAGTACCTATGAAGTTTTGACTTGAGCACTAGAGACACAAGAAAGGGCCACAGTATATCAAAGAACATATACGTACTGTTTACCTAGTAATACGGTTACGGCTTTCTCCTTGTTTGAATAGCTTTACCTTTTGCAAGTGACCGAGTTATAGTTGATCAGTAATGCGGCTGGCAATTGTCTTCATCATAAACATGCTTTATTACGAAGGCTTACATGTGTTTACAACTGCACAACGCCGGCGATCGCGATAGACCTAGTACGAGATGACGAGCTATTTCAGAACGGGTGGCCCTGGCATCGCTGATTCATAGTCCAACAACTACAAAATGCAAGTATAATATTATTATTAAGCACCCATAGAGCAAATACCGATAAGATATCAATGTTGTAGGTGTCGCGTGTCGTATTACATTTGGAAACGTGTGTTTCAAAACATGTTAAATATTTTCTGTTTGTCCGAATTTAAATAAATTCTATATCAAAATGATCGCTTGAATCTGCCGAATCCGACACTATATCGTTTTGTCTACTAAATATATTAGATCCGTTGTTTAATTTTCAGAAAAACGGCCTTGTTGTTTTAATACAAAAAAAAAAAGTTGTATTTATTGATCAACAACATCAATACTAACTACAACTACATGACATACATATTACATATATATAAAGTTAATTTCTATTATCTACGTTAAGTTATCAAAAATTGTTAAAACATCGAAACAGTATTTCCCTGCCAAAGCCATAACTGTTCTATCTTGCGTAGACATAAGGTACATAAAAATATCTTGGGAATTAAACAATTCGAATGAACTATTTACTTTATATAGGTTATCAATATAATTTACTCTGAGATCGGCGAACTTTGTGTTTGTACATGACGTTAAAAAGTGTTTTTCATTCCCGATCTCGTTAAGATCGGAATGTTTACATATTCTATTACTGTATGAAACATTGCTGTATCGACCAGTTTCAACAGGTAATCTATGAGCTGAAATCCTTAATTTTGTGACAGCTTGACGGTGTTTGAAATTGTGAATTTCAGAAAGATATTTTTCACAACCAAAGTTAGTTTTCAGTTTTTTTAACATGTACATTTAGCAAACCTTCGGCGCTTCCTGGCACTGCTGCAGTTCATATAAGACCATAAATTCTATCTGTCAAAATATATGCAATTATGCATTGCCATATAGTCTTGCTAGAGTACGCATAGGCTACGCCAAGCTTTCAGAAATCAATAGCCCGAGTGAACGCCTGAGCAGGCGTCTTGTTTAGCAGTTTAGGTACAGTGTTGGCACGGTCGTATAAATCACCAGCGTGCTTCACCGTGCTAAAACCGTTCCGCACGCCTTCAACAAGCGAGCTGCACGGTTAAGAGCGGACCTTATTCAAAGAGCGAGCCAAATTGATTTATATAGAGTGCTATAAACGAACCAATTAGGCAAATAATTAGTTCGGTACGCTCATAGCACACTGTATAATTAACCAGGCCTTATCCAACTTTGATAAACGCTAGAGCGGATGCTTGTTTTCAAAATAGTTTGCTTTGTCAGATCTAAATTTCCTGTTGAATGTCAACATTCAGTATCGCTTTAATGCATGAGAGTTGTCAAAAAAACGCTTTCCCACGACACAAACCACGATTTATTAAGTCTTGCTCGAGTTATCTAAATCACTTCAGTAAAATTCGCTCTTTGCGAGGCTCTTTGCCTGTTTTCACAATCGTACACAGGGAGCAGAGAAGTCAAGTATGAGTTATATTTACTGAACTTCTTACCTTTGACAACTTGGATGGCTGGATTTTCAACTCGCAGCCTAAAGTATTGTGGGCTCGCATGCGAGCTGATTGATCAACATAGATTTAGGATTACCATCGGGGCACATCGGCTAGGCATATCGTTTCCGAAGCAAGCTTCGCTGACGTTCGGGCAATGCGAGCCCACAATACTATAGGCTGCGGTGTACTGAATGCTTGAATTTAATACACGAAGTGTTTGTTTGCTAACTTGCCAAGCCGTACGAATTGAAAATCCAGCCATCCAGGTTTGTGAATTGATTCATAAGTTGTCAAAGGTAAGACGTTCAGTAAATATAACTCATACTTGACTTCTCTGCTCCCTGTGAATCGTACTCAAGCGTCAAGAAGTTTAATATGACGTAATAGATTACATTACTAGATTCCATCTTCGACAAATACACTGCTTTAATTATTCTTCAACAACTGAAATCGAAAGTAAATACAAAAGAATACTATATGTGTATACAACACCGCTCGAATCAAGAGTAAGTATTAAGTCATATCGTTCCCGTCTAAATATATGTGGGATTTAAAGAATATATAAAGAGCTTGACAAATTTATTAAGACACATGATAGATTGATTTGCCAGTGAATCGATGATAGAAGAAAACGTTAGCTAAATGTTTTGTTTCCGTATACATGTACATACACCGAAAAACCTCTGTGAAAAACGTATTTATTTCCAGTTATGACGCATGAATTTCTCATTTTGGCGATTTGCGGATACGGTTTCCGCCGTTTTGGTTTGTGTCCTTTATAGATAGGCGAACTACCACTACAAGGCGTAGGAAACATTTATACACTTTCCTTACCAAATCATATTAGTGGTAGTGGTAGTGTGATCATGTTTGAAGCTGAGGTCCCTCATAAAGAAAGTTCTTCATCATGATCAATCCAGTCAACTCGAAGTGATTAGAGTCATCGTGACTTACCTTTCTTTATCCAAGGGAAAGATTATCGGCTCAAGGTGTGAGGTACAGTACAACTCAAATTCACCAAAGTGACCAAACAGGAGTGAGCGAAGTTGTTCGGCTAACGCTTTGCTTTCTTCTGATGATTCAAGACATAAACATTTGTTACTCAAGATAACCACATGTTTTTCTGTGGGCACGTCTACAAAACTTGCCATGATTTCTGCAGCAAAATAACCACTGTGGCAAAACGAAGTACAACAGCACCGAGGTTTCGAAATCGAAAGAGGAAGAAATGCATCCGGTTAATTAAATCGAACACGTACCCTGGGTGCCTGCCACGTTGAATGGCGCGTAAAGTTTATGAAGCTGACACAACCAAAAATAGGTACGCAATGCGTACATGCGGATACTGGTATTCATTTGGCCTACAGATAATGATTGAACAACGTAAATTGTTCACTAAAACATACTGAAAATACTTGATAACCTTGCGACATATCAGCATATGCTCTCACGTGTCGTCTAGAATAGACAATAATTATTAATTTTTGAATGCCCTTAACCCTTTGAAGCCTGACGACGAGTCTTTAGTATTTTATTCTGGCTAAAGCCAGACGATTTTATTCAGCACAGGGAGAGGTCCAGGCCTCAAAGTGTTAAAACCTATCTCTTTAACACTTTGAAGCCTAACGACGAGTCTTTAGTATTTTATTCTGGCTAAAGCCAGACGATTTTATTCAGCACAGGGAGAGGTCCAGGCCTCAAAGTGTTAATAACTTAACAATAATGCTTAATTCTAGCCCTTGCTTAAACTCAAACCTAATCCCTAACCAAAGCCCGCGGCCCCAACCCTAATCTTAACGACAATTTTAGGTAAATTGGGGAAAACAGGAAACCCGGTCGCTAATCGCATTATTAAGAATGTGATAATATATCGTTTTCGTTCTAATCTTTACTACGTTAGACTCTGGTAACACATGAATTGATTTGTCTCAACAATGATCAACGCGCTTTCTGAATAAGTATTTTATACGCCTACATGTAACTCAAGCAGTACAAAGTACAGTTGATTTCTGCGTATATACAGACAATCAGACATATAGCTAAGACATCTAACCCAAACAAGCACTTGCTCTATCTCTTCGTCCATGGAAAGCTTCTCATTTGAGCGAGAAAGTTGAAGTGCGTTACAAAATAATTATAATAACACTTTGCATGTATGGTTTTATTACGCGATGCTGAATTACTGAACACGAAAAAGTATGGCATGTAAACGAGCATTGACCGCGCGCTTGCTTTAGTATAAGATAACAGTGAATACATACATGTATTTCATAACCTAAAAGCTATGAAATAGAAAGCAGTCACTGATTTGCAAAAATTGACAAAATCATTTAAACTTTACAGTCTTTACCGTATATCGACCACTGAAATCAAAATTTACATCAAAATGAACATCAAGATATGGATATAAACATACTTGTGACAAAATTACATACTCAAAGGTCAGACTGGTCAGTGAAAGCAGTGGCAGATACAGGATTTTTGCAAGGGGGGTGACTATAAGGTGCTCAGTTGTTTCTTTCAGAATATTTAACAAGGGCGCGGGGGGGGGGGGGGGGAGGGGAGGGGCAAAACAGGCAATACTGGGCAGGGTGGCGCCGAAGATGCGACAAACTTCCAGGGGGGTCCAGGGGCATGCTCCCCCGGAAAAATTTTGAATTTTAGAGTCTCTGAAATAGCATTTCCTGCATTTTGAGGGGGATTTGAAAGAGTTTTGAAGGATATAAATATATTACCAAACAAAATACCCAAATATATGAATACACCATATGTCGTCATTGTCGTGGACTCATGGGGATATGTTTTATACGTTTATGTTCCAAAATTACTATGTATTTTCAGATTTCAGATTGAGATTGTATACAATACGTCTATATAATCGTGATTCTTACTGTTTTAAAACTGGGGTTTCAAATTTACAAGATATTAGTGTATCATGATGTCCAATCTTATTGCAAAGGAGAGGCCATAGCTACGGCCTGTAGCATTAAGCATTGTTATACAATATAATTTATGCACGTTAACGTTTTACACAAGAGTGACTGTTGTGATTTGTATAAACAGCTGCTGGTGTATCGCTGTATAATCCTGCATTGGTTGGGGCAGGGAAGGGGGGTGACTAGTCACCCAGTCACACCCCCCCCCCCCCTGTATCCGCCCCTGGAAAGTACTTACAACATTGAATATAAATCCTAATGGGTAAATACATTACTGAGACTACTGTCCATTGCCGATCTCAAACTCAAAGACAAGCAACAGTCAGCAAAAACACAAATGGTACATTAAGAACATAACATGTGTATACAAGTTTGTTACCGCTCAGCATAACAAATATAAAAGTCGTTTAGTAATAAAGCACATAAATCATAAAGCAAAAATATAAAGATACTGTTAATTTACTCAAAGTCTGTCATCTTCATGAATGTTCCTTGTGTTCTCACATCTTGGATTTTGTTTGCAATGTTTTTCATGATGTCGTTTTTCAGACAGTCGTGAGCCAGATCATTGAACAACTGCATGTTAGTATTGCGGAAGCCATGCGGAAAACCTATGAACATCGCAATTGCTCGACCAAAGGCATCAGAAAGTGTATATACCAATATAAAGAACCAGAATGTTAGCGTTTTGATCCTCATATATGTACAGGCGATATTTAATACTATAGTAAATAGTAAATATTTATAGAAATACGTAGCGACCTGCTGCGTTGTCGGTTATTCGGTTGCCACTTAATTGGATGCAACATACAGCTTCGGTCAGCTTTGTCTTTGACGAAATTGTTGGTAGGTTTTCCAAGTAAGTTGCTTATAGAATAAGAACTCAAGCCAGTTTTCCACTAGGCGACTTTTTTCTCGCGAAGCGACTTTTTCTTTTGTCTCATGAGCTCTGAGCTGGAACTAATAAGAAATCTATTGAATTCGAACAAAAGAAAGTCGCTTCGCGTGAAAAAAATCGCCTGTGGAAAACCGGCTTAATTTAAGGAACATGACTGTCGATGAATTTTCGAAGTGATCGACGAACCCTCGAAGTGTAGGCTCCGTATATGGGAGGTATTGCGCAATTTTGCAATTTTGTGTGGCGAAAAAATAAAAATAATAAAAGTAACGGAGCCGAAACCTGCCGAAACCTAGACTCGGTCACCACAGCAGCCCAAGTAATTAAGTGAAAGGACAATAGTTTCTTAAAATAGTTGGGGAAACCACTATCTGTCATGCTCATATGAACAAATACGTCATTTCCGTCGCCAGGTGTTGCGGTGCACATCGTACGAAAACAATCTGTACATTCTAGCCGCCAAATATGCAGGTTTAACAACCATTTCTACAAATATCTTGCACGATTTGGTGAGAATATACAACTGAATTTTTAGGTAGGATACTTAAAATAGCTAGGGCTTTTTTGTTGAATCTCATGTGAGTTAGAGCATTATGAACGAAATGGTCCAACGAAAAGAAAAATTTCCAGTTCCCCAACAAGCTAATTGTTTACAACACGGTTTAAATCAGCACATGATCAGACAAATTGCCCAAATTGCAAATTGCATCGAGTAATTCTTTTCTCGGCTTATTTAATTTATTTAATTCCGGGCTTATTTAATTTCCCAAATTTCTAAAACCATCTGTAACCGATTTTCTGTTGATAGAGCTATTTATTTATTTAGGGACATATTCTGCATACGCAAAGGAAAAGGGTCTAATTAAAATTCCCAAGAACAAACTTGACAAAAAAAAAAGAAACAACTTAAACATATGAACATATGTGTCTCAGACATGTAACAAAAAACAAGATGTACCATAGGAATGATAAATAAAAGTAAAATATATATATGTTATTTACCGGCTGGGAGGTCCGTATAGAGAAATATTTCCCGAGGTCTCAAAAACTGCCCGAGGCCGCAGGCCGAGGGTCGTTTTTGAGACCGAGGGAAATATTTCTCTATACGGACCGACCAAAACGGTAAATAACATATTTATTTTTTTTATTAATCGTACGATTTATACTTTACATAATTAAGTAAATTAACATAATTAATTGCGTAATCGACGTGACATTCACGTGATATTCAAAAGTCCAAAGTTTATCGTTCGACAGTAAACAACTGCCGACATGCAGTCTGACAGGGAAGCTTGGAACGTCTTTTGTGATAAAAAAACAGTCAAAACTTGAAGATCCAGTGCTTTTAAAGTTTAGTTGATAAAGATTCTTCGCCTTCTTCGTCGCTTGCTCGTTTTTGGCTGTTCGTTTGAAAAATCGTTTTCAATACTCGGCTGACTGCATGGAAATTGAAAGGAGTGGGTCGTTCGAGTTTGAAGACGAAAATGCTTGTAAGAAGCCATTTGAAACTTTTTTCAAAGACATGACACGATACGAGGTTGGCATGTGGAAAATATTTCACTAAAGGGTAAAGACTTGTAGCGGTTTTGTTGAGTATAGTTGGACAACAGAAGAATGACAGTTTAGTATCAAAAGGTTTCAGCTTTTCTGTCCTCTCGTGGTATGTTTTTTTAATATATACTTCTATATAGTTTCATTTAGTGATTCAAAATACTGTGTTCACAAGTTTATGTATGTTTTGCCTATTGTTTTAAACTGTTTTCATACGTCGTTGAGCAATAATACTTTAAAACTTTATAAATGTCGCTGGCTGAAATTTTGCTTTTTCACGGCATTCTCGCTTTCTTTTAAAATTCGCTGTTTTCACACGAAGTTGTCAAAGCGATTTGGATAATAAAACTCATTTGTATCCCCGTAGCTCTCTGTTGAATATATTTTTTTCTGTGGCAAGCGAAATAGTTATGAAAATCGATCAATTTTACGGCCTATAAAACACATTAAAAAATTATCTCGAGCGGTCCGTACGGGCTCATACGGACCGCTCGTTAACCAATCAGAAAGCAGGATTTGGTAGGATACGGACCGAAAAAAAAAAATTACCAATACTTTTCTTGTCATGTTGTGGGAAGGCTTAACAGAGGTGTGTGTGTGGGGGGGCTTATTTTTGTTTTTCACTGAATGAGGGGGGGGGGGGGGGGGGGGATTTCCCGCAATTACATCACTATCTCAATACTTCCGCGGCACTATAGCGCCTGCTAGCTTTCAGTACAGCGGAGAACCTGCACGTCATTCACAACAATAATAGTCTGCATGCAGACGCTCAGTTGTATTTCCAGACGCGGGCGGGCCGGAAATACAAGCGTCTGCACGCAGGCTACAAGAATAACACTCAAGTCCTGTTCTGATTGAAAGAACGAACATTAACATTTTGAAAATTTGGAAATATATATTATTAATTGAATTTTGGGAGATATGCTCAGTGATATTTTACAGAGGATTTCACGTAACGTTTGCCGAATGTGTCCGGCAAATTCAATAATTCATTACGTACGAAATAGCGAAGTTCGTTGTTCACGGCATCATTTCAATGTTCCTTGTTGGACGAATAGATTCAGTACATATTCGAATAACAACGGATCGTTATACTTTCGGTAGACAAAACCTATAGTGCTGGATTCGGCAGATTCAAGCGATCATTTTGACATAAAATTTATTTAAATCGGGCAAACAGAAAATACTGATTTAAACATGTTTTGAAACACACGTCTCGTAATGTAAGTACGACACACATTGTCATGGTTTACTTTTATATTCATCGAATTCTGCCAGAATATCAACTTTAGAATTACAGAATATTAGCTGGCTTTCCATGAGTCTCCACCAGAGGCGGATTACGGGTACCTGAGGCCCCTGGCTGTATTTCTGATTGGGCCCCCCAGGGCATTCTTTTTTTAATAAGACATCAGCGGCCCCGGGCCCCCTTGGATCCTTGGATCCGTGAGGCCGCGGGCCCCTGGCTGTAGCCCAGTCAGCCCCCCCCCCCCCCCCCCCTTAATTAATCCGCCACTGGTCTCCACCGGTACCTTCTGGTGGAAGCCATCGCGGGAAAAGAATGATTCGAATCAGAGGAGGTTGGACAAGTCACGCAAAGCATCATGGTCCTAACGCTAAAATCGATTCATTTGCATCTGACTGCAGACGAGGAATGACCTCCCACCTGTGGACTAGATGCACAAAAACTGTTGAAAACTCGTCACAGTTGATCCAGAATTTATAAATCTGATGGGCAGGAAAATACGAGAACAATCTGTGACGATCATAGACAATTAATATGATCAGATTGTGCTTTATTTGGCGTATATTCATGACAATGGCGGATGGGCATTCAAGATAGTTTTCAAGGACTACTCAATCCTTCCGATTCGACGCATTTTATGTTACAGATAATGGAACAAATCAGAAATGAATTTAGATATTTACAATGAAGGATGATTTAGTTGTGCGGTGCAACGTGTGATTCGTTACAACTGGAAAAAAGCGTGAGGTGAGATTTGAGAAATCAACATTATTTGTTGTTTAGTGGTTTATGATTTCCCTCTTCCTTCATACTTTAGCTTACTTGCATCCCAAATTTTGTAAAATTGTGAATAAAGCTAGCCTAAAATTTATTATTCAATAACTATCTTGTATTTTTCTTTGTATTAAGGTTAATTCAAAATCCAAAATCGAGATAATTTATTGAATTGCCTCCACAATCTATTGATAAACTTGGTATATAACTGGTCAAATGTTCAAATATTCCTATTTTATCAAATAAAGTGTATTTCCTGTATCCTAAATATATATGTAAATAAGGGAGTTGAATAAAATTAAAATGTTGCTCAATATTGATCTTACATTTTTGCAGTCAAGCACCCCCCCCCCTGCCAAGAAAACATCAACTGTAGAGAGGGCATCAGAAAAGTGAATGGGTAATCAAACTATAAGACAGACAAAGTCCAATAAAATGAACTATAAGACAGACAAAGTCCAGCCCAAGGGTGTCTGTCTTAGACAGAGTTCACTGTCTATCAGTATGTACATGCAGTAGCACTCAAAGGCAAAGGGATGAATAATATCCAGGCATTTAATTAGGCTTTGAGACACAGCATTTGAATTGTATACTACGTGAGAGACAATACCTCTGTTAAAATTTTATTAGTTATATCCACAATTATGCATTGTTATGTAATTATACAACTGATAACATGCAAAACATCAAACTACATATTTGAATGTTATTTGGCAAAAGAGAATCCATCAATTTAAAATCATAAAAATCCTGTTCAGATCGGTGCTTGTGCCCAGGCAAGTTATTCCAACACTGACATCTGTACTGTATCTCTTCACTTCCTGTAAAAAATAACCCTTTTGTGTCTTAAAAGTTGACTGTATAGCCAATGCCTAACTATGGTATTCACTTAATGGGTATACAAATCAAGGGGTGGACACAAGGGCACATGCCTACAAAACTACAAATAATTATCCACACATCAATTTTAATAATCATTGCTGTCATGGAACACAATGTTATTTAATATATAAAAAAATATCTATACATATCAGGCCTGTATACATATATGGCAGATCTTTAAGAAAGTTCAGTACATTCTGTAATAATATGTACAGAATATATATGTAGGCCTGCATGATATGTATACATTTTTTCCAGAATGGTGTTTTTATACAGCGAGGTCAAGCGTTTTGGACCATAAAAACAGACAAATACCAAATTTTACTCTTTAATAATTGTCCACCACTCATTCTACACTTACTCTAAAGAATAAAGCTTGAAATATTAGGAAACTTCCAAAATTCTTGAGAAAAAAACAAGCTTTAGTGGCGAAAGGCCCTCTTAAATTTATTAGGCGCCATCTTAGCAAATGCCAAAATACCGTGGTCGGTTCAGAGGCGAATATCTCGAAAACGGTTGAGAGGTCGCCGGGGGTCGTCTGGATAGAATCCAAGATTAGACATTTGTTCAACTTATTACGCAAAAATTAGAGAATTCGAACCGTTGGAATTCGAGATATTTTGCTTTGAAGATTGTTGACAAACCGGAAGTCGGGTCTTCGCTTAGGGCGACACGACCTACATAAACCATCAGAATAAAGTAGAAAAATACATTTACCTTGCAAAATCCTGCAGATATGGATAGTCCAACAATATATCAAACGATATCGCTGCTTTTTTAAAGAAAAAAATGAATGACAATAGCGTAATATTCGGTATTCTAAGTCCAATGCAAAATTTTCAGCCGATCAAACGATGAGAAAATAAGCCATTTCATTGGTCGAGATATTCACGTGGTACTTGTCCAACCACCTCTGGATTCGAATAATGCGTTTGAATCCAGGGCAATGTTATGGTAAGCAGGTTCACCGCTGTATTAAAAGCTAGCAGGCGCATATTTGTCCGTATAATGGCGATGGCGGCAAATATGGAGACAGAAAGAACTCAGTTGGATGGGTCGTTCAATACACTATACGTCGATGATTTTGATCTGGATGACAAGGACATCTCTTCTTTTCTTGAAAGTGTAAAGGAGATTGAAGAAATGTACCTACCAATTCCTAAACAATACACGCTGTTCACTGGTGGAGCTGTTGGAAGCGATCTATACTGGCAGAAAATTGGCGCCAAATATGGGATTCTTGTCAGAGCATTTTCTTTCGAAGCACACAGTGCAGGGAATAATAGTGCTAGAATTATTCTGTCTCAAGAACAGTTAAAACAGGCAGATATATTCTTAAGGGAAGCTAACAAAACCTTGAAAAGACATTTTCCGACAAACAAGAGCTTCGTAAATAGCTTGCTTCGACGTAACTGGTATCAAGTGAAGGACACTGATGCAGTGTTTGCTGTTGGCCGACTGAATTTTAAGCAAAGTGTAGTCGAAGGTGGAACAGGGTGGGCTGTGCAGATGGCTATTGACTCTAAGAAAACTGTATACGTGTTTGACACTGCAAGTTGCACGTGGCAACAATTTGATTATGGCAAAAATAGATTTCTGGCTTGTGAACTTCCCAAACTGACCTTGAATTTTACTGGTATCGGAACCAGGACCATACCAGAGAGTGGGAAACGAGCAATTGAGAAGATTTTTGAGAGGACTTTTGGGAAACTGTAGAATTATTACAGGTGAGAACATGAAAGTGAACTTTAAAAAAATTAGAAAAATTTCCAGTTTCCCAGAAGGCAACTAAAACTGCAATTTCAGTAAAATTTCAAATCGTAAAGAAGTTTAGGTTGTCCAGCAAGACTCTAAGTGGGTCAAGCAGCCAAAGTGGCACTTGGTTACTGAGAATATTTAATAAAAATATCACATGAACATCAATTCTGAAGAAATCTGGGAAATGCATCTTGCAACTCATGAGATTAGGCAAGTTTGTGCACTCTGCATTCAGCATCAAGATTTAATAGGTGTAATAAAAGTAGTGTGCTGTGTAGGCAGTGTTGAAACAACAATTGAAATGTGGTATAGTATGTTAATACTGCCGAAACAGAGAACGTAAGTGGTCTAACGTTTCGAGCGAAGGCCCTTTGTCAGAGAGAAACCTCTGATGAAGGGCCTTCGCTCGAAACGTTAGACCACTTACGTTCTCTGTTTCGGCAGTATTAACCTACTATACCATATCAAGATTTAATAGTTATCCTCATTTGGATTAGATTTTAGCTGTCAGATAATGTATTTCTTATTGAAACACATGTTTCAAATAACTCAGGCCTTTTCATATAACACACATTTAATATATATATATATATATATATATATATATATATATATATATATATATATATATATATATATATACTATATATATTTATAAAATAAGGTGTCCTCTATGCATGCTCTGATTGGCTGGGTCCTGTGCATTTATAACAGTATGAAGATGATGAATGATGTAAAATAGCATGGAGTGGTGTCACCTGGTGGGAAAAGCTAGTGAACTTTCAAAACTATCCAACTACTAGTTTCTTGTTTTTTCTTCATATTTTATAAAACAAATAAAGCATACTGCTCATTTGCATATGTACTCTTATAAAGGTACATTTGATGTCATTTGAACATGAAAGAAGTGTAAAGGCACTCGGCTATCACCTTGTGCCTCTACTCAACTTCTTTCGTGTTCAAATGATGTCAAATGTGCCTTTATAAGAGTACATATGCATGGACCTTTATGTTTTATTTGTTATATATATAGATATAGATATAGATATAGATATATATATATATATATATATATAAATCAGCAGAGAACTAAGTTTTTAAAACATCTTTATTATTGATAATGTCATTTCGAGGCACAGCCTCTTCTTCAGATCTATAACCCTGAAATAGGTGAGGTGAGGTTGAGTATTTATAAGAGTTTTACAACATGAATAAATTAAAATCATAAATGAAAATAAATTAATAAATAGAAGTAATGTTTTAACTCATTCCTGTCCGGGGGCTTCCCCAGAGGTGAATAAAATCGTCTGGCGTTAGCCAGAATAAAATACTAAAGACCAATTTGGACAAGAAAGAGTTAAAGAGATAGTTTATAACTCATTCCTGTCCGGGGGCTTCCCCAGAGGTGAATAAAATCGTCTGGTGTTAGCCAGAATAAAATACTAAAGACCAATTCGGACAAGAAAGAGTTAAATTAATAATGTTATAATAATGTTATAACTAGAAATTACTATCGCAAGTGAAATGCTGCCTCAAATGGGACAAAAACCTTTAGTCTACCCCACAGGCAACTCTATGCAGTCTGTGGCCAATGTGACACCCCCCTTGCCCACTCTACCTGAGATTGCCCACTCCACCCAAGATCACCGAAGATTGCGCACTCCACCCAAGATTGCCCACTCCACCTGAGATTTCCCACTCCACCCAAGATCACCCACTCTACCCAAGATCACCCAAGATTGCCCACTCCACGTAAGTTTACCCACAAGTTTGCCCACTCCACTGTTTTGAGATTGGCCACTCCACCCGAGATTGCCCACTCCACCCACAGAGTTGCCTGCAAAGGAGGCTGGAAAGTCCAAAAATTTAATATTAATTACAATAAACAGAGTATTTTAATTTTACACATTTCTTCTATATTTTTTAATTATAAGATTGAAAACTACAAGTTACTATAACTAAGGGTTTTGACAGGCTATACATACACACAATTAATATACAACTATTAAATAATCTTGCCTAAAACATAATGTAGATAATTACATGAAGTACTCAACCTGAGTGGAGTACTTCATGTAATTATCTACGAATGTCAGGTTTTGAAAAAATCGTTTCGAAGCAACACGGCAGAAAATTAAGCGATTCAACGGGGATATCTCTTCGGATTTCTTCTGAAAATGTTGTGTTTCAGGTACAAGCAATGAAGAGGAAGCAAGAAAAGCTTACAATCTTGAATAAGGTAAACATACAAACAAGCAGATAGTGGTGTCTGGTCAGAATGCTGATCAGTGCAAACACAATGTAACTAGAAATACATTAATGCAAACCCCTCTGCCTTCAATCCCAGGGGTGTATTAATACCACTGAACCCTTAAATTATGTTGGTCACTCCAGATAAAGGAATTGCATATTTTTTTACCCTGTTTCACACAAAATGGCTAAAAATCGTACACAGTTCCAAACTGAAAGAAAGGAAAACATAGGGAGGGTACCTTGTGCTAGCCTAAATAACTGCCAGCATATAAGAACAGACCTAATTGCACCAGATCAAAAGTGTGATAATTATTACACCGGTACCCTGTTCCAAACTAAAGATGGCAAAAATGAAAACCATTCCCTTTTCACATCCCTGTATAGTCAATATATGGGAGTCCCGAACCTCCCATTGTAGCGTACCAGTATAAATTATATTGTCTTTTTGCACAAAATACAATATTTTGACAACCCATTTGTATTGCTGTTTAATTGGCTTATTATACCACAGCAAGTATGTGACTATTAAAGCAACCAGAACTTTTTCAGCTTTGGCAAAGCATTAAAAAGTTTGCAAATGCCTGACACTGTTCCAGGGAGGAATAGCTAGGCATTACTCCAATTGATGAATTTATAATAAATACATAATACATGTGTGTGCAGTACAGTACAGTAAATGCATAAAAATGTCAAATACATAATTGTACAGTACATGTATGCCACCAACAATTCCTACACAGAGATATATTGTTATTACGTTTTCTTTTGTTATTAATAAATAAATATTTTAAAAAATATCTCTGTACCTTCGCATATTTTTCGGCCTCTATTCATTTCTCACATGTGTTATGAAATAAATTCACATAAATTCACGTTTTTCTCTTCGCTGCATGTCTCTCTTTCTCTTGACTATTCTTGTTGCTGTGTTTTCTGGCATAATTTCTAGCCTTTCTCTTCGCTGTTCCTCTCCGCTTTGCCGTTCCAAGAGATGCAGTGAAGTAATTTTCACGCTTTCTTTCGAAGTCTTTCGAATGGAGGTTCATCCGATTGTTAACCAAAAGAAATCGTATAGTTTTGATGGTGAGGAAATTGAAACCCACTTACGGTAAAATTCAGTTAAAAATCTCTGTTCATGAGTGATGACTGTGGAAGTCCATTCGAAGAATAGCCATGCAGAATCTGGCATGTTGTACTACTGGACTGGACCGTGAACTGGATTGCAATTGTAAAACGCGGACTTATAAGTAACGGCCCCCCGAAAGTAACGTTGAATTTGTGACACTTCTAAAGTTTCCCGAAAGTAACACCGCCCCCCCGAAAGTATAGCGGGCCCCCGAAAGTATAGCGGCCCCCCGAAAGTAGCGGCCCCTTCGAATGTGGCGCATTTTTTAATGTTTCAAATACATGTTTATCCAACGAAAAGGTAATGTTCGTATTAAAAAAATTTGATCAGAATGTTAACTTTGTAATCATTGGTTTGATCATAGTCAATCGAGATATGGTCTGGAAGCTCAGCTAAAGTCTTTGGTCTATCTTTTTGTTTGCCTTTATGCATTTTTGTGCACGGTGCACGGTCACTGAACACATTGTATTTTAGTATAATGAACGAATTGTCCAATAGCAACGTTTCAGTTCAATCACTCAACCGTGCTATTTAAATATTAATAAACCTAAAACAAAGAATGTGCACGGTGTAAGGTACGGTTCAACATAAAATCAAAGCTCATTATAGGACCTTTGAAGTTTGCCGAGTTTCCAGACCATATCTCGATTGACTATGGTTTGATAATGACTTTGGGATAAAGTCGAAATATTTCCCTTAATATTTTGTTTTGTCTTGTTTCTAACTTGAATATCAGGTCTCAAGATGACGTTTTTCGTGAAAGTGAAAACGTGAAACTTAAACGCTCATTTTTAAACTGAGAAGTATCAAGTTTTAGTTTTTTTATTTACTGTATTTCTATTTTTCTATAAGTATGATGATTGATCTAATCAGTGACAACAGTCGCCGCCGCTTATACCCAAACTAACCTTATGAAAAATATAATCTTGTAAATGTCATGCCAAAGTTGGCAGAAAATATTCGAAAATATTATTTTAAATCGGATGGAAGCCGACTTAACATACTATAAAATTTCTATTTACTATTAGACTTCACTTATTACTTCAATGACAATGCTTCGTAATTTTTTACTATAACTCACATATCATAAAAAATTTTTTACTTTGCATTATCTGGATCATTGCGAATTCGGCTATTATTTTTCAGCTATTGTTTTTCTAACTCTGGTATGATAACCTTTCTCCTGGTTTTTCAAAACTTGGATGTTTCTTTTTTTCAAAACTGGGACTCGGTCGAGATAGCGGACTTAGGCATTTATCTCGTTTGTGGCATTTCTCTTTTTCCGCACCCGGGTTATGCAATTGCTCCCCAAAATTCTCCTATACGAAAACCCTCACAAATCTTGCGAATTGTTCAACAAACCCGTATTGGAGCTCACCTCATCGCCACCGATAACAAATCAAATCAAATCAAATTTATTAATTCCGTAGGGTAACCTCTTCAGTGGTGACTCACTGTCTCACTGGTATCAATAACACCCAACGCACTACCGATGCCAAATTTTGCCAGACATCAACGTCGAATCTACTCCAACTTCGGGAAACACAAGTCAGAAGATTCCCATATTTGGACTCCTTACCACAACAAAAACTTATTTTGACCTTTTCAGAAGGGATTTTTTAAAAAAATTAAAAATAAATTTAAATTAAATTACAAAACTAACCCCCCACCCCCGCATCCTAAACCTTAAAATCCACTTTATTAAACCTAACCCTAACCTCAACACTGTTCCTGACATCAATCCTAATATCAACCCCTATACCTCACCCTTAACTTTAAAATTCATCCCTGCAAACCCTAACCCCACCTGACCCAAAAATTAAACCAAATGTCACAGTCTAAATCATGAAAAATTTCGTATTTTCTTCATAAAAAGTTCTGCACAGGTCTCATGATCTTCATTTTAGTTCATTGCATAGCTCTAGGTGGTCTTGATTATTGAATAGTTTTATACCCTCAAAGTTTACCTAAGTGAAGTAATCGTGTTTCCAGTAAATGCAGCAAACCTAATTTGCATAAAATCTGTCGCTCACCATAAACACAAATTTCTGTAGATACGCAAGCGCTACAAGTATAAATCTTTTCAATAATCAAGAGCACCACTAGAGCTTGCAATGAACTAAAATGAAGCTAAAAGGTTTTATGAAGAAAGAATTTCTCATGATTTAGACTGTCGACCTTAATCTCAATTATAATTATTAATTATCCTAATACCTTAAACCTCAAATTATTAACCATTTTCCACTACTATTCACGAACATAATACACCTAGGATGATAAGTCACTCCCAGGATCTAAACACCTGAGCCTTATGGTTTACTTTTACTTTACATTATACAAAACATTGGTAATTCGATTTCTTTTTTTTTTCTTTATCCTCTGAATGAGTTTGGGGAGTTTAAATCTCCCCACCACGCTGAACATGGTAGACTAGTGAACACAATCCACAATCGAGCTCACAACAACGTTGCGAGAACGTCATCCTGACACTGTTATCACCATGTTAATCTCGTACCCAGAACCATTCCTTGAAAGTTTGCATGGTGAAAAATTTGTGTATTGCGAATTGCGTTTTCTATCGGAGAACTAGTACTACCCACGCTCGTAGGGACAATTGGGGATACGGGAGGACACCAGGCGGTAAAGCGTCGAAAAACCTCTGGCACACAGGGTAGGTTAGAATGTGTTTTGACTTCTGTCTGTGTCTCTGTGACCAATATGTTTAGACTTTAGATAGCCAGGGTCTTGTGTATTACGAATTGCGTTTTCTATCGGGGAATTAGGTTGTGTTTTGACTTTTGTCTGTGACCAATGTGTTTAGACTTTAGATCACAGAATAAATACTAAGCAGAAGGCCCACTCTCGTCGGAACCTTTGAAGTTTTTGTCCTCGCGCAGGTCGCTTCGCGTATGTTAGCCACCATGTTGAAAGCAAGTAGCCTAAAACCCGTTCCTCTCAACAGTAAACAATATGGCGAAAAGTGCGTTTTGATCGTTTGAGTTTGAATGGCTATAACTCGAAATTTTGGTGGTAATTTTTCTTGGGACGGATAGTACATTGAAAAGGAAGGTAAGTAATAAACACTTATTTACTGGCGCAGAGGGAAACAGTGTGTTTTGTGGCCCCGAGACTGCCGTTGTTTCCCGAGGTGAAGCCGATGCCAACAACGAGCAGTCGAGGGGGCACAAAACAGTAAATAAGTGTTTTGTTATATAACAAGTGTTATATGACAAGAAATATGTTGGGCAAAACCTTCAAACATTGCTTCAAATTAAGGAAAACTGGATAAAAACAAACAAACCAGACCTGATCATCTACTTCCGGTTTTCATATTTTTCCCTAGGGAAAACTAAATGTAATGTTACCCGCTGCCATGGGTTACGCGGGAAACATCACGATTTTCGGACCGCCACGCGTGGACTGCTAAATATAAAATCAGAAAGCTAAAAAATTTGAACTTTGATACTTGATATACAATAATGGTAAGGAAGAGATTAACGAAATTTGAACGGAGAATTTCCGATTTCTTTGTGTTGTTAATTGCTCCGGCTCAGAGCTACCCGTCCACTTTTGAAGTTGTACTTTCAAGAATAAATATGTGAAGAAACTCTTTAAAAACAGTTTAAATCTAAAGTGTAATGATAAAATTGCACGTGTTTGTTCTATCTTAATCGGACAAGCAATTTTGAAGAACGAAGCAACTAAATAGCCCTCTATTTGGATGGATTTGGGGCACTTTTGTTTTACATATTTGTTGAAGTGCCAGTATTTCTCCACTTTCATTTAATATTTGTAAATGTTGCTGCTGATAAAGAGATTAACCTGAACTATCAGGTCCTCAGTTTTGAAGTCTTGTTACTTCATTCTACTATAAAATGAACGAATTTGAGCGTTTAGCTTCAAATGGCCTACTGTGGCTTCTCTAGGTTGGGCAGTTTTTCTTGAGTTTTGTTCTCCAAGGTTTTTAAATATTTCATAATTTGTTGCTTAGATCGAGGTTTAGATTATTGGTGGTTTGCAATCAATCCCTTGAGATATGGAAGACAAAGATACGGCGGCCATGATGGAGGAAAAGATACTCCAAATACAATAGCTGCTAATGAGATTCTTTGTTAACGTTCCTCCAACATGACTGCCATGACGTCAAGTGCAAACCAAGACTAGACGTGCAACCTTCAGATAGTTTCTGTCCTTTCTTTAGCTGAGGCAATAGATTTGAAATGGAATCTGATAAACAACTAGAGGACAGTCAGGGACATAGCTCACGAGACCAACACATGGATGTATGTTTAAAATGCTTGATTGCACTCGTACCAAACTTATGCAAAAATATTTGCATAAAATAAAGAGTGAGTGCAATCAAGCATTTCTTCTACACGAGGAGAATCCAAAATTTAATGGATTGGTCGTTGGTCTATGACCAACCCTTATGCAAACTTTCATGAAAATCGGTGCAATAGTTTTTGAGATATCCTGGCGACAGACAGACAGACAGACAGACAGACAGACAGACAGACAGACAGACAGACAGACAGACAGACAGACAGACAGACAGACAGACAGACAGACAGACAGACAGACAGACAGACAGACAGACAGACAGACAGACAGACAAACAAACAAACAAACAAACAAACAAACAAACAAACAAACAAACAAACAAACAAACAAACAAACAAACAAACAACAACAAACCAACAGACAGACAGACAGACAGACAGACAGACAGACAGACAGACAGACAGACAGACAGACAGACAGACAGACAGACAGACAGACAGACAGACAGACAAACGGACGGACGGACGGACGGACGGACAGTGGTAAAAACATAACCTCCTGGTGGAGGTAATGAACTGTAGAAAATCAAGAGGGGATACTTCACCACACTGGTCACTGACATGACACAGGAATAGTGGCAAATGTTCTTCAGCGGCTTCAGTCATACTATAGGTGGTCATACTGAGTGTAAACATTTTGAACTAAAAACTCGACTTTCTTCATGTTTAAAGGGCATTGGCAATAAAAATTAAGTTTGTCTAAGTTGAAAGAACTCATGAAATTGTAACAAAAGACCTTTGACAACGTTTTCGAATCTTTCTTCGTTTTCAAGATATTTCAGTTTGTTTGATATGTAAATGAGATGGTCTCTCACGTCATGAGCAGGGTAAAATATTTTCACATGTGGCAAAGCGGTAACCAGTTATATCTCTACCGAGACGTTGTGAAATGTGGTAATAAACGCCCATAAACTAGGACCAGGAACGGTTTCTGTCATTGATCAGTTTATACAAGGTAAGAAATACTTTCAAAACTGTGACGTTGTTTATCTTATATACTATATACAAAATCTATAATTACTTGATCGGAAACAAATTTAATATCTTAAAGCCAACCTCGTACTAGAAATGTTCAGCTTATAAAGTTCGGTTTTCAACTCTGTCCTGTTTCAAAGCTCTTAGTATTCTTTTATCGAAAAATTGTCAATGTACACTAAAGTCTTTGATAGAAATGATTTATAATGATAAAATCGTTTTATGAGTTTAAGTTTAATTTTGGTTGAATTGTGTGTTGTGCTCATTGGTCAGTGACTCATGTTACTGCAAGTACATGTATAATATATCATACACTAAGTGAGAAGTGTGTTTTAACCAACTTCGAGCTACGTGTTTTCATATTAGATCAAACACAACTCTCAAGTGTTTCAAGATAAACAAATCAGGAAATGAATCAGTTGTCAAATGAATCAGTATTTTAAGGTTGGCTTACTTTATCCAAGTGTTTGATCACATATCAAACCTTCATCTCGCTTATGATTTTCCTATGTGTTTGGTTTATGAATTATTAATAAGTTTGAGAAGTATATATCACAATGCCCTGTATTTACACTATATACATGTATATAAGAAATTTATGCTGATGAAATATGTTGGCTGTTACATAGACATTACAAAACTTTGACTTGGTGCTTTGTTTACTTGTTTTAGGTGTTGTTCAATATCTTGTATAATGAAATTAAGAAACCAAAGTTTGTACACACCAGAGCTGCTACAGCGGTCTGACCACAGAATAGTAGATACACCAGAAGTCTGACTCTTGTGAAAGTACTAAAATATTCTATGATCTGATGTCTATGTGTCACTCAATTGTACATTTTGAAAAATTGTTGAAAAGCTATTGCAAACTGTTGGGAAACTTAAAGCCTTCAATATGTTGAAAGCCTTGAAATGAAGAAATATATCTGTTGAAACTACAATACTAAGTATTGTTGTACTGTCTTATTTAAAATACTAGCAGAATCACAAAATATTAGTGATGTTCATTTATACACTTGAATGCCACTGACAGCATATTTATGACAGGCAAAATGTTGTCTTGGAACACAATGTTGATGATCTGGGGTGAGTTGTACATACAAGCTTATCTAATTGATAAGTCCTAGCTAAAGAACAGCACTAATCATGCTTTGAACATCCTAATATAAAATTGTATCCATGCACTGAATGGTTATGTATCCAATAGTGCTGTTCATTGGAAAAAAGTTGAATTGGGTTGTTCAAAGCACCACTAGAGTGGTTCTCTAGCTAGGATTTATCCACCAGATAAGCTCAGGGCTTCGTACAAAAATCTGAATTTTACAAGTTCACTTCACGTAAAACTCGGGGGAATGTTTATAATGCTAATATATGCTATGTTTTGGAAACAGCCAGTAAAGATGCGTATGTATAGTATGTGCCATGTTCAAATTAGCAATACATGTATAAAATTATTTAAAAGAACTATCATTTTTTTTTGTGTCTGTGTGCTTTTCACACATTTTCATGCATTGCGTCTTAAGTCTAATAGTCTATATCTCTTTCTGCTTAACAGCGGTACACATGTACGCATTGCGTACCTATTTTTATTCATTTTGCAATGAGTGCATTCTATTCATACAAGTATTTCAATAATTTATATTGTATCTGTTTATATATCTCTCTATTTCTAATTTGTCAAGAAAAAACGTATTATCGTTGATGACTATACTTTACCTCGAGTTAATAAGTCTATCTACTTTTGAAAAACAACTGTTGGTTTGTTCTTGCATACAGTTTCTTGCCTTTAAAAACAAGTGGGTCAGGAAAACATGCCTGGTTGTTTATACAGAAAAGCAAGATACATGCATGTATATGGATCTTATTAATTTTGTCCCAAGTGTTTTTCAAACCATTATAACCCAAGAAAGAAAAGATAATATAATCCAATGGACCAACACATTTTAATTTCTTATTGTAATTTAAGACCTACTTTCTTCCCGTATAATTAACTTTACTTTCCTTCTAAAATTTACTATAAAGCTAGACTGAAATGACTTCACTCTTTCTCTCCCAGAGGAGAGCTTGACGTTCCAACTTGACAAGTATAACAATGAGTATTACTCTAATGAGTAAAATAATAACAAAGGGGGCATTTTTTGGTGGCACAGGAGGGAAATAATTTTCATCAATGCATGAATACCAGCAAAGCCACCACACCACGCTCAATAGTGACAATTATCCTCTTAATAATTATACCACCAATTAATGCATTTTGTTATATAGTATTATTTAAAGAGTACTATACAGCTTTTAAAAATGCATTTTGTAGTAATGTAAAAGATTCCAAAATAAAACTCAAGTGACCGAGGCAATTCTGTTTTGAAACTTCAATATCCACTTTCCCCTGCTGCTCTTTAATTTGTGAAACCTGTGGTTGGGGCCTGGTATGAAATGTTTTACCTAAAGATTCTTGTTTTTCATGAAGAAGGTTTCCAGAAAACTTTCTGTAGTGAATAAAAATTGAGCATGAACCTGTAAACATGAAATATACAGGGTGTATCAAAAAAAAGGCTACCCTTAGAAAATATAATTAACATTCTTTTCAAATAACCTATTGTATATTGACAGCCCTGGACACCTCTGAAGTCACGGATGCCTAAAAAACAAATGGTCGTATACACCTGGGAAATTACGATAACTTCTAAACGTATGAAGGAGCATAACTGAAATAAAAATGTTAATTATATTCATATCAGTTCGATTAAAAATGGTTCAACTGACCACAGAGCAACGCGTATGTGTCCAGGGCTGTCAATATACAATAGGTTATTTGAAAAGAGTGTTAATTATATTTTCTAAGGGTAGCCTTTTTTTTGATACACCCTGTATATACCAATACTCATTAAATCCCCTGTATTTCACAACAACAAATGCTGTGTCATGGGGGTAATGTGGAGTGAAGAGGTAAACAAGTCTTAATAAATTCATGCACAAGACGACTTGCTGTCATAGGATGAACTTAAGAACAATTACAACCCCTATAGACCTATGGACAGCCTGCACAAATTTGTTGAACAAAGAATTGCTAGATAGCCCAAAGTACAGAAGTTGGCACTACATATTGAATTAAAATTTAAAACAACAGGTTTTTGTTATTCTTATATCTAAAATAAAGATACCATGTACATGTAAAAGTCCTAGTTTAATACAATATAGCTAAATTGTGAAACAGTCTTCCAAATGAGCTACGGACTCAAAGAAAACAAAGCGCGAAATCAAAACAACGCCAGTCTCGACGACTGGCGGTTCTTGGCGCGCCCCACGGAGACGAAGATTGAGACCAGATTTTGACAATGGCGGGCAAAAATCGGCAGAAGCAAATCCTCGTTCAAATTCTGGAGCAACAAAGGAAATTTTGGCACCAAAAGAAAGCGATTTTTTTCATGTTTAAACGAAACGAATTTTTTTCGAGTTTTGTCAAATATTAATATAAATACGTTTGAATTGTTTGAGGTAACTAAATGCGTCATAATCAGCGACTGGAAATGTGCTTGTGAAGAATTCAAACCAATATTAGGTTACAAATATACTCCTATAGAGAGTGTCAAATGATAATGATGACAAAGTAAAAGACTTCAAATATCATCCACACAAATTTCACGTTCAAAAGGCCACTTATTCTAGTGAATGTAACATACGATTTTCAGAAAATTTAAAATTTACAGTTCTTTAGTTCCTGGAGCAACAAGGAATGTTTTTATACCCACAGAAAGATCATTTCCGGCTTGTTATAATAAGCTAATCAGTGTTCTTGTTGCTTCTGAGTAACGTCAAATAAGTACATATAATCTCTCCACTTTTCGGCCAAGTTCAGTGACCCGTAAAAGCAGTAAACATATAAACATTGTTCATTGTTTTCATTGTTCTCACAGGGAATTTAATCTCGATGGATAGAGATTAGGTAAGATTAGTAACTAATCATACCTAATTTTTATGCATTAGGTACGATTCAAGTGACTAATCATACCTAATTGTTTACGCCAAAGTTAACGTTCGCTTATGCATATAATAGAGGGGCATTTAAGCCTAGTTCTCATATGTCGCCGACGGTCGCCGATTTGTGATTTAGATGCATGTTAAAACGGTGAAAAAGAAAAGTAATAAAGCACAATGCAGAAAGCAGTGCTTTTCTGCATTGTTCTTTATTACTTAACATGCATCTGAATCATGGATCGGCGACGGTCGGCGACATGAGAACTAGGCGTTAGCAAACTAGGACGCCGACGGGAAATAAGTTACTGCATTTAAAAGAAACCATGGATCAGGACATCGTATATTGTATGCTTTATGTATTTTGTAAGATCTTTAAAAGGCAGCCATAGCCTCGACAACGTGACGTATGATAGATTAACGCCTAAGTAAACTAACAACTTTTGCTGTTCCTTGCCACAACGTCGTCTTGAAAACGTGAAAACGCTTTAGTTGACGTTGTATGTGCAACGAGGACGGTGTTGGGATTACTCATAGGGACTGAAAATTATTCAACGCTTTGCTTTGGTTGAAAAATACTATTGTACTTGAGTCGTCGTCGTGACGTTCGCGTTGTGCTTGCTAAAGGTCCCTAATAACTAACAAATACATGAAGTGAACACAACTCAATAATTTATTCACTCTGAAGTTGTTGACTACGCCAAAAGCGTTCTTATTTTACTCTCCTTCTTCATCGGAAACCATAATATAACAAAGTGATAGCATGGCTGCCAGGCATTTCGTTTGAAATGTCCTCAAGCCTCGGGAGGTTTAGTAAAAGTCCTCCCGGTGCTTTCGGGTACGTACATATTTAATCACTCATCAACCTCAATGCCTTGCTATTACGTATAATAATTCCATGATCGCCTCGGATTCTTTTGTTCTCCAAGGGAATGTAAACCTCGTATTTCTCTCATTGCTCATGCAAGAGGGAATTTTTCCTTTGTCTTCTAATTTTCCCATGCATGCATGCATGTCGATGAGGGAAAATTAGAAGACAAAGAAATCCTTTGTCCGAGCCTTTGTCTTCTACATAAATTTCCCGCTTGCATATATTGATGACAACATGCTCGGGAAAATTAGATGCAACTTCTCTGATCAACCGTGTAAAAGTTCTCAAAGTTTTCCTCGGCGATCATAATATTACAAACTAATAACATGACTTTTCGGAAAATTAGCGATTAATTTCCCCTTTGCCTTGGGAAGATGCGGCCCTCAGACTTTCACAAACCTTCCCTCGGCTGCGGGAAATTTAATCGCTAATTTCCCTCAAGTTACTATACAGGGTGTATCAAAAAAAAGGCTACCCTTAGAAAATATAATTAACATTCTTTTCAAATAACCTATTGTATATTGACAGCCCTGGACACCTCTGAAGTCACGGATGCGTAATCACGGATCGTATACACCTGGGAAATTACGATAACTTCACCATGCATACACTTCAAGTTATCTTAATTTCCCAGGTGTATAAAACCATTTGTTTTTACGCATCCGTGACTTCAGAGGTGTCCAGGGCTGTCAATATACAATAGGTTATTTGAAAAGAATGTTAATTATATTTTCTAAGGGTAGCCTTTTTTTTGATACACACTGTAGATCGTTTTCACTCACGTGATCGGTTGCCCCATTGGGGTGGTGAAACAATACGAAATATTTGAATAACAAAGAGCTAATTCCCATGCCGTACACCAATATGGCCGCCATTTCATTGTTTTGGTACACCAATATGGCCGCCGTGACGTCAGATGAAAACGATCTACAGGGTGTATCAAAAAAAAGGCTACCCTTAGAAAATATAATTAAC
Organism: Corallium rubrum; assembly: GCA_964035015.1. Taxonomy (NCBI): domain Eukaryota; kingdom Metazoa; phylum Cnidaria; class Anthozoa; order Scleralcyonacea; family Coralliidae; genus Corallium; species Corallium rubrum. The sequence goes on from OZ036010.1 coordinate 10,507,079, forward strand.
ATTCTTTTCAAATAACCTATTGTATATTGACAGCCCTGGACACCTCTGAAGTCACGGATGCGTAAAAAACAAATCGTCGTATACACCTGGGAAATTACGATAACTTCTAAACGTATGAAGGAGCATAACTGAAATAAAAATGTTAATTATATTCATATCAGTTCGATTAAAAATGGTTCAACTGACCACAGGGCTGTCAATATACAATAGGTTATTTGAAAAGAATGTTAATTATATTTTCTAAGGGTAGCCTTTTTTTTTATACACCCTGTATAGTCATGTTATTACTTATAATTATTGAGCTGAAACCAGTACGCTACGACAAAACAAACCAGAGAAACATATTTTAAAATACATAGCAAGAACATTTAAAAATCTTACCTTATAAAACGCAGTTTTTCAATCGGAACAGTGGCAACGAAAAAAGTGTATAATATATATGATCATCAACTGTCACGCTCCGAGCACAAGACCTGAGCCGACCTTCGCCCACATTATTGGACCCCGTTTACACGAAAGCAAATTTAACCAAGTTCATAGTCAATCCGTGTACTATCGATGCCGGATATCGATTTTGCGGCTTACATGAGAACTGCGAGTCTCAATCCGGAAAGAAATTGCGATCTATTGGCACACCAGGCGGAAAAAGTAGTCTTGTTTAAAAAGATAATTGCCCCACAAATAATTCTCAAAAAATTTAAATTGTGCTAAAGGAAGAGATTGAGTATTGTTATTGAAATTTTGAAATAGAGTCAGAATACTACCTTTTTATTATTGAGAGAAGTGCTGATTTGAGTGATAAACTTTCCAAGACTTATTTTTCTTAAATCTCGATTGTTCTTTCTCTATATTCATTAACATTTCTTTAGATGAAACTATTAATATTATTATAAACCAATTGCTTTCGACCGTCACTGTGTTTCATGGTTTCATTCGAAATGAGTCAATAATTGAATTCATAAATCTAGCCGTAAAATTCTACGACCAAGTTGATAGAGCTTGCCATTATCTTTCCGCTTAGGCCGCTTTTCGCTAATATATTTTTTCTCGTTTATGGAAGTATTTGGCTCGATGACTGCCCTTGTCACTTCAAAACGCTTTACTACAAACGCTACGTTGACGACTCCTATTTAGTTTAAGTGTCATTACTTAAAGTAAAAACACAAAAATATGAAATTTACAAATGAAGTTATAATCAGGAGCCGCGGCTCCCCCCCCCCTTTTGATATAAGCGACAGACATGTAACTACAAAAATGATGCAATATGCCATTGTGTCAGGAAATAAATTGTAAACAGTGTATTCAATCTACTGAATGTATGCATTTTGAGTATCTATGTGACGTTTGCGTGTTTTGAGTATTTTATATATGACGTTTTTTAACCTTTAGAGTCTGTAAAATCTTCCTCCAAAAACCAGGTAATGGCATTTCAGCGACTCTCGATATCAAAATTTCCCGGGGGAGCATGCCCCCAGACCCCCCTAAAAATTTATTTTGATTTCGGCTCCCCCTTTTTCAAAATCCTGGCTGCGTCCCTGGTATTAATCTGACAGATCATCAGCATTCTTGAACATAAATATCAGTCGCTCTAATGGTTTCGTTTACCAAAAACCGACTTTCACAGGTCTATTTACTAATTTTCTCAGCTTTTTACCTCTTGCGTATAAGAAAGGCCTAATTTCCACTGTTCTTTTCAGATATTTTAATTTATGCTCTTCTTACATTATAAACTTTCAAGAAGAACTCGACAAATTTAAACATATTTTACTGCAAAAATCTTTGATGTCTCAAAGTTGTTGTCAATGTTCTTGCATTTATATACAGGAATTTTTTTGGTTTAAACGCATTTCAGTTTTAGCTACGCGTTATTTTTCGACGTTCTCGTTAATATCTCATGCACCTTTTTTAATTTTAAAGATCGTATTCCTTGTCAAAACAATTTCCTCAATTTTGTTTTCAAGAGTTATTTATACGCCGTATAAATATATATAATCACGGCGTTATTTTTATAAGTGTGTCCGAAATTCTGACTCTGAAGAGATGTTTTGTTTTGATAAGAGAGCCAAAATTTCTGACATCCGTATCAAAACAATTCTCTCAATTTATCTGAAGAGACGTTTATAAGGGTGTTAGAAATTCTGACTTCCTTATTAAAACAATTTTAAAACAATTATTTCAATTCTTATCTGAAGAGATGTTAATTTATACGGGTGTCAGAAATTCTAACTCGCTTATCAAAACAATTCTCTCAATTTTATCTGAAGAGACGTTTATAAAGGTGTCAGAAATTCTGACTCGCTTATCAAAACAATTCTCTCAATTTTATCTAAAGAGACGTTTATAAGGGTGTCAGAAATTCTGACTCCGCTATTGAGAGAATTTTCCCAGTTTCTCTGAAGAGATATTTGACTGCCTTATCAAAACAATTCTCTCAATTTTATATGAAGAGATGTTTATAAGATGTCGGAAATTCTGACTCACTTATCAAAACAATTTTCTTAATTTTATCTGAAGAGATGTTTTGTTTTGATAATCAAAATTTCTGACATCCGTATCAAAACAATTCTCTCAATTTTATCTGAAGAGATATTTATAAAGCTGTCGGAAATTCTGACTTATCAAAACAGTTCTCTCAATTTTATCTGAAGAGACGTTTATAAGGGTGTTAGAAATTTTGACTCTCTTAAGGGGGTGTTCATATGATCCCGGTAGCGGGATGGCCCGGTAAGCAAAACGAAGTCTGTTTTGTGTTCATATGGTAGTTTTCATCCCGCCTACCGAGGGAAATCATGACTAAAATTAGCTTGTCTGATGATCCGTGACTACACATCAGCCATCAAAGATCGCAATTTTGTCGTATTGCACATGTTTGTATGCTTCATAATCAATCTTTTTATTATACAATTGTGATTTATATGCCAATAAACAATAAAATCTTCAACTATCCTTAATTCTACAAAAAAGAACTAACTTTTCTCCTTAATGACTTCATCCCGGTAAGCGGGACGATGTGTTCATATGGGAAAATTTCATCCCGCCTACTTATGCATGATCTCGGCACGCGCTGCCGAGATCTTGGTAAGCGGGCCAGCCCGCTTTCTCATATGAATGCAAAGCAAATTTTTATAGGAAAATAACTACAAGGCGAGATCCCCACTAAGTGGGCCAGCCTGGTAACCGGGATCATATTAATTACACCAGCGCCGGCTACGCAGGCTAGGATCATATGAACACCCCCTTAATAAAACAATTATCTCAATTCTTACCTGAAGAGATGCTTATACGGGTGTCAGAAATTCTGACTCCCTTATCCAAATAATTCTCTCCGTTTTATCTAAAGACGTTATAATGGTGTCAGAAATTCTGTCTCCGCTATCGAGAGAATTTGCCCAGTTTGTCTGAAGAGATATTTGCCTGGCTCCCTTATCAAATTTGTTGAATTTTTTCTCGAGTAATATTTAGAACGGTGTAAGAAATTCTGACTCTCATATCAAGAGAATTTGCTCAGTTTGTCCGAAAAAGATATTTATAAGGCTGTCAGAAATTTTAGTTCCCTTATCAAAACAATTTTCTCAACTTTATATGAAGAAATCTTTATAATGGTGTCAGAAATTCTAAATTGAATGAAAAAAACCAATTACTGATGGAAATATTGTCTTGAAGATAATCACACTGATAATCTTCTTGTTCGCAGTTATGGCTAAGTGGTGAAATTTTGCATGTATTGTTTTTTTTTTACGACATTAACGTTTATGGTTTAGGACAGTTCGCATAAATATTAAAAGCTGAATGAAAAATGGAGAAAAAGAGCAAGAATAAAAGTGATGCTCAGAGAATTGGGCGTTTTGTGCAACCATATATTTTTACTGTTAATTTGCGCAAAACTCGACTATTTTTAGTTGAAAAATTATGTCCAATCCAAACTTTTGCAAAATATTGCGAAATGTTGTAAACAGAAGATTTAGTAAATTCTGCAAAATATAGTAGATACAATATAGCAGATAGCAAAGTGAAAAACTCATTTTTCACTTTGCTATCTGCTATTTGTGATGTTGTGAGAACATAATTTTTAATATAAACGAGAAGTTGTGGAAACACGTTTACTTTTAATTGCGGAGCTTTCGACCTGTTGACTCATCAGAGCAAAGACGTCTTCCCCAATCCTCCCCGTGGCGCCGCTACTGTCTAGAAAAGTAGTTGTTCACATTAGCGAATAAAGTAGATTCTTTCCGTTTGATGCGGTGGTCCTGTTCCCATGCACGCATGTTTTGCTATGAGTGACGTTTCTAGTTTAGATTTGATGCAGCAGTCGTACGTAATGTATTTTTTGTCGTGTTTTCAAGTTCCGTCCGGTTTTTCCAATGTATACCATACCATAAGCCTGCTATGCTAATACAGACTTCACATCGCGCCCTGGGAAAATGGATGCGAGAGAAGAGTCTGCTATTTAATAACACCGCTAATTGTGTCCCGTCAAGTTTATGCAAATTAGTTACATTTTAACTAGCTGGGCGAGTGTTGTTATGTGAAATTTGTTTCGTCGAAAGCTAATATTTTAAAAGGTTTAGCTTCAAACTTCACGAAATTTACAAAAAAATATTGTTTTGGCTATATTCTTTCTGCCCGTGCAAATAAGTGTGCGTGAAAGTCAGTGTAGTAAGCAGTAAAGCTAAAGCATAAGAAGAGAAATTAAATATTGTAAACAAAAGCTCATATAGCCAAGCAGGGATTGTCTGAACTTAAGTTCACTTAAAAGTTAATTTTTCGCATAGTATAGCTTAGAACTTTATACCCTGCGAGTAGAGCCTTCTTTTCCTTATTTCTTCGCTGAGAGAGAGGAAGAAAAGTAGGCTCTGCTGTATTTGTGACGGGTTTCCATTGCGCATGCATATCAGTTACTTGGTTACAGTCTCGAACCCAGTCCCAATCAGAGCAGAAAACAAAACAAGAACCGGTTAAACGGGTCTTAAACGGGTCTTAAACGGGTTACTTCGTCCTAAATCTTGGACGAAGCCAAACACGTATACAGCAGAGCCTACTTTTCTTCCTCTCTCAGCGAAGAAATAAGGAAAGGAAGGCTCCGCTCGCAGGGTAAGAACTTTACGAAATTTACGAAGACTGGTATTTTCAACGTGTTCTTACTGCTCGTGTAAATGAATCTACGTGAAAGATTTTGAAAAGGCTACAAGTGTTGGCGAAATGTATCTAACAGATAATAAATTTTACTGAAATGTCTGGCCATGTCTGATTGCGTTAATTTGATTTGCAGCATAATCGGGACACAATTAACGCGGTGTTAAATAGCAGACTCTTCTCTCGCGTCCATTTTCCCAGGGCGCGATGTGAAGAGTCTGTATTAGCAGGCTAACCATTCCACATTCATATGAGATACGATATACACCATTTTTTAAACTTCAGTTTTAGGTTAGAACAAATTGTACTATTAGAACAATGTGTATTATTCTGCTAGTTTTAATCATGACGTGCGCATACAACTATATCAACGCCGTAATTAGAAATTAATTTTAATGTAACTTTTCTGAAGATGGTCCGAAAGCTCAGATCGAAAGTTTAAATGAAACATGATGTTAATCCACAAAGATGAATCTTTATTGTTAAATCATGAAAAGCTTCAAGGAACACATTTAACTTTTTAAAATTTATTAAATTTTAGAAGCATAACAAAATAACAAATTTGAGAAAAGATTCCAACAAATCTTAAGTTTCTTTAAATAGTTATTGTACATGATCTCTCCAAGACAAATTAGAACCAATGATAACTCCATAGGCGAATCTAATTTTCTATTTCCATACTCAGCATTATCAAAAATGCGCAACTCAAAAATTAGCTTTTTTTGAGCTGTGCATTTTTGAGCTGCGCATGAGTTTGGCCATCCCGCCAAATTAAAGATGTTTTAACATAAAATACTAAAATATCTCATGCACTCTGTATAAAATGCATCACTTTTTTATACGTACTAAATTATAACCACAATGTTAACTTATTTTTGCAACTGCTGTGTACGTTGTAAGATATTGTTTACCAAATATTGATTAATTTTACTTAATTTGCACACAAATACTAACCTCTTTGAAAACATAAATAAATCAAGAGCTTTTCCGCGTGTTTGGCAAACACGTTTGGCAAACACCCAACAACTTCAAAGCATGACTGCGGAAAATTTAATTGTAATTTCCTAACTCCCAAATAACAACCTCGTGATCAGCCTCGAAGCCACAGTATAAAAAATGCGCCAGTTTCTTGAGTTGAGTCATTATACGTTCGGGCTTCGAAAAGTTCGCAACGTTCTTCTAAAAGATTGTAAAAAATCGAAAGATTACTGGATTATTGTAGAAGATTACGTTTTCAGCAAGTTGGTGAGTTTTTAAGAAATAGAAATTCGTAACATCATGCATCCCTAGATTCTTTTTCCATTGCTAATTATATGATAACATAAACTTAACATTTTGTTTTACAGGAGAAAGAAAGATGTGGTGTTCTTTTATCGTGCTTCTTATTGCTGTTGCATTCCGGTTAGTCAACGCCGGTAAGAAATCATGTTTTCTCTATATTGTAAATTTTAGTAATACCCCAGTATATACGTATATATGGCTGTTAATTACACCTAACGAGATGTGTATGAACAATTTGTTTCTTCAGGAACGGCAATTCAGCAAAACTTTGGCAAAGTGAACATTAGTGAAAATGTTCCCGATGGATTTTATTGCGGACAAGTTTCTTTCCCAACGCCATTCCAAAGTGGTAGCACAGTCAGAATGTTTCCAACCTTGAGTCACGAGAATAATCCAGACACTCCTAACGAAGCTTCGGTTGTCATGGTGACAGCCCTCGACCAAAACGCGTTCACTGCTTGTGTAATGGAACCAAGTCAACCGGACGGAGCAGTTACCCTAAACTGGTTTGCATTCAGTGACAATACTCTACCTCAAGGTACACAGACTGGAAGTGTTTCTTACAACATGTTCACAAGTGGGTGTTCTTGCAGCCTTGTCAACTTTGCTAGTGTAAGTTTAAATTATTATTTAAACGAGCTAAAAACTTTCTTCATCATACTTGTAACATCCTTGGAACACCCAGTTCCTAGCCGGAAGGCCTTGATTTGCATTTTTCGCAACTGGTCCCAGTTTGGTCTTATAAGGTGTATATTTTCTCTACACGAAATTTTCCTTCACCAATATTACTTAGAACAACCAGTTTAATCGAGTGAAATGTCAAATATTGCTTGGTAATATATAGCTTTATATGTTAGAATACAATTTAAATATATATTTCTTTATGTCATATGATACGTAAATGCTTTACTCATTTTAAAATTGGAAAGAGCTAACTGATTTATTCGCAATTATATTGTTCCATTATATTAACAAGAACCTTTTTTTTTCTATAATTTAGTCGTTCTCTAACCCACCAAAAGTTTTTCTGAGCGTTCGTCATGTCGGAAATATTGCACGCAAGGATGCGATGTCATCATGGGCAGAAGATGTGACCGAAAACCAGTTCAGAGTTTGTCTACGAGAAATGATTAGCTTTTCTGGAACTCACGAAAATCTACATGTGGTATGATATGTCGATTCTTAAATTTGTATACTGTTTATACTAGAAATACATGAATGCAACAACCCCTCGCCCGCTTTTATTAAATGGTTTTTTGAAACACCCCCCACCCACCTACTCTGATTTAAAATAAGCACTCATGCTATACAACCAATATAAAAACAAACAGATTTTAAAACAAATGATAATCCTCGAGATAATTATAGAATTTATGGATAGGATGACTAACTGATTTAATGAAAGTTGAACATATCGAAGCAAAACTTAGATCTGGTTGTAAAAAAATATTGTTTTCATTGGAGGATTCAAAAAGGATGATTTTTAGCAAGCACTTAAATGGCTTATGGCTTCCCTATATATGTGGCTATGTATACAGGTTTTGCAAAGGCAGAATTAAAAGTTAAAAGCTCAAAATTACAATTTTATAATAGAGTCTGAGATAAAAACATTTCAGTAGAATCGGATCCCAGAGGCTCGCAAAATTTGGAAATACAGCAAAAAAAAATCGCCAAAGCCCATGCAAAGTCAATGAATAACATCAACATAAGCTTATAAAGGAAGTGTTTTAAGTTAGCTTTAGTTAAACTGACTTATGGTTTGCACGAGCAAAGGGAAAGCACGGAAACGTGAAGCTGTATATTGTTTAGGTTATTAAGACAACAAGAATCCTACCGTTTATAGCTTTAAAATGATTTGACCACTGAGTGACCACAACCACTGAAATTCAGATCGAGTTTTGTCTACCATACGGCGTTTGGTTTCTTCAGGTTCTCTGGTTTCGCTTCAAGATATATTAAACCGGCTGTTTGACTTGTATCCTTTTCTTCGTTGTTCTCTTTTATTATTTAAGTAGAGCTGGCTCCATTTCGTTAAAGGAAAGCAAAATACTGACAGATTTAATAGCTTTCTTCGTCGCTAGTCACCAGTGTCCAATTATTCTTACCGCGTGACACCGTACCAAACATATATATAAATAAATAAATAAATAAATAAATAAATAAATAAATAAATAAATAAATAAATAAATAAATAAATAAATAAATAAATAAATAAATAAATAAATAAATAAATAAATAAATAAATAAATAAACTATTTCACAGATTTCGTCTCCCTCGCTTTTTCTACATGCGTGTAAAATGGACTCCACGAGTGTGGTGATTTGCACCCTCACCGGGCTCCGGGCCTTCGGCCCTACGCCCGGCTCGGGGATTATTAATGGTTTGTACAATTCTATTATTTTTTAGGATTGGGTGGCTTTTACGAACATATTTAGTGTCAACATGACAGATCTCAGTTCAGTTGTGTTTCCTAATAGTGTTCAACCTTCTCTGGACAATAATTACGCCTACTGTCAGGTAAATAGTGAATAATCTAGTAAATTGATGAAAGAATTAAAGCGTTTGTCGGATTAATTGTTCACATAACCTTGGGTGTTTTTTTTATCAGATTGAAAATTTTACTCAACGTTTTCATGAGCCTCCAACAGTTATTCTTACGGCCAATTGGAGACAAAACCTGGGTTTGTCTTTAACAGATCAGAACATAGTTGCATGGGTTAAGGTATATGTAATATGTGTGTTTGTGTGCATGTATGTATGTGTGGGGCATGCCATTACCTATTATTTTAGAAAGTTGTTATAATTTTTTTGAAACTTCAGGTTTTACTATATTTTCGGTAGGACGTCGACAGAACGACATTTGAAGTTTGTTTAAAAGACCTCCCAGGAATAAATGGCCAACACGAACAAATCACAGTTGATTATGCTGCTATTGGAGGTACGCGATGGCTAGTACTATTTCATGATACAGCGATACAACGATACAGGAACCTGGAACCTGGAACCGGAACTTGGAACTGGATATACTGTTTGAGTAATAATAAGGATATTAACCCTTTGAGACCTGAAAAGGACTTTTATCATTTTACTCTGGCTAACGCCAGATTATTTTACTCTGGCTAACCCCAGACGATTTTACTCGTCAACGGGAAAGCTCCAGGCTTTATTAAAGGGTTATGGATAATCGCACGCAACGCAAAATTTTGACGCGAATAACTCTTTAAAGTCCGAGACCTTTCTATAAAATACTTAAAAGGCCCAATATATATAAAGGGATAACGCGCCTTTGTCGCAGGTTTGAGAGCAAGGAGAGCGGAGATAAGACCCTGGGTACAAGGTTGGTGCACTATGGCCAAGTGAAATATATTTCAGCATGTCGCGCTTTTACAAGTATTATAATCATGTCGGTAATAGGATTTCCTATATCGATCGCAGTCTCGACGTCTTACCGCGATTCACCTGACGGAAAACGCCATTGAATGAAGCGCGAAGAAGGACACTCTGCGAATAACAAGCTATATAGAATACTATCGAACATATCTATATTAATACAACACTTATTCCTTTTATGCTGTTTTTTTCTGCAGTTTTGTACCGAGAAGTTGTACACGTAACACGTTTCAGTCACCTGTCAATATACGCCAACAAGAATTTTTTTATTTTGAGAATTTTATTGCAACACATACACTCGCACACTTTCGCATGCCAACAAGGTATTAATCTTTCAGCAGAGAATGGCCTGAACGTAATAAGGAAATAACTAAGCCAGAGGACAGACGACTCGATCGTTGTATATTAAAACGAGGAAGTCATTGTCATGTTTCAGTTACTGTTTCGCTAGTAGTAGCTACTAACACTGTGGTTTTTGAACACACGACATAATCTTTCGGTGTATAAATTTGGCGTTGCGTGCGATTATCCTTAACCCTTTAAAGCCTGGAGCTTTCCCGTTGACGAGTAAAATCGTCTGGGTGTTAGCCAGAGTAAAATAATAAAAGTCCTTTTCAGATCTCAAAGGGTTAATATCCTTATTATTACTCAAACAGTATATTGTATTTCTTCAGAACAACTACCCCCCCCCCCCCCCCCTCGAAAAGAGAAATAGTTTGTATCTCATAGAGTATATCACAACTACTCCCCCCCGGAAAAGAGAAATAGTTTGTACCTTTATAACGCCTAATCTGGATAAGTAGCATAAATTAGGATAAATTAACATTCGGTTCCGGTTCCGGTTCCAGGTTCCGGTTCCAGGTTCCAGGTTCCTGTATCGTTGTATCGCTGTATCATGAAATAGTACTAGCCGTACACGATACATCATTTACAGTTACTTATTATTGTTGTAAGTTGTAATGCAGTGCTTTATCGATATATTTAGCCCTAATAGGACGGGGGTCGACAGATATACTTTTGATATGATGTATAGCCGCTTCTTTTAGATCTTGATCCTTGTATTGGCGTTATATGTGACTACTTTGCTGTCTGTCGTGCATTTGGGCCTTACGATGCAAGATGTGTATGTGTCGAAAACTGTCCATCAACCGAGCAGAACGTTTGCGCCTCCAATGGACGTAGTTTTGACAACGTCTGTCTGTTCGAATTAGAGGTCTGTCAAAGTGCAGCCAACTATACTTACTACCACCATGGAAGTTGCAGAGGTAGGTTAGATGTATAACACGTAACTCGTTTTATGTGAGTGAAAAATCTTAGTGAATTGTCAATCTTTGAACATTTCATGCTTTCAGGTTTTCCAATGGCAAGAGGTCGCAGAAGTGTCACCCAAGTTCCTCGTTGGTCGGATTCTCGTTGTCAGTCGGTGCGTTTTGAACCTCTGACGTTTTACCCCGACAAACCTGTCCACGTGCAAGTCAGCGTTAGTCACGTGAATAGTTCAAGTCAAGTGCACGACGCAGCTGTATCATGGGTAGAAGACGTCAGTGAAAATGGCTTCACATTCTGTGTGATGGAATCAGGTAGAAATGAAGGACCTCCTCATGGCTTTGCTACCATAGAATGGATGGCATACCAAGGTGCACCCGAAGGTGGAGCTTCTGGAGTGGTATCGATTGCTGAGTGGTGGACTGGTACCAAATGTCAAACTGTGGATATCTCAGCCGTAAGTGCAATCATCAGGCTCTGGATTATATACTATAGATGATTTTAAATGTATAATGTGTGCAGAATTTTAAGGTATACGCAACGAATGGATTGCTTCTCCCACAAATAAAAAGTGTGATATAAAAGCAATCATAACTTGAGATTGATCCTCATAAAATTTGTTTGATTTTATTTTCAGATTAATTTCCAGTCTACTCCTACTGTTCTTGTGACCTCTGAACATCGTCGTCGCAGTATGAAACACGATGCTGCATCTCTCTGGCTTGAAGACGTTAGCTCTTCGTCATTCAAAGTGTGTTTGCGTGAGTTACAGAATTTTGATGGAGCTCATCAAGATATTTATGTGGTAAGTTTTTATAAGCATTTGTTGCTTTGGTGCAGTTTTTCACAATCTTGACTGTTTTCCCCCTTTTTTATTTGCTTTCTAGAATTGGTTAGCATTTGAAGTTCTCGAACGACCATTGTTTACTGAGCATGGTTCAACTGATTTTGTCCAACTGTCCCAGGACCCTTTGGCAAGCTCTAGCTATGCACAATGCCAGGTAAACGAAACATATACGTACTATAGTTGCTGGGGAAGATATTTGTTCGTTTAATACATATTTTTTCATTCTTTTCCAGGATGTTTCTTTGTCCGTCAACTACACGTCTCCTCCTACTGTCCTTGTCTCCCCTAAACATAGTTCTTCTGGTGGAAATTTAGATCCTCAGTACAATGCCATTGCTGGATGGATTGAAGTACGTCATAAGATTTAAAAACATTTTTTAACACTAGAATACTACAGACTGTAATGGGTACTTATGTGATCAATATTTAGAATGATCTAGTTCTTAAATTTTTTGTTATTTTCTTTAGTCTGTTACAACGTCCAGGTTCAAAATGTGTTTTAAAGAGCTTCCTACTAACAATCATTATGACGCAGTAACAGTAAGTTACGTTGTTCTGCGAGGTAAGTGTTTGCTCTTATTTCATAGGTATTGAGATTTCTTCATAGTAAAGCAGTGAAGTAAAATCGTTCGCTAACTATCAACAGCCAATCAGAATGGCGAACGACATTTTTTCACGGTGAAAAAACATCGTTCGTCCAATCAGGACGACGAACAACAAAATTTCACTGGTGAAAAATTGTCGTACGAGTTATTACGTAATGCAAAAGGAGCAGCGGACGACAAAAGCCGGAGAGGCGAAGATAGATTTCGGAGACGTTTTACACAAATGGCCGTCGTGTCTGAACTTTGAAATTGAAGCGAAATTGAAGCGTTGTTTCGTTGCATGGACGTAGGCAACAATCAGGTTACTTTATTAAAGGAAAAGAAGAACAGAAAACCTTCAAAAGGACACAAACGTATACAGAAAAGCATAATGAAGAAAAGCTGAAAACAGAAACATGGATATAATGATAGCAACAGAGCTCGATTCGATCGAGCACTATTTTGTCGGAGTTTCTGGTCAAAGTTCGTGCCAAAAATGAGCCAATATGCGAACCGATTTCTCTACGAGGTAGAATTTGGCCAGTTTTCACCGAAAGATATTTCAAAGATAAAATAACGGCAAGAACTATTCATGATTTGGTTTTCAAGATCACAGTAAACTTGTTTATATATCTATAGCTAGCAAAAACAAAGTCAACCAAGTAGCATCCTAGCTCTGGCTCTGAGCTAGAAAACAGTCCTCTTAAGTTTCGCTTGTCTTTGTTAAGAAATCTCAATACCTATGACGATTTTTACCTAGTACGATTTTTATACACTCGTTGTGAATTATAATAAAACTCACTTGCTCGTACCTCGCTCGTTCGTTTTATGATACTTCACAACTCGTGAATAAAAATCGTTCGCAAGCATTTACCATGAAGTAATCTCTATTTTCTATAGACATTTGTTGAGCTCTTTTACTTAAAAACATCTTTGCGTTTTCAAACGGAAATCAAAACGACGTCATTTTGGGCCGATTGCCGCTCTGAGTGTAATATAATATACCCCAACTCTTTTCCACAATTTCTATAATTAGACTTAGCATATCTTTTCACTTTTGCGAAAAAATTTTGAAATCCTGCATTTTAGATATTTGCAAACCAGGCTGGATATATTACAGAGGTTATTGCTACCAAAGAGTGGAATCTTGCCTATCATGGACTAATGCCTCGACTACATGCTTGGCGGTCAGTTCCAATCTGGTAGGTATCGACAGTGCTGAAGAAGACGTCTTTGTTCAACATCTTCATCGAGGAAAGTCATCTTGGATTGGACTCAATGATCAAGCTAACGAAGGTGTCTACTTATGGACGGATGGAGGACCAGTGACGTATACACACTGGGGTCCAGGGATTTCCTCTCCTCCCACCAACGAAGCTGCTGATTGCGTTGACAGTTCTGGACGTAAAAATGCTTATCGCTGGGAAGTATCATCTTGTGACAACTGTCAAAATTTTACTTGTAAAAAGGGTTGGTGTAATGCCAAAATACGCGTAAAATAATTATACTTTATAAAATTACCTCTACACGATAAATGAGTTATTCTTTTCTTTTCTTTTCTCCATTTTTTCTTTTTATTTTCCCTCTTGTCTTTGCTACAATTCAAGCCTATAACGTTTTATATATGTTTGATTTTTTCCATTTTTGCCAAAATCAAAGAAGACACTGGTTAGCAAAGAAAAATGATTGGAATATTTTGTTTTATTTGTTACAGACTATGACGAGTGTGCAAAGGGTACATATGAATGTGACCTAAATGCTAGGTGTATTAATACAATTGGTTCTTACACCTGTCAATGTCATGATGGATATACTGGAAATGGAGAAACTTGCACTGGTACGTATATTGTGTTCCATGCTTTTGTAGTTATCAGAAATTTGCAAAAGTACAAAACACAAGTGTAAAGACACTTGTACAAATTTACATCGTGACTGTTAGGAAGAACAAGCTTCTAATGTCTCGTGTCAAGTACAATAATTGTATTTTTATAAATAATTATTTTACTAAGCATTTTGTGTGCATATGTGTTTGTGTATATATACAAACTAATTGATAGTCTTTAATATTGAATCGTAGACATTAATGAATGTTCTCAGTCGACATACTAGGCTCGATTTCCAGCCTTATCTCGACTCGCGGGACTTTACCCGCGTACGAACGGCTGGACGCGTGAGCGGCTTGTTATGTCTGTGACGTAATGCATAATTTACCCACGGCAAAGATATTTTTGTCATTCATCCAACCAACACTATAAACAGAGTCAGTGAACGATAAATCGCAGATGTTTGAAATGGCAGAAATGCAGCAAAGACACGACTTATAATTCAGTGAGCTTCGTGAACTGAAGCAAGGTGCAATCTTTTCTTATGGACATCTTTAATCAACAATTTATAGGCCCGCCATTTCACGAAGACACAAACGGTCTGAAACGGTATTAATGTAAATAAACAGTCTGACATTCACTTGGTTCAGTTAGCTTTTTAGCATCTTCGTCGTTCTATAAATCGTCGCCGAACTCTGCCGTGATTCAAACTGACTTGAGAAACCGTATCTGATCATCTTCCATGAAAGAAATCAAAGGCGAAATCGCAGTTGTGATTGATTTCGAGTTAATATCAACAAACTATTGACACTGACTGAAATATCAGTGATTTTCCTGACCTAGTAGGTTAAATGACAAACACATCTAATGGTCACGTTGCAAATCTTCTAAAAAATAATCTTCAAAAGTTTCGAAAATTCGGTCGTACGCCTGGGCTGTCACGATGATTTATACAAATGTTCAATAATATATGCCTGCTGAAAATGTGCAGGCGCGTTTGTGATTGGTGGAAATTGACAATGACAAGCTCACGAGCCCAGCCGTGATTTCGGGGGCGGGTCGCAGCCCGAAATAAGGCTGGAAACCGAGCCTATCGACATACCAGTGTCACTCAAACTCCGATTGCGTCAATACAATTGGTTCATACACTTGTCAATGTCGTAATGGTTATACCGGAAATGGAAAGACTTGTACTGGTACGTATATTGTGCTCGGTGCTTTTGTAGTCATCCGAAAAAATGGAAAAAAACCCACAAGTGTAAAGTGAAAAAACACTTGTACGAATCTACAACGTGACAGTTTAGAAACAAAAAGCATTACATGTAATATTTAAAACATGAGCAGCAATGTTTTATCAGATTTAAAACACTAGGCGATAGCCGAGTGTTTTAAATCTGATAAAACTTTTAAATAGCTTCAAAAACGACCCATTTTGTAAGTTCATTGTCGTAGTAAGTTTGAAAAATAAATGTTGTCTAAGCCGAGAAAGTCAAAGCTAAATTTATGTAAATCAGGAGGTTTCTTTATCAGATATAAATCCGCGGACGTGGTACTGATTTCCTTTGTGTTTTCCTCATGGATAGATTATTAATAAGTTTTTGAAGTTTTGTATCAAGCACTGTAATTGTATTTCTAAGTATTTAAATAATTATTGAGTCGGTTTTCTTTGTTCTTCCGAGGGCTTTATATCGCATAAAGCCCTTGAATATTAATTAGAAAAGAAATGAAGAAAAAAACTAGGAAAATCTTTGTCCAACTGGGTAGAAAAAATAGACAAAACTTTGTTGGAAAACCTCCTCAATAATTATTTAAGTCAGATAAAACCCTCGAACGTCGGGTCTTTATATAGCATAAATTCCCTCGTTCTCGTGTTTTATCCTATACATATAGACTAATTTACCAAGCATTCTAGGTGAGTGTGTGTTGCGTGGTTGGGTGTGTGTGTGTAGTAGGTGTATAGAAGTGTATATACAAATGATGGGTAGTTTTTAATGCCTTGAATACGTTTTTTTAGACATTAATGAATGTTCTCAGTCGACATACCAGTGCGACTCTTAGTATGTAAACTTTTTTTAATTCTATTTTATCTTTTTAAGCTTACTGTGGTGACCCAGGATCTCCCTCTGGAGGTTACACAAGTGGTTCATCATTTACTTACGGCTCCACAGTTACCTTTCACTGCAGTAACTCAGGAGAAATATTAAGTGGTCCAACATCAGCAACCTGTCAAGCAGACTCTACATGGAGTAACCCAACTCTACGATGTATGTTTGAGCAACCAGGGCCGCTTTACCCTATGGGCAAAAGGGGCAGCTGCCCAGGACCCGCGTGAGCGGGGGCCCCCGGCCCAATGAGAAAAAAAAATATTTGGATTTTGAGTTTTTAGTATCTGCACAATGTACACACTGAATATAATGTACCGATTAAATAGTCTCGTGAAAATTGCAACAATATATGTGCTGTACAACGTTCCTTCCCGACACAAAAGATAATTAAATTTGCTTTATTTCGCTCGAGAAGGGTCTGGGAACTACACTTGGAGACCGCCGGAAGCAGTAAACCGGAAACATGGCGCTCTTATATTTAAAGATGTTGACATGTTGTTCTGCCATATTCTATTTATAACCTATTCTATGCAAGGAAAAGAAACATATTAATTGACCCTGTACATACAGACGCTATAAAATTAACTTCAATATGCATGGGACCACTTACAACGTCAACGCTGTTCTCGGCTATGCCTCGACCAACTCTTAACGCTTTTTTCGTGCTCTCCGAACTTCCCGCATGCATCCATAACTCGATGGAGCACGCCAAACCATGAACTATTTTTTAAATATCAAAACTCGTTATAATAGGGTTACTATATATTACCCGTTATATTAGGGTTACTATTATTAGGGTTACTATGTTACTAAGATTTGGGTTTTAAACAATTCTTAACCTATTTTCCAAAAATCCTATTTCCGCCTTTCCCAACATTTTCCTATATAGGGGCCCCATCATATCTCTCTGCCCAGGGCCCCATAATCTGTTAATGCGGCCTGTGAGCAACGATCAATTGATAAATTTTGTGATGTAAATTTTGTAATGAATTTGTTTTGACTAGTTTCGGCACTTTTATTTAAAAGTAAATAAAGATAGGAAGGAATTTAATTTGGGGTGTTTAATATCATACTTTTGAACCGTTAGACAATACAATCAGTGAAATTAGAATATATATGTAGGTATTATTCAATGATTGTTGCTTTTTCTTCATATATGTAGTAATACCTGTATGTATTTTCTTAAAATGTTATAGGCGGAACGTATGGCGTTAGGCTGCAAGGGGGTGGCAATAACCGTCAGGGACGAGTGGAAATCTATGATCCATCGTACGGGTGGGGCACAGTTTGTGATGATACCTGGAATGATAACGATGGTAACGTGGTGTGTCGTCAGCTGGGCTACAGTGGAGCAACAGCTACGTATGATAGTGCCTACTATGGTCAAGGGACAGGTTCTATACTACTTTATCACATTGATTGCTCTGGCTCAGAATCTTATTTGTGGGATTGTCCCAGGCAAGGATGGATAGTATCCAACTGTGGCCATCATGAAGACGCCAGTGTTGATTGCCACTGATGTATTCCAACAAAACATACATTGTGTAACTTGAGTACTGTAGTACACATGATCACTGATTTTGATTAAAATAAAAAGTTTACTTGCACCTTGTCTTTGTATTGTTTTAAGGGACCACATGTTTGGCACGATGATTCTCTCCCTAACATACGGATCACAGAGTATGAAAATATTTAGCAAAGTGCGGAAAAGGTGATAGACTGCCTAGACTTTAGTAACGGGAAAACTGAGGTTCCGAGCGGAGCCTTCTATCAGCGTGAAATTTGTAATTTGACATTTAACTCTGATGAAGACATTTCACAAAAATTGACATTTCACTGTGATCAAGATATTTTACAAAAATTGACATTTCACTGTGATCAAGATATTTTACAAAAATTGACATTTCTCTGTGATCAAGATATTTTACAAAAATTGATATTTCACTGTGATCAAGATATTTTACAAAAATTGACATTTCTATGATCAAGATATTTTACAAAAATTGACATTTCACTGTAATCAAGATATTTTACAAAAATTGACATTTCACTGTGATCAAGATATTTTACAAAAATTGACATTTCACTGTGATCAAGATATTTTACAAAAATTGACATTTTACTGTGATCAAGATATTTTACAAAAATTGACATTTCACTGTGATCAAGATATTTACAAAAATTGACATTGCACTGTGATCAAGATATTTTACAAAAATTGACATTTCACTGTGATCAAGATATTTTACAAAAATTGACATTTCACTGTGATCAAGATATTTTACAAAAATTGACATCTCACTGTGATCAAGATATTTTACAAAAATGGACATTTCACTGTGATCAAGATATTTTACAAAAATTGACATTTCACTGTGACCAAGATATTTTACAAAAATTGACATTTCACTGTGATCAAGATATTTTACAAAAATTGACATTTCTCTGTGATCAAGACATTTTAGAAAAATTTACATTTCACTGTGCATGATCAAGATATTTTACAAAAATTGACATTTCACTGTGATCAAGATATTTTACAAAAATTGACATTTCACTGTGCTTGATCAACATATTTTACAAAAATTGACATTTCACTGTGATCAAGATATTTTACAAAAATTGACATTTCACTGTGATCAAGATATTTTACAAAAATTGACATTTCACTGTGATGAAGACATTTCACAAAAATTGACATTTCACTGCGATCAAGATATTTCACAAAAATTGACATTTCAATGTGATTAAGATATTTTACAAAAATTGACATTTCACTCTAATGAAGGACTTTGCTAGAAACGTCAGTTTTTCTCTACTTAAAAATCGGCAGTTTACCGCCTTTTCACTTTACTCTGTTAAAAATACTATGATAATATAATATTTAAGTGCTTTCATTCTCCAAGTACAGTATAGTATCGGAGTATAGAATTCAGGAGAACCAAAAGCTTGTATAAACACAAGCACCTGCAAGTTTTAATTAAACTGATTTATAGTTTGGATGCACTTGTTTGGACGGCGACGCTATTATACTCTGTACCGTGCAGCTGCCATCTAAACCAAATCGCCCCATGCCCCAACAGAATTGCATGGAAGACTACTAAGAAAGAGATTAGACTGAGTCTCTATGAAACGAAAATAAAGTTTGTCCTATTCAGAACACTTAAAAGTAACGTTTTTGCAGTTTTTCGTTCCCTTACTTCGTTGTTCAGTTATTTCAGGTTGTTCAATATGCAAATCATTTTGACGTCACGCGTGCACAATGATTTGTCAAAGAAATCGGTTATATATCTTTTCTATTATCAAATATAATCACTTAAAATTTTATATGTTAGTGTTGTTGGAAAAACACACGCAGTCACGCTTTATTAAATTAATTCGAACTAATTTAGTTTGATAACAGGAACGATATAATTATATAACCTTTCCGGCTTCCGCGATTAACAAATAAAACATAAAGTTCCGTGCATATGTAGTGTTATAAAGGTTCGTTTGACGTTATTTGAATACGAAAGAAGTTGAGAAGCCTTTACACTTCTTTTGTGTTCAAATGACGTCAAACGAACCTGTATAAGAGTAAATATGCACAGGAGCGGTATGCTTTATTTGTTTTATAAAATAAGAAGGAGAAAAGCAAGATAAAACAGTCTTGAAATTTGGCTGGCTATTCTGGCCAGCTGACGCCATTCTACGCCATTTAACGTCATTCATGATCTTCATACGTACTGTTTTAATGCACGAAGCCCAGTCAATCAGAGCGTGCGTAGAAGACTCCTTATTTTATATATAATAATAATTATGCATAAATGTGATGTTGGTTATTAAAAACAACCAGTAATTATATTCCACGACGAAGCCAGGAAAAGGAAAACTGCCGAAGATCTTACTCAGTCATTTTAAGTGTTCTTTCAAATAAGACAGACCTAACTTTTGCTTCATGGCCACTCTAATTCTAATTCTAAACCTATAGTTAACTTTATAATCAACTGACGTCACTAATGGTAAGCCTAAATTTAACTTATGGTCATCCGACCTCATCCGACCTCATCCCATAATATGGTCATCCGACCTCATCCCATAATTCAGTTGCATGCATGGTTTAGGTCAACCTGACATTAAAGTACGTACTTTTCATTCCAATTAATTGGTCTTCACTAATAAAGGATGATTCAAACCAGCATATTCTCTCACTTAGAATTCATGATTATCGTTAATTGTGAAATGTCGTAGAATTAACGATAATCCTAACTCTAAACCTGACCCTAAACCTAACCACAACCCCCCCTGGCAACCCTAAACCTAACCACGACCCCCCGGTGGACCTAAACCTAACCAAAACCCTCCGGGGAAAAAGTCCCACCTTACAGACCCCTACCACAACACCCCTATAGGTTTTTTAGTTATATGC
Source organism: Corallium rubrum (assembly GCA_964035015.1). Lineage (NCBI taxonomy): Eukaryota > Metazoa > Cnidaria > Anthozoa > Scleralcyonacea > Coralliidae > Corallium > Corallium rubrum. The sequence goes on from OZ036010.1 coordinate 10,527,917, forward strand.
AATTTAGTTTAACATCCCCCATGTGGGAGAAAGAAGTCCCCTAAGACTTAAGGATAATCATGAATTCGAGACACTTTGACAATTAAGGATAATCATGAATTCTAAGTGAGAGGACATGTTGTTCAAACGGACCATTCCAGTCCCCCCGCGGTTTCTTTCAGTTTTATCACAGAATAAAGACTATACAGAAGGGCCACTAGGGTCGGAACCTTTGAAGTTTTTGTCTCCGCGCATGTCGCATTACGCATGTTGCTCAGCCAGTAAACTGCGTGTTCTGGCCAATAAGCACGCTGAACTGGCTGTCCTAGCCAGTAAACTGCATATTTTTGCATAAAAATACGAGGACACGTTGTACCGCTAAGTGGCCCTTCTGTATAGTCTTTATTCTGTGGTTTTATTAAAATTACTTATTCGAGAGTAACTATAATTTCATGGTATTGTATTTTCTGTATAATGAAGCAGTTATCCAATAGCAACGCTCGGGTTTAATGAGCGAATTGCTTCATCGTCACGTGTTGTGGTGCTTCATCGTCACGTGTCCATATCATTTATTTCCATATAAAGAACTCCATTGTCAGTTCAACATGACCATGCTTCATGTTGGAAGGCAATAGAGCTTCCAAACCATGTATATGTTCTATTTAAGCCTAGTTCTCATATGTCGCCGACCGTCGCCGATCCATGATTCAGATGCATGTTAAGTAATAAAGAACAATGCAGAAAAGCACTGCTTTCTGCATTGTTCTCTATTACTTTTCTTTTTTACCGTTTTAACATGCATCTAAATCACAAATCGGCGACCGTCGGCGACATATGAGAACCGGGGCGAGCTGAGGCAGGTGGGCGGGCGACAAGACGAGAAATAAAGCGTGATACAATTCTTTACCTGGCCGCTTTTGCTCTGCCCCCAAATGAATTTTCTGTTCCTCCGATCGACGCAGCTTTAATCGCACAATCCGGCCGTTTCAAGTTTGAAGTTTGATGTTTTTTTAAATATTCAAGCGAACTCGCGACTACAATCCAGAATTGTTTTGAAGCAATTCCTTCATGAGTTTGCTTATACGTCTCTTAACTCTCCTCTCTCTCTCTCTCTCTCTCTCTCTCTCTCTCTCTCTCTCTCTCTCTCTCTCTCTCTCTCTCTCTCTCTCTCTCTCTCTCTCTCTCTTCGTAGACGCTTGGGAGAAGTTGGTGAATTAAACCTTGCCATAACCAGTACTACGAAGTAGAGTTAGCACATCCTCATTATATACCGAGGACTTTTTCTATACATTCGCGCTCTTTCTTTAGATTTTCTACTTTAAACATCTCTAAACATCGTCTTGTCTATGACATTGTTGAATCGCTAGATTCGTTAGACGCGCTTTGTTCATTATGTAAATCATAATTCATAATTAAATGTACACAAACCAATCAGATAGAGGTTTTCGGGCTTTTTGTCTTATGGACCAATCCGACGAAAAAGCAAAATCCGGCTTTTTTACATGCGGCCAGGTAAACAATTGTATCAGGCCCTCTTTCCCTTTCTCCGCCTGCGAGTTGCCCACCAACGTCGTACAAGGTCTACTCTGCGAGTCAGTATGTGTAAACGGTTGCTATGATACTATTCTGGGCCCAGGCTCTAACGCGTCACTTCCTATTTTCCTGCTTACGCGTGTTCGTAAACAAGAACTTGTTTGACCAGTTTAAAACCTGATTGACTCGCCCCAAACTTGGGGCGAAGATCGAGTTTGTTGGCAGAGCCCACTTTCCCCCAAAGCTTGCGTAGGTCGGAGAGGGGCTCTGACTCGCAGGGTATACAGGGTCTTATTAGCTCCGCTCCCGCCTGGCCTGCGGAGGAGGCAGGCTTAAGCCGACCATTCCCGCCTACATCGGGAAGGGAAAAGCGGGCCTAACTCTGTCAGGTAACAAGTTAATATATAGCTGTATTGCCAAGCAACTGATTTGGCAAATTCATTATTTATCAACTTCTTTCCCTGGTTTTGACTAGGCTATACATTCTAAAATTAAACGAGAACCATCAGCTGAGTCTGGGAAGAAAGTGTTGTTTTGTTCATCTCACGCACTCATAGAAGATCAGCTGGAACGATCGCAACAGTTATTCAGTGATCACGATACTACACTAAATTTGAATTTTGAATTAAAATGTGGTGTATTGCGCTGTTATTTCATGATTTGTTAAATTCTATCAAACGTACGTTTATGGCACACAGAATACTACAATCAGTGACAAAATACGTTGGGACACTTCGTGTTTGTAGATTAACTTAATATATTTTACACTTTTTCTCGTGATAGAATTTATCCCTCCGTCCCCCTCCCTTTACAATGAGCACTTAAACGGTCACCAACATTGAACAGGGGGGTCGGGGGAACATAAAACGGAAAATGTTGCTTTTTAAGTTGAAGTGTCCCAACACTTTTGTCATTGATTGTAGTTAGCCTGGATACTACAGCCTGAATATACATGCACCCTGTAATTCAGTCTGTGAAAAGTCGCATATATGATAGCTTGTCGACCCCCCGCTGAGCTTCTCAGATCTGAGAAGGAGATTTTGAAGGGTTTCAATGCTCATATGATTCGTAATTGTTTATTTGATTGGATTATTTGATCTCATGAGAATTCCTAGAAAACCAATTGTAACTGGAATAAGAAAAGCTTGTGATTTGGACAATCAGAATGTACTTCTCAGATCTGAGAGAAGCTTTCACAGACTGAATTACAGAGTGTATATTCAGACTGTACACAGGACAAATATTAGTATATATACGTTGTGAAATTCTTATTTTGTTGAATTTGTTTAAATTATTTTCATTGCCTCCTAAAGCGAGTCAGAACGCTCACATTTACAGAGATTCCCAAAGCCACTTGACGCAGTAGCTCGTGGGTCTGGGTACGAAAATGAAACCGCTAACAGAACCGCTCTTTGGCTAGTTTATGCAACACCGCAACAACGTTTTGCGCCCACGCGCGACATCCGATCTCGTATCTCAAAAAAGAGCGGGAAAACACTGAAATATTTGGACTGGTCCGAGAGTCCGAATTACAAGCATACTACCAAAAACCGGATAAGGTAGATAATTGGCCTGGTACATGGCTTCGTTGTCAATATAGACCCTTTCACGGTTAGAATTGCATGCTGGGTGATCAGGCCAAACTTGATAATATAAACAGACAGGAATAAGGCGTTTGATGAGTCAAAGAAGATACTAAAAACGAGTTTTATCGAAGAAATTTCAACAATTTATCAACAGTGGATAAACTATAAAGAGAAAGGTAATTAAAGGATTTTAATTGTGTCGTTTTGGTGTTCATTTGTAGCTTCAAATGTAATTTAATATCGTTCGGTTGCCACATTCCAGAGTTGTTAATTACCTTTCTCTTTATCCACTGATGATAAATTGTTGAAATTTCTTCGATAAAACTCGTTTTTAGTATCTTCTTTGACTCCTCAAACGCCTTATTCTTGTCTGTTTATATTATCAAGCTTGTCCTGATTACCCAGCATGCAATTCTAACCGTAAAGGGTCTATTGTAACATACTGTAATGCCCACTTCGTAATTTTTATGATCCCTTTTTTTAAAACACAAATGAATAGTCAAGTCTTACTTAGTCTTCACTGTCTGCTTGTTGTTGCCACGGCTAGTTCTTAGATAGTTCCCACTAGTATCTTGCAATGTTTACTCTAGCAAATTCACGCATGCGCAAACGTTTGGCACCAGAAACGTTTTTCGCAACACGTTTGTGTTGATCGTTCGACGTCACAGCGCCATGCATCTCAACCACAGATGCCCAATCGAACGACTTTGGCTTACATAAATATGTAATATGTCGTCACAAAATTAACAAACTATTAAAAATACAATTAAATATAATTTACCTGGTGTGGTATTGTTCCGTTGTGTTTCAGTAGTCATACTTGCAAATTTTCTGGCATCGCATTGCGTCATACGGACGCGGGCATGTTTAAATCCGCCCGAACCAAAGCCTTACCAAAGCGAGGCAACAATCCAACATGGCGGCCAAGGCAAGTATAAATATGTGTGGTTTAAATACTTTGAAATTTTCCCCAGATATCTATGATTTAGTCTGTTTATTCTTTGGAGTTTACTGTTTGTTTAGTGTAGAAACGATGAGTTAGTGTCTTTATTCCTGAATTGCTGACATTATCCTTTATTTCGCAATTTCTTAGGTAGCTCTGGTTATTATTTTGGACGTAGGGCCAGCCATGTGTCAGGCTGCTCCTGGCCATGAAACACCACTGGAAACATCTGTTAAAGCTATCAAGATGATTCTCACGAGGAAAGTATGTCGTAGTTTTGCAAAGTACTATAAAACACGCCTGTATATAACTTTGGTACACTCTACTGCTTGTAAATCAGACATCAAGTAAACAGTACTTACCTTCCCCCAAAACAGCGGTGCATAAAATTGCTTCGTTCTTTAAAAAATCCCGCTAAATTGAACAAGGAATTGTTCAGTTCATAGTCCTTGACGATTCTCTGTTTAATTTTGCGGTATTTTTTTTAAAGAATGAGGCAGTTCTATGGACTGGAATCAAAGTAGTGTGCTGCGTACTACATGCGTAAAAAGGCACAAGTTGTTCACGGTTGTTAATGGGCGTGAATAATGTTGTGCTGCACCCCATGAACAATGTTGTGCTGCATCCTCTGAACAAGTTGTCAACAAGTTCGAACAACTTGTTCACAGATAAATCAACAGTCATGAACAAGTTGTTCCAACAGCACATTTTTTGTTAGCCAACAACGTTGTTCACACATGATACAACATGTTGTAACAACATGATGAAGTAACAACGATGAACAACAATGTTACAACAATTGTGAATATGACTGGTGTATCAACACATCCTTCAGTTGTTACAACATACGTGAACAATGGTTGTTGTTTCTTCAAGCAGTAACAACTTGTTGAAACAATGATGAACAATGTTCTTAATTCATCAATGTTGTTCACACATCAAGATACCGGTAACAATGTTGTTACAGCATTGTTCCGGAAACATTGCTGTAACAACTTGTGAGATTTTTACAAAGGTAGGGGGCTGACAGGGCTATTCACAAAATACATGATGGTGTTTTCATGGATTTTTGACACCCTCCCTCCCTGTGACCCTGTGTGACAGATGTAATAAGCCCCCTTCAAAATACATGACTTTGGGCTAACACCCCCTCCCCTCCACAATACTCCAATACAAAATACAATATCAGCTACGTGATAGACTATTCTTTATGTAATACAGTAGTAAGAAATATGTATACATAGATAGAAATGTAGCTGTATCTAAAACTTTAAAAACTGAAAAAACCCATTGTGAACAGCTGCTAAAGTTGATTCTGAATCACGTAAATGATAACAGTTTAATGGATAGCAAAGTTTAGAAGGTCGTATTTTACAAATAATTTATAACAAGAGTTATTAAAAAAAATACTTAGTTTTTTAGTCTGTCCATCACATGACTATGTTTGTTATACCCATGCCCCCTTGTGATGTTATGTGATGCTTTGATGAACACCCCTCACCCCCTAAGCATTGTGCAATCTTACAGACCAGACTGCAAAGTTGGGTAATTTTCGCCAAGATCTCAGGTGCACAAAAGCTGTAAAATCATGGGGGTGGGGTGTGAAACATGTTCCAGGGATGCACTCAGGAGGTGGGCAGGGGTGACCAGAAACTTGCCGAGTTTCCAGCAAGATTTTACTGTTGTTGAACTTTGTTCAAGGGGACTGAAAATTGTTGCACAACACATCTCAGGGGCATCGAAGTTCATCACAAAACATATTTTGCATATTGCACCATTGCCCAACTCTGCAGTGATCTGGCTTGCATATCAGATGTGTTGGCAACAGGCTTGTAGCAAATCTGTGAACAACTTGTGTAATAATGTTGTTATTATAATGTTGTTAAGCCATATTACAGTAATCAACCTCTGTCTTTCTTATTATAACCTTGATTGCTTGGTTATTGCAACTGCAAGGAAATATCAGACCTCAGTTTTTTATAGATTTTGCACCATAATTAAATTGACCTAAATTCTAACCTAAATTCTAACCTAGGTGTCCCCGATTAGTAACGGTGTCCAGTGAAAACGTCCTCCAGTCAAAACGTCCTCACTTCTTCCAAACTGATCGGGGAACATGTCAACATACATGTAATACTCTATATAGGACTTATTAGTATATTTTTGACATTGACAAATACGTTCTTCAAATGTTTCACGCCAGTAATCTGTTCTACTGTATAAAGCTGCAAGATCAGGCTCAAAGGCAAAGTGTCTGTTGCCAGTCTTTACTTGTATCAAGTTTCCATTCTTATAAGTTATAGCAACACATAAATACAGCTACAAAGTCTAGTCAAACGATACAAATTAATCATCTAACTGCTTGAGGTATTCACTTAATATGTACGTTTTTTTAACTTTCAAATAAGTCTGTTAATATACTGTATTTATCTTTTTGACTTCTATGACCCGTTTAGGACGTTTTGACGTGAGGACGTTTTGACTGGTAACACCACTTGTGGTGCGCTAGAAGACAGACACATTAATAAAGTTGTTGACTTGACTAGATTGAGGTGCCAATTATTTAGCACATGTGTCAACTATAGAACAGTAGGCAGGCATAAAACTGAGTTGGAAAATTCTGCATGTGTTTCAGTCATTTGCAACTCACTTTTCACCCAAAAGTTCGTAGTTCGTTTTGAACTACGTATTTGATTGGTTGCTTGGTTTCTAGCAGCCAATCAAATGCGCAGTTCAAAACGAACTTGCGAACTTCGGAATGAACTTCGGAACGAACTTCCGACGATTTGGGTGAAAAGTGAGTGTAAAAATGCTAGTGGTGCGAGTTAGTGTATAAGTTAGTTAGGCTGCAAAAATGCTAGTGGGTTCAGTGGTGGGGTATTTTATAGTCCCCCCCCCTGGAGCCCACACGTGTTTTTACTGTTATAAATATAAACAATTTAATTTTCAGATGTTCACGTGCCCTAAGGACGAGGTAGCTCTTGTATTATTTGGAACAGAAGGTGAGAACTGGTCACTCTGTTTTAATATTAGGTTACATGTACCATAGTCAATCGAGGTATGGTCTGGAATCTCAGCTAAAGTCTTTGGTCTATCTTTTTGTTCACCTTTATGCATTTTTGTGCACGGTCACTGAACACATTGTGTTTTAGTATAATGAACGAATTTTCCAATAGCAACGTTTCAGTTCAATCGCTCAACCGTGCTATTTAAATATTAATAAACCTAAAACAAAGGATGTGCACGGTGTAGTTTAAGCTACTACCTTTTGCGTTCAAGCGTTTAGCGAATAACTAGTTGTTTTCGAGTTTTGAAAAAACGTTGTCCAATGGCAACTATACGTTTGACAGATCAAATCAATAACGAATAGGGGTGTAACTTTCCATTGTCTATACTTGTCATCGTTCTTTTCACATGGCAGCGTTTGCTTGGAATAACTTGTCTTTGCCTTAATTGTGAGAATTGGAATGATCAGCGAACGCAGATCGTCTGATAAGGATAATTCACTTCGAACACATTTATTTTGTATTCCCTGTTTACCGTGGCCCGTGAGAAAATATCAAACACCGTTGAAACTTGAAACGGAAGCAATAACAACGAAAAGTTACACCCCCTATTCGTTATTGATTTGATCTGTCAAACGTATAGTTGTCATTGGACAACGTTTGTTTCAAAACTCGAAAACAACTAGTTACTCGCTAAACGCTTGAACGCAAATGGTAGTAATATGTACTATTAGTAATCTAGGAGACATGAAAGTGTATAATTTTTATTAAAGGCCCAAATAATTAATGTGCATATACTGTTGCATTTTATAGCTTGGGTTATCTCTTTCCAATAGAGATTTAAACGTTTACCCATTGCTTAATTCCTGGAAGGCTGAGGGTTTCTCTTTGATGAATTAAATTGTCTGTCGAACGTTAGACAATACGTAAAACAATAAAATGGTCATTTTTGGCCAGCTTGGGCAGGAATTAGTTTAAATCACTTGTTAACCCATTGCTGCCTAGGATATCTGAGGGGTTCTCCTCTTTCATGAGTAAATTAAATCGTCTGGCATTAAAGTAAAACAACAGTGAAAGCGTTTTGACTGTTTTGGCCATTGACCGTTTTGGGCTGGCTCAGGCACTTACAGTGTATGTATGGGTTAAACATTGAATAGGTGATGATAATTGCGGTGGCCCAAGGAATTCCCCAACACAGTGACTAAGGTCCATGACAGGGGGGCTAGTAGGGGATGGGGGCATTCTCAGGGCCGTCGCGAAGGGGGTTGAGCAGGGGGGTGTGAGCATTAATTTTGTCGACAAATGGGCGTGGTCATTGGGTGTGGTCATTCAAAAGTAATAAACCCACAATGTTCTTGGACATGTCATTAGGTGACATGAAAATTGTCTTATTTTAAAACGACCAGGAAAGATGGAACTATAGTTATATCAATGAAGACCGTGGGGCTCCACTACTACAAAAGAATAGCCTACTCTGACTACTCTTTCTATAGTTTTGACCTCGTTTAAGTTTCAATCAGTTCTTCAAAAAATACGGTCTAACATAGTAATATAATAAGGTTAGTGTACTGCTGAACCATGGAATGTTAATTGTTAAGGTCTAACGTTTAGAGCGAAGGGCCTTCACTCGAAGCGTTAGACATCTACGACTACATTCCATGTTCCAGAAAACAAAATGGCGGCACATTTCATTATCGACGAAAGAGAACGAGACACTGTCTACGAGAAGAAAGCGACACCCTGGATAAAAGCAAGTAGCAACGATAATCTTTGAGGTAGCAAAAAGTGTATTTATAACTGTAGTTCCTTACACCTCAGTTCCTCTGCTGTATATCTCGTGATTACGGTGCTTTCGAATGGTAATTTGCAGTCTTGCCGAAAAAAGATTTGCCGACAAATGTTTCATTTTCCGACAGCAGTTTTGCTGAGGAGGAGGGGGGGGGGGGGGGTCACACACCCCACGCCCCCCTTTGCGACGGCTCTGGACATTCTCCCCCGGAAAATTTTAACGTCTACATGTAGAATGGCTTTTCCCATCTTCTCAGAGTGAAATTATCGCAATAACCGACAAGCTACAGCATTTATTTTCCAGGTAGCAATAAAGGAAAATCTGTTGAGTCCCTATAGCAGAAAATGAAATGTTGTATGTTGTAATTATCACTACTGGCTTCTACACAACATATACCTTATTCTGTGTTTCTACAGGAGTTTTATTTCACTATTAAAGCATTACTTACTGACTTGTATGGCTTAATAAGTTAAAAAGTTCTTTGCCACTTGTTAACACCTTACTCCACCATACTTACCCGTTTGGATGGTTAGGTGTTAGCTCAGCCGACCGAGGGGTGGCCTGGGACGAATACTGTTACTTGGACTCAGGATAAGATCCATACCAGTGGCACAGAATAAGGATCAACCAGAAGTCCAACTCTCTGTCGGCACCTTTGATGTAAGCGTCCTCGGGAAATGTCGGCCTCGCGATCCCGGCGCCATTTTGAAAGTAAGTGCAACCGGGAAATTATCCCCCTCGTCCTTACGACCCTCGGGCTCCTGTAGTCAATTACTCTTGGCCTTCTTGTGACCTTTTAATTAACTTTATATTGTTATCTATATATATAAATAATATTTAGTTAAGTAAATAAGTAATTTACTTTAGAAAACGATTCTTTGGAGTTAGAATTCTTTGACCACGACCTTATTAAAACTTCAGTGAGCGGATACTACGGGTAAAAGTCCGTGGCAAAAAAGTCCTGCACTCATGAAGCGGGGTTTACATTTCTCGATTTTGCCGAAACATTTGTTTATAGAAAAAGATTGCTAACAATTTCGGAACTACGCATTGTTGAAATACATCGGGTACGTATGTTGTTAGAAATTTTATAAGCTTTCATTTGGTATATAATTCTAGTTTTAGTGTTACCTGTAACTTTTTAAAATGTTCAAAATGTTCTCACCATTGTTCGTAAAATAAGAATTGTTAAATTGTATAATGGGAAATGGACTCCTCACAAGTGTTATAGGATTCTGTTTTTAAATACTAAACGCACAGCCCTGAACAAGATATTAAACAAAGGGTACTGTCAAGTGCTATTCATGTCAGAACTTTCAATTTTCTTGCTGGGAAGTACTTTAAAATATGAAAAAAACATTATTATTTTGACGTGGACCGTCTGAAATGGATGAATTTCTTAAGTTTGTTTTGCCTTTTGTTGTTTTGGTGTTTGCTATAACCTCAGAAAGACTTCTGGCATGAACCTAAGATATTTCTTGAACAGAAGCTAATTCAAATACGAAAGGAGTGGAAACGTTTGCAGATTTCTAGTTGAAGTTGAAAACGTTTTTGGTGCAAATTAGTGATCATACCTTTTGAATATATGAAAAAATATTAAAACTTTTATGGTCAATGGTGAGAACATTTTGAACATTTTAAAAAGTTACAGGTAACACTATGATTTGAACTATATACCGAATGAAAGCTTTTAAAATTTCTAACAACATACGTACTCGATGTATTTCAACAATGCGTAGTTCCGAAAATTTTAGCCATCTTTCTCTGTAAACAAGTGCGTCGGCATCATCCAGAAATGTAAAACTCAGCTTCGTGAGTACAGGACTTTTTTGCCACGGACTTTTACCCGTAGTATCCGCGTACTGAAGTTTTAATAACCTCGTGGTCAAAGAATTTCATCTCCAACGAAATATTTTCTAAAGTAAATTACTTATTACTTAATAAATATTATTTATATATGTATAGATAACAATATAAAGTTAAATAAAAGGTCACAAGAAGGCCAAGGGTAATTGACTACAGGAGCCCGAGGGTCGTAAGGACGAGGGGGATAATTTCCAGGTTGCACTTACTTTCAAAATGGCGGACTGGCGCATGCGCATAAAAATAATGGGACACTTTTTTCCGCGAGTTGGACTTCTGGTTGATCCTTATTCTGTGCCAGTGGTCTTGAGCTGACCACCACCCCTCCCCCCCCCCCCGAAGAACTAACACCTTCACACCAATTAACGATTGGTGGAAAATTTAAGAGAACGTAATTGAGTAGGAGAACCAAGTGAAACAACGAATCAGGGGGGGGGGGGGAATTAAAAAAATTTTTGCTTTCCTCCAGTCGGTCTTGCTTCGCGTAACACGATAACTGATACCAAATGCTCTATCACGCTCACCTTACCTAGCCCCCCTCGGCCACGTGAAGTGCTGACGTATCGAAGCCTGGTTACGTAGCTGTTAACCTTGGTTATTGCATAACCCCATATAAAAATACCCCCTGTCCCCCTCTGGTGCCATCCCCAAGATAAACAGGAGGTCAGGTCTTGATTAACATTATTTGTACTCAGAAACTGACAATCCACTGGCAGATGGCAATGGATACGAGAACATAGCAGTAGTGAGAAACTTTATGCCTCCTGACCTGGAGTTGCTGCAGTACGTTCATGACAGTATTATCCCAGGTAAATAAGTCATTGCATTAAGAGTTGATTTTATGTCCTAATTGACTAGTTGCTAAGTGTTGTGCATGCATTATATTGATGGGTGTCACTCAAAGATATAACAGTGGCACATTAACTGTAAGCTTCCTCTATCTAGATCTGGGTCAAGCTCACTGATCTCTATATAAACTGGATGGGCCCTTCCTATGACCAGCAGTCAAACATTTCGTGCCAGTCGCCGCCATCTTACGTAGTGGAACATATGACGCATTGCCGCCTTAGAACTTGTTCCCCAGCCCAAAGTTGACTGGCATAAGCAGTCTTGACGTCAGCACGGTCAGATTATCCGGGGGAAGAATATTAAGTACCCTCTGCCGGGGGAGTCGGAAAAGCCGAAAAGCAAACAACAGATGCCGGTTCGTTTAGTTTCACTGCTTAACAACAAATACAGTCAAAAGATGGCAACTACACAACACGAGATATTGTTAAGGCATTAAGATTACGATAAAACGTACAATTTAAGACTTGGAATTGAGTTCTTCGTAGATTTTATAGTCCGTTTTTCAGTTTATATTATCGTGAAGTTTCTTCGTTGTCGGCACTGAAGAAAAACAACGAAATTTAAATGTTTTACAGCTCAGTAATAAAAACAAATGCAAGAAATTAGCATCTTAAACGTTATGGAGTACATCTTGTGTCCTTACATTCATTTAAATTTTCTTAATATAACTCTTTTTGTCTGTTTTTAATCTACGAAAGCTTATGAACTTTAGTGGCGGCCATCTTGGGTAGTGGTCACGTGATCATACAGCTGGCACGCCAATTTCGGCCCCGTTTCCCATCCTGTTTTATTGAGATCAGTGGTCAAGCTCAACCTCGTCCCCAGGGCCATTTGTGGGGGCTGGGCCAAGATGGCGGCCAAAAACAAAATGGCGGGAACAAATGGCCCTGGCACAGGCTGCAAAAAATGAGCCATATTTTGACTCATTTTTTACTCGGCCCAGGCTTCACGAAGTTTATCTCGCCTAGTCAGGCTCAATTTTTTTCTGAATATTTAGTTCAGCTTGACTGACCCAAACTGAAAACAATCAAAACATTCATTTCCAAATACATTGCCGAATTATTAAAATAAATACACTTTTAATAAATATCTATAAATGCTTATTATTTATCATTTGCTTCACCGTTGTACCAAATTCGCAAGAAACTGGATTGCCGTTGTCTGGCCGGGCCGCCTTGTTTTCGTGAGTTTTCGGTGGATTCAATTCAGCGTTTTGAAAAACCTTTAGGCTTCGTTTAGTCGGGAATACTTGTTTGAAAAAAAGCCTGCTTTCTCAATGGTCAAACACGTAAATTCTGCCCTGTGGTGTACTTTCCTTTCGCAGCCAAAATACTTTTTGAATTTGTTCACCAAGTCTTTCGTTCGCCCGATTTAGAAAACACACTGAATTCCCGTCCCATGGACTTCGTTGTATGGCAGCCAGGGCACAGAGACGACACGACCCATCATTACATATTCTTCCGACGTTTTTACGGGTGTTTCGCCAGCTTTTTCCTCACATTTTCATTCATTTTGAAGTTGTTTTTTAACAGCCGGCAATGCTGAATATAATTTGAGCCCTATAAACAACTGCCCGCGAGTTAGCCTGCCGCCCGCCTTGTTTCCACCAATCAGAATACCTAAAACATTCAATGTTATCTCGACCAATCAGATGTGTTGATAGCTCAGCCTGTGCCAGGGCCATTTGTTTTTGGCCGCCATCTTGGCCCAGCCCCCACAAATGGCCCTGGGAACGAGGTTGAGTCAAGCTCTGCTCATGGATCGTTTTCACTCACGTGTCGGTGGCCCCATTGAGAAACGAAATTAATGTTTGAACATCGTCCCTGAAATTGTCTGGAAACGCGGTCCAAGTCTTGTTCTAAATATTTGTTCATGTAACTTATGTACTTTCACACTTGCTGAACACATTGTATTCTTGGTATAATGAAGCAATCAACCAATAGCAGCGTTGCGGTCTAAATATTAATGAACGTAAAACAAAATATTTATGCACTTTCACGTCATCCTCAACTTAAATTACAGCTCATTGTCTACCACTTTGATGTTTACCGCGTTTCCAGACAATTTATTTCCAGGAACTATGGTTTGAATAAGATTAGAGTTAAATTCCCATGGGATAAATTGGTGCACCAATATGGCCGCCATTTCATTGTTTCGGTGCGCCAATATGGCCGCCGTGACGTACGTCAGATGAAAACCAGGAATAGCTTTGATTTTAGTGATGTCGCTAACCCTGAGAAAGTGCCTAACTGATTAATATGCAAATAACTGATGACATCATAGTTGTCCCAGGCCCTTCATTTGTGAGTGGTGTAATTAACCCTATCCAGACTGGGGGGGGGGGGGGGGAACGGAAAGTGCCCGCGCTGAATTTAAAAGTTAATATCTCCTAAACCAGTACAGGTATGGTTCCGAAATTTTATGACTTTTCCTAAATATGTATGGGCTTTATGTGTGGAAAATTTGGTGAAAAAATATTACGCCAAAAAAAAGTTACAGCGTAGTCGTGAACACCTACCAACACTAAATTTCAGCAGACCATTTTTCCCGTGTTTCCTTTTATAATAGTTACAATAAAAGTAAGCACTTTTTAATAGAGAGAAACTATTTTTTTGATATACCACCTTTTTTATGTTAACAAAACAACAAGAAAAAGAATTTTGGAAATTCTAAACATCCGGGGGTTTTGCAATTAATGACGTCATAATGACGTCATAATTTGTTGCCATGACAACGTAAGTGTAACACATACTTGAACAAGGCATACCATCCACCTGTAAACGTTTCGTCGGAATACACCAAATGGTTCATGAGATATTGACCGCGGGCACTTTCCGCACCCCCCCCCCCCCCCCCCACAGTCCCAGAAGACATAAAAAAGCCCGGTCTGGATAGGGTTAATGGTTTGGAACCGAGAATGATTCTACCAACACCGCTGCCAAACGTTTGCGCATGCGTGGATTTGCAAGAGTCAACATTGCAAGGAAAGTGGGAACTAGCCGTGGCGACAACAACCAGACAGTGAAGACTAAATAAGACTAGACTATTCATTTGTGTTTTAAAAAAAGGGTCATGAAAATTACGAAACTGTCATTTCAGAATATGTTACAATTACTAGTTACAATAGTAATAAAGAAGTCATGTACAAATTACCTACCTTATCTTTTTGGTAGTATGCTTGTGCCGGACTTTCGGACCAGTCCAAATATTTCAGTGTTTTCCCGCTCTTTTTTTATGATACGAGCTCGGATGTCGTGCAGGCGCAAAAGTTTGGTAGCGATGTTGAACAGTACTAGCTTGCGATTTGGGTGGACAATGGTCAGATACAGATTTGAGCTAAAATCGTTACATACCTCCACCGCCAAGTGTCTCGATTAGCGACGTTCTGCTAGTCTTCCCGTTGCAGCGTTCCTGCTTGATTTATCCATAGTTCTTGTATATACTGTAGTTTTGGAAACTTTAGTGTACGTACTAAGTTAACATTGTACTTGTAACGTTGTTATTTTGCTGATCTTTTCTCTTGCCCACTATTCTTGAATTTTGTGGAGCAACATGTACTAATCTGTATTTTGGATTGAAATTTTCAATATTTTAGGCAATCAACCAGCAGACTGTATCTTTTTTCCGCTTTCAAAATATGTAACAAGATACTTTAATTATTTTCCATATTTTGGGTAATATTTGGGTTCTCGTCAGGAAAATTGCAATACATCTTGACGTCCCAAAATTTTATCTTTGACCATGAACTTTTTCGCTGTCAAAGTTGGTAACTAGTTACCGGAACAACCTCGTCCCCTGGGCCTTTTTGAAATTGGTAGGGCGGAAAAAGGCCCTGGCATCGGCTGGTGGACTCTGCATTTTCATTGGTTGATTGCTTTTCTTAAACAGTCTTCAGGAAACGTAATTATGCATAGTTTTGTGCCAGTTATAATCAAATAGCTTCAACGGGACCGCCAACGGGTCCAATGAGACTGCCATTACAATGAACTTCTCCCACGGGACCGCATGAATGATGTTGCATACCAAATTAAATTGCTAATTTATTACACCCAGTATCTGGGTGCTGTGACCATAGATAACAGACGAGGAACTGGATAGGAAACTTAAAACGATGTTCTGAAACCGGAAACAAAGTTTGTCCAACTTGATACGATGATTATACAGTCATAAGTGGCTAAAGCACCTTACGGGTGGTCCCACATGGCTACGTTCAGCTATTATTGAATTTAAGCAGTGCATTAGCCGCTTACAAGCGCCATAGCAATTTGTGCAAACATCGTTTCCAGTTTTTGTTAAATTGCCTATCCAGTTCCCCTTCCATCATCTATGCTGTGACCAGACGATGCCAGGGCCTTTCCCCGCCCTCCCAAGTTCAAAAAGGCCCTGGGAACCAGGTTGTTACCGGAAGTGACCTTGATATAGGGCTGAGCTTTTGGAAAGAAACGGTGTTTACAAACCCTGTATCTATTTTGCACTTAATTCTCTCCATTGTTGCAAATACAAAAAATAACGAAAAAGAAGCATAATTATTGGAAAACTTTTAATTAGAAGTTTTCATGAATTAAATATTGCTATGGTTACGATCTCCTTGACAACGCGTTCAGTTGTCGATGCTATTGTTGTCGCCACTCAGTTGTTGAATGAAGCCACATTGTAAGTACAGCATTTATATAAACTTAATTTAGTTTCTTTATTAATTGTGCATGAACAGATACTAATATTGTTTATATATATATATATATATATATATATATATATATATATATATATATATATATATATATAGAATATAATGTATAGTACAATTAATATACAATGTATTATATAGTATATTCACACAATGCAGTACATAATATGAAATGAGTAATACATATAGATGTGTGCACCACTTATACTATCCCACAAGCAGTTGTCACTGGCAATTGTTTGAATGGGTATATTTAACAATTAGATTATGAGCTCGAAATTTCTATGAGTGAATAGAAATCTCATAGAAATTGATAGCGAATAATCTAATTGTTTTAGTAGAAACTAACTTGTGTACCTTAGTTCTTCTTGATTATTTCAAAAAAACGAAGCATAACCATGGTTTCTGTGCGAAAACCAAGGCAAAACAATCTGTCACTCCTCGTCGCCTCCATGTTGTTTTACTGTATGGCCGAGCGAGTACTGGTACTCAATTCACTACTCGCTATCTATCAACGAATAGATATCGAGTAGAGTAGCCAATCAGACTGCAGTATTTGCAATAGAATACTAGTACGTTTCTACTAATATATATATATATATATATATATATATATATATATATATATGTTTTCATAATAATGGTTTTGAACATTAAAATTCTTTGAAAAACTGACGAATGCATGTCTTTTTTTTTAAATGCAAAAAAAGCACATAAAAAAGCAAAAAAGTCCATGAGATGAAATTTTAGAAAAGGAAGATATATTACAAATCTTCTCAGAAGATTCCAAATATCCTAAATACATAAACTCCCCAACCATTATATAGGTACTTTAAGACCTATTGTACAATCTGTACAAATACGTGTATGTAAGAAGAGAAAATTTTTGTACTTCTGTTTAGCTATTGTATTGTCAAGTATATCTCTTTTAGGATTTCTTTAATATTTTAGGGGCAAAAAGTTCGAGAAAAATATGATGCTATTTTCAAACCTTGGTTCTCCTTTTGGAGATGATGGTTTAGATGATATTATTGGTGGTGTAAAGGACCTGGAAACTAACTTCACGATCGTGTAAGTAAGTTTTATTGGAGATATATCAGGGAATCTCATCAACGGTGGTCTCCTTGTCTGCTGAAACGGGCCACACATTCCATTCCCTTAAACCGACCAATCACGGCGAGGCTTCCAGATTCTGGAAACCTGACCTTCGACCTTGAGGTTTAACCAATATTTCGAAGACTTGCTTATACATGTAGTTTAGTAAAAATTTTGCGTAAATAGAATCCATAAGATGATGATGTAACCGAGAAGTTCTAAACTAAACTTTTCAAAATATTAGCTTTCGACTAAGCAAATTACAAATGGAATGTGTTGTTCGTTTCAGCAGACGTCAGTACAGTACAGTACAGTACAGTACAGTACAGTACAGTACAGTACAGTACAGTACAGTACAGTACAGTACAGTACAGTACAGTACAGTACAGTACAGTACAGTACTGTACTGTACTGTACTGTACAGTACAGTACAGTACAGTGCAGTACAGTGCAGTGCAGTGCAGTGCAGTGCAGTACAGTACAGTACGGTACAGTACAGTACAGTACAATACGATAATCTTTATTTGCACAGGGTTTAAAAATTATTGTAAATAGTCAATATGCTTGGTATGTCAAAAGACTTATCTTCCCCAGCTTTGGGTCGATTTACTCGATTATTCGGGATGGGAGGCTTATTTGAAGTTATGTTTGAGCTTTTTATATATTAATTTCATAGTTGTTAAATTTAACAACTTTATTGGGTATTAGCAAAAGTAAATATTATAATATTAAGACTAAGTTATAAGATAAAGAAATGTTAAAAGAAAATGAGGAAAATAGTGTACCCAATAGGGAGAAGGCGCAAACGGGACACGAAGACCCATGCGAAGCGCCCCCCTAAAAAAACAATCATCAACAAAAACAAAAACAAACTACAAAGAAAGAAAATAAAAAGAAACAACAAAACGCTGTGACGCGTCGGACCAACCTCCGACCCAGATACACACCAAGAGGGATCGCCAAATTGATCATTAGGCTCATTTTCATATTCTTTTTCCGATTCCCCCATTTCTTGACATGCATCTAAACCAGGAACCGGTCTGACAAATCGCAGCACGCGAAACGCGACTCAAGATTGTGCCCTGTGGTAAGAACAGTCCTGTGCAAGTGTCCATGTGCACAGCATGTCTGTATCAAAGGTATACCCTTACGAAAATTTCATATAAGACTTCATATACGATTTCATATATGAAATGTCAATTTCCTATATGAAATGTCAATTTCATATATTAAGTTTGTAATTTCATATATGAAATTAAACATTTCATACATGAATTACAAATTTCATATATGAAAATGTTCCAATTCCATATATGAAGTTTCTTATTCCATATATGAAATTTTTATCTTCATACATAAATTTCATATATGGAATAAGAAATTTCATATATCGAATTGGAACATTTTCATATGTGAAATTTGTAATTCATATATGAAATGTCTAATTTCATATATGGAATTACAAACTTTAATATATGAAATTGACATTTCATATATGAAATCGTATATGAAGTCTTGTATGAAATTTTCGTAAGGGATAGTTAGCAAGATTTGGTATCTTCGTTTGAGAAAAGTTTTGAATGTAGAGATACTAACATGATTGGACGAAGGAGCTGATTTGCAAGAAGGACTCCATAGTTTGACAATCCTATTAAAAAGTGAGGCTTGGTACGTGGTGGTCCTACAGAGTGGAACTTTGATGGCTAGACAGTTTTGACTGAGTCGCGTGCGACTGTTGAAACTTTTAATATGAATTGCTTAATGTTATTATCAACTAAAGTTTT
The DNA here is from genome assembly GCA_964035015.1 of Corallium rubrum. Taxonomy (NCBI): domain Eukaryota; kingdom Metazoa; phylum Cnidaria; class Anthozoa; order Scleralcyonacea; family Coralliidae; genus Corallium; species Corallium rubrum. Next base: position 10,547,030 of record OZ036010.1, read on the forward strand.
GTCCTACTTAAATAAGCCCAGGTTGAAGCTTGCAAAAACTAAGTTGCGGCTTATTAAAGAATTGACGGTTTTTAGGAGCGGCTGATTTAAGGTGCGGCTTATATTATCCATGGCTGATTTTCTCCCGTATAAATGGCCCTGTTTTTCTGTTTTAGTGGTCCTAATCTGTATGATGATGATGACAGCGATGACCAGGGCGGCGATGATGATGACGACGACGAAAATACCCCTGGTCCTAGGGTTGGAGGTATTTATACCAAACCAAAGTCTGCTCAACAGGTATTGAAAGAATACAACTCGTATACTTATAAACCGTACCTATCAGTGGCACTATTCCATTCATTCATTCCATTCATTTCATTCATCCCATTCATTTCATTCATTTCCTTCATTCTATGTATTTTATTTATTTCCTTAATTTATTCTGTTTATTCCATATATTTCATTTGAATCCATTCTTTTTATTCATTCATTCATTCATCCATTCATTCATTCATTCATTCATTCATTCATTCATTCATTCATTCATTCATTCATTCATTCATTCGTTCGTTCATTCATTTTTATTTTATTAATTTAATTATTTATTTATCCATTTTTTGTTTACTTATTAATTAATTAATTAATTAATTAATTAATTAATTAATTAATTAATTAATTAATTAATTAAGTAATTAATTAAGTAATTAATTAATTAATTAATTAATTAATTAAGTAATTAATTAATTAATTAAGTAATTAATTAATTAATTTATTATATGCATGACAAAATTACTGCAATCTGATTGGCTAAGAGGAGTGCAATTATATCGTTAATTATATATCCTTCTGTAATCAGGCCCAAATACTGCAATTTCATTGGTTTAGAGGAGTGCGATTTGAGCATTAATCGCACTCTTGCTGTAGCTGTAATCGCACACCTGCTTCAGCCAATGGAAATCAAGCTAGCTATCAAAATTGTCCAATCACAGTTCGGCACCTAGGCTGTAGGATTTTCTGGGATTTTTCAAAAAATTAAAAAATGGAGGATTTTAAATATTAAAATATAGAATTTAAATTTGTATAAAACAGTGTTGTGTCCCCAACAAATTAAAAACAAATTATTACCCAGATTGGCACTCGGGTATTTCTTAAATATTTTAGTCAGTAAAGTAGCAACACTCGGTGAAATACAGTAAACTTAAACTGCATGAGTGTGTTTATAAATACATGCGTATAAACATGCTATAAAGTAAAGACAAACAGCACTAAATTACTCACATTTTTGGTTCTTGTCATTCTTTATCAATAACTCCCGGTTTTACCTCACATATAATTGTATGAACTCCTCATAAATTCACTTTATTATTAAAAAAACTCCTCGCCGAGTCTCCATATATTGAAAGAAATGGCCGCCTGAAATTTGCATTTTTTGCGGGCCATGTTGAGAGGCCTAGGTCTAGAACCCAAAAGTTGGGCTACTATGAAGTATTTGCTGTCGAAAACAAAGAAAATGAGGACATGACCTGATTACAGAAGGATATATAATTAACGGGTAATAGAACGAATTGAGTCGTGCTATTAATGCCAAATCATACTCGTGATTAACAAATCAACCTCCCGCTTCGCGGTCGGTCGATTTTGTAATCACTCGTATGATTTTGGCATTAATAGCACTCCTCGTCGTTCTATTACCCTCATTAATTGCACTCCGGGGGAATTGCACTCTCCGGAGTGCAAATTAATGTTACCATGGTAACAGTGGCAAAAAATAAAATTCAAAATGGCGGCGTATTTTCAAATTGAAAGATTTTGACTTTTCCAACGACTTGTGGAACACTTTCGACTGGAAATTTCATGTAAATATTTGAAGATCAATACAGGTAACATCTGTTCACCATAAGTGAACTGTTTGTTGTCCAGTTGGCGAAACAAGATGTTTTCAAACGCGCGAATTACTACGAAGCGTACGACAAGGATTGACACTTCATGTAATTGTAAATTGGTTTTGCAGTTTGTGATTACTTATAGTTAGTTGCCAGAAAGAAAAATTAATTCACTGCTTTGAATAACGTTTTAAGATTGTCTGTAGTTGTATGGCCAATAAACACTCAAATTAAGACAAAAAATTTTGACTGTAATTAAGATAGATATCGTAATTTTGTCATGCATATAATAAACAAGTAATCATATGATTTTGCTCATGCAATTAATGATTTTACACTACTCGTGATATTTGAAAATTGAGCCAAATTGCACTCGCCTACGGCTCGTGCAATTTTGGATCAATTTTCAAATATCACTCATAGTGTAAAATCATTAATTGCACTCGCTATCATATGATTACCTATACTAATTAATTAATTAATTAATTAATTAATTAATTAATTAATTAATTAATTAATTAATTAATTAATTAATTAATTAATTTATTTATTTTATTTATTTATTAGAAACTTGGCGAAAAATGCATAAAACACATTTTAGTAGAGACCAGTGGACAAACTTTCACGCTAAGGTGAACTCTGCTCTCCGTGAATTGAGGGTCGTATATATTTCTATTATAAACTAAGTAAACTATAATTAAGAAATGGTTCATGGTATGGCGTGCTCCATCGAGTTTTAGTATACACCCAACCATCGTCTATTACAAATCCTGCATTCTGATTGCCTACTCAAACGTTGTCTATTCGTGATGGACAACGTTTGAGAAAAATGAAAACAAACCTGAAAAAATATGGCAGTAAACTCTCGTTTTGCAGACGTTTCGGAGGAATTTTTGGAGAGTTTGATAGACAATTCTATCCCTGAGAAAACTAAAAAGGCCACAAAATATGGCATGAAGATTTTTAATGGTAAGGAACAAAATACAAACCGTATTTTATTAATAAATCTGCTTTTACTTGCCGCTCACGAGTGGTTAAATAACACAACATTATCGTCAGTTTGCACTAGAAAAACTGCATTTTTTAGAGTAGGTACAGGGTGTATACTAAAACAATTAGACAACTCGTCCTCGTTGTCTAATTGTTAAATGGATGCACGCGGGAAGTTGGGAGAGCACGAAAAAAGCGTAAGAGATGAGATTCTCTAGATTTTTTAGTGCTCTTCACGCCAAACCATGAACCATTTCTTTTATAACAATTTATCAGACATAAAACAACGGAAAACAATATTTATTTCGCTGATTAAAAATGAGTTTCTCATTACGTTTGAAATTGCGGTGCTCCATGTAGTTATGGAGTGCGCACGGTAGCCAATCAGAAATGCCGTTATATTACATCTATGCATGTTATATAATTTAATAGTCTAGTGTATGCGCGTTTGCATTGTCAATATGTCAAAAGGAACACCGCTGCCAAACGTTTTGCGCATGCGCGACGTCCGAGCTCGCACCTCAAAAAAAGAGCGGGAAAACACTGAAATATTTGAACTGGTCCGAGAGTCCGACACAAAAGTTGAAATTATAAGCATACTACCAAAAAGATAAGGTATGTAATTTGTGCATGGCTTCTTTGTCAATATTGTAACATTCTGAAATGACCCCTTCGTTATTTTCATGACCCTTTTTTGTGTCTCTTGACGTCACGTCAGCCGACACATAGCTATCGATTTGGTGTGGGGATGTGGCATTGTGGCACTACGTCACAACCGAAGACGTTCCGGAGGACGCCGAAGGCCCGAGACCGTGATGTCACATGACACCACGCGGTCGAACTTCGAAGGGTTGTGAGTGTGAGAAGACCGATGATGACATCATTTTTGGCACGATAAGTATTCAATTACTTTTCTTGTTTATCGGAACCATACTGTTTGCTCTGACGAACATTTCCGCCAGGTCCATACGCGTAGTTTACGCGTCATAATACGAATTTGAACTGAGCCATTGTGCCTGCACTGACCGACATTTTGGTCAGGCGCTATTTACGTGTAAGATATCACGTACAGAGCAAGAATTGACTCGCATAACAATACAAAAGCAAAATATGAAGTTTGTCAAAGTCTAAAAGGTTCTGTTCACACTGACGAACATTGGGTCATGTTCTTGTGTGTAGATTTCACCGTACAAATTTGATGGCACATGTGCCAGTGCCAGCAAGGCAGGTAATTTGAAAACCGTTTATTTTCGCCGAAGTAGTTGTATATCGATATTATTGAATGAAACCTTTACGCCTTTCATTGAAACCTCCAAAGGATGTAAAATTTGCTTCAGAAATTCTAATAAGGATCATGGTACATTAAATCTGTTCATTAACTTTGCTGGACCATTTAAGAAACTAAAAGATAATGAAAATACAACTGCTCTTTAATGGATCTGCTGAGATACTACAATGGATACAGTACCAGTATTAAAAGCTAGCCTATATGCACATGGAAAACCCTTGGAACTTGTTATAAGTTGGAACAACATCTACCTGAAACCGAAGTAAAGTTTAACTGTACTTCACTTTAATGCTAGAATATGCCATCAATATCGATGGATGTTGGAGGAACAGACTTGATATCGCACTGAACATACCAAAATTAAGGATTTTCTGGTGTTATGCTACACGGTCCCTGCCGGATGTACATCTTTAAATTCAGAAAGACATTATGGCAGGGGCTACTTGTTCCAGTAAGGAGGACACTGCGACCACCCCCCAACTATGGGTGCAATAGTAAACTGAAACAGGACTGTCTAGGGCCAATCACCCAGTCAGTCCCACAGACCATGCAGGGTATTCGTATAAAGTCTGCAAATTCGTTTGATTACGAGAGCTACTTCGGCCATCTACGAATGCAGCCAAATGATGATGCTTTGCTACTGGACAGCCGATCAACCACTTTCTCTGGATCTCAAGCAAAGTTGGTGGGTCACCCAACGCTTCACTGTTAGAGTATGGCTTCTTCGTTGATACTGTGGATGACGAGTGGTTCAGCATGCTTGGAGTGATCTTGCGCACTGTTCCTGAATTTTCGCCGTATCAGCCTTGACTGAAAGGCTCTACCAGCTGTTTCTATTCATGTGGTAGCAGGAGACAATTCCCCAGGAATTCAAAGATGCTTCTATCATACTCTGTACAACTGGGAATGGAATCACCAGGCATATGACAACCACTGGGGTACATTCTTTCTCTCCATCCCTGGTAAGATACTTGCCAGGATCCTGATAAACCGACTCACAACACACTGCAGGACTATCAACATGGTGTTTGCTGTAATCCAGCTCCAAGAGAAATGTCACAAGCAGAACTTGTCAACTCGGTGGAAAACAAGTTTGAACATTGAAACTTACTTTATTTAGAAATATTAATAACATTCTTGCGAAAATGTTAATCTACATTTCCAATGTCAATCTATGGACAATTAATTGAAATGTTATGTAAGTAAACTTTGCCAGCAAGAAATCCATAATAATATAAATCTTTGTCTTGTACAAAATATTAATAACATATTAATCTTTAATAGTATGTTCTATGTACCGTGTACCAATCTCTTATTCCTACCATAAGCAATCATTTTTGTACTGAGGTACATCTTGTAATAACTTTTTTATCTTCACTACATTAAATGGGCCAGTTTCTGTTCTACTGTAATATCTATGTTGTAGTACTAGATGCATGTACGCATGCAAATGTCAGCAGATACATGTACGCGTTGCGTACCTATTTTTTAAAGCACGAATGAATAGTCGAGTTTTACTTAGTCTTTACTGTCTGGTGGTTGTTGCCACGGCTAGTTCCCACTTCTCTTGCAACGTTTACTCTAGCAAAGTCACGCATGCGCAAAAGTTTGGCAGCGGTGTTGCCAAAAGGTGTTCGGGGTTTGGCGAAGGTGTATAGAGCTAGAAGATCCTTCATATTTAGTTCAGATTATGTTTGTTTTGAAATCGAAGACTTGGAAAAAGTTTCAGGTTGCTTGTAAAAAATTCAGATCAGTCGCGTTATCAGAAATACAACATCCTTTTTGTTTGGCTTAACCACTGGCCTGTATATAACTGCTCCTATTATCTTTGTGTAATGAAAAGTGTGGCCATTTGAACGTGGCGTCAAATGGCGAATTTGAGTCCTTCTGCTCATGGTAGACAACACTGACCGCTTTTTTGACTGGATTACAGACGCAGGCTTTATAAAATATCCCGTGAAAATGAAGAAAAAAATCCTTTACTCGCTGATATTTTCAAAGATTAACACAACAAATCTTTTTTGAAAGGTTAAAAAAGGTACAGAAATAAATACACAAAGCAGTTATATTGTTAATTCCTGTCGGTTACTCGGTTTTGTTGCCGCATATATTTATTAAATTGTTTTTGTTGCAACAAAGGGACAACTGAACTGACAAGTGAATACCCAGCCTCGTACCCAGGGTCTTATCTCCTGTGAATACCAGGCCGGCAATTCAACGGCTTGTATTTTAATACTTTTCGTATAGGCTTTCGGCATATTTTAGTACTTTTCGAAAAGGATTTAATAAGCTTACTGTTGTAAAACATCAGTATTTCTCGTTGTAAAACATATATCAAATCTTGCGAAAAATTCTGTCCTTATGTTGAAATGTTCCAGTGAGATTGAAATCTGAACCAGAAGGGCCAGTGAAGGCAAGCAAATACGAAGTAAACATAACTGTTAAGCTTGTTAAGACTTAAAACCCGAAACATCAATCATGTAACTTACTGAAAAACGTACGATGTAAAACATTTATTTTGTATTTCGACAGATTACATTGAAAGTTTTAACCGCAC